>CM064430.1:36863097-37481460 GCA_032690845.1 Eleusine coracana subsp. coracana | reverse complement strand
TAATAAACTGTGTCACTTCATGGATGGAATGGTAGTTTCTGTTAGCAACATGGACTTAGGGATCTATGCAAGCCGGATGGAATGGATGTGGTGCCGTGGGCACATGGTTGGTGGTGGTAGGCTTGTTGTAGATCCTAGGAGCCGGTTCTTGGAGCGGTAACCCAGGACAACAGTGCCATCACAAGGCTGCTATGGAATAACTTGGCTGATTAATTAGGAGTTCTCCCAGTGTCGGTGCAGCACTTTGGTGGAGCGAGGAATGGAAGTCAAGAGGACTGTCCTGGTATCCGAATGGCTCAAGAGGGGGCTCCTGGGGTGATGAGCTGCTTGTTGAGGGGCTATCACTTATGGACGGGAGTGGAACCTTAGTGGCTAGCATGTACTGGGAGACCCTTTGTAAAAGCCTCGTAGTGATCTCCTGGCCGCACACCTAAGGAATTGTGCTAGTGCTTGGCCGGCATGGCAACATGGAGACTCTAGTCCACCTGGCAACAGGGGACGAAATTATGACTTGTGGGTAAAGTGGTACAAACTCTGCAGAGTATCAAACTATCATGATAGATGTGCTCACGATCAAGAGCAGCCTGGAATCCTCACAAGATTAGTTGGTTATGGGTTGTGGTTTGGAATGGTTGGGAATGGTTGGTTGGTGGATAAGATTGGACTTGGTTTCGATACTATCCTATGGGTTAATGGTTGGGATGACCCCACTTAGTAATTAGGATGCATAGGAAATTAAAAGCTCATGCAACAAACCCCTTTTAAAGCCTTCCTTGTCTTTAGCCCCAAGTCATCTTTTCCCCCACTTGCTGAGTACGACACGTACTCACCCTTGCTATATTCCACATTGCTGCTCAGCTACAGGAGAAGGATGGTACAACGATGAAGACAATGGAGAAGAGCTCTAGGCATGCGGTCTTCCAGTCGACTTCCTGTGGAAGCTGAAGGGCACCAACGCTTAGTTTATTCCGCTGTAATGTAATCTTTTTCTTTTGACCTACGGGTCACCTTTGTAATAATATTATTGATTTAATAAAGATATTGTTCTTTTATCACAGTAATTGTCCTATGTGCGTGAAAACTTGTTCCTGGGCACGCATACAGATGCACTTGGTTTTGATCGTTGAAACCGGGTGTGACAAGTGGTATCAGAGCTATATCGACCGCCGGACGCAAGCCTAGATAAAATGACCGTGCCACAGGTTCTATTTTCAAAACTAGTATTTGAAAAAAAAACTTTATCTCTACAAAACTCTTTTATCTTCTATCCTCTCTTCTTATTTTCTCATTACTTGTCTATTCTGAAATGTTTGACGAAATGATATTTCTACTATTCCTTTCCCCTTTCAATATATTAGTTGGTCGACTTAAACTATCACGAACAAGATGGACAACATTGAAGATTTTACAAGTTGGTTCCACTCAATATAAAGATGAAGATTGGACAGTCAAACTTGAAGACTCTTCACAACACCAAGGATATTGGCCAGCACTCTACATCAAGCCTGAAGAATGGACCTTACGCATAATCATGATTTAGAATCCTTCCCATCATAGGAGAATAATCGCTAGATAGAACGACTTTGTTAACTGTATGCTTGTGTTGCTTATGGTGTGCTATGTCTGAGTTGGATCTTTGATTGAGTGTTGGTGTGCTTTCAAAGCGTTTAGCTTTGTTATCGCATCAGTAGTATACCTAGGTTAGTTTAGTTGGGTTAACGTTTCCCTCTATTCTTTGCTACCTTACCTTCACTATATTTTGTTCTAGACAATTATAACCCAACCTGTCTAAAGAGATGTTGAACTCAACAATTAGTGTATGGAGGTAGCCCCAACAAGAGGACGTCAATGTCAACGATAGTTCATCCTTATCTTCGCCAGCTCCAATTAGAAATCAAAATATTTGGATCTTCCAACGAAAGAGGCGACACACGACTACTAGCTTCAAGCAAACGACTTCCCTCATGACAACAATGGAAGAGTAAGATCAAGAGACGTACAAAAATATGGATGTCAAGTTTCCTATGGAGAAGTTGCAGGAGGAAACACAAAGAGTCAATCAAGTGAATTGTGTTCAAGACAGAGAATGAAAATTAAACCTACCTCTAACCTTTTCTTGCTAACCACGTAGAATCTCGGGGTGAGATTCCTGTAAAGAAGGGTAGTTTTGTCACACCCCAAAATTTCAAATTTTGGTTTGTGACCAAATTCCACTAAATTTCAACATTTTTTTATAATAGATTAAAATTTTATTTTAAATTAATTAGATAATTAGAGCATTATAATTTATTTTAGGCAAAAGGGCTATTTTCTAAATTAAATAAATTAATTTAGTTTATTAATATTTTGTATGTTGACTCCGAAACTTGTTTCGGTTTGATCAAGTCACCACCACGAAGGTCATCATCACGACAACAAGAGCAATAAGACAAGGCGCTAAAGACTTTCAATAAGAGAAGTGAAGTACTTCAGCCACAACAAGACACGAAGCAGTGCATGTTAGCGTAGACTATTGTTTGAAGAGTAAGGAGTGATTGTGTGTTATGATTGTTTTAGGCTGTTTGAGCCTATCCTTCCTTGGTCAAATTTTATCCTTGAACATGCATATAGTGTGGTCCTATTTCTATGTTAATAATTCTTCACTTCTCATTCATTGTCTTTCCCATCAATTCCTTTTGATCCTCCCAAATTGTTATCTTCTATGTTCAAACTCTTAAATCCTAGCTTCTCTGAATCTCGGGCCGAGATTCCTTTTAAGGGGGATAGTTTGTCACATCTTGTATTTTCCAAATTCGAGGTGTGAGCCTTCTCAACACTGAAAACACATAATTCTCCTAATTTTATCATATTGTTGCCCTTGATTCGTCATCAAATATAATTTTCTTTATAACCTTATCATTGCTCAATCCCAAACATCGTTCTCGATCTCTCTTCTTTGCACTTTCTTATAATTCCTATATTCTTCTTCATTCTCTAAAAAGTCATGAAGCAAAATCGTATTTCCCTCTATTTGGCATGTAAATCTTTAGGTCAACCCGCAACCATATTCTATTCTTAAAATATACCATTCATCTGATCTCATCTAATTACCTAGACTAATATAACCTCCCTTCTCTCTGATAGATGGAGCAAGCCTAGCTTGCCAGCACACAAAAATTTGAGCCTAACATGCCCACATCCGATCAAACCTTTCGTCTTTCTAGTCATCCACTCCTCTCTCTCTTGTTTCCCTTTGATGGACGTCCCAAGCTCTGAATATAACACCATAAATCTGCACTTGCATGCCCATTAGCCATCTAAAGTGAGTGGTCACTTGAGTCCCTTTAATTTTCATAAGTAGATACAACAAAACTACCATACCTTGATCATCATAAACCTGCACCCATGTTGGTTTATCAACAAAACCATTTTATAACTATGTTCCCCATCAATTCTCAATTTCAGGGAAAGAATTATCAACTATAGTGGCCATAACTCGAACCATTCTTGGCTGGTAGTTTTACTTGCCTCTTGGCCCCTCTCCTCCCTTCCCTACCCTTTCCTCTCCCCTCCCTAGGCCTCCCAAGTCACACCAGGACACCCCTTTTGCTGGCTCACAAAATCCCTTGCCCTTTCCCCATCATTCCCAACCATTAGTGTCAAGTTCATCTCTGTTCATATCCCTGTTCAGCCATGACGCCTCTGATTTCCATCCATGTTCCCGATGATCTACCCAACGAAATGCGCCCAAATTTCTACAGAGAGTGGTCCACTATGTCCTCTACAACATATCCAAAATTCAACCCAACTGGAGCAGTGAGACAAACAGGATCATGTTTTGAATGGCGACTGCTCTTTATTCTGGACGCCTCCAGCACGCACATCGGTAATTTCACTCCATTCCCTCTCAATTCTGATCTGTCCTTGATACAAACTTTAAACCATTATGTGTTCCAGGAAACCAAGGACGTCTCCACAAGAGGGTTTGTGAAAATCTGTCCTAAAACCTCCAGGAACGTGTCTGGCATTTGATCTGCCGCTGCACGACCTCATCACGATCCAGCCACTTGATCTCTCATTCAGGTGAGCTCTTGATGAAATCACCTTGTCCCTACCACGTTCCTGACAACAGCACATGTTTATGTTCAAGTATTTCCTTCAGATCACCAGCCTATCTACGGGAACGGGCACGTCTTTGTCATCGTATCTGCACATCGACACCACTCTCTGTTCTGGTTGTGTTCAGCGCACACAACCGGAAGTTCCAAGAGATTGTATCCTATTCTCTGATCTTTCAGATGCAGGGACAATACTATGGCGTGTTCCCACAACTCCTTTCAACATCCACCAATGGATTCACCAAGATCATACACCATTCACCTAGGAACGCAGATGGTGTATAAACTATCGCTGAACAGGTTTACCATGGTCCAACCACTTGATACCCTATTCAGTTCGATTTCTATCCAATTCATGATGTCAACATCGTGTTCCTGATGTATGTAAATATGTTTGTTAACTTATTTCCTTGATTTGAATCCATCTGAAATGGATATCTATTTTGCCACTCCTAAAATCTCGGTAGTAATTATAATCGATTTTCTGTCGCTTCATTTGAATCCATCTGAAATGAACCATAACCCTAAACTCACAACTACATGTTCTACAGGATAGATCATATCATTGAGAAAACATCGATGCCGACATCACCACTCGATGCCATGTTATTATCCACCTTGCACCATTACTTGTGGCATCGGGGCTTTCCACATTGCATAAACCTTGGTGAGCTCCTTGTGCCCCGCTTCATATCTCGTGATTAGCACCTATTGTTGCATATTATCCTTAGCATGTATGTTTGTTATTGATGTGTGTGAATAGGTGTGCGCTTGAAAACGGGAGAAGGAATCATGAAGACAAAGTCGGACAATCGGTAGTCATAGAGCAGCAACATATTTCACGGCAAGTGTCCTTGACGCATCTTCTACCTGTTATAATATTTATTGTAGAAATGCATGCTTGTGTCAATTGAATGGGTACCTATTGTTAGGGTTTCCCTAGTAATGCTTTATCTGTTTCCTTGTCGCCTTGAACTAGTTGGTTGGTTGTGAGTACCAAACTATCATGATAGCCGTGCTCACGGTCAAGAGCAGCCTGGAATCCTCACAAGATTAGTTGGTTATGGGTTGTTGTTTGGAATGGTTGGGAATGGTTGGTTCGTGGATGGGATTGGACTTGGTTTGGATACTACCCTATGGGTTAATGGTTGGGATGAACCCACTTAGTAATTAGGATGCATAGAAAATTAATAGCTCATGCAACAAACCCCTTTTAAAGCCTTCCTTGTCTTTAGCCCCATGTCATCTTTTCCCCCACTTGCTGAGTACGTCACGTACTCACCCTTGCTATATTCCACATTGCTGCTCAGCTACAGGAGAAGGATGGTACAACGATGAAGACAATGGAGAAGAGCTCTAGGCATGCGGTCTTCCGATCGACTTCCTGTGGGAGCTGAAGGACACCAACACTTAGTTTATTCCGCTGCAATGTAATCTTTTTCTTTTGACCTACGGGTCACCTTTGTAATGATATTATTGATTTAATAAAGATATTGTTCTTTTATCACAGTAATTGTCCTGTGTGCGTGAAAACTTGTTCCTGAGCACGCATACAAATGCACTCGGTTTTGGTTGTTGAAACCGGGTGTGACACATTTGAAGTGCCAAGTGTCAGACATTTATGAAGCTTTGGTGATTGAGTCTGTTGCTAAGGGGCTCCAGATGGAAGTGGTAAGGAGTGCTATTCGGGTGAAACAACCTCAAACTTTAGATCAACTGTTGAGCATCCTGGAGGGGCAGGTACGGGTGGAAGAAGATGAGGAGGAAGAGCGCCGGAAGGCACACTCTGGAATAATGATGGGTCGAGGGCAGGGTATGAATACTGGAGGCTGGCATCCAAATCAGGGTAGAGCAGGTCATGGCTTCACTTGACGTGAGGTTTTCAATGTCCAGCATGGTGGCCTCCGGGGTTAGCGCCCAAGTGTCCTCAACTAGTTCCACAACGTCCGGGTCCGAGGCAACCTCTATCGGGCCAGCTCTTCTATTGCGCATTTCATGGTCCGAGATGCACGCACAGTTCCAATTATTGCCCCAATATTAAAGCACTGTCCAAGGCAAGAGTCCAACAAGAGGCTGAGCAAGCTAAGCCAGTGTTGCACACTTAGTACACACATGCTACTGCCTTCTACCCACCACCCCCCCACTCCACCGCTGCAAATGGTAGCATTTCCATCTTCTTCCACCTAGCTTGCGCTCCCGGCCCCTCCGACAGAGCAGTTACCACCTCCTCCACAGTTCAAGCCCGAAGACCGCCTGGAAATGGCGCAATCTGTACAGCATATTCAGAATACTGGGGCATCTCGTGGCATGATCTTTTCTATTACTGGGGGTTCGGGCCATGATTTCCCTTCTAAAAGGCAGCGTCGGGAGCACGTCCGACAGGTGAACCACATGGCTGCATGTCCTCCGGTGGGGGTGACATGATGGATGGATGTACCGGTTTCATTCTCTGCAGCTGATTTGAGGCCGATGGTCTTTCTGCACGATGACGCGTTCGTAATGGCAGTCAACATCAATGGCTTCGATGTGCGTAAAGTCTTGATCAACGGGAGGAGTTCGGATGACATCATCCTATGGAGTACTATTGAAAAGATGGGATACAATAGGACTGATTTGCAGTCTTCCTTGGTTCTGTTGCAAGGTTTTGAGGGTGAGCCGATTCATGCAGTGGGTAGTATCGTGCTCAAGGTGTCGTTCTCTGGGCTGGGGGGCACCGAACAGAGAATATTCATTTTGATGTCATAGAGATGAACTATCCCTACAATGCTCTGTTAGGCCGAAGGGTCATCAACAAGTTTCTGGCTATAATTCATCATGGCTACTTATGCATGAAAATGCCCCGGACCAGAGGGTGTCATTACAGTGTACGGAGATCAAGCTGAGGCCCGGAGGCTGGAATTTGGGTCATTACCTAGGCAGTATCATATACATGTTATAGCCGAAGACTGCCAGAGCAAGGGCCCTTCAGTAGAACCGCCGGCAGCATCTAAGTGGGTACCAAAGGTTACATCAGTTGAGGGCGCCAAAGAAGTTGTCTTGTGCGCTAATAGGCTGGATGAAATAGTGTTGGTTGGCAAGGAGTTATCGGAGGAGATATAGGTATAGCTGATGCAATTTTTGAGGAACAATGCAGATGTCTTCACGTGGTCACCGAAAGACCTTCTCGGTATTGACAGATCTTTTGCTGAGTATCGGTTGGATATTGACCCAAAGGTGCGTCCGGTCAAACAGTGAATCAGAGTGTGGACTAAGGAAAAGGCTAACATCTTGAGAGCCGAAGTGTAGAAGTTACTTGACTCGGATGTAGTTTGGCCCATTGACAAAATAACTTGGCTGGCAAACCCTATGTTGGTTAAAAAACTGAATGGCCACTGACGCATGTGCATTGATTTTACAATGTTGAACAAGCATTGCCCGAAGGATGATATCTTATTGGCTTGAATAGATCAGTTGGTGGATGCCACATTCGGATGTGCGTTAATGAGCTTCCTAGCTGGGAGGACAGCGAGTCTAAGTCTAAAATTGCTAAGATAAACTTTCCTAAATCTAGTCAAGCGTCAAAATTTCTAGTCACTCGGGTTGAGCACTTACACCAAATCTATGGTACAACCTCGAGTCTTTGACCAATAAGCTTACTTCCGGGCACGACAACGATCCACTAATAGGGTCGGTAACTAACCTCATGCACTAGTGGGCACGTTACTGCTAGACAACCCTGCTTGAGACTGCCTGAACATGGTAGATTACTGAAGCGACGGACAGGGCTGTCACCACCTGCCGCCTACCACACAGACCGTGGGGATGAATGCAAATCCAGCTAGTGTTAACTTAGGCACCGCGGCTATGCCTTCACTAGATATTCTTCCGTTGGCCTAGAAGAAGAATAGCTAGGGAATAACCAAGTCTAAGTTCTATTCGAGAACTAAACTTAATTAAATCCAAGGCAGGAATCCGGTAAACTCTGCTTCAAAGTTCTTTCTTGATAATTGTAACTTGAGGAAACTGACTAAGTAAAGATAATTACTTGACAAGATAAATAAGTAAAAGATAATTGTCTTTAACAAAAGATAAGTCTCACAAAAGGAGAAAAGATACAAGAGAGCTCATACCAAGACTCCGAGATGATTTTTAGAATTCTGAGCTAAGCTCCCGACTAGACTCTAACTCCCGACTAACCTATTCTACTAGTAAGAAATGTAGTGGGAAATGGACTTCGATGTGGTTCACTTGCTTTCCTTTTCCTTTCTACCGAATTGCCCCTCTATTTATAGGTGGCGAAGGCTTGGCGGGTACTTCAAGGTGGAGGAGAGTCGATGGGAAAAAATTCCCCCGCCCGGCGGCGGCATTGGCCGGGCGGCGTGGCAGGCCGGGCGGTAGGGAGTGCCGGGCGGCCCTTAGATTTGATCGGTTTTCGACTGCCTTCCATCGGACAGCTCAGATTCGGTCCGGATGATGGTTGTTGGGTCGGTTCCCGACCGCCACATCCACTTGGCGTCGGTTGGCATAATGGGCCGAGTGGACTAAACAACCCGGAAGGAGAATCCCAGGCCGGAAGGCGGGGTAGGCCGGGCGTCCTGGCAGGCCGGGCGGCGGCTTGTGCTGGGCGGCGGCCCCTTTTGGGTGCTGACCCCCTCCGGGTCATATTTTCACTTATCCATGTTGTGCCACGTGGATGCCTCCTTTACTTCTCTGGAAAACTTTGCTGATATTGCGTTTTAAGAGCCACCAACACCTCCCCAAGCTTAAAACTTTGCTCATCCTGAGCAAATTAAAACTAGAAAGTGATGGATCCAGAGTTGCTTCAATATTAGAGCCCTACAAGGATCAAGTGCACAAACACATACTCCTACAACATAGGGGTAATAGTAAACCAACACAATTTGATCACTAAGTCTTTCTCATTGTAGGTGGGGCTCTTAGCCATTTTATGACCTTGTCATGAGCGGTTGGAACTCAGAACAACTAGTTTAGATTTTGTCACTCGACCTCCTACATGATCATGAGTCCAATGTTTTTTGTAATACTGCATAAGATTGAAAATTTTCCCTCTTGGTGCAATTTTTCACTATGACTCTAATCTCTCAAAAGGTGTATTTTCTCACCAAGTTCACATCATACTCTCTGAAATTTGGCTTTATATGTGGAGCTTGGTAGGATGGCACATTTAATATGCATATTTTGTTAAGTTAAGAGATGGTCCTAGCGAAAAGACTTTGCACTTTCTCATTCAAACCATTTGGAAATAATGTCCAGGGGAGAGGGAGAGAATGGACTCACACGAAGGAGTGGACTAGCACAATAGCAAAAATCTTTATCAAAGACTGAATTTTTTTGCTAGAGTGAAAAGATGGTCCTTTATTTTTCTCAAAGGATTTTTTTAATGAACCTTGAAACTTGACATTTGTACATATATGAGAGCTGATAATTTTTTTCTCATTTTTTCTCTTTCTTTCTTCTTTTTCTTTTCTTTCCTTTTCAACTCTCATAGTGTAGGGAAGCTAGTTCAATGGTTCAAATATTTTTGTAACCTTTTTCTAAGCATTTATTTTTGGAGGACCAAAATCTTTCTTGTAGGATCAAGGTTTTCGCAAAGGAGAGATTTTTGGCTAACATGCTTGGTGAAGTGGATGCTTGAATCCAATGTGGAAACCACATAACCAAGCATGATTATTTGAGAACTCAAAGATAACATGAAGGAAAATGATTGGCTTTGAAAGTGCAAGTCCCTCTTAAGGATCAAATCCTAACCAAAGTAAAATCTTTTTGTGTTTTCTTAAATTTCATCAAAACTGAAAATCTTTTTGGATTTTTCTTAGGAAAACAAAATAACTCAACTAGAGAAAGAAGACGAGGGGAGTAGGACGAATGGCACACCTTGGTCTGGGTACCTCCCCAAGCTTAGGTCTTTGCAAGACTTAAGCTTAGATGGCATTCACTGTGGTGGTTGATAGTTGATGTTGAAGTGGCCGAATAGTTTGTCCATCATGGAGAGGTTTGTTTGAAGCTGTTTTGACATTTGTTGCTGCCATTCTTGTCCATCCCTTAAGGTTGCTTCTATTTCTTGAGTTCGCATGTTGGTCTCATAAGCGTTTGCAGCCAGGTATTGCATGTCATCTTCCAACTCCGAAAAGTTGTACGATGTGAATCGGCGGAACGTGAAGTTCCTATGCCTCAATGAGGTTGATGGTAACTTTCCATCCCATAGGGATTGGACGGTTCATACTCTTCATGGGATGAAGTAGTGCAGTGTGTTGATGAACTAGTAAATCCAGGGAACTGTGGTTTCTCCTAATGGTATTGGGAGCTTCTTGAAGCACCCATTCGAGGTGCTCTTGTTCCTGGCCTATCCCTTGCGCACGGTCGTGAACTCCCCGTCTCGAATGGCGTTGAACTTGCTTTGCTCGTCGAAGTCATTGAACACCATGTTTTCTTCACTCTCCATGAATTTCTTGAATCATTCATCTCGCACACTTGCCACTGTTGGAGCATCGGATATGGACATTGTGTCTAAGAGATAACTCGGGGCATGCCCATGTGAAGCTCCGGAGTGCTCGGCTTCTGAGCACTCACTTGGTGTGCGCCTCCCATGGCTTGAGCTGCTGCTGCTGCTGAACTTGGTGTAGATGCCTCTCCAAATATTTGCCATTCCTGCAAAAGGGTTACATGGACACAATACTCGAAGGACAAAATGATGATAATGGTTAGCGGTTAGTCGTTTGGTTAGTAGTCCAAGTGTTAGTCATTCAAAGGTGCAAGGGTGACAACAAACTCTCTCTAGTTGGTTTCATTGCAGCACACTTTTATTGCTAAGTTCAAAGTGCACTTACTAGAGAGAACTAGTGGAGGGAGAAGAGGAGTGCAAAGGGAGAGAGTTTGTGAGGGAGAGAAAATGTTTTCAGCTGAAGGTTTTGGGTGGAGAAGCAAGTGAGAGGTTGCCCGGTATTTATAGGGTCGAGGGGAGCCTTGGAGCAAAATTTTCTATGTCGGGTGGCGCACCCGTCGGGCGGCAGCCCATGCCGGCCGGCAGGCCTTACTCCTCCATTTGCTCGACTATTGCTTTAGTGGTGATGGGACATGGCTAGGTCCAAGTGCCATGTGATCCACTTGCTCAGTTTGTGCACAAATTTGCTAAGAGTGTAGGGAGCAAGGATTAACTGATGGATGGCCAAAGTTGTATGTTTTCAATGAGTGTTCCGCCACTCATGAGGCCTAGGTGAGTCGGGTGGCAGGTGAGTGTGGGTGGTGAAAAGAGTGAGGTGACATGTGTGGCTCTCATTTATTTACTTTCACTCATGACGGGGCTTTTGATGAGCATTTTTCTTCAAGGGAAGGCTGGCTACACCTTTACCACTCATGGCCATCATCTATGCATTAAGAGTGCCAAGAATCCGAGAAAAAGTTGTGCCGGGCGGCATGGCTTGCCGGGCGGCATAAATGATCCAGTCGGGTGGTTGTTTTTGATGAAAAATGACCCCCAGGGTGCTAAAACTGGGCTGGGTTATTTCAGGTTAGGTGGCTCAAGATGAGCTAGCCGGGTGATCATATTTCGCCAAATATGACCTCCCGGATGTTAAAATTTGATAGAATCTGACCTCCAAAAATTTACCCAGCCGGGCGGTCATTTTCATGGAATATGACCTTCTGGTTTGCTGAAATCCGACTAGCCGGGTTGGATGATCAGATCATCACCCGGAGGGTCATTTTTTTTGAAATTTGACCTCCCGGGTGCTAATATTTGACTGGTCGAGTTGGATTCTGGGTACTTGAATATTACCCAGCCGGGTGGTCGTTTTTCATGAAATATGACCTCCAGGGTGCTAAAAACTGACTGGCTGGGTTGGAGCCTCAGATTATCACCCGGGTGGTCATTTTTGATGAAATTTGACCTCCCGGCCAATAAATTTGGCCGGGCCATCACCAATTGTTTTTAGCCTCATTTAGTGGTTAAGGAAAATAAAACTAATTTAATAGGGTAAGAAAAGAAAGGGGGATAAATACAGGTTTACATCCCGACGGGGTCCGGATTTTACGTCTCGAACAAGACGTTCTCCGAGTTTAATTCTTGATGGTGCCCATCATGGATGGAAAATTTTCCATGATCGGTGCAACTTCTTTCTTCCGCCATACTTGTTTGATTTTATTGGGCTTGGCGGCGACCTTTCTCTTCATTTCCTGTGGCTCGTTCTTCTTCTTGAGCAGCGGTGGTGCGGTCTCAACTTTTAGAACCGGTGCACCCGATTTTGGTGCAATTGGGTATATTTCTATTTTCAGCACCGTGTTAGGATTTTTACTATAGAAGATGCGTACCTGATTGCATTGTTCCTTTCAGGACTTGAAGGCGAACTTCTCGTCGTGCCCATTAATGTTGAGGTGGATTTCTCCAGCCCCAACGTCAATATTGGCATTAGCGGTGCTAAGGAATAGTCATTAGTAAGAGAGGTGTCTCCACATCGGCCTCCATGTCTAGCACCACAAAATCAATGGGGATGAGACAATTTCTTATCCATACGGGTACGTCCTCCGCAATGCCCGCCGGTTAGGGAACTGATTGGTAGGCGAGCTGCAAGCACATTGTTGTGGGGGATAATGAATTGGCATTAAGTTTATCATATATCACCTTTGGCATGACGCTCACGCTCGCCCCCAAGTCACAAAGGGTGTTGTTGAATTCTTGCATCCCGATGGAACAAGGGATGGTTGGGCACCCTGGATCTCGCTTCTTTTCTGGAAGAGAGTTCAAGATAGCGGCGCGGCACTCCTCCATCAATTTAATGATCTCTGTGGATGGAATTGGGCATTTGTTGTTGAGGATGTCCTTTAAATACTTGGAGTAGGTGGGAACCTACATCACATCAAGTAGAGGGGCAAATTACCTCAACAAAATTACCAAATTGCTCGTCCTCTATTGGCTTCCTCTGTTGAGGGGCAATGGCAGGACCGGGGTATCATAGAACTTGTGCGGTGCTTATTTGAGAGGTGCTTTTACCTCCTCAACCTCAATTTCTTCCTCCCCTTCTGAATCCTCATCGGGTGCTCTGTCCTTCCCTACATTGTTAGGATTTGGTTGTTCTTGCGTGGATTTTCTGCCTCTAGTTGTGACGGCATTCACATTTTCCTTGGGGCTAGCTTTGGGCTGACCGGGGAGCTTGCCCGAGTTAGGCTTAATAATAGAAGCAACCAGCTGAGCAATTTGCATCTCTAGCATTTTGTTATGGCTAAGCTAGTTTTGTAGAGAGGTATTAGATGCTCCCATACGGGAATCTATGCTTTCTAGGACTTTATCAGTAGCAATAAATTTCCTTCTAATACTTTCATTAATTTTAGATTTTCCTAGAACAAGATCACGAAAGGAAGGTTCATTACATGTAAAATTGCTAGAGTTACCCGTATTCTTGTCGAAGGAAAGGTTTGGCTTGGACTCCCATCTGAGGTTGTTCATACGGAGCCTAAACATGTTGTTGTTGCTATTGTTGAGGTAGTTCACTTCTTCTTCATGGGTCTCCGGACAGTGGCTTCCCATGTGTCCAAGGTTCCCGCAGACCTCGTAGGTCAAGCGAGAGTTGAGGGATTGGACAATATGATCCATCTTGATGGCTAGCACGTCAATACCATCAACGTTGTGGACTCCCCTCATCTTGAGTTGTGGCTGTCTCTGCCTCTCATCATAGCCACTATAGTTGGCAACCATCTTTTGTATGAGAGTGTGAGCTTCCTTGACCTTCTGAGAGAAGAAGGAACCTCCAGCGGCTACATCTAGGTGCTCACGAGCGCGATGATTAAGCCTATGATAAAATCTCTGGATTAGCAACCAATCTTGCATTCCATGATGTGGGGATGCTAGAGTATACTCTTGGAAATGATCCCATGCCTCAGAGATGCTTTCATCGGTTAGTTGTAGGAAACTTGAAATCTTGCCTAGCGGGAAGAACTTGGCAAGGAAGGCGTTGGAACACTTGTCCCATGTGGTCAGATCATCTTGGTTGATATAGAACCACTGCTTGTCCTTCCCCATCAGTGAAAATGGAAAAAGGCAAAGGCGGATAGCTTCAGGAGTCACATCCCTCATGGTGAAGGTGCTGCACACCGCCAAAAACTGTTGGAGGTGGGCTTTTGCGTCTTCCGATGCCTTGCCACAGAAATTACTGCCCAAAACCATGTTGATTAGGGATGGTTTCAGCTCATAACCTCTGTTCCCCATGTTTAGGTTTGGACCGGTGCGGATGTTGTCTGCAGACGGGGTGGAGTAGTCACGGAGATTCTTCATAGCCATGGTTGGTTGAGCAGATGTGGAAGGGTCTTGCTGTTGAGCTGGTGGGATCGGAGGTGCTTCAAGAGCAAGTCTAGGTTGAGGAGGGGTGAGTCATTGACGCACTCTCCTCAACAAAGCTTCTGGATCATTGTGGTAGTTGTCTGGTAGGTCAAAACTAGTCATAAAGCATCCTGTTTACACCACAAATAGACAGAACAAGGATAAGCCTGCTAAGGAAAGCAGTAACTCCTTAATAGAAATATCAATGTTAAAATTCTGATATCTTAGCCTATTGCTTCCCCAGCAATGGCGCCAGAAATGCTTGTTGGCACTTCTCAACGTCGCACCAAAATATTATCTGGTAACAACGCTCAAAGTGTTGATTGATGTTTGCTATGCTTTAAGAGAAGAGTGAACCAATCCGCAAGTGCACAGAAAATCTATTGTAGCATTTCACCCAGGAGTATTCCAAGGTATCGTATTTATTTTCCTCAGGGAAGCTTGGCGTAAGAGTATCTTCGTTTAACAAAGATATGACTATAAGAGTTATACCAACTAACCAAAGATGGGGGTAAAGATATTCAATGATAAACAGGGGAGCAGTGATATAGGAGAAATCCACACTAAGATAGATAAAAGAGATCGATTAAGCTAGCCGAGAGGACAGCGAGTCTAAGTCTAAAGCTCCTAAGATAAACTTTCCTAAATCTAGTCAAGCATCAAAATTCCTAGTCACTTGGGTTGAGAACTTACACCAAATCCATGGTACAGCCTCCGGTCTTTCACAAATAAGCTTACTTCGGGGCACGGCAACGATCCACTAATAGGGTCAGTAACAAACCTTGTGCACTAGTGGGCACATTACCGCTAGACAACCCTGCTTTAGACTTCCCGAACGTGGTGGATTACTAAAGGGACGGACAGGGCTGTCATCACCTATCGCCTACCACACAGCCCGTGGGGACGAATGCAAATCCAGCTAGTGTTAACTTAGGCACCGCGCCTACGCCTTCACTAGATATTCTTCCATTGTCGAGGGGAAGAATAGTCGGGGAATAACCAAGTCTAAGTTCTATTCGAGAACTAAACTTAATTAAATCCTAGCTGGGAATCCGATAAACTATGCTTCAAAGTTCTTTCCCGATAATTGTAACTTGAGGAAATTGACTAAGTAAAGATAAATACTTGACAAGATAAATAAGGAAAAGATAATTGTATTTAATAAAAGATAAGTCTCGCAAAAGGAGAAAAGATACAAGAGAGCTCATACCAAGACTCCAAGATGATTTCCGGAATCTCGAGCTAAGCTCCCGACTAGACTCTAACTCCCGACTAACTAACCTACTCTACTAGTAAGAAAAGTAGTGGCAAATGGACTTCAATGTGCTTCACTTGCTTTCCTTTTCATTTCTGCCAAATTCCCCCTCTATTTATAGGTGGCGAATGTGACATCCCATGTCACAAAATAGAACTTAACTAAACCCAATGTTAATTAAGGGATAATTAAAAATATAAATAATTAAGGTGCCAAAGAATAAAGAAAGAAAATTAAGTAATTAAATCCAGAATATCCAAATAAGGCCTTTCTCAAACATCACAAAATCCCATGGAAGTACCCCAATGTTTTTGCTGAATTGCCACATTAAAAGAGAATTTTGATAATTTTTCCAGAATTTTTGGTAACCATTTAATACCCTTAACAATTCCCCTAAAGCCAGAAAAGAGTATTTCTGTTCTAGAATCTTAACAATTAATCCAAGCCAATTCAGCTGATGCACCCAAAAGCAAAGTTGGAGCACATGTTTTTCTAGGCGTGCATAAAAATCTGTGTCAAATTTGGAGAACGAGAACTTGGTGAATTTCGACCAAACCCAAGTCAAGGTCCAAGTCAAGCCGGGTCAACCCCTTCCCTCTCCTCTGGCCAATCCCAACCCGACACGGGTTGTACCCAGTGCACTGTGGCCACCGTCGTTCACCTGCCGCTCCCCAATTGATGTGCTCCCGCCGGAAAACCAATCCCGGGCCGACAGCGCACCACCCCGCCCCCCCTCTCCCTCTGCTCTCGCCGCTCTCTTACTTCGACCGGGTTAAAAGGGAGGATTGCACAGCGCGCCTCTCCCGGCTCTCTCTCTCTCAGCTCACACTCATCACACAACTTCCAGGAACTCTCTCCGCTGCACCAAGTGCCTCTGCACCCTTCCCTCCTCTCTCTCCCCGATGAAACCCGAGCACTGCTTTGTTTTCCCCTGCCATGGCCATCGTTGTGTCCAGCTCCGATTAGGTGGCTTCTCCCTCCCTCCTTCTTTCGCAAATCGACACGCAAGGTCACCACCTCACTCCCCTCTAACCCTCTCCCTCCCTCGTGCAGTTTGCTGGCCGGATTTCATGAAGCCCGAGCCGCCGCCGTCGGGATCCTTCCCTCCCCCCCCCCCCCCCCCCACCGATGAGAACCCCCCTTCAGCCTTCCCCCTCGACGAGTTCCTCGATGCCGACCTTCCCCAAGCTGTAGCGAAGCTCGTCGACTGAACCCCAGCCTGCCTCTCCCTCAGCACCATCGCGTGGACCTCGCCAGAGCCGCCCCTACCACCGCACGTCGTCGCCGGCGCCTTCCGGTGAGGCACTCTTCCCTCCGACCGCCTCCTTGAGATCCCCGCGGTAGGACGGCTATTCGAGTAGCATGCGGGCCCCGGCCATGCCGCCGAACGGCCGCTGGGTGGAGCTCGCCGTCGCCGGCCGCCGCGCGGGCGCGCGCGCCTGGGTAAATATAAACGCGATAGCAATTCCATAAATAAGAGTGAACTTTGAATTAAACTTTAAAATTCAATAACTCGAGAAATAAAAGCCCAAAAATGATGAAACCAATTTTGTTCAACTCCTAAAATTCTCCTCTACCAGAAAAACAGGTTGAGGTCCAAAGTTGCTCAGTAAATTCATTTATTTAATTCCCTAAAGTTACAACCCTAAATTGCTTAATAAATTCATAGGTAAATAAATATAAATGGTAAATTCATGAAACTTGCTCAGTGGTCTTTTCATGGCATCCTTAAACTTTCTGCAAAAGCACATTTTCATGTTTAGGCAAATTTTTAGTATTATTGCACAAATCTTCATTTTCAGTAATTGAATTTATGTAAATTATTGGCTAGGAATTTAATTATGAAATTTGGTATTCCTGTCCCTTATGCTCTTGTACACTCATGTAAGGTTCCATGAAAAATTTGAAGCAACTTAAGTATACTTTTGTTGTCGAAATTAATCAATTGTTAGCTAAAGTAAGAATTTTCCATATAAATCTTGCTTTTTGTGTGCATTTAATAAAAGTAGGCATAAATTCATTTCTGGAATAATCAGGAAGAATAATTCACATTACCTTTACAGTAGAAGCCCTTATCTCCATTTATATACTCTTGGTTCCTAATTAACTATATGAGCCTTGAACTAGTTATGCAATTAAATTGCCATTGTATGTATAGTGTTAGCTTTGCATATGGCCACTTTAGCTAAGTTGCTCAAAATGAACTTCCTGGAAATTAGACCCTAGTACTGCATTGTCATATCATCATCAGCATGTGATATCGTATAATCATCACCTAGGCCATGCTCATGTTAATGTAGAGATACCCTAAGTTGTGATGATTAAAAGTTACATTCTTGTAATTAGAAGTTTGTACCCTTCAAATTCAGTGACTACCATGTCATACTTAGGTGTGCACACATTCATGAATAAATGATTAATTCATTAATTTTATTTGCTGAGGAAGTGCCATGAATTGTCATGCCCCCATTTCATCTTTAGTTAAGGAACTCCATGGAACCTTGTCTATTCCTTCGCATTGATGCATGTCCATTCCATATAGGGATCGAGACCGCGGAGATCACACCGGATCAGCAAGGACCTGAAGTGAACTTTGGTGAAGACACTAACTATGATCACTCCCAAGGCAAGTCACGGTGCATAACCCATTAAATTTTTGAGTCCTTTTTCTTTATCACAAGTTAGGACTATTGTATTGTGCATTAAGTGTTGGACTTGGATGAAACACACTTGCATACTCCAGCAATGACCTATGATTAGTATGTTAGTAAGCTTTTCCGTTAGCAATGCTATGCTTAAACTAGTGGAGTCAACGGTAGGTTCCAGATACAACTATGGTTCCCTTGGATAATGAACTTGATAAAATGGAGCATCTATTGTTGCAACTCCGTGGACAAGTATTGAACAGTACCAAGTACATACCTTTAATGTGGGGATTGGTAAACCTAGTAACTTGGGCGCCGTATTGTTGGACAGCCATACTCATCGATCCAGAGGTGATGTGAACAACACGATGGATGCACGGGTTTGAGGACCGCTGGAGAGTGCATGGGTTAAGCCTCAGATACGAAGTACTGTATCGCGGGGAGGACGTGTACTCGGGATCGATGGCCCCAGATCAACTTTATAGCAATCTTGTGAACGGTGGCCATACGTGTTCTTAAGTGATGCATATGTTGTGTATTTGGGTTTTTCCCTGTAGGATGTAAATCAATTCGAATAGCCGTCCCTCACGGTTATGAGTACCTCTTGTTTGAGCAGCGGCAATGATATGTTAAGTAGTAAAGTTGTGGTTATGTTCCTGAAATTTACTTATGCTATGGACACATATTGTTATGATGTATTGCTCTTATTACTACCCGTGTCTTAGCAGCTAGCTAGATTCACCGTAGTGGTTATTCTAAAATCAGCAAAGTAAAATCTTGATTAAGGAATTGTAAATGCAGCATAGAACTATTAGGAGCTTCTTATGCAATTGTCAAATAAACCCGGTCAGCCCCCCTGCATACTAGGAGTCGGGTTTTAGTAAACCTTTTGACGGGTAAGTCTTGCGGAGTATGTTAGATACTCAGGCTTTGCGATGATGTTGTTTTCTAGGTTTTCCCTACTTATTGTGATTATTGTAACAAGGTCGTGTGGGAAGGTGAGGAGCCTCAGAATTGGACCATTGAATGGGTCCCTAGCTCTCCTAACCATGATGAGTGAGCCATCGCCATAGGGCTGGCATGGTTCACGTAGGACTCGACGTCGTGTTTTGTCATTGTATTGCTTCCGCTCAGTTATGTAAAATGTACTAAGGACATATGTATTGTAACGAATCTGAACTTATTTGTATTCTACCCCTGAACTTGTAATATTATGCACCTAAGTGATGTAATATTGTAAATGATGGATGTTCATGTGTGAATGCTGTGTATGGTTACTTCGTTAACCATCTCCCGAGGCGATCCTGTACGACATCCTCTACTTTTTGGAGTAGGGTTGTCACATCTGGTACCAGAGCCGTCTTAGGATAAGATACACACAAATGAGCATTTTAAAACGTAAACAAGCCATTTTTACGCTTTACGGTCAGGTACGAACTAGTAGTGTCCATATAAGAGTCTTGTAGGTGGCAAAGCTAACTCTGGGTTATGTTTGTTTAAATTACTTGCAACTACGGATTCTTCAACGAAGGTATGTCTTTGTGCGTGGATCGGTTGCGCTGTAAATACTGAACGCCTTCCGGGTGGGAAAAGACCTGGGCTTTGATTGATGCGCGGACCGAATGCGCTTGAACATCGGCTACCTTCCGGGTGGGCGAATACCTGGGCATAAACTATCATTGTTATTTTGGCTTGTTTCTTTTGAATTTGATGTATTGTTTCTGAGATGGATCTCTTGCAGGTACACTAACCACGTGTAGTTCTCTTAGAAATGTGTGAGAGGTGTGTGTGCCACCGAAAAGATCGAGTTATATAATCGATCAAGTTTTCCTTTTGTGAGGGTGTAGGAAATCGTCATATTGAGCATTTGGCATTCATGCATACCATATTCACTCACCATCACTAAATCATGTGAAAGGGTCACTAATGTTGCAAACATGTGAAATGACTCAGATTTGAGCTAATTTAAAATCCCTATGGCATCTAAACTAAAAAATTTAAAGTCACCGATTAAGAAATCAATTCTGCCAGAAATGTCAGTTTCACTAAAACAAGCATAACTTCCTCAATTCTAATTCAATGAAGGCAAATAAGTACTCGTTGGAAAGCTGAGATTTTTCTCTACATGTTTGGTTTAGGAAGTTTGTCTTGGAAAAATTTGGAACTAGGCCGAATTTTGCAAAAACAGTAGCCTTTTTCTGGAAGACAGAAACTGTCTCATTTCTGTCCCCTGTCTTTGGATGATCATAACTCCTAGAGACTTTATTGGATGGAGATGTGTGACTATGCGTTGGAAAGATGATGAAATTATCCACAACAGTTGTACAGCACAAAAATTTTAATGTTGTCCAGAAACTAAGCGTTTTTGCCCGTTTCTGTGGTTCACTCCGTCGACCACAGAAATTCGTCGTTACCGATCGTTAAACGGATCGGAAACCTCGTGTCTTTCTTTTACCAATCATTCCTTATGCTATTTAAGCTTGTGTGCTTAATGGAATATTAAGTTTTGACTCACCTTCCAAAACTTTATTTCGGCAGATGGATGTTGGCAAGCTCGCGAAGGACCCCGAGTACCTTGCCGCCCGCATTCTCGAGTTGGAACGAGAGCGCGAGGCGCTGCAGTCCACACTGGTGGCCCGTGATGCCCAGCTTGCGAAGCGTGACGCTAAGATTTCATATCTTGAGGACAAGCTGCACACTAGTGAGATGGAGCGGGCCGATCTTTTCGAGCAACTCCATGATGCACAGCTCATCATTGAGGGCGATGCAAGCGATCAGTTGCAGGAGCAACTGAACCAACGCAACGCCCAGCTCACCGCTGCCCAAGAGGAGATTTACTCTCTTCATGGTCAGGTTACCGCTCTCTTGGAGGAGCGAAGCGAGCAGCAGGCCCAACGCGAAGAAGCTCAAGATGAGCGTGATGTCATGAAAGGGAACATCAACGATGCTCACACGATCATCGCACAGCAAAAGCAGCTCATTGGACATCTCCAAGCTGCTAATGGCCAGCTGAACACCATCCTTAACGATGAGCCACCCATTCCACTTGTGGTGATTCCCCCCGAGGACGCCGATCTGAGTGAGAACGGTGACTCCGGCGTCGACTTCGAAGCACGCCCTGGACCGGGTGATATGGACGTGGAGTCCGATGGTGACAGCCACGTCGGGTGATCGAGTAGTTTTATGTACGTAGGATGAAAATCTCGTGAGACATCGTAGTCGGGTGTGCATAGTGTTAGTAATGTTAAGCTGAGTTGTAACCTAAGCTCTCCGAGATCATGTGGTGTAGTGTTTCGAATGATGTGACCAAAGACTTGCTATGTATATAAAGTTGCATCACCTGTATCTATGGTTTTTATCATGAGTATGCTGCTTATGGTGTTGGAAATTATGGAATTTAAGTTATCTCTTATGTCCGCACCGTTTTCTTGTCAAATATTTCATTTATGAGCAATCTGAAATTTTATTTCGTCACCATGTCGTAGCCTTATTATCATATTGTCTCATGCGATGATCGGGCTAACATGCTTTGTTCATATGTCAGATGGTGCAAACTCGCCGTGGTGGAGAAAAAGTTGGTGATGCTCCCGGCACCTCAAACGCTGGTGGAAATGGGCCGCTGCCCAATGCGCCGCCCATGACGGCCATGGGGCAGCTCATCCACAACCAGAACGAGATGTTCCGCATGTTCATGGAGAACATGAACCGTCAAGGAGCTCCCGGACCACCACCACTGCAGCAGCGGGAATCCTCCTACGCCAACTTCTGGGCAACTCACCCGCCCACCTTCGGAGAAGCCGGTGATCCTCTGGAAGCGGATAACTTTATTCGTACTCTGGAGTCGAAGTTCGCCCTCCTCCACTGCACCGAGCAGCAGAAGCCCCTCTTCGCCGCGTAGTAGCTCCGCGGTTCCACAAGTGCTTGGTGGGCCAGTTTCACTGCCGCTCTCGCTGCTGGTCAGCAAGTCACTTGGGCGGAATTCTACACAGCTTTCCATGCACACCACATCCCCGCTGGACTCATGAAGCGCAAGTTGCAGGAGTTCCTCAATTTGAAGCAAGGCTCTGGAACCGTGCAAGAGTATGCACGGAAGTTCAACTACCTGGCCCAGTATGCGTCGTATCACGCTGATACGGACGAGAAGAAGAAAGACTACTTTCGTTCGGGTCTTACCCCGAAGCTGCAAGACCGATTGGTGCAAGTCACAGCCGGCACACTCAATGACTTGATGAGTGCCGCCATTGTGTAAAAAGATGCCATCCGTGCCAATCAAGAGGACAAGAGGAGGAAACATGCTATGGGAAGTTCATCCGGCTCCGCACCGCCCAAGTACAAGTTAGCAATCACTTCCCCGATCGGGCAGAAATTCCGGGCTGCGGTACCGTCGGGAGGAGGACCTCGCCCGTCATTCTCGCAGCAGCACTCGCGATTCCATGGGGGAAACCAGCAGCAATCCTCTGGTTCTCACCCACCGCAGCAAAGCAATCAAGTGGTAAAGACCAACTCCTCACAGCCCTATTACAATTGTGGCCGCACCGGTCACTTTGCGAAGGAGTGTCGGTTCCCGAAGCGCAATCCGAGCAACAACAACAACTCCAATACTTCCGAGAATAACAACAACAACCATAACAGCGGCAACAACAACAATGGCAGCAATGGGGGTCGTCCTCAGTCGTCTACCTCCACACACAAGAATGGCCGAGTCAACTATACCACGATCGAAGAGACCCAAGCTGGAGAACCCGTCCTCACGGTTATGTTCTCGATCAACCAATATGCTGCCATGGTTCTTTTTGATTCAGGAGCAACACATGATTTCATTAGTCAAGCATGTGCAAATCATCTGAAAATTACCCCCACTACTATGGCAACACCGTACGTTATTACGTCTCTCGGCGGGAAAATAAGAGCTCATCTCGAGTTAAGGAAAGTGCCACTTAATCTAGCAAACAACATATACCCCACTTACCTAATTATCTTAGATGGCGAAAGCATCGAAATCATTCTTGGTATGAAATGGATGACTAGCCACAAAGCCGTACTGCACATTGAGGATCGGGAAATCCATTTGAACACACCCTTACACGGCCCCTCTATTCTCCGATTGCCGTATTCCAAGTTGTCCACTTCTCAAGTGTGTCATGTGGAAGGAAAGGAGCTAGCAAACATTCCAGTGGTTTGTGATTTTCCCGACGTACTTCTAGACGATTTACCAGGAATGCCTCCGGACAGGGATGTCGAGCTTAAGATTGAACTCGTACCTGGTATAACGCCTATCTCTCGTAGGCCGTACAAGATGGCTCCTAATAAGTTGGCAGAGTTGAAAGAGCAGTTACAAGAGCTTATGGACAAGGGTTATATCCGACCAAGTTTATCTCCCTGGGGCTGTCCCGCTCTCTTTGTGAAGAAGAAAGACAAGACCCTACGCCTATGTGTTGACTATCGGCCGTTAAACGATGCGACCATCAAGAACAAGTACCCTCTACCTTGAATCGATATCCTCTTTGATCAACTAGTGGGTGATAAAGTCTTCTCCAAGATTGATCTCCGATCCGGTTACCATCAAATAAAAATCCAAGCCAAAGATATTCCAAAAACAGCATTCTCCACCTGATATGGCCTTTTCGAGTATCTTGTCATGTATTTTGGTCTCACCAATGCTCCAGCCCACTTCATGTATTTGATGAATTCCATATTCATGCCCGAGTTGGATAAGTTCGTAGTGGTATTCATCGATGGTATTCTGATCTATTCCAAGTCCGAAGAAGAACACGCTGAACACCTTCGTATTGTTCTACAACGACACCGAGATCATCAACTTTATGCCAAATTTAGTAAATGTGAATTTTGGCTAAAGCAAGTTCCATTCTTGGGTCACATCATATCTGCAAAAGGAGTAGCTGTGGACCCTAACAAAGTAGAAGATGTGCTGAATTGGAAAGCTCCAAAATCGGTCAAGCAAATTCACAGTTTCCTTGGTCTTGCCGGTTATTATAGGAAATTCATTCCTAACTTCTCAAGCATTGCCAGGCCTATGACCAAGTTGCTGGAGAAGGATGCCAAGTTCAAGTGGAGTAGTGCATGTGAGGAAGCTTTTCAGTCACTCAAGAAGCATTTAACAACCGCTCCGGTTTTGGCTCAACTTGACATCACCAAACCGTTCGATGTCTACTGTGATGCCTCCGGCACCGGATTGGGTTGTGTGCTTATGCAAGAAGGCCGTGTCATTGCCTATGCCTCACGACAGCTCCAGAAGCATGAGCAAAATTATCCACTCATGCTTTGGAATTGGCCTCAGTCGTCCTAGCCTTGAAAACCTGGCGCGATTACTTGCTCGGTAATCTTGTTAACCTCTACACCGAATACAAGAGTCTCAAATATATCTTCACTCAACAAGAGCTGAACCTGAGGCAGCATAGATGGTTGGAATTAATCAAAGATTACAAATTGGAAATTCATTATCATCCCGGAAAAGCCAACGTGGTTGCTGGCGCCTTGAGTCGAAGGGACCATTGCAATCACGCCATCGTTTGCTCGATGGAAGCTTGTATGATTTCAGATCCTAGCGAACCAAGTCTTCGTGTCATCTCGTATGGATCCTTGTATAATTTGGCGCTCATTCCTACCCTTCGGGAAGAAATTGTGGAAGCCCAGAAGAAGGACAAGGGAATGGAATATATTTGCCAGAAAATAGGGAAGAAGGAAGCGACGTGTTTCCGACAAGATGAAGATGGAGTACTATGGTTCAACAATCACCTTGTTGTTCCGAAGAATGAGGAGCTAAGAAAGAAAATTTTGGATGGGACTCACTTATCCAAATACTCCATACACCCCGGCAGCAACAAAATGAATCGCGGGTTAAGGGAAAAGTTTTGGTGGACACGCATGAAACGAGAGGTTGCTCAGTATGTCTCCGAATGCAATACTTGTCAACGTGTGAAGGCCGATCACTTGAGAACAACCGGTCTTTTGCACCCATCAAAAATCCCCGCTTGGAAATGGGAGGACATTGCTATGGATTTCATCGTTGGATTACCCCTCACGCCCAAGAAGCACGATTCGATGTGGGTGATCGTGGATAGGTTGACCAAATCTGCTCATTTTATTCCCGTCCATACAACCTACTCTGCCAAGCAATATGCTGAGCTCTAAATTGTGCGGTTTCTATACTCGCACGGTGTGCCCAAGATGATCATCTCTGATCGAGGTCCTCAATTTATTGCTCATTTCTGGGAGCAATTGCATGCTTGTCTTGGCACCACTCTCATTCGAGGTTCCGCTTATCACCCGCAAACCGATGGTCAAACCAAGAGGCTAAATCAATATTTGGAGGATTTATTGAGAGCTTGTGTTCTGGACAATCGTGGTAATTGGGAATCTTGTCTCCCGTTCGCCGAATTCTCCTACCACAATAGCTCCCAAGAGAGTTTGGGGATGTCGTCGTTTGAAGCCTTGTGTGGTCACTCGTGTTGAACCCCGCTTAATTGGTCGGAACCTGGAGAAAGAATCACTTTTGGTCCAGATCTGGTCACACAAGCCGAAGAGAAGGTGAAACAAATTCAAGCCAACATGAAGGCCGCCCAATCCTGCCAAATAAGCTATTCCAATAAAAGAAGACGTCCATTGGAGTTAGAGAAGGGAGATCATGTCTATCTTTGGGTTTCTCCCAACAAAGGTGTGTCTCGTTTTGGAATCAAAGGAAAATTAGCACCCCGCTACATCGGACCTTTTCCGATCACAGAAAAGCATAGCACCATTGCTTATCGGTTGCAGCTACCAGAAAATCTTGAGCGGGTGCACAACGTCTTCCATGTTTCCCAACTTAAGAAGTGTCTAAAGCCTCCGATCGACATGGTTATCTCCAACACCGAGCAATTGGAGGAAGATCTCTCCTACCCCGAATACCCCGTCCGCATCCTCGATCAAAAAGACCGGGTAACTCGCAGCCACACTATCACCTTCTACAAGGTGCAATGGAGTAACCATACTGAAGATGAAGCTACATGGGAACAAGAAGAATTTCTGAATACCAACTTTCCGGAGTTCTTGGCCTCACAAAACCGGTAACCATCCGCACCCCTCCCTTTTGTCCGTCTTTTGCAAATCTCGGGACGAGATTTCCTTAAGGGGGGTGTGCTATGACATCCCATGTCACAAAATAGAACTTAACTAAACCCAATGTTAATTAAGGGATAATTAAAAATATAAATAATTAAGGTGCCAAAGAATAAAGAAGAAAATTAAGTAATTAAATCCAGAATATCCAAATAAGGGCCTTTCTCAAACATCACAAAATCATATGGAAGTACCCCAATGTTTTTGAATATTCTGAATGGCCACAGTAAAAGAGAATTTTGATAATTTTTCCAGAATTTTTGGTAACCATTTAATACCCTTAAAAATTCCCCTAAAGCCAGAAAAGAGTATTTCTGTTCTAGAATTTTAAAACTTAATCTAAGCCAATTCAGCTGATGCACCCAAAAGAAAAGTTGGAGAACATGTTTTTCTGGGAGTGCGCAAAAATCTATGTCAAATTTGGAGCTTGGGAACTTGGTGATTTGCAACCAAATCTGAGTCAAGGATCAAGTCAAGCCGGGTCAACCCCTTCCCTATCCTCTGGCCAATCCCAACCCGACACGGGTCGTACCCGGTGCACTATGGCCACCGTGTTCGCCTGCCGCTCCCCATGCCGGCCACTGCTCCGTCACCTTCTCCACTGTGCCACCGGCCCAATCAAAGTTGTCCCGCCGGCAAACCAATCCTGGGCCGACAACGCGCCACCCGCCCCCCCTCTCCCTCTGCTCTCGCCACTCTCTCACTCCGACCGAGTTAAAAGGTAGGATTGCACAGCACGCCTCTCCCGGCTCTCTCTCTTGGCTCACACACATCGCACAACTTCCAGGAACTCTCTCCGCCACACCAAGTGCCTCTGCACTCGTCGCTCCTCTCTCTCCCCGGCGAAACCCGAGCACTGCTCTGTTTTCCCCCGCGATGGCTGCCGTCGTGTCCAGCTCTGACTAGGTGGCTTCTCCCTCCCTCCTTCTTTTGCAAATCGACACACAAGGTCACCACCTCACACCCCTCTGACCCTCTCCCTCCCTCGTGCAGTGTGCTCACCGGATTTCGTGAAGCCTGAGCCGCCGCCATCGGGATCCTCCCCCCCCCCCCCCCCCCCACGACAACGACCTTCCCCGAGCTGCAGCGAAGCTCGCCGACCGAACCCCAGCCTGCCTCTCCCTCGGCACCATCATGTGGACCTCGCCGGAGCCGCCCCTGCCACCGCACGTCGTCACCGGCGCCTTCCGGTGAGGCACTCTTCCCTCCGACCCCCTCCTCGAGATCCCCGCAGTAGGGAGGCTATTCGAGTAGCATGCGGGCCCCAGCCATGCCGCCAATCTACCGCTGGGCGGAGCTCGCCGTCGCTGGCCACCACGCGGGAACTTTGAATGCGTGAACTTTGAATTAAAATTCAAAATTCAATAACTCAAGAAATAAAATCCCAAAAAATGATGAAACCATTTTTTTTCAACTCCTAAAATCCTCCTCTACCAGAAAAACAGGTTGAGGTCCAATGTTGCTCAGTAAATTAATTTATTTAATTCCCTAAAGTTACAACCCTAAATTGCTTAATAAATTCATAAGTAAATAAATATAAATGGTAAATTCATGAAACTTTCTCAGTGGTCATTTTATGGCATCCTTAAACTTTCTGCAAAAGCACATTTTCACGTTTAGGCATATTTTTAGTATTATTGCATAAATCATTTTCAGTAATTGAATTTATGTAAATTATTGGCATGGAATTTAATTATGAAATTTGGTATTCCTGTCCCTTATGCACTTGTACACTCATGTAAAATTCCATGAAAAATTTGAAGTAACTTAAGTATACTTTTGCTGTCAAAATTAATCAATTGTTAGCTAAAGTAAAAATTTTCCGTATAAATCTTGCTTTTTGTGTGCATTTAATAAAAGTAGGCATAAATTCATTTCTGCAATATTCAGGAAGAATAATTCACATTAACTTTACAGTAGAAGTCCTTATCTCCATTTATATACTCTTGGTTCCTAATTAACTATATGAGCCTAGAACTAGTTATGCAAATAAATTGCCATTGTATGTTTAGTGTTAGCTTTGCATATGGCCAGTTTAGCTAAGTTGCTCAAAATGAACTTCCTGGAAATTAGACCCCAGTACTGCATTGTCATATCATCATCAGCATGTGATGTCATATAATCATCACCTAGGCCATGCTCATGTTAATGTAGACATACCCTAAGTTGTGATGATTAAAAGTTACATTCTTGTAATTAGAAGTTTGTCCCCTTCAAATTCAGTGGCTACCATATCATACTTAGGTGTGCACACATTCCTGAATAAATGATTAATTTATTAATTTTATTTGCTGAGGAAGTGCCATGAATTGTCATGCCCCCCATTTCATCTTTAGTTAAGGAACTCCATGGAACCTTGTGTATTCCTTCGCATTGATGCACGTCCATTCCATATAGGGATCGAGACCGCGGAGATCACACCAGATCAGCCAGGACCTGAAGTGAATTTTGGTGAAGACACTAACTACGATCACTCCCAAGGCAAGCCCCGGTGCATAACCCATTAAATTTTCAAGTCCTTTTTCTTTATCACAAGTTAGGACTATTGTATTGTGCATTAAGTGTAGGACTTGGATGAAACACACTTGCATACTCCAGCAATGACCTATGATTAGTATGTTAGTAAGCTTTTCCGTTAGCAATACGATGCTTAAACTAGTGGAGTCAATGGTAGGTTCTAGATTCAACTATGGTTCACTTGGATAATGAACTTGATAAAATGGAGCACCTATTGTTGCAACTCCACGGACAAGTATTGAACAGTACCAAGTACATACCTTTAATATGGGGATTGGTAAACCTAGTAACTTGGGCGCTGTATTGTTGGACGGCCATACTCATCGATCCAGAGGTGATGTGAACAACACGGTGGTTGCACGGGTTTGAGAACCACTGGAGAGTGCATGGGTTAAGCCTCGAATATGAAGTACTATATCGCGGGGAGGACGTGTACTCGGGATCGATGGCCCTGGATCAACTTTATAGCAATCTTGTGAACGGTGGCTATATGTGTTCTTAGGTGATGCATATGTCGTGTATTTGGGTTAAGTAGTAAAGTTGTGGTTATGTTTCTGAAATTTACTTATACAATGGACACATATTGTTATGATGTATTGCTCTTATTTCTACCTATGTCTTAGCAGCTAGCTAGATTCACCGTAGTGGTTATTCTGAAATTAGCAAAGTAAAATCTTGATTAAGGAATTGTAAATGCAGGATAGAACTATTAGGAGCTTCTTATGCAATTGTCAAATAAACCCGGTCAGCCCCCCTGCATACTAGGAGTCGGGTTTTAGTAAACCTTTTGACGAGTAAGTCTTGCGGAGTATGTTAGATACTCAGGCTTTGCGATGATGTTGTTTTCCAGGTTTCCCTCAAGCTACTTATTGTGATTGTTGTAACAAGGTCGTGTGGGAAGGTGAGGAGCCTCAGAATTGGACCATTGAATGGGTCCCTAGCTCTCCTAACCATGATGAGTGAGCCATCGCCATAGGGCTGGCATGGTTCACGTAGGACTCGATGTCATGTTTTGTTGTTGTATCGCTTCTGCTCAGTTATGTAAAATGTACTAAGGACATATGTATTGTAAAGAATCTAACCTTATTTGTATTCTACCCCTGATCTTGTAATATTATGCACCTATGTGATGTAATATTGTAAATGATGGATGTTCATATGTGAATGTTGTGTATGGTTACTTCGTTAACCATCTCCCGAGGCGATCCTATACGACATCCTCTACTTTTCAGAGTAGGGTTGTCACAGCTAGTGTAACATCCTGGCCCAAGGCTTAATAGGATTGATAGAATACTCATACCAACAAGTTGCATCTTCTTTTCCGAAAGCTCATCCCCAAAGAACTCCAAAGTTAAGCGTGCTTGGCCTCGAGCAATTTAGGGATGGGTGACCGACCGGGAAGTTTGTCCCGGGTGGTTTCACGGGTGCGTGGGGTCGCAGTTACACAGGCATGGTGTGCATGGCTGATGTGGGCCCGGAGTGGTCACACAGCATGTCATATGCGCTGGCACTGGGCACACGGACGTGGTAAAGAGGGGACGTTCCTGGCTTGGGGTTGATCAACGAGGACATCGATCTTCTAAGGGGATGAGAGTGTAACATCCTGGCCCAAGGCTTAATTGGATTGATAGAATACTCATACCAACAAGTTATAACTTCTTTTGTGGAAGCTCATCCCCAAAGAACTCCAAAGTTAAGCGGCTTGGCTTGGAGCAATTTAGGGATGGGTGACCGACCGGGAAGTTTGTCCCGGGTGCGCATGAGTGAGGACAAAGTGCGTAGAAAAGACATGTGTTGGTCTATGAGGAAAGTCTTGAGGAACTACAGAGCTGCTAGGGTAAACGGGCTCGGCCTCGGAGGGGCGGGACGTTACAACGAAGGCTTGGTAGTTACTTCAAGGTGGAGGAGAGTCGGTGCACAAAAATTCCCCCATCGGGCGGCGGAATTTTGACGGGCGGCCGCACATGCGGGGCGATGTAACAGGCCGGGCGGCAGGGAGTGCCGCGGGGCCTTTAGATTTGGTCGGTTTTTTACCGCCTTCCCTTGGACGGCTCAGATTCGGTCTGGATGATGGTTGTTGGGTCGGTTCTCGACCGCCTTATCCACTTGGCGTTGGTTGGCATATTGGGCCAAGTGGGCTGGCAACCCCGGGAGGAGAATCCCAGGCCGAGCAGCGGCCTGTGCCGGGCGGCGGCCCCTTTTGGGTGCAGACCCCCTCCAGGTCATATTTTCACTTATCCATGTTGTGCCACGTGGATGCCTCCTTTAGTTCTCTGGAAAACGACCTTATCTTGGAGTGTTTTGCAGGGTCGCCCGGATCGCATGATCAGCCTGATGACGACTCCGGTTTGATCAGCTGGGTGGCTGATTTAGCCTGATATGACCCTGTCGGCTAGGTTCTAATTTTAGCCGTCATGACCTTGCCTGGTTCCTGATTTCAGCCTCAAACGACCCTGTTGGCCGGCAGTTTTACGGCATGATTAGCCGACGGGGTGTTTCTACATGTTTTTACATAATTTTGGCCCTTTTGAACCTACAAACACATATTCCACCAAAACTCATGGAATTTAATTAGTTTAAGCAAGTTTCTATTTAGACCTTAGTCTTTACCTTGCAATTCCCGACCGGTTGGTGGCTGATATTAGGTTTTAAGAGCCACCAACACTTGCATCATTGGCGGGGGTACACTATTGTTGATGATGTCTTATACAAGGGGGTGTCTTGCTCCATTGCTTTATTTTCTCAGTTGGCCTAAGGAACAAAGGTTGTTACGTGAAATTCATGAAGGGTTGTGTTCGTCACACTTGGCTCTGAGGGCGTTGGTAGCCAAAGCATTTCGGCAAGGGCTCTACTGGCCCACTGTGGTGCGGGATGTTGAAGACCTGGTCAGGATATGTGCTGGTTGTCAGTGGATGAGGCGTCAATCTCACTTGCCTGCCACGGTACTGTAGCCAATCCCTCTGATTTGGCCACTGGCTTGGTGGGGGATTGACATAGTGGGGCCATTGCCCACGGCTCAGGGGGCTATCAGTTCGCTGTGGTGGCCGTAGATTACTTCTCCAAGTGGGTGGAGGCCAAACCGTTGGTCCAAATTACAATAGGCAATGTGAAGAAGTTTTTCTGGAAGAATGTGGTCTGCCGCTTTGGGGTACCGCTGGACTTAACTGTGGATAATGACAAGCAGTTTGAGGGCCTCGAGTTCAAAGAGTGCTGCCTTAGTCTTGGGGTCAAGAAATGTGAGGTATCTGTCATTAACCCGAGGGCCAATGGGGCTATGGAGCACATGAATGGTAATTTATTCTCCGGGATCTCTCGTTTGTTGGTTGATTTACCAAAGGGAAAATGGGTCAAAGTGCTGCCGAATGTTCTCTAGTCCATTAAGACAACTGTTACAAGATCCACCGGTTTTTCACCATTTCAGTTGCTATATGGTGCTCAGGCAATCACGCTGGATGAAATACATGTTAGGTCATTGCGCACACTTAGGCTGCACATCAATGAGGATGATGTGGCAAAGGACACATTGGAAGAAGTGCATATGCAAGAAGTTGCTAACCTGCACAAGTATATTGAGTCCTTTGAGAAAACATACAATCGCAAAGTTCATTCGAGGGGGTTTGCACTAGGTGATCTGGTCCTTCGGCGCAATCCTAATCTGATCAGCGTTGGCAAACTATGTGGCAAGTGGCTGGGTCCCTCCATTGTGGATCGCTCGAACAGGCCAGGGCATATCATCTGCTAGAACTGGATGGCTCTCTAATGCCGCATACCTACAATGCCGATGCCTTGAAGGGTTCTACGTATAGCAGACCGAGGGCCATTTTGGTAGCAACAGTGTCATTTTTTTTGGTGTAACAAAGTTGGTGGTGTTGGGCATGTATCCTTTTGATGCAATGCTTACTCCGGTTAGTGTTGTTCTAGGCTGTGTCCCGAGGAGTCGTTCGGACTGCATCCCAAGAAGTTGTTCCGGGCTGTGTCCCGAGGAGTCGTCCGGGCCGTGTCCCAAGGAGTCATCCAGGCTGTGTCCCGAGGAGTTGTTTGGGTTGTGTCCCTAGAAGTCATTCGGACTGCGTCCCACGCCTTTTCGTCTAAGAGTTGGTCAAGTTGTGTTTTGGTAGGTTGCTGCCTTTGGGCTGGTGGCATGTAAGGTCGGCAATGTTCAAATGCCAAGGGGATGCGACCCATGTCTTGTTATCTGCTACTCTATATACCATGTCATTTAAAGCAGCCGCTCGGGGGGCGACACCCGATGGGTGCAAACAAAGTATTGCAAGGTGAGCATGAAAGAAACTATTGTTTGTGATGGTTTGCGTTGTTATTTTTAACATTAGTTGTCCTTATCATGGCAACTACGTCCTTACTCTAGGCAACTACGGCCAAAGGGTCCCAAAGGGACGTGTCGTTTATATTTATTGCAAGGGCAACTACGGCCCTCATTCAGACAACTATGGTCTGATGCTCTGGAAGGACACTTACCAAATGCCGAAGAACTATGGATTGAAGCTTGCCAAGGCCTAATGAGGTGCTTGGCACATAGAATAGCATGATGTAGGCAATTTCGCATTCCAATGCACTTTGGCATAATTTGAGTTACGCCCAAGTTTGAGGCTTGTGTACATAACAAGAGCCCGAGGGCAAAAGAATACATGGTTCGCCCGAAAGGCCTACAGTATACAAGAGCCCGAGGGCAAAGAGTACATGCAAAGCCCAAAGGGCATAGGGCGCTCAAGAGCCTGAAAGCACAGAACAAATAATAGCTCGAAGGCTTAGGATACACAGGAGCTGGAGGCGTTGATTGTTAGCGTAGCTGATTATGGCAAGCATTTTAGCTCGTTTAGCATGTCTGTCAGCTGGCGATGCTGCTAGGCCAAGTCTTGAAGGACAGTACTTGAAGTTTGTATTCGGTGGTTGGTCCGCGCTATACTATGCAATCGCCGATCCAACTCAGCAATAATCTGCAAACAATCGAAGGGCGTCTGTGCTGCCCTTCGAAGAGCCTCAATGTCCATACTAGACGAGCTTCTAGATGACACATCATCCCAAGAAGTTCTTGAGCTGTTGCTCGAGATCTCAATTGGCTCTACCTTCGGTGATGGCGATAGAATCACGGGTTCATTTGCAATGGCGCCTCCCGCCCATTGGGCGTCACGATCTATGCGTTGTTGGAGTAGTTCCTCTAGGGACACGCATTGGCACGCTGCTTTAATTCGACCGTTATCCTCATCCAAGAAAGATAGGAACTCCGCAAACCCCCCTTCGGGGTGCTCACGTTTCCAACGCCTCCATTGCACACCAGGGATCAAGAAATCACCACGGGCTTCCCAGTCCCCAAGCACCTTGATAGATACGGGGGTTACATCTAGTATCATGGTGTTCGATGGAACTGACGACGTGTCTTCGGGAGGCGCGCCCTAAAGGAAATGAAAGTTGTAAATCATGTGTTAAAATGGATATGGCGAAAAACAACTAAGTGGATTTCATTCAAAATAAACACCTAGGTTACAAAATCAAGTCTGTCAAAGCACTAGATGCTTACGATGGCGGTACAACTTCCTATTCTTATGCACTAGTTAGCATAGAGGGCGCGAATTCCTTAGATAAGGCGAGCTCACACCTGGGTCTCCGGAGGGGCCGACAAAGGCATCTCGGGGCCTTGTCGGTTGGCAGCACCGGAGGCTAGGGCAGCAGAGCCGGAGGCACGGAAAGCAGGCTCTTGGGTTTCATTGACCTCGGTGGTGGCGGCATGGCCTGAGTTACCAGGGGTTCCGGGGGCGGTTGCATCAGTACTAGGTGCTGTTGAGCTAGGCTCCCTCCGGCCGTCGGAGACGGGAGTGTTACCGGTAGCAGACGTAGATGCGGCCAGTCGAGTAGCCGCATCCCTTGCAAGGACTTCGGCAAGCTCATTGCCAAAGGGGTGCTAGAACTCCCGTTGCACAACATTGCCAACAGGACCCAGCCTTTCCTGCTGCTGGCTGTATTCCGTCATGTTCCTCGGCACCTGGATAGAAGTTGACGCATGGATTCATGGATTTCAGAGCGCCTAGGGGTGGCCAGTGATTCCAAGGTGACATAGGTCATCGTCCAGCCTATCCGAGCACAGATAGTGCCATAGGCACAAAGCCCATCTTTGGCTTGGTCGAGATCTTTGGCTAGCCAACTAAGGCTCTTCATTCCCTCGCCCTCAGCATGCCCAGGCTCCCGGGACGCTAACCCCATCCCAGCGAAGAAGTGCCATAGCTGCCCTATCAGATCGAAGAGGCCCCGGCTCATTGCCTCGGACTCCTCAATATAGATGCTAGCCTGCTCTAGAGCCTTTGACAATCTCTGGTTGTCATTGTGAAATGCCAAGTTGTCGGCCCCTATCATCCGGTTGTCCTCGCGCAACATTTCCAACTCTTCATTAGATTTGTTGGCCTCATCAGTCAGCTGTTGGATTTTCTTCTCCGCCTCCGAGAGCACCTCGGTGGCCTTCTTCAGTTCTGTTGCGGATGACTGGGTCTGGGCCAGGTTTTCGGCTATCTGCTTCCTCAGCTCCTACATGGCATGCTCTAGAGACAACTTGGCCTCGAGATGGTGAGATAGCAATGCGTTCTATGCAGACGCATATAAGGTTAGCAAGTCTGCTGCATCTTAGACGAAAAAGATGAGTGTAAGGATATACTGTACCTAGGCGGTAAGGCATGCCAAGTAATTGATGGTCGTGGTCATGTTCACACCATCTAGAGCCTTCTCACTGCTACACAGGTCAAGCATCTGGGAGGCGTACCTGAGGGCCGTTGAGGCTTTGGGGTGGCCTGTGAAATCCGCCATGCGCAGGTTAGCCCCAAAGTCCTCTGGCTGCACACAGGTAGGGAGCACACCCATGAAACCCTTGCCTCCGTCAGATCTCCGCCCCTACAGCGAGGGCAACTGCTCTGACTCTTCTTCTCTGTTGTCACTGCTGCTGTCATTTTCGACCTCATGGGGCCCTTCCCCTTCAAAGGCCCTGCTGCCCTCGGTGGAGCTGTCATCTTTGGTGTTTGACTCAGAGTCCTGGCCTTCGGATTCTGGATTAACGCTCGCACCTGTGGCCGGGTCCTTGGTCGTCTGCTGGCAGGGGCATCTTCGTCACCGTCCTTGCACTGCCCTATTAAGACCAAGAGAGTAGATTGTTATAATACCAAAACAAGTGTAATATTGTAAACAAGGTGTCAAGGGGATCGGAGCACCTGTGTAAATCGACAGGCTGTCTGCGCCGAAGTCCATCGAGGGCATATGGAGGCCGGGGGAGCGGAGCAATGGTGACAATCCCTCGTTCTCCCTGTCAGGTCTCTCTCGGATGACGTCCAGCAGTACACCAAGCAAGGTTGCGCTTGTCGAGCCAGGAGGAGTCATTGCCGGAGGCGTCCGGACCGGCGTAGTCGAAGTAGCCCTTCAGTCAGCTACATCACACTGGGGGCTGCTGGTCTCTGAGGGGTCTTGTTGTATTGCTTCCGAAGGCACCGGCGCTTAGGCTACACCAGCGCAGGTGAGTACGTGGGTGAGGTCGTTCTAGAGTGTTTTTCCTTCTTTTCTCAGGTAGAAACACCCTTGTCTAGTCGCGCGCTACCCCGCATACTTAAGGACCGCTTTGTCCCTTGCTTTGACTGCCTTGGCAACGGTGTAGCAACTTCTTAGTCCTCTTCCAGAGTCTGGGAACCCCCCTCTGGCTCAACAACCGGCCTTGGCACCGTAGACCGCTTGATGACAACTTTCAGTTGCTTTTGGGGCGCAGCGGATGTCGCAGCTTCTTCCTCCGCCTCCGCGTCTTCATCTCCCTCGCCCTCGGGCTGCTGCCCATCGGAGTGGTACGGCTCGCGCAGAGGTAGTACAATGTCCGCGTTGTACAGCTGCACAATGCGGTTGGTTCGGCTCTGGCGACCCATGTCCCCCAACAATTGCCATTCTTTTTGGATTAGAGGGCCAAGGTAGTGATTCACCTATTGTTCTATTTCGGCGAAGTTGATCCTCGGTAGTAGCTCTCGGGCGAACCGCAGGTCCCCGCTAACTGGGTCCCTGGTGATGAAAGAAATGTGCCAGCTGGCTCGAGGGGGATTGATGCCTACGGCGTAGAACTCTTCGACCAGGTCCTGCGTGCTTAGTCGTCCGGCGATACAGGATAACAGCTGAATGCAGGTGGTAAGTGTGCTGTTGTCCAGAATCATGGGCTTTGGTATACATAGGATTTTCATGTTCTGGCTGTGCAGTTTGCTTTTGGTGCCTACGTTGTTGTAGAACTAGCCGGTGGCGATTTATTTCTGCCAGTGTTGCCTCGATCCCTTCGCATGCACTTCTTGTTCACGATGTGGACGAAGAGTGATTGATAGATAGTTGGACACCATACTGGGGTCCCTGGCGCAAGGGTGTTCTCAGTGGGAGGCCAAATGAGTAGCCGCGAATGCCCCGGTGTGCGGATTGGTGCCCTCCATCCTAAAGGCCCACTCGAAACAAGCTAGCCGAGTAATGGTGTTTGGCAAAACCTGTTGTATCTCAAGGCCGAAGAGGGTCAAGACATCTCTGATGAATCTAGAGCACGGGAACTAGAGCCCTGCATCAAAGAACCATTCGAAGACCACAATCACGCCAGGTCAGGGTTGGGGCATGGTTTCGTCTTCCTTCGGCGCTATAGCTCGTGACCTCTTGAACCATCGCTTCGGTTCAGCAGCCCAGGCATACAACTTCTCTTCGATAACTGAGCTTGGCCCCAAGTATGAGCTTCCAGCTTTCTTGTCATTGATGTGCTTCGGCTCTAAACTGGGCGCGGGCTTTGCTTTCCGAAGACCCATTTGTTGCCGAAGGCTTGGATTGGACAATATAGGTGGGTGATACCGAGGGGTCTCCGGTACGAGAGACTTCATGATGAGCGATGCGTGAGAAGGAACTAGCAGCTTGTTTCTAAGGTTTCGCTGGTGATGGAAAGTGAAAAGCGAGAGTGAGAAGATGGGGGGTGAACGCTCCGCTTATATAGCTGGCGAAACACTATTCACACGGTGTTATCCCGCGTTCGTGTGCACGTCCACTGGCCCGATGACTGACATGTTGCACGAAGGGGCACATTTATGATTTTCGCGTCTGTTCACAAGGCGAGCCAAGTGATGGTGTATGGCGCGTGGAACGCATTTATGACTATTCAATGTGTGGGGTGCATTTATGGTAGCACGGCTTTTCATGTTATGATGGTTATTGCTCAGCATAGTTAACGAGGACATAAGATCCGAAGGCTGTTCGGGGCGGGAGTAAAGATTAGTGTTACCACTGTTAGCATACCTTATTCTTGATGATTCACTGACCTCGCCAGATAATGTGATGTTTGCCAGTTACAGGTAACCCAAAATATGGATGGCCTTCGGCCAGGCCCGAAAAGTTGGGGAGACTAGGGGTGGTCATTTTGTATGATCACGGTTTCGGTCCTGCCGAGGCGGATCTCACCCATGAGGGACTACTGTTGGGGGAAAGCCCACCCCTTAGTCTCCCCAAGGCCAGAAAGCAGCCCATCAGCAAACAAGGCTCGGGCGGACCAAAGGCCCATAGGGACTTTGGCCCAATAGGTGCTCGAAGGCGGGTATGGCTGAAGGCCGTACGACACATAGGGCCTCGGGCACCGGAGGACGTATGGCACTGCGGGCCCCAGGCACAGGTATCGTAGAATGACCGCCAGGAGCATGTACCAGATGAAGATTGAAGTACTAGAATACCTTTAGGGCGATCAGTGAAATGTGTAATGTAAAGTCCGGGGTAAACATGTAAATATAACCGAGGGGAGTAGGTGAGCATGAAGCTATAAATGCTCACCTGCAACTCTGACTGTGGAGAGGACACATCTCTGGAGTCCGAACCTTCTGGAATGGATTAAGCCACATAATACAAAATTGTTGCCAAAGGGTGCTGCTATACTTGTTATATGGCTCTTATACTTATTATATTGGATCAAGTATCATCCGGATATTTTGATGATTACTATGCTTGATATATCTGATCAAGTATCACTCAGATTCATTAGTACCAATGGTTTTTTTTGTTAGTTGGAGGGAGTGGTAGAACCAATCTTGGGGGCTACCGTATTAAAACTCCTCATTGAATCAATCGGGAAAAGTAGTAGATCCAGATTTACATACGGTGTTATTCTTTTTGACACACAAGATATTTTGTGGTCTAAATACCTTCTGAGTTGGGGGCTATACCTAAACCTAGTCGGTGGATTTTTTCCTGCATATGGATATTATTTGGCATATAATCCTTTTTGAAGATTCTTGGAGACCTTTACAAGTTTGTTGTTGTACATGAAAGAGCTTGATCATATTCATGGCGAAGCATTAGTCAATCAACTGAAGATCAACAGCTAAATTGCAAATCACTTGGGGGCTACTGTGGGATATATATAACAGGGATACCTCACCACTCGGATATATTGTCGAGTGGGCTGGGGTCCAATAAAGATAAAGCCCATGAAGATAATTATTCGGATTATTACTTGGAGTAGACGACAAGTCAACATTAGAGATAGAAAGTTGGAGATAGAATCATAGTCGAAAATCATGTTGTAATCGACTAGGAGACTTGCCATGTAACCCTGCCCCCCGGATATATAAGGAGGGGCAGGGGCTCTCTCATTGACACCCGCATCATACCGCATAATACATAATAGAACACAGGACGTAGGGTTGTTATCCTTTGGGAGGCCCGAACCTATCTAAACCTTACGTCTTGTGTGTCCATCGACTCTCGGTCTCGCGCATGCCTCTACCGATAAACAAGGATCATGGGTAGCCCTATGATCCACTGCCGATATTAGTATCGACAAGATACATCATACGGCAGTATGTAGAGCTATACATCGCAATAATTTTATGTCTTCATGGAGTACCCAAGACCATCATTTTAGAATGTGGCTTGTAGTTTGTCGCTCATTTCTGGGAACAACTGCATGCATCTTTGGGTACAGGCTTAATTCTACTTAACAAGCATGAAGGGCACAAATTATAAATAAATATAGCTTGAAATGATAAAGCGTCACTCAATTTTGAATTAATTCAAGGCAATTAAAACCCTGCAAATAAATTGTGAGGCAAATAAAATTTTTCTATACAGCATATGCCAAATAAATTTATAATCAGTTTGGTAATAATAAAATAGAATTTTAGGAATTTAATGAGTATTTTCCAAATACCTCAAACAATTAAATTAAACCTAGAAACCTTTTAAAATTTCATTTTGAATTTTAAAATTTATATAATTAATCTGAACCTTTGGGTCCCACTAGAGCACCACAATTATCACTAAGGACCTATGTGCAAAATCCCAATTTATTCTGAGCCTTGTAGCTATTTGTTTTGTATATATTTGGAACCAGGGACCTAGATGTATGAAATCAAATAGAATCTGGACCTCAGTGTGAAATCTCATTCTCTCTTCCTCCATTGGCGCAGGCCTGTCTTTCTTCCCCCCCCCCCCCCCCCCCCACCCGACGCTTCTCCCTGGCGCATGCTTCCCCCTTGCCGCATGCCATTGCGCCACCTTGGGACTCTACGCGTGACAGTGTCGCGTGCACCCCCTCTGCCCCTCCGTCCTGTCCCATCCATCCCCTCCGCCGCGAGCTCACCCAATGAGCTTTCTTCTCCGACTCTGCACGATGACCTGGCCAGCAAAACCATCAATTCCACGCGCCATTGCCGCTCCCATCCCTCAACTACCTCGTAGACGCCTATGTAACGACATAATGCACTAGTGAGCCGACATGCACCACTGCTCCCTACACTCTCCCCTTTCTTTTCCCCTCCACCATTCTTCCATTTCATAGCGCGAGCTCAAGCTTGAGCCCTGCCAATCCCACTGCTCCACGGCTTCCCCCACTCGAGCAAGACCTCAAATCCCTGCGCCTACTCCCCCTCTACCTCCCCATGTCCCTGCTTGGCCAATTCTGCGCGCCCAATGACTGAATCAAGGGAGGAACCAACGAACCCCTCCCGATGATTATCATTGACGCCTTTGTGAAATTCTTCGCCTCTAGTGAGCATCGCTTCCCCTTTTCTCTTCTCCTTCGTGCGCAACCCTTCGCTAAGCGTGCCTAACCAGTTTCCCCTTGGATCATTGCGTAAGGAGGTCGGCATTCCACGTTTTCCCCGGCTGACAACCTCTATGCCGTGTACCTAAGCCGCCTCCACGACGAGCATCGTCTCCCATCCCTCCTAGTCCAACGCCGACTCGATGCTGACCATCACCGAGCTCCCATGAAGCTATAGGATCAACTCCCAAGCGATTTCCTGCTCCGAGCGTAAAACACGACATTGCCGAACTTCTGCTTCCGCCACCTCTCGTTGTCGACAACTCTCTGGTAAGCCACTAACCTCGTGACCCCTGCCAATCTTTCCGCATCGACATGCGTGTCACCCCCGTGCTTCCACGGCGTGGTCCCACCCAGAAACAGCCGCAGCAGCGAGTTTTGACCATGCTCCGACGAGCTCCGGCGTCGCTGACCAGCGCTGACTGGCAGCTTGCTGGGAGCCCACATGCCTCCGATGTGGTGCTGATGTGTCACCCGCGTGGCTGCTGACATGGCCCTACCTGTCATTAGACAAAACCAGAAATACCAGAAAATGTCAGAAAATTGCTGAGAACTTCTAAAACCTATAGTAAATTGAATATAAATCCAATGAAGCCCAAATAAATTTTGTTAGATTCATCATGAAGTGCTTTATTTTAGTAAAATCATAAACTAATGTTTCTGTACATGCATTTTTATTAATACATTTAATTGTCAAAACACTAAATAACTCACCAGAAATTCTAGGAGCAAAGTTATATCCTGATTTTTGGCATGCTCAGTAAACACATCAATACCTACCACCAGAAATTTTAGTCTGGTAAAATATGAAATATTTATTGCTCTGGAAATTATTTAGTGTGTTTGCTTAGATTAATGATAGTAATTAATTTATAAATATTTTACCCATGCAACTTGGCATAAAAATCACTCATATATGCCTCTGCCCACAGTAAATTTGTCCAAAACATATATTTACTATACTAATTAATTTGAATGCTCATATCACCATTTTTCAGTCTATTTAAATGCATAAGGAACATTCACACGTAAAATGAAGAAACTCTAATTTGCTTTTTTGAAGCATATGTCCGCCAAAACTTGTTAATAAGATTAATTATCACATTTCATTGCATTCATCATATCATTGCATGTGACGGTGTTACGACACTACCGTTAAACCCTTGTTCATCAATAGGTAACAACACTCAGGAGGAGCCGGACTTCAAGCAGAACCAGGAGGACGAAGAGCAGGAGTCTAATATAGGTGCTAATAGTATCGTTGATCCAGGCAAGCCCCGGTTTGCATTCGCCTTTTTTATAAGTTTGTTAGTTTGTATCACTACTAGTGTTGATATTTGATTGTTGCATTAGGTCATAGGAGTTGGTTGGAAACCCACCTTACATGATACCCCAAATGACCTATGCTACTGTTATTAGAACTTGGTAGGATCGGTACTATATTGCTATGCTTAGTAATTAATAATCTCGATAGATATTATTACTAAGGAAAGAACTTGATCACTAAATTGGAACTTAATGAAAGAAGTTTGCTTTGATGTTATGACCAGGCAGGGATTTTTTATGTGTAGGTTTGCAACAACACATGGGTTTTGACTGTGGTGGCCCTGCCTTGTCGAACCTAGGACCCGTCTGTGGTCGGCCCCTTCATCAATTATTGAACGGTACCAAATACATGCTAGTTTATGGGCACTAGTAAACCGATGTAGCATTAAAGGTCACTTGCATTAAGGATAGTTAAGATGCATTGGTCATTGATCCTTCTGCTGCTGGAGTAGGCGGTTCATACCATGAAGTATTGTTGGCAGAACGGCATGCCCACTCGATGTCACCATACCCGGTCTGAGGTGTCAGTGCTTTTCTTGCGAAAGGTTGCCATATACGACCTTAATTGGTGTGTATGTGTTGTGTATCTCGGGTTTTCCCAGCTGGTGTAAATCGATTGCAATTGCTATCGCTAGTACCACTTGGTCACCGCGCCAATCACGTAGTTGCACATGATACATGGAAATTGATTATGTTGCTTGTTGTTGATTGTTATTATTTACTGCCCTTATGTTGTACTTACTTTATGTATAGTTTTATTACCGTATGATGCTTTAATAAAGTTACATTTCTTCTATACCCAGTTAAATTGAGAAAATAAAACTTGATAGAACTAATAGGTTGCTTAGCGCAAGTCCTTTCAAACAAGCCACCTATTAGAGCCACTGCATGTCTAGGTGTTCGACGGGTAAGTCTTGTTGAGTAATTAGTACTCAGGCTTTGTGCCATTGATGTTTTCAGGTAATGAAGAAATATAATTGCATGTAGATGTGATGTCTTGGGACATGCAAGTCCCTGAGGGTTGGACTGCCCACTGGGAGTCCGACTTGCTGCCACTGTGATGTTGTGTGCTGCTAGGATGATGGTTCTTCGGGCATGAATCATCAATATGCTGTACCTTCGAGCTCGTAGTTCAAAACATCATGAACTTGTATTATTCAGCTGCACGTTGATCACCTTACTGATGTAATATTCAACATAAATTTGGACCATTGTTGTATTGTCAAATGTCTGTGTTATCAGCACCTTCGGTACCTCGATCCTCCGGGAACAGGGGACCCCACAACCGAATGGTCCGGTCTGGCATTGACCGGACTGTCCGGTTAGTATGCCTAGAAAGCTTATTTCATGGAGCAATGGCTAGTTGGAGGTTGGAAGCATATATAACTTTGTTGCAAGGGTCTTGGAGACCTCTCTTGGTTAGTGGAACACCTGAGAGCATTTGGTAAGGTCCAAGAGGAAAAGAGGAGAGCACTAGGAGGAGATATTGCATATCTTGAGAGTGCTAGTGGAGAGTAACTTGAGCATGTTGCACATCTAAGGCTAGGGTGTCCTTGAGGGTGTGATCTAGGCTATTACTCTTGGTCTATGGTAAGGCCTAGACCGGTTAGGTGTCGATGATCAAGCCTATCATGATTTGTTGTGAAGGTTGTCTCACGTTTGTACACGATTTGAGCCCGCCGGTGAAAGGGGCATCAATAGTGAGCGCCTGTGTCGGCTTGGGGAGTTTAGAAAATTCTCGAGGGAGGTGAGCCTGTGCCTTGGTGGCAGTGGTGACGCACAGCGTGTCTTCACTTTAGGAGTGATTGCGAGCTCATGGACGAGAACTCCACTTGGTGGCGGGAAGGACCGGAACTCCAGCAGGAGTGGTCCAACGAGGAGTAGGGGAAGGCGCCATCCTTTCGAGACCTCGGAAAAAAATCATGAGCATTCCTTGACCCCTCTTTACCATTCCACATGTTTATGATGTAGTTGATAGGGTGACTTGTGGCTTGCATAGGCTAGTGTGTTTAGCGTCTGCATTGTGTACTCATAATAAACACTAGCATGTGTAGGGTCTTGGCCTACTAGATTTTCTTTGGTAGCAACGATTGTTAGAATCTAGTGGTGTGAAACTGAAGTATTTGAATTTGTGGTCGGCTATCAATTCACCGCCCCCCTCCTCTCGGTATGCCTTCGGTCCTTACAAGTGGTATCAGAGCCAAGTGCTCATCTTTGAGGCTTCATCGCCTTGAGTAAGGATGTTGAGACATGTGAGAAGTGTTCCCATATTCAAATATACCACGGTCGAAGAGACCCAAGCCGGAGAACTCGTTCACCAAGTGCTCATCTTTGAGGCTTCATCGCCTTGGGTCTCTTCGACCGTGGTATAGTTGACACCATTCTTGTGTGTGGGGGTAGACGACTGAGGACGACTTCCATTGCTGCCATTGTTGTTGTTGTTGCTGTTGTTGTTGTTGTTGTTGTTGTTCCCGGAAGTATTGGAGTTGTTGTTGTTGCTCGGATTGCGCTTCGGGAACCGACACTCCTTAGCAAAGTGATCGGTGTGGCCACAATTGTAGCACGGCTATGAGGAGTTGGTCTTCACCACTTGGTTGTTCTGCTACGGTAGTTGAACTTCCGTGCATACTGTTGCACGGTTCCGGAGCCTTGCTTCAAGTTGAGAAACTCCTGCAACTTGTGCTTCATGAGTCCAGCGGGTATGTGGTGTGCACGGAACGCGGTGCAGAACTCCGCCCAAGTGACTTGGTGACCCGCAGCGAGAGCAGCGGTGAAGCTGGCCCACCAAGCACTTGCAGAGCCACGGAGCTGCTGTGCGGCGAAGAGGGGCTTCTGCTGCTCGGTGCAGTGGAGGAGGGCGAACTTCGACTCCATAGTGCGAATGAAGTTGTCCGCTTCCAGAGGATCACCGGCTTGCGGGTGAGTCGCCCAGAAGTCGGCGTAAGAGGATTCCCGCTGCTGCTGTGGTGGTGGTCCGTGAGCTCCCTGACGGTTCATATTCTCCATGAACTTGCGGAACATCTCGTTCTGATTGTGGATGAGCTGCTCAAGCTGTCAGAGGTGGCGCGTTGGGCAGCGGCCCATTTCTGCCAACGTTCGAGGTGCCGGAGCATCACCGACGTTCTCTCCACTGCGGCGAGTTTGCACCATCTGAGATATGAACAAATATGTTAGCCCGATCATCACATGAGGCAACATGATAACAAGGCTACAATATGGTGATGAAATAAAATTTCAGATTGCTCAAGTTGAAACGCATGACAATTGAACGGTGCGGACATAAGAGATAACTTAAATTCCATAATTTCCAACACCATAAGCAACATATTCATGATAAAACCATAGGTACATGTGATGCAACTTTTTGATATATAGCAAGTCTTTGGTTACATCACTCGGAACACTACGCCATACGATCTCGGAGAACTTAGGTTACAACTTAGCTTAGCATTACCACACCATGTACACACGACTACGAGGTCTCACGAGATGTCACCCTACGTACATAAGGCTACTCGGTCACCCGGCGTGGCTGTCACCATCGGACTCCACGACAATAGCAGCTGGTCCCGTGGGTGCTTCGAAGTCGGTGCCAGAGTCATCATTCTCACTCAGATCGGCGTCATCGGGGGGAATCACCACGAGTGGAATGGGTGGCTCTTTGTTAAGGATGGCGTTCAGCTGGCCATTGGCAGCTTGGAGATGTCCGATGAGCTGCTCTTGCTGTGCGATGATCACGTGAGCGTCGTTGAGGTTCCCTTCCATGGCATCACGCTCGTCTTGAGCTTCTTCGTGTTGGGCCTGCAGCTCGCTTCGCTCCTCCAAGAGAGCAGCAACCTGACCATGAAGAGAGTAAATCTCCTCTTGGGCAGCGGTGAGCTGAGCGTTGCACTAGTTCAGTTGCTCCTGCAACTGATCGCTTGCATCGCCCTCAATGATGAGCTGTGCATTGTGGAGTTGCTCGAAAAGATCGGCCCGCTCCATCTTGCTGGTGTGCAGCTTGTCATCAAGATATGAAATCTTAGTGTCACGCTTCGCAAGCTGGGCATCACGGGCCACAAGAGTGGACTGCAGCGCATCGCGCTCTCGCTCCAACTCGAGGATGCGAGCGGCAAGATACTCGGGGTCCTTCACGAGCTTGCCAACAACCATCTGCCGGAATAAAGTTTTGCAAGGTGAGTCAAAACTTAATATTCCACTAAGCACACATGCTTAAATTAGCATAAGGAAGGATTGGTAAAAGAAAGACACGAGGTTCCCGATCTGTTTAATAATCGGTAACGATGAATTTCTGTGGTCGACGGAGTGAACCGCAGAAACGGACAAAAACGCCTAGTTTCTGGACAATATTAACATTTTTGTGCTTTACTACTGTTGTGGAGAATTTCATTCTCTTTCCAACGCATACTCGCACCTCTCCATCCAATAAAGTCTCTGGGAGTTATGATCATCCAAAGACAGGGGACAAAAAATGAGGCAGTTTCTGATTTCCAGAAAAGGCTACTGTTTTTGCAAAATTCAACCTAGTTCCCTATTTTTCTAAGACAAACTTCCTAAACCAAACTTGTAGAGCAAAACCTCATATTTCCAATGAGTACTTATTTGCCTTCATTGAATTAAAATTGAGGAAGTTATTCTTGTTTTAGTGCAACTGACATTTCTTGCAGAATTGACTTCTTTATCGGTGACTTTAAATTTTTAGTTTAGATGCCATAGGGATTTAAATTAGCTCAAATCTGAGTCATTTCACATGTTTGCAACATTAGTGATCCTTTCACATGATTTAGTGAAGGTGAGTGCATATGGTATGTATGAATGCCAAATGCTCAATATGACGATTTCCTACACCCTCAAAAAAAGAAAACTTGACCGATTGTATAACTCGATCTTTTCGGTGGCACACACACCTCTCACATGATTCTAAGCGAACTACACGTGGTTAGTGTACCTGCAAGAGATCCATCTCAGAAACAAGACATCAAATTCAAAAGAAACAAGCCAAAATAACAATGACAGTTTATGCCCAGGTATTCGCCCACCCGGAAGGCAGCCGACGTTTAAGCGCATTCGGTCCGCGCATCAATCAAAGCCCAGGTCTTTGCCCACCCGGAATGGTCCGGTCTGGCATTGACTGGACTGTCCGGTTAGTATGCCTAGAAAGCTTATTTTATGGAGCAATGGCTAGTTGGAGGTTGGAAGCATATATAACTCTGTTGCAAGGGTCTTGGAGACCTCTCTTGGCTAGTGGAACACCTAAGAGCATTTGGTAAGGTCCAAGAGGAAAAGAGGAGAGCACTAGGAGGAGATATTGCATATCTTGAGAGTGCTAGTGGAGAGTAACTTGAGCATGTTGCACATCTAAGGCTAGGGTGTCCTTGAGTGTGTGATCTAGGCTATTACTCTTGGTCTATGGTAAGGCCTAGACCGGTTAGGTGTCGATGGTCGAGCCTATCATGATTTGTGGTGAAGGTCGTCTCACGTTTGTACATGATTTGAGCACGCCGGTGAAAGGGGCGTCAATAGTGAGCGCCTGTGTCGGCTCGGGGAGTTTAGAAAATTCTCGAGGGAGGTGAACTTGTGCCTTGGTGGCAGTGGTGACGCACAGCGTGTCTTCACTTTAGGAGTGATTGCGAGCTCATGGGCGAGAACTCCACTTGGTGGCGGGAAGGACCGGAACTCCAGCAGGAGTGGTCCAACGAGGAGTAGGGGAAGGCGCCATCCTTTCGAGACCTCGAAAAAAAATCATGACCATTCCTTGACCCCTCTTTACCATTCCACATGTTTATGATGTAGTTGATAGGGTGACTTGTGACTTGCATAGGCTAGTGTGTTTAGCTTCGGCATTGTGTACTCATAATAAACACTAGCATGTGTAGGGTCTTGGCCTACTAGATTTTCTTTTGTAGCAACGATTGTTAGAATCTAGTGGTGTGAAACTAAAGTATTTGAATTTGTGGTCGGCTATCAATTCACCGCCCCCTCCTCTCGGTATGCCTTCGGTCCTTACAAGTGGTATCAGAGCCAAGTGCTCATCTTTGAGGCTTCATCGCCTTGAGTAAGGATGCTGAGACATGTGAGAAGTGTTCCCATATTCAATAGAGAGGACTACAGGTATTGGAAGGCACGTATGAAGATACGTGGAGTCCCTTGATCCGGAGATATGGATGGTGACTCATGAATCGAATGCTGATGTGAACCTTCTTGAACCTGATTTCATTAAGAACAACACTAAGGCCAAGAATGCTCTGTTTGCATGCATAACTAAGGATGTCTTTGCTAGGTTGGATGTGAGTTCGACAACACACGGTATCTGGACTGAGATTGGGAGTATTCATGAGGGTACTTGTGTTGTCAAAGAGGAAAGATACTATGTGGTAAAGAACAAGTATGATAGCTTCACTAGATTGCCACATGAGAGAGCTAACACTGTGTATTCTCACTTTCATGTTCTAGTGGAGGAGATCAATGCTCTTGGGGATGACTTCAAGCTTAAGCTTGTTGAGGTGATAAGAAGATTCTTGAGGCTATTCAAAGACCCCAAGTATGAGTCGATCATCACCTTCACCTTGCAAGGTGACCTCAAGACCAAGACCACGAAGGATGTACTTAGCAAGATCACTACCTTCGAGAGCTACCAGTTGGGGATGGATGATCCTCAACCATCCAACCTTGCTCTTCAAGCTGACAAGCAAGAATCAAGTAAGAGCAAGAAAAACAAGAAGAAGGCAGTCATTGAAGATTATGATGATGACTTGAGTGAGGACTTGGCTCTTGTCATGAAGAAGATGAGGACTTTCAAGAACAAGTTTTCTTCCAAGTCCAAGGGTAAGTGCTTCAACTGTGGTTCCAGAAACCACTTTGTTCGAGAATGCCCTATGGCCAAGAAAAAAGCACTCAAAGCTCAAGACTCAAGTGATGATGAAGAAGAAGAAGACTCCAAAGCCATGCAAAAGAAGAAGAGGTACTTCAACATGGAAAAGAGCAAAGGCAAAGGCAAAGCTCAAGAATACAAGAAGAAGTTCTCTCGCAAGGCCCTTGTTGGAGAGTGGAAAAGTGACAACTCAAGTGACACATCCTATTCCTTATGTGATAACCCTACTCCGAAAAGTAGAGTGTGTCGAACAGGATCGCCTCGGGAGATGGTTAACGAAGTAACCATACACAGCATTCACACATGAACATTCATCATTTACAACATTACATCACTTAGGTGAATAATATTACAAGTTCAGAGGTAGAATATAATTAAGTCCAGATCTGATACAATACATATGTCCTTAGTACATACTACATAATTTAGCGGAAGCGATACAATGACAAAACACGACGTCAAGCCCTACGTGAACCATGACAGCCCTATGGCGATGGCTCACTCATCACAGTTAGGGGAGCTAGGGACCTATTCAATGGTCCAGTTCTGAGGCTCCTCACCTTCCCACACAACCTTGTTACAACAATCACAATATGTGGCCTGAGGAAAACCTGAAAAACAACATCAACGCAAAGCCTGAGTATCTAACATACTCCACAAGACTTACCCGTCAACCGGTTTACTAAAACCGACGCCTAGTATGCAGGGGGCTGATTGGGTTTATTTGATAGTTGCATAAAATCTCCTATTAGTTCTATGCTGCACTTTTAATTTCCTTAAACAAGATTTTACTTTTCTTATCATAGAACACAGCTACGGTGAGTCTAGCTAGCTGCTAAGACATGAATATAGCTAAAGTGCAATTCATCATAGCATTGTGTATCCATAGCATAAATAAATTTCAGAAAACATAACCACAACTTTACTACTTAACATATCATTGCCGCTGCTCGAACAAGAGGTAATCATAACCACGAGGGACGGCAATTCGAATTGATTTACATCCTGCAGGGGAAACCCAAATACACGACATACGCATCATTCAAGAACACGTATGGCCACCGTTCACAAGATTGCTATAAAGTCGATCCGGGGCCATCGATCCTGAGTACACGTCCTCCCCGCGATACATTACTTTGTATCCGAGGCTTAACCCATGCACTGTCCAGCGGTCCTCAAACCCGTGCAACCACCATGCTGTTCGCATCATCTCTGGATCGATGAGTATGGCCGTCCAACAATACGGCCCCCAAGTTGCTAGGTTTACCAATTACCATATTAAAGGTATGCACTTGGTACAGTTCAATACTTGTTCGCGGAGTTGCAACGATAGGTGCTCCATTTTTATCAAGTTCATCAACCAGTTGAACCACAATTGAACCTATAACCTACCGTTGACTCCACTAGTTTAGGCATAGCATTTGCTAACAAAAAAGCTTACTAACATACTACTCATAGGTCATTGCTGGATTATCCAAGTGTGTTTTATCCAAGTCCTACACTTAATGCACAATACAATATTCCTACTCTTGATAAAGTAAAAAGGACTCGAATGATAAAATGGGTTATGCACCGGGACTTGCCTTGGGTGTGATCGTAGTTAGCGTCTTCACCAAAGTGCACTTCAGCTCCTTGCTGGTCCGGTGGGATATCCTGGGTTTCGATTCCTATATGGAATGGACATGCATCAATGCTAAGGAATACATAAGGTTTCATGGAGTTTTCTTAATTAAAGATGGAATGCATGGCATGAAGATTCATGGTACTTCCTCAGCAAATAAATTAATGAACTAATCACTCATTCATGAATATGGTTGCATACTTAAGTATGACATGGTAACCACTGAATTTGAAGGGGACAAACTTCTAATTACAAGAATGCAACTTTTAATTATCACAATTCCTAGTGTATGTCCACTTTAACATGAGCATGGCCTAGATGTTGATCATATGACATCACATGCTGATGATGATATGACAATGTAGTACTTAGGGTCAAATTTCAGAAAGTTCATTTTGAGCCACTTAGCTAAAGTGACCATATGCAAACTAACACTATACATAAAAATGGCACTTTAATTGCATAACTAGTTCTAGCTCATGTAGTTAATTAAGAACCAAGAGTATAAATGCACATGAGAATTTCTACTGCAATGGGAAGATGAATGATTCTTCATGAATTTCCAGAAACTAATTTATTCCCACTTTCCTTAACTATACACATGAAGTAACATTTATGTGAAGAATTTTCTAGTTAATTAGCAAATGATCAATTTCGGCAGAGAATTTATACTTAGGTAGCTTCAAATTTTTCATGGGATTTCACATAAGTGTACAAGTGCCTAAGGAACAGGAATGTCAAATTTCATGAATAAATCCCTAGCCAATAATTTATATAAATTTATTTACTGAAAATGAGGATTTTGCAATAATATTGAAAATATGCAATAAAATGAAAATGTGCTTTTGCAGAAAGTTTAAGGATGCCCTGACATGACCACTGAGCAAGTTTCATGAATTTACCATTTATATTTATTTACTTATGAATTTATTAAGCAATTTAGGGTTGTAACTTTAGGGGATTAAATAAATTAATTTACTGAGCAACATTGGACCTCAACCTGTTTTCCTGGTAGAGGAGGATTTTTGGAGTCGAACAAAATTGGTTTCATCATTTTTAGACTTTTATTTCTCCAGTTATTGAATTTTAAAGTTTAATCGAAGTTCACTATTATTTACAGGAATGCCATCGAGTTCAAACTTCTCCAGACGCGCGTGCGCCCGTGCGGCGGCCGGCGACGACGAGCTCAGCCCAGCGGCTGATCGGCGGCACGGCCGGGGCTCGCGTGTGGCTCAGATGGTCTCCATGCCGCGGGGATTGCGAGGAGGGGGTCAGAGGGGAGAGTGGCTCACCGGAGATCGCCGGCGACGACGCGCGGCGGCAGGGGCAGCTCCGGCGAGGTCCACGTGATGGTGCCTAGGGGGAGACAGGCTGGGGTTTTGTCGATGAGCTTCATGGAGGCTCGGGGACGGTCGGCGTCGAGGAACTCGTCGAGGGGGAAGGCCGGAGCAGGGCTCCTGTCGGCGGGGGGGGGGGGGGGGGGGGGGGGGTCGGATCCGGCGGCGACGACTTCGGCTTCGTGAATTCCGACAAGAGCACTACACAGGGGAGTGAGGGAATCAGAGGGGAGTGGGGTGTGGTCCTTGTGCGTCGATTTGCGAAGAAAGAGGGGACGGAGAGGTTGCCTAGTCAGAGCTCTAGGCGGCGGCGGCCATGGCGGACAGAACAGGGCACTGGCTCGGATTTAGCCGGGGAAAGGGAGGAAGAGAGAGTGCCGGCGCTCGGGGGCGATCTGGAGTGTGTGAGAGCCGGTTGCGAGTTGAGAGAGTGAGAGAGATGAGGCTGGTGTGCTGCTGCTGCTGCTGCTCCCAAATGACTCGGCCGGCGGAGGGAGGACCGAGAGCGGGTGAGAGAGGGAGAGAGAGGGAGGGGGAGTCGCGCTGTCGGCCAGGGAGTGGCTGCCGGCGGTGGGCAGCTTCAATTCCGGCTGGTGGCACAGGGTGGAGAGTTGGTGGTGCAGTGGCCGGCATGGGGTGACAGGAAATGGCAGTGGCGACAGTGTCCGGGTACAACCCGGTGTCGGGTTGGAATTGGCCACACGAAGAGGAAGCTTGACCCGGTTTTTGACCCTGGACCCCGACTCGGTTTTGGTGAATTTCGCCACATTCCCCTATTGCAAACTGGACACTAATTTTTGTGTGGGCTCAGGAAAACGTGTGCTCCAACTTTGATTTTGGGTGCACCAACTAAATTGCTTTGATAAATTATGAAAATTCCAAACCCGAAATACACATTTCTGACTTTGGGGGAATTTTTAAGGGTATCAATCGGTTACCAAAAATTGTGGTAAAATTCTCAAAATTCTCTTTTGTGGTAGCCATTCAGAATATGCAAAAATATTGGGGTACTTCCATGGGTTTTGGTAATGTTTGTGAATGACCCATATTTGATTATTCTGGAATTTAATTAAATAGTTTTCCTCACTTTATTCTTTGGCACATGGGTTAATTATACTTTTGCTTAGCCCTTGCTTGATGTTAGGTTTAATTAATTTCATTTTGTGACATGGGATGTCACACCTTAAGTAATGATGAAGAAGTGGCCGGCCTAGCCATGATCAAGACCACACTTCCACGAGCTCTTCCTCCACCTCCCATGTTCCTCGTGGTCGTGAGCCAACTCGGGGAAAGTGAGGGTGAGAGCAGCGATGATAGTGATATGAGGAGCTCTCTTGTGCTGACCTTTGGATTATGCTTGAGCTTTGGATTATGCTTGAGCAAGCCCAACTCGGGGAAAGTGTTTGATATGGTAAGAAAAGAGTGTAAGTTGGCTAAGGACTATGTTAGTGAGCTCAAGAACCTTATCACATCTTATGAGGCCCTAAACAAGAGTTATGACAAACTCAAGGATGATCATGTAGATCTATGTGAGAAGTACGATTCCCTTGAACTTACTTTTGAGACCATCGATGTGGATGATCTTGCCTATCCCTCCTCTAGTTCTTCTAAGAGTGATGCTTCTACTATGTGTGAAGAAATAACCACCTCGGTCGAGGTTTCTTCTCTTGAGCCATTTGTTTTGTAGGAATATCTTCAGCTCAAGGAAGAGAGGAAGATGGTGATGCACGGCTTTGAGAGGCTCACACAAGGTAGATCCATCCACAAGGAGATTCTTGGGAGAAATCTTGTGAACAATGTCTCCCGCCGTGGACTTCACTCATATCCCGCCACCATCGACATCATCGGGACGAGTGACTCCATTTCCGCATGGATCAAACCCCTACTCGCCGACTAAAAGGACCAAGTGACTGAGAGGGGGGTGAATCGGGAACTCACACTATGTACCAAATTTGCCAATTTCCAAAACCGACCACTCAATCAACTCCTATAACAATTCTAGTGGTGCTCACACTAGCAAGATAATAGCCCTATGAAAGGAACAATAACATAAGCATACATGTGGATCACACAAGGCAATACAACTCCTATGCAAGCTAGTAACAAAGCAATACGGAAGCACACAACAAGGTAGCAAAGGAGCCTACTCATGCAAAGCTAAACGATAGAGAAATAGAGCAAACAAGCATGAGTAGCACAACACATACAAGGGTAAGCAATCAAGCCAATGCAACTCCTACAAATACTAGTGATCAAATGAAGGCTAAGCACGACTAGCAAGTAAGGAAGCCTATTCATGCAAGTCTACAAGATAATGAACTAGATCAAGGCAAATACACAAGTATGAATAGCACGGTAAGTAAATGCAGAAAGTAATGCATCAAAGTAAGGAGTAGAGTAAGAGATGGCTCATGATTTTTTTCCTGAGATCTCGGAAGGATGGTGTTGTCCCTTACTCCTCGTCGGACCACTCCCGTCGGAGTTCTGGTCCCTCCTGCCACCAAGGCACAAGCTTGCCTCCCTCAAGAACTTGCCGAACTCACCGAGCCGACACGGGCGCTCACTATTGATGACCCTTTCACTAGCGGGCTCAAACCATGTGCAAACGTGTGATGGCATTAACAACCAATCATGATAGGATCGATCACCAACACCTAACTAGTCTAGGTCTCACCATAGACCAAGAGTAATAGCCTAGATCACAACCTCAAGGACACCCTAGCCTTAGATGTGCAAGATGCTCAAGTTAGTCTCCACTAGTACTATTAAGATATGCAATATCTCCTCCTAGTGCCCTCTTCTTTTCCTCTTGGACCTTACCAAATGCTCTCAGGTATTCCACTGGCCAGGAGAAGTCTCCAAGACCCCAACAACAAAGTTATATAGGCTTCTAACCTCCAAGTAGTCGTTCCTCCTCGAAATTAGCTTTCTGGGCCTACTGAGCGGACTGTCTAGTCACTGCAGACTTCAGCTCCAATGACTTTGCCCCCTCTGCTGACTTCTACTGAACGGACCATATGGTCACTTGACCGGACCGTCTAGTCCGTTTCTCTCTCCAGTCCAGAAACATTTCCAGTGCTGCTTCCTCGCTACCCAAGTCCCAGACCTACTGACCGGACACGTTCGGTTTCTAGATCTTCTAAACTTGGCAGTTTCCTCACTGCTCACTATTGGCTCCGAACAAAACCACTTAGTGACCATACAGTCCGATCACCACTGATACCTCTGTCCGGTCACTTCATCCAGAAGCTGAAACTCCTTATCCTCGCTTAACTTCGTTTCTCGACTTCTCCGAACAGGTCCATGGCTTCTCCACTGTCACCTAGTGCCTGTGATTTCACCGAGCATTCATCCACATCACCGACTTGACATACCCTAAGGGAAATGACGTAGACCCCCTTGATAGTCCAGTTTTTTATGGACTCCAAGCCCTAACAACTAAACAAGTGTTCCCAACACTTGCTCCATAGCTCGTCCTTAGCCTCGATCCATCTTCATCAACCCTTGGACTCCATCAAGTTTATCAAGCCTCCATGCTTGTGGTCATTGTCACCAATCACCAAGGTCGCCGTCAACAATCATCATAAGGTAGAAAAGATTTCCTAAATGGACAACACTCATGGAGACATTAGTCACATTTTGTGTTTGTCATTCATCACCAAAACATCATACCTTGGGGAGACATTAGAGGTCATGAACCTTACAACCTCCCCCTTTTTGGTTATGGATGACAACCACTACTTATGATGATCCAAAATCAACGATCAAGAAAGAACCAAAGGAGAAGAGAGGATTGAAAGGATTACCTTGGTCCTTACCTTGAAGGTGGTCTCCCTCTTGGAATGTGCTAGATGTTGAGAGAGAACTACCCGCTCACTTAGCACACTTGGATGTTAATCTTGGGTTGAATTTTGCGCTCATCTTGGTGTCGTGGTTGATGATCTTGTTGAAGTAGACACACACCAAGGGCATAGATGTTCATGTCAGTGTAGATGTACATTGTCATCGTAAACATGCATCATTATTGTTCTTCTCCTTGTCGGTGTATATGTTCATCTTGAAATGATCTTCGTGTGTATTTGAAGTGAACATGCACCATTGTCTTGATCATCTTCATTTGGTCTTCATGGTTTTCTCCCTTCCTTGGTGATTTATCTTCATGTTCTTCTCCCTCTTTTTGTTATCAACTTAGACTTGGCTTTTAGATCCTCATGTTCCTTTGCACCATTGTCTTGATCATCTTTATTTGGTCTTGATGTTCTTCTCCCTTTCTTGGTGACTTATCTTCATGTTCTTCTCCCCCTTTGTCACCACCTATCACCAAAAACCACACCAAAAGATAACAAAACCAAGTGGCAAAAGATAGTTGGCAAGAGTTAGGATAATTCCCCCCTTCATGGTGTTCATTCTTGGTCGCAATGGTGTTCCACCATAGCTCCCCCTACACACATGACTCAACAAAATATTTTCTCAATTATGCAAGGGTTAGTCATTTGTGAGATTGGAATGTATGAGCCACTTGTCTTTGAGACACGTGAGTAGATTTAACCTTGGAGCTCGGTTGAACATGGCTCAATGGGCATGAAGCATAATTATCACTATTTGATCATCTGGAGAGTCATATACTCACATTGTAAATAAGCAACTCTCCCTAGACACAGGCTTGGGAGCATGTATGGTATCACAATGCAAAGATGCATGAATGTAAATGCAACAAGTATAAAATGCATGATGCAATGCTAAAGAAAAGAGAGAGAACTACTACAAACCAAGGTGTCAACTACGAGTTGTTCCCTTCTCGAGCTTGCTCACAATGAACCATTCTTCAAAGCCTTGGACATACCATGAACCATTGTCCCAAGCTTAACCCATGTCCATTGCTATCTCAAGGAGGTCTGAAATCAACCTACAAAAAAAGAGAAACAAGCACAAAACAAGGACACAAACAACAAAACAAACAAACACTATACATATTTACAAAGAACAAGCTCAAGGGTTACTCATGTGAAGTTGGAGAGGTCGAGAACATTGAGTCCTCCTCTTAGCTTGTTGAAGGTCTTCTCGTCGAGTGACTTGGTGAAGATGTCCGCCAATTGTTCATGATCCCTTATGAAGTGATGCCTTATGAAGTGATCCCTTCTTCTCAATGTCCTTCTTCTCAACATGATCCCATAGGAAGTGATGCCTCACTTGAATGTGCTTTGCATGACCATGATCATTAGTTTTGAGAGCCATCTTGATTGCTGCCTCACTATGACAATATAGTGGCATTTTACTGTAGTTGAGACCATAATCCGAGAGCATACGCCACATATAGAGAAGTTGGGCACAACACGCCCCGCCGCCATGTACTCTGCTTTGGTTGTAGATAGAGCCACTGAGTTTTTCTTCTTTGAGCTCCAAAATACTAGAGATCATCCAAGGAGTTGGCAACCTCCTGATGTACTCTTCCTATTCACTTTGCAGCCTACGAAGTCTAAATCCAAATACCCAAGTAACTCAAAGCTTGTTCCTCTAGGATACCATAAGCCCATGTTAGTTGTGTCCTTGAGGTATCTCAATATCCTCTTCACCGCCTTCAAGTGTGACTCTTTTAGATTTGCTTGGTAGCGTGCACACATACACACACTAAACATGATGTTCGGTCTCGAAGCGGTGAGATAGAGCAAAGAACTAATCATAGATCTATAGAGCTTGGGGTTCAACGGTTTCCCTTTCACATCATCATCCAAGGGTTTGTTTGTTGCCATAGGTGTGTGCAAAGGCTTGCAATTCTCCATGTTGAATCTCTTGAGAAGGTCCTTGGTATAAATTTCTTGATAGCTGAAGTTTTCTTCTCTCAATTGCTTGACTTAGAAACCAAGGAACACATGCAACTCTCCAATCATTGACATTTGGAATTCCCAATCCATCATCACTCGAAACTTGTCATTGAACATCTCATTGGTTGACCCATAGATGTTATCATCCACATAGATTTGGCACACAAAGAGATCCTTCCACACATACCTTGTGAAGAAGGTGTTGTCAATGCTTCCAATGGTGAATCCATTATCGAGTAGGAAGTTCCTCAAGTGTTCATACCATGCCCTAGGAGCTTGCTTGAGGCCATAGAGAGCTTTCTTCAACTTGTACACATGTCTTGGATGCTTAGGGTCCTCAAACCCTAGAGGTTGCTCCACATAGACTTTCTCATTGATCTCTGTATTAAAGAAGGCACTTTTCACATCCATTTGATAGAGCTTGAAGCCATTATGTGATGCATAAGCAAGCAAGATCTAGATTGCCTCAAGATGAGCTACGGGAGCAAATGTTTCTTCAAAGTCAATGCCCGCCACATGAGAATATCCCATTGCCACTAGATGAGCCTTGTTCTTGACAATGACCCCTTTCTCATCTTGTTTATTCTTGAAGACCCACATGGTGCCAACCACATTATGATTCTTGGGCCTTTCCACTAACTTTCATACTTTGCATCTCTGAAAGTTGTTCAATTCTTCTTGCATGGCAATAACCCACTTGTGATCATTCATTGCCTCTTTCATTGTTGTGGGCTCAATCATGGAGACAAAAGAGAAGTTCTTAATTGCAACATTTGCCTCCTCATCACTTCATTCATCATTTTCTTCATTCACATAGTTCGGCTTGTATTGATTTCTTCTTGTCCTCACTCCTTGAGATGTACTCCCAACAATCAAATCACGAGAATGATCCTTGTTTGTGGCATTGGGTCTAGGATGATGTTCTTGTTGAGTGGGAGGAGGTCTAGGTGACGTATCTTATGCATCACAAGTTGTTTTGTCTCTTGATATATCAGTATCTTGGATTCTTAGAGAGGTGGCAGAGTCACTCTTATGTTTTCTTGTTTTGGACTTTGAGCTTGAAGTGTATGGGAGGGTATCTTGTGAGGAGCTTGGAGAAGTGGCTTGTGGTGAAGTATGTGGAGAGGCTTGTGGCACACTTCTTACTTGGGTTTCCTCATCACTTGGTGGGTGAACTCTAATTGAATTTTGGGAGGAGCTAGAAGGTGTACTTGTGGCATTTTGGGTTGGTTCTTGCACCTCAGAGGAAGAGGCTGGTTGAGGTGGTGGAGTAGAGGGCTCATCAATATAACCATCATTGGCCTCGTGGGTAAAATCTCGCCCACGGCATGTTCCTCAATGCTTCCCTCATAGGCTCATCCTCAATGTTCACTTCATCAAATTGACTCATCATTTCACATCATAGGATTCTTCTACACAACCTGTGGCTGAGTTGTAAATCCTATATGCTTTAGAAGTCCCTGAGTATCCAACAAGAATGCCTTCATCAGTTCTGCTCTCAAACTTCCCTGACTTTCTCCTCTTCTTAAGAATGTAGCAAGTGCAGCCAAAGATCCAAAAATAGGAAACATTGGGTTTCCGTCCCACCAATAGCTCATAGGGTATCTTCTTCAACAACTGGTGGAGATAGACACGGTTGGACGTGTATCAAGTTGTATTTATTGCCTTCGCCCAAAACCTCGCATGAGTTCCATACTCATCCAACATGGCACAAGAAAGAGTGATGAGTGTCTTGTTCTTCCTCTCCACTACTCTGTTCTGCTCAGGAGTATATGTAGCGGAGGATTCGTGCTTGATGCCTTTCTTATCACAATATTCATCCAATGTTGTGTTTTTGAACTCTGACCCATTGTCACTCCTTATATTCACAATGCTAGCCTTGAATTCATTCTTTGCCCTCCTAGCAAACTTTCTGACGATATCACTGGCTTGAGATTTGTCCACAAAAATGAAGGTCCAAGTGTATCTCATGAAGTGATCAACAATCACCAAGCAAAAGAGATTGCCTCCCAGACTCTTGGAATGTGTTGGCCCAAACAAATCCATGTGCAAGAGCTCCAGAGAACGAGATGTGGACATGAATGATGTGGTGGGATGCAAAGATGCTACTTGCTTTCCAGCCGGACAACCACTGCACAACATGTCCTTCTCAAAAGTCACATCCTTGATTCCTTCAACTAGATTCCTCTTGACAATCCTCTTGAGTTTATTCATTCCAACATGTGCTAGTCTTCTATGCCACAGCCATACCTTAGATGCCTTAGTGAATAGGCAAGTACTTGGTGGCATGTTGCTGTATTTGAAGTCCATGGCATACAAGTTCTCATGTCTCACTCCATGAAATATTAGTCCTTTCTTTTGCATTCTCAATCATTGCACCATCCACATCAAATGTGCACTTGAATCCCATGTCACATAGTTGACCAATAGACAGGAGGTTGAAATTGAGGGTTTCCACAAGAATGACCTTGGAGAGATGGAGGTCATTTGTGATGGCCACCTTGCCCGAGCCTCTAACTCTCCCCTTTGAGTTATCCCCAATAGTCACCTTCTCACTATCTTCGTCTTCATCAATGGTGGTGAATATGGTTGGCTTCCCGGTCATGTTGAGTGCACCCACTGTCAAGAATCCAATGAGTACCTCCACTCTTGTAGTTGATCCTGGTGGTAGCCATAAGACAAGCACTAGAGGAAGAAGGGTTAGTATCCAAAGCATTACTTCATTGACTAGCACTAACCTGATCACGTCGAATGATAAGACCATCCTCATAGATAGGAATTCTTGCAATCCTTCCCCGAAGTCTCCTCCTGATGGGATAGTGAGGAGTACGATACCTTCAATGTCCATGACCATCCCCCATGTGCATATTGTCGAGGTTGATGTATTAATGGGGAGGATCATAGAGGCCAGTGATGTGCTCAAGCATATGTCCCACTTGTGAGTGGAGCATGAGTATCATCTCCATTGCCCTCTCTTGAGAGCTCATGCCCATTGTTGACAACCTCCTCAAGTAAGAAACCCCTCTCAGGAGTTGTAATCAGTTGGAGGAGCTTGTCAATGACTTAAATTAGTGCTATCTTCCAAAGGCATCTAAAAGAGTTTATCCTGCACACAACATCATAAATCCTCAAGAAAATCTTTCAAAGGTCATCATTCTGATTTCTCATAATTTCATCAAATTCAAAGAAGAACTCCTATTGTCGAGCTCGACGCATATGACAAAGTTGATCTTGTGTTGGAGAAGGTGGTGGCGCCGGAGCCGAAGGCGCAAGATTGATCATCTCAAATGATCGAGTGAGCATTGTTATTGGCGCTCCCCCTACATCAATGCGTGATCCACCCGAAGTGCCTGAGTAGAACCTTGAATGATACTTGAGGTAGAGCTTGACGAAACTCTTTGTTGGGGGATCACCTTGTGGGCCACCCTTTGAGGCTTGTAAAAGTTGGGTTACGAACAAAGGCCGATACCAGCCATTGTTATTTCCTCACTAACCATGACTTTGAAGCACAGGTACCCTTCAAAGGTTTCAGAAGAACCAGAACCCTTCGACTCAGGTGGAAGGAAGGCGAGAATGCTCGAAGGGTTACGAGCCCCCTTTGAAGGGTACCGTCGTACCTAAGGGTAAGCATATGCCCAGGGCCGTAAGCAGTCAAAGCATGCGGCAGGTGACACGTGGCATTAGCACATGCTATGGCGTGCAGATCAAGGAAGGGTACAACAAAAGCTCGGATAACTAGTTTACCCTTTATGACCATTTTGTACCAAATATTCGAAGAATATAGTAGGTAATCAGGGGTAAAATAGTCATTTGCATATGACCTAAGTACGGGCCTATAAGTAGAGCACCCCTACTTACATGTAAAGGGACGAATCTTTTTTGAGATATGTGAAGAGAGCCCATGACTTCATCTTGAATCCTTCGAGAATCTCCATTTTTGCTCACCCTTTTTCTGTTCGTTGTATTGAAGCTTACGCTCCATGACACCAATAGCGGCGCCCACCATATTGTGAGCTCGTATACCAGCTCATGATGACTCAAATCCATGGATCGTTGCCTTTGAGTGGCACTCCGCCCTCCCAAAGCAGTGCTCCAGGAGACCACCAATTGACTGATGATCAATCCACATCGTAACAAAATAAAATACCCCCAAAGTCCAGCCATCACAGGTGGACGTGCCTGTTGTAAGGACCGAAGGCATACCGAGACGGGGGGGGGGGGGGGGGGGTGAATCGGTAAGCCGCTCTTGAATCTAATCCTCATTGGACCACTCCTGCCGGAGTCCCGGTCCCTCCTGCCACCAAGTGGAGTTCTTTCCCATAAGCCCGCAATCACTCCTAGAGTAAAGACATGGTGTGCGTCACCACTGCACAAAGCACAAGCTCACCTCCATCGAGAACTTGCCGGACTCCCCGAGCCGACACGGGCACTCACTAGCGATGACCCTTTCACTGGCGGGCTCAAACCGTGTACAAACGTGTGATGACCTTCACAACCGATCACGATAGGCTCGATCACCGGCACCTAACCGGTCTAGGTCTCACCATAGACCAAGAGTAACAATCTAGATCACACCCTCAAGGACACCCTAGCCTTAGATGTGCAAGATGCTCAAGTTACTCTCCACTAGCACTCTCAAGATATGCAATATCTCCTCCTAGTGTGTGGCGCCCCTTCTCAAAGGATCGAGGTCCCGACGGTGCTGATAATGCAGACACTTGATAATACAACATTGGTTCGAATTTAAGTTGAATATTACATCAATGAGTTCTCAGAGTGCAGCGGAATATTACAAGTTCAGAATGTTTTGAAAACAGTAGAAGCTAAGAGCTCGATGATTCAACATAGTAATGGTTCATGCCCGAAGAACCATCACTCTAGCAACACACATCAATACTGCAGCGGTGAGTCGGACTCCCAGTGGGCAGTCCAACCCTCAGGGACTTGCATGTCCCAGGGCAGCACATTCTCAGGCAATTCTACCTCTTCATTACCTGAAAACAACAATGGCACAAAGCCTGAGTACTAATTACTCAGCAAGACTTACCCGTCGGACATCTAGGCATGCAATGGCTCTAATAGGTGGCTTGTTATAAAAGACTCGCACTAAGCAACCTATTAGTTCTATCAAGTTTTACTTCTCAAATTAATTGGGTAGAGCAGAAGGTAACTTTAGTTGCAACAATAAGCTAATAAAGCAATACATAAGGTAAGTACAACATAAGAGCAATAATAGTAACAACAACGATAAGCATCATAATCGATTCCCAAGTACCATGTGCAACTACGTGACGACTCAGTGACCAAATGGTACTCATTACTGCGAGGGACAGCAATTGCAATTGATTTACACCAGCTGGGATAACACGAGACACACGACACATACGCACCAATTAAGGTCGTATATGGCAACCTTTCGCAAGGACAAAAAACAACTCGGTCCGGGTCCAGTCTCAGCGAGTGGGCATGCCGTTCTGCCATCAGTACTTCACGGTATGAACCGCCCACTCCAGCAGCAGAAGGGTCAATGACCGCTGTACTAGGTACCGTCCTCATTGCCGCGTCAATGCTACATTAGATTACTAGTGCCCATAGACTAGCATGCATTCGGTACTGTTCAATACTTGACCAAGGGGCCGACCACGGACGGGTCCTAGGTTTGACAAGGCAGGGCTACCACAGTCAACACCCATGTATTGCTGCAAACCTACACATGCATCATCCCTGCCCGGTCATGACATCAAAATAAACTTCTTATAAGTCCCATTCCAGTGGTCAAGTTCATTCTTAGTATTGATATCTATCACGTCTAGCAATTACTAAGCATAGCGACACAGTACCGACACTACCAAAGTTCTAATGACAGTGGTGTAGGTCATTTGGGTATCATGCAAGTCGGTTCCAAATCAACTCCTATGACCTAATGCAATAATCACAGACACTAGTAATATTGAAAACTAGCAACTTTATAAAATGGCGAGTGAAAACCGGGGCTTGCCTGGATCGATTTTAGTGCTAGCAACTACAACGTCTTGCTCTTGGGGATCAAGGTCCTTCTGAAGATCCTCTTCTTCCTGCTCCGGGTTGTCGTTGCCTATATGATAGAATTGAATTGTCGGTATTATCAAAAAACCATAGTATGCAATGATATGATGCACAATGTCTTTAAATGTTGATTAACATTATTATTATGTTCTCGAAGCCATATGCTTCAATGAAACAAATTAGAGTTTCATTATTTTATGTGTGTTAATCATTTATTTATGGTTGTTATAGTCCTTTAGAAAATTAAGCAATTAAATAGTAACCAATCGATTCTAATCTTGAATGATTTATCATGAACAGGGACATAGATGAATTGTATTTTTACCATTTTAGAGCCTCTGGATATAATTACTCTAATTACTATCATTTATTAAAGTAAAATAGTGGTATGAGCAATTAATATAATTTAATTAAGTAAACTTAGGTTTCTGGACTTGTGTAATTTACTGGGCACAGAGACTTCTGTGAGTGATTTTTGTGCCAAGTGGCAGGGGCCAATTAATTATAAAATAATTACTAGAATTAATTTAAGTGAGCACACTAAATAATTTCCAGAGCCTAAAATAATTCATATTTTACTAAACCAAAATTTGTGGAGATAGATAATTATGTAATTATTAAGCTTGCCAAATATCATAATTAAGTTGGGTTCCTAGAATATCTGGTGATTTAATTATTGTCTGGACAATTCAATATATTGATAAAAATTCATGTACAGAGATGGTGACTTATCAATTTACTATAGTAGAGCACTGGAAGATGAGTTCAACAAAATTTCTTTGAGGCTCAAAGAAGTTATATTTGATTTACTACGGTTTTTCAAAGTTATTGATAGTTTCTGGTAATTTCTGGGCATTTTTTGTTCTGGGAAAGGCCACGTAGGCGACATCTCAGCTCCACGTCGACTACACGTAGATGCCACGTCGGTGCCAGAAGGACGGCCAGTAGGCTCGTCAGAGCGGGACGGCGCGCGGCCGGAGGGCTCACTACCGGCGGCTAAGCACAGGAAAAACTCACCGCGGTTGAGGGAAAATGGAGCGCGCATCACGGCAAGGGGAGAGGAGGGGTTCGCGAGATGTGGTTCTCACCGGAAGTTGGTCGGCAATGTGAGGCGGCGGAATAGAGACCTTCAGCGACGTTCCAATGATGGTTCGGAGCGGAAAAACGGGCGGGGTCGGCTCCTACAGCTTCATGGGAGCACCACAGAAAGCGGCATCAAGTCGACATTGGACGGGGATGGCCGGAAGTAGGAGCTCATCGTGGGGGCGGCTCGGGTTTCAGCGGAGCAGTGGCGGCGACCAGGAAATTGTGAGATGCTGGCGACTCCTCGTTGGAAAACACAGAGAAAGGAGGTCAGGGTGGTGAGCCAGGAAGTTGCACGTACGAGGAGATAAAGAATGGGTGGTGAGGCTCACCGTGATCAACAAATTTCAGTCAGCGGCGGTGAAGGTTGCCAGAGACACTAACTTCGGTTTTGTTCAAAATTCATCCATCTCGTGCGAAGGGTGGTCGAGCGGTGTGCCAGGAAGGGAGAAGACGTGTGCGCGAAACTGCTAGTGCTCTGGCTAGGCTCAAGGGAGGCTAGGACAGTGAGAATGCGAGCTCAAGCTCGGGTTCGGTAATGGCGGGGAGAAGCAGAGCGTGGAGTGGCAGAGGGAGAATGGGAGAGAGCGGGGAGCAGTGGGCAGAGATATGGTGTGATCGGGAGCTTGCGATCGTGCTTTCAAGTCGCGTAGAGGGGGAAGAGAGTGAGTGCAAAAGGAGTGGAGTTGAAGTCCGGCCGGGTCGCTCGGTGACGTGTAGAGGGGAGAAGAGGAAAGCAAAGGCCGTTGGGCGGACGCGCGGTGAGGGGACAGAGCGGAGGAGCAGAGGTCAGAGCGGACTCTATAGCATGCGCGGGGTTTCGAGGGGGAGTGAAGGTGGCCCGAGTGGTGCACCGGCGTCAGCAGGGGGGAAGGCCAGTGAGAGGGAGAAGATGGGGATTTTGCACTGCGCCCCCTGATCTTTCAAGATCCTCACAAAAAGGTCCCTGGTCAACTATGGTTTTTAATAAATCGAAATAAAATAGCTAGGGACTTCCTAAATTAGTGAAATTTGGTCGACTGACTATTTAAATGATTGAGAACACTTTGGTGAATTTTATTTGAAATTTTCGTAAACATATTTTTAGAATTAATTATATGCAATAATTAGTTACTTAAGAATCAATTAATTAATTAAGGGTCTTGCCAAGCAGATAAAATGCCCAATAATTTCATAAAATTGTATTTTATTATTACCAACATGATTATGAAATTATTTATCATAAGTTCTATTGTAATATTTGAATTGCTTCAATAACTTGCTTGCAGGGTTTTTATTTCCCTAGAATTAATTAAAAGGGAGTGAGTCTTATTATTTCATGCTATGTTGTTCATGATCTAAGCTCTTCATGTTGGTTAAATGAAAGTGAGACACCTGGGGTGTCACAACCCTCCCTCCATAAAGAAATCTTGTCCCGAGATTATGAATCAAGGCAAACTAGAGGGAAGTGCGGTGGTCAAAACATACCTGTGTATGCCGACCAAAATTTTGGGTAGTGAGTTCTCAGAAACTCTTCCGATTCCCAAGTAGACTCATCTTCTGAGTGGTTGCTCCATTGAACTTTATAGAATTTGAGGGTTCTATTATGGGTTGTGCGCTCTTTCTTGTCGAGGATCTTCACGGGTTGTTCGAAGTATGTGAGATCGGGTTGGAGTTGGTCATATTCTTGCAAAATTTTGTCGATGGGTGGCTTGAGGCATCGCTTAAGCTGCGAGACATGGAAGGTGTGATGAACTCTGGATAGATTAGCGGGTAACTCCAGCTTATAGGCCATGTTTCCACATTGTTCCAGAATTTGGAATGGTCCAATATAACGGAGAGCAAACTTTCCCTTGACTCCAAACCGTTGGATACCCTTCATAGGCGACACCTTGAGATAGACGTAATCACCCTTGTTGAAGTATAGTGGCCTTCGTCATCTGTTTGCATACTTCTCTTGATGACATTTAGCAGCTTTAAGATTTTCTTGAATGGTACGAACCTTTTCTTCAGCATCCTTGACAAGATTGGGACCAAAGGTTACTCTTTCTCCAGATTCAGACCAGTTTAGAGGTGTTCTACAACTGCGACCATAGAGTGCTTCAAATGGTGACATTTTCAGACTCTCTTGGTAACTATTGTTGTATGAAAATTCCGCATAAGGCAAATAATCATCCCAATTGCCACCATGTGTTAAAACACAGGCTCTAAGCATATCTTCCAAAATCTGGTTGACACACTCTATTTGTCCGTCAGTGGTTGCATGATAAAGAGAACTTCGGATCAACTTGGTACCCAGAGATGCATGCAGTTGTTCCCAAAAACAAGAGACAAACTGCGAGCCTCGATCCGTAACAATGGTCTTGGGTATTCCATGAAGACATAGAATTCTTGCTATGTATAGTTCTGCATATTGCTTTATCTTGTAGGTATAATTGATTGGTAGGAAATGGGCAGATTTTGTGAATCAGTCTACAACGACCCAAATCAAATCGTGCTTCCGAGAGGTGAGAGGGAGACCAACAATAAAATCCATGCTGATGTCCTCCCATTTCCACGTAGGAATACTTAATGGTTGAAGTAGTCCAACTTGTTTCAAATGGTCAGCCTTAACTCTCTGACAGGTATCGCATTTCATGACATACCGAGCAATTTCTCGCTTCATCCTTATCCACCAGAAATTCTTCTTCAAGTCTTGGTATATTTTGTTACTACCCGGATGGATGGAGTACTTTGAGTGATGCGCTTCATCCAAGATTTTCCGTCGAAGTTCAAAGTCCTTTGGTACTACTAAACGGTTATTGAACCATAGGGTACCGTCCGAGTCTTGGATAACGCATCTTGCCTTACCATCTTCAACATTTTGATGGATATGATTCATACCAACGTCAACTTTCTGTGCAGCAATGATTTCTTCACGAAGGGTAGATTGCACACTTAGGTTGCTAATCACTACAGCAGGTAAAACGTGAAGGCTAGGTTCTGAATTAGTTTCGTGATCATTTCGGTCCTGAACTTCCAGTTCTAACTTGTTGCAGTGGACCTTTCTGCTTAACGTATCGGTGACTACATTAGGCTTGCCTGGATGATAATGAATCTCTAGGTTATAATCCTTAATCAGTTCTAGCCACCAACGTTGTCTCATGTTTAGATCAGTCTAGGTGAAGATATATTTCAAGCTCTTATGGTCTGTGTAAATGTGCACTAAGTTGCCGAGCAAATAATGCCTCCATATTTTTAGTGCAAGTATAACTGCAGCTAGCTCCAAATCATGAGTTGGATAATGCTCTTCATGCTTCCTTAACTGTCGAGATGCACAGGCTATGACACGACCTTCTTGCATGAGTACACATCCAAGTCCTATCCCAGACGCATCACAATATACGTCGAACGGCATGGTGATGTCGGGTTGAGCCAGTACTAGGGCAGTTGTCAATAATTTCTTCAATGCTTGAAATGCTTCTTCACAATTGCTGTTCCAATTAAACTTTTTCACCTTTTTCAGCAGTTCGGTGATGGGTTTGGTCAGTCCAGAAAAATTTGGTTTGAACCTACGATAATATCCGGCCAGCCCGAGGAAACTGTGTACATGGTGAACTGTCTTTGGTGGCTTCCAATCTAGCACATCTTGAACCTTGCTAGGGTCTATCGAGATTCCTTCTGCAGAGACTATGTGACCAAGGAATGGCACACGGTCCAACCAAAATTCGCACTTTCTGAATTTTGCATACAACGTGTGATCTCGTAAATGTTGAAGAACAATGCGAAGATGTTCAGCATGCTCTTCCTTGGACTTAGAATAGACGAGGATGACGTCAATGAATACTACCACAAATTTGTCCAACTCTGGCATGAATACTGAATTCATGAGATACATGAAATGAGCTGGGGCGTTTGTCAATCCGAATGACATTACAAGATACTCAAATAATCCGTATCTAGTAGAAAAGGCGGTCTTCGGAATATCTTCTGCTCTGATTTTGATTTGATGATAACCCAAACGGAGGTCAATTTTTGAAAATACTTTAGCACCAACTAATTGATCAAAAAGGATATCAATTCGTGGTAATGGTATTTATTTTTGATGGTAACTTTGTTGAGAGGTCGATAATCAACAACGAGGCACAGAGATTTGTCCTTCTTCTTCACAAAAATAGCAGGGCAGCCCCAAGGTGAAGTGCTTGGGTGAATGAATCCCTTTTCCAATAACTCATTCAATTGCTTTTTCAATTCGGCCAACTCATTCGGGGCCATCTTATAAGGTCGACGAGATATCAGAGAAGTTCCTGGCTGTAGCTCTATCTTGAATTCCACTTCACGGTCAGGTGGTAGGCCAGAGATATCTTCGGGGAATACGTCCGGATACTCGCTAACAACGGGGATGGTTTCAAGCGACTACCCTTCCAAGTGATGGACAATCAAGGCTTTCGATGAATTGATGTTTAGAGAGAATGTGTCCTTTCCATGCAAAGGGGAGTTGATGTGAACGATACGGGGCTCGATGTCTAGCATGGCTCTATGGGTTTTCATCCAGAACATGCCCAAAATCAAATCAATTCCCTGGTGGCCAAGCATGATAAAATCCGTGGGGTAGATTTTTTTTATATTTCTAGAGGGGCTTTGCATACTATTTGATTGGCACTAATTTGCCCAGCGGGGGAACGAATTGTATAGTATCTTTCTATAGTCTAGGGTTGAAGATTAAGTTTTTGCACACATGCTTGGCTAATGAAATTATGCATAGCACCAGAATCAAAAAGTGCAAGGACAGGCTGGCGATAGAGCGAGAGCGTACTGGTCAGCATGGGTTCGCCCTAAGGGATATCTTCCGCATTGGTGTAGTTCAGTTGGGCACCACGTGATGGTGCATTCACATTCCTTCTCTGGTTCTGACGCTGGTTGTTGTTGCACCTTGGTGCAGTGCAGTTCTTGGCAAAGTGGCCAGTACGACCACAATTGTAGCAAGGGTAGTTGCCTCCACGATCAGCAGGCAGTGGGGCACGAGCACTCGGGTTCCCTTGTTGCTGATATGGTGCATGGTTCTGAGTGTTCTGCTGTTGATAAGGTGCACAAGGTGGGAAGTTCTACTGCTGTGGTGATCTCGAGTAGTTCAGGCCAAATCGTCAATGAAACTGTTGCTATGGTGCTGCCCAGAAACGTTGTCCGGTGGGTGAAGTATATATATCAGGCGATGCTTCGCCTGTGGGGCAGCAGAGGCAGTAGCAGGGGCCTTTCTCTTGTGGTCTTCTTCTTCAACTTGGCGCATGGCACCTTCCTGGACAATAGCAACATTGACCAGATCATTATATGTGCCAGTCGTCTGCCAAGTCAGACGTTCCTTGAGCGTGGCATTCATCCCACGCAAGAATGTGTACCTCCTATTTTCCTCAGTATTAACATACTCAGTGGCGTACTGAGCAAGATGATTGAAAGCTTCAGAATATTGGAGGACATTCCTCCCTCCTTGTTTTAGATCCATAAATTCCTGGAACTTTCTCTGCATGAGACCAGTGGGGAATGAAATGAGCACGAAAAGCAGCTTTGAAGTCATTCCATTCCACGCGGTGTCCAGTGGGCAGAGAAGCTTCATAGTTGGCCCACCAGGCACTAGCAGAGCCATGGAGTTGTTGGGCAGCGAACAACACCTTCTGATGTTTAGTGCATTCCAGCAGACCGAATTTAGACTCGGTCTGACGCAACCAATGGTCGGCGTCCAGCGGCTCTCTAGCACACTCGAAGGTGGGTGGGTGGGTGGGTACCCAGGAAATTTGAGTAAGTGCTCTGACGGGGCTGGTTGTTGCGGTTGTTGTGGTTATCTCCACGTCCAGCCAGATGAGTCATGATGTCGACTAGTCGACAGAGCAGCTCGGAGTCATTCTGCTGCCTGTTGAGTGCAGCGGCCAGAACTTCAGCCAATGAAGGCTCAACATTCGCTCCTTGCTGAGAGCTCTCAGGATCTTCCTGGTTCCGAGTACGCACCATGCTGCAATTTATATGGTTGCACATTAGTTGTTTCTCATAATATTCCATAAAATCGCATGCGCAAGAATATAAATTTGCAAGTGGCACGGTAAAATATTAGAATGACAACCATCTCCATTGATTCGATTCAGTCTACACGGTTGTTAAAGGACATCATCACCCGGTTCCTTACATACATGTGCCGACGCCTAGTTACGGTATTGCAGACACAATATGCAAGATTCACACATCTACATCGAACTAGGGATACATATACTACTCGGTCGTACACAGGGGTAGCGAATTGTGACGCCCCTCCCCGGAGGATTGAGGTCCCAACGGTGCTGATAACGCAGACACTTGATAATACAACATTGGTTCGAATTTAAATTGAATATTACATCAAATAGTTATCAGAGTGTAACGGAAATAGTACAAGTTCTTAAATTGTTTTGAAACAGCGGAAGCAAATACGATAAATCGATGAGCTTGAGGATACAGCATAGTAATGGTTCATGCCGGAAGAACCATCACTCTAGCATCACACATCATCACTGCGGCGGGAAGTCGGACTCCCAGTGGGCAGTCCAACCCTCAGGGACTTGCATGTCCCAGGGCAGCACATCTACAGGCAATTCTACTTGTTCATTATTTGAAAACAACATTGGCACAAAGCCTGAGTACTAATTACTCAGCAAGTCTTACCAGTCGGACTCCTAGAGATGCAACGGCTCTAATAGGTGGCTTGTTTGAAAAGACTCGCACTAAGCAACCTATTAGTTCTATCAAGTTTTATTCTTCAATTTAAGTGAGTATAGCAGAAATGTAACTTTAGTTGCAACACTAAGATAATAAAGCAATACATAAAGTAAGTGCGACATAAGAGCAATAATAGTAACACCAACAATAAGCATCATAGTTAACTTCCAATCCAGGTTCAACTACGTGACGACGCAATGACCAAGTGGTACTCATTACTGCGAGGGACAGCAATTGCAATTGATTTACACCAGCTGGGATAACCCGAGATACACGACACATACGCACCGATTAGGGTCGTATATGGCAACTTTTCGTAAGGACGAAAAATAACATGGTCCGGGTCCAGTCTCAGCGAGTGGGCATGCCGTTCTGCCAATAGTACTTCGTGGTCTGAACCGCCCACTCCAGCAGCAGAAGGGTCAACGACCACTGTACTATATACCGTCCTCATTGCCGTGCCAATGCTAGTGCCCATAGACTAGCATGCATTCAGTACTGTTCAATACTTGACCAAGGGGCCGACCACGGACGGGTCCTAGGTTCGATAAGGCAGGGCTACCGCTGTCAACACCCATGTATTGCTGCAACCTACACATGCATCTTCCCGTTCCAGTGGTCAAGTTCATTTCTTAGTAATGATATCTACCGGGTCTAGCAATTACTAAGTATAGCGACACAGTACCGATACTACCAAAGTTCTAATGATTGTGGCGTAGGTCATTTGGGTATCATGCAAGTGGGTTCCAATCAACTCCTATGACCTAATGCAATAATCACAGACACTAGTAATATTGAAAACTAGCAACTTTATAAATGGCAAATGAAAACCGGGGCTTGCCTGGATCGATGTTAGTGCTAGCAACTACAACGTCTTGCTCTTGGGGATCAAGGTCCTTCTGTATATCTTTTTCTTCCTGCTCTGGGTTGTTGTTGCCTATATGATAGAATTGAATTGTCGGTATTATCAAAATACCGTAGAATGCAATGGTATGATGCTCAATGTCTTTAAATATTGATTATTATTATGTTCTCGAAGCCATATGCTTCAATGTTCTCAAAGCCATATGCTTCAAAGAAACAAATTAGAGTTTCATTATTTTATATGTGTTAATCATTTATTTAGGGTTGTTATAGTCTTCCAGAATAATTAAGCAATCGCCATAGTAACCAATCAATTCTGATCTTGAGTGATTTATCATGAACTGGGGCATATATGAATTGTAATTTTACCAATTTACAGCCTCTAGATATAATTATTCTAATTACTAGCATTTATTAAAATAAAATAGTGGTATGAGCAATTAATTGCATTTAGTTAACTAAACTTAGGTTTCTGGACTTGTGTGAATTACTAAGCACAGAGGCTTGTGTGAGTGATTTTTTTGCCAAGTGGCAGGGGCCAATTAATTATAAAATAATTAATAGAATTGATTTAAGCAACCACACTAAATAAATTCAAGAGCCAAGAATAATTCATATTTTTCTAAACCAAAAAATGTGGTGATAGATACTTATGCAATTATTAAGCATGCCAAAAATAAGAATTAAATTTGGTTCCTAGAATATCTGGTGAATTAATTTGCGTTTGGACAATTAAATGAATTAATAAAAATGCAAGTACAGATGCAATGATTTATCAATTTACTAAAATAGAGCAATTCAAAATGAGCCTAACAAAATTTATTTGAGTTCTATTGGATTTGAATTCGATTTGATATGATTTTTCAAAGTTATTGATAATTTCTGGCAATTTCTGGGTAATTTCTGGTTTAAGGGATTGCCACGTAGGGGACACCTAGGTTACACGTAGGCGCCACATAAGCGCCACGCAGGCTGCCAGGAGGATTGCCAGTAGGCTCGCCGGAGCGGGCAGAGCCGGCCGGAGGGCTCGCCGCCGGGCGCTACACGGGAAGAAAGCTCGCCGCGGAAGCAAATAAACGACGTGCGCAACGAGGCGAAGGGGATGGAGGGGTTCGCGATGTGTGGTTCTCACCAGAAGACCGTCGGCGGCGAGGAGCGGCGGAGGAAGCTCTTCAGCGACGTCGCGATGATGGCTCGGGGCAGGAAATCGGGCGGGGTCGACTCCTACAGCTTCACGAGAGCACCACGGAGAGCGGCATCATGTCGATTTTGGACGGGGATGGCTGGAAGTAGGAGCTCGTCGTTGGGGCGGCTCGGTTTTCGGCAGAGCAGAGGCAGCAACCGGGAAATCGTGAGATGCCGGTGATTCCTCGTTGGAAAACACAGAGAAAGGAGGTCAGGGAGGTGAGCCGGGAAGTTGCGCGTGCGAGGAGATAAAGAATGGGTGGCGAGGCTCACCGTTATCAACAAATTTTAGTCGGTGGCGGTGAAGGTTGCCGAAAACGCTAACTTCGGTTTTGTTCAAAATTGTTGCATCTCGAGTGGAGGGTGGTCGAGCGGCGTGCCAGGAAGGGAGAAGAGGTGTGCGTGAAACTGCTGGTGCTCTTGCTGGGTTCGAGGAAGGCTAGGACGGTGAGAATGCGAGCTTAATCTTCGGGTTCAGTAATGGCGGGGAGAAGCAGAGCGCAGAGTGGCAGAGGGAGAATGGGCTAGAGAGAGCGGGGAGCAGTGGGTAGAGATGTGGCGTGATCCGGAGCTTGCGATCGTGCTTTCAAGTCGCGTAGAGGGGGAAGAGAGTGAGTGGGGGAGAAAAGGAGCGGAGTTGAAGTCCGACCGGGTCGCTCAGTGGCGTGAAGAGGGGAGAAGAGGAAAACAAAGGCCGTTGGGCGGACGTGCGGTGAGGGGACAGAGCGGAGGAGTAGAGGGCAGAGCGGACGCTGTAGCGCGCGCGGTGTTCCGAGGGGGAGTGAAGGTGGCCTGGGTGGTGCACCGGCATCGGTAGGGGGGGCAAGGCCAATGAGAGGGAGAAGAAGGGGATTTTGCACTGCGCCCCCTGATCTTTCAAGATCCTCACAAAAAGGTCCCTGGTCCACTATGGTTTTTAATAGATCGAAATAAAATAGCTAGGGACTTCCTAAATTAGTGAAAATTGGTGGACCGACTACTTAAATGGTGGAGAATACTTTGGTGAAATTTATTTGAAATTTTCATAAACATATTTTTATAATTAATTAAATGCATTAATTAGTTACTTAAGAATTAATTAATTAATTAAGGGTCTTGCCAAGCAGATAAAATGCCCAATAATTTCATAGAATTCTATTTTATTATTAACAACATGATTATGAATTTATTTAGCATAAGTTGTATGGAAATTTTTAAGTTGCTTCAATAACTTGGTTGCAGGGTATTTATTTGCCTGAAATTAAATTAAGAGATAAGCTCTATCATTTTATGCTATAATTTCCATGATTTGTGATCTTCATATTTGCTAAGTTAAGGTGAGACACCTGGGGTGTCACAGCCCTCCCTCCTTAAAGAAATCTCGTCCCGAGATTATGTACGAGGCAAGCTAGAGGGAAGTGCAGTGGTCAAAACATACCTGTGTATGACGACCAAACCTTCTGGTAATGGGTACTCAGAAATTCTTCAGATTCCTAAGTTGACTCATCCTCTGAGTGGTTACTCCATTGAACTTTGTAGAACTTGAGGGTTCTATTACGGGTCGTGCGCTCTTTCTCGTCGAGGATCTTCACGGGTTGTTCGGAGTAGTGAGATCGGGTTGGAGTTGGTCATACTCTTCCAAAATTTTGTCGATGGGCGGACTGAGACATCGCTTAAGCTGGGAGACGTGGAAGGTGGGGTGAACTCCAGATAGGTTGGTGGGTAACTCCAACTTATAGGCCACGTTTGCATATCGTTCCAGAATTTGGAATGGTCCGATATAATGGGGAGCTAACTTTCCCTTGACTCCAAACCGTTGGATACCCTTCATAGGCGACACCTTGAGATAGATGTAGTCGCCCTTGTTGAAGTACAGTGGTCTGCGTTGTCTGTTTGCATACTTCTCTTGACGGCATTTAGCGGCTTTAAGATTGGCTTGGATAGTACGTACTCTTTCCTCAGCATCCTTGACAAGGTCAGGACCAAAGGTTACTCTTTCTCCAGATTCAGACCAGTTTAGTGGCGTTCTACAACTGCGACCATAGAGTGCTTCAAATGGTGACATTTTTAGACTCTCCTAGTAACTGTTGTTGTATGAGAATTCCGCATAAGGCAAATACGTATCCCAATTACCACCATGAGTTAAAACACAGGCTCTAAGCATATCTTCCAAAATTTGGTTGACACGCTCAGTTTGTCCATCTGTGGTGGCATGGTAAGCAGAACTCCGGATCAGCTTGGTACCCAAAGATGCATGCAGTTGTTCCCAAAAACAAGCAACAAACTATGAGCCATGATCTGTAACAATGGTCTTGGGCACTCCATGGAGACATTGAATTCTGGCTATGTATAGCTCTGCATATTGTCGTATATTATGTCTATTATTGACTGGCAGGAAGTGGGCAGATTTGGTGAGTCTATCCACAATGACCCAAATTGAATCATGCTGTCGAGAAGTGAGAGGGAGACCCACGACAAAATCCATGCTGATGTCTTCCCATTTCCAAGCGGGAATACTCAATGGTTGAAGTAATCCGACCTGTTTCAAATGATCAGCCTTAACCCTCTGACACGTATCGCATTCCACAACATACCGAGCAATTTCTTGCTTCATCATTGTCCACCAGAAATTCTTCTTCAAGTCTTGGTATATTTTGTTACTACCGGGATGGATAGAATATTTGGAGTGGTGTGCTTCATCCAAGATCTTCCGTCGAAGTTCAAAGTCCATTGGTACTACTAAACGGTTATTGAACCACAGAGTACCGTTCGAGTCTTGAGTGAAGCATTTGGCTTTGCCATTCTTAATGTTTTGTCTGATATGATTCATACCAATATCATTTTTCTGTGCGGCAACAATTTCTTCACGGATGGTAGAATGCACACTTAGGTTGCTAAACACTACAACAGGTAAAATGTGAAGGCTGGTTTCCGAATTAGTTTCATGGTCAATTCGGTCCGGAACTTCCAGTTCTAAGTTGTTGCAGTGGACCTTTCTAATTAACGCATCGGCGACTACATTAGCCTTGCCTGGATGATAATGAATCTCCAGGTTATAATCCTTAATCAGTTCTAGCCATCAAAGCTGTCTCATGTTTAGATCAGTTTGGGTGAATATATATTTCAAGCTCTTATGGTCTGTATATATGTGCACCAAGTTGCCGAGCAAGTAATGCCTCCATATTTTTAGTGCAAGTACGACTGCAGCTAGCTCCAAATCATGGGTTGGATAGTGCTCTTCATGCTTCCGTAGCTGTCGTGACACATATGCGATGACACGGCCTTCTTGCATTAGTACACATCCTAGCCCTGTGCCAGACGCATCACAATATACGTCAAATGGCTTGGTGATGTCAGGTTGAGCCAGTACTAGGGCAGTTGTCAATAATTTCTTCAGTGCTTGGAATGCCTCCTCACACTTGTTGTTCCAATCAAACTTTTTCTCCTTTTTCAGCAGTTCCGTGATGGGTTTGGTCAGCCGAGAAAAATTTGGAATGAACCTACGATAATATCTGGCTAGCCCGAGGAAACTGCGTACTTGGTGAACTGTCCTCGGTGGCTTCTAATGTAGCACATCTTGAACTTTGCTAGGATCTACCGAGATTCCTTCTACAGAGACTATGTAACCAAGGAATGGTACACGGTCCAACCAAAATTCACATTTGCTGAATTTGGCATACAATTTGTGATCTCGGAGACGTTGAAGAACTATGCGAAGATGTTCAGCATGCTCTTCCTTGGACTTAGAATAGATGAGGATGTCGTCAATGAATACTACCACAAATTTGTCCAATTCTGGCATGAACACCGAATTTATGTGGTACATGAATGAGCTGGGGCATTTGTCAATCTGAATGACATTACTAGATACTCGAATAATTCGTATCTAGTAGAAAAGGTGGTTTTGAGAATATCTTCTGCTCTGATTTTGATTTGATGATAACTAGAACGGAGGTCAATTTTTGAAAATACCTTAGCACCAACTAATTGATCAAAAAGGATATCAATTCGTGGTAACGGGTATTTGTTCTTGATGGTAACCTCATTGAGGGGTCGATAATCAACAACGAGACTCAGAGACTTATCCTTCTTATTCACAAAAATAGCTGGACAGCCCCAAGGTGAGGTGCTTGGGTGAATGAATCCCTTTTTCAATAACTCATTCAATTGCTTTTCCAATTCGGCCAACTCATTCGGGGCCATCTTGTAGGGTCGACGAGATATTGGAGAAGTTCCTGGCCGTAGCTCTATCTTAAATTCCACTTCACGGTCAGGTGGTAGGCCAGAGATATCTTCGGGGAATACGTCCGGATACCCACAAACAACAGGAATGTTTTCAGGTGATTGCCCTTCCAAGTGATGGACAACCAAAACTTTTGATGAATCGGTTTTTAGAGAGAGTGTGTCCTTCCCATGTAAAGGGGAGTTGAGATGAACGATTCGGGGCTCGATGTCTAGCATGGCTCTATGGGTTTTCATCCAGAACATACCCAAAATCAGATCAATTTCCTGGTGGGTAAGCATGATAAAATCCGTGGGGTAGATTTTCTTGTTTATTTCTAAAGGAGCTTTGCATACTAGTTGATTGGCATTAATTTGTCCAACAGGGGAACAAATTGTCTAGTATCTTTCTATAGTTTGTGGTTGCAGATTTAATTTATGCACACATGCTTGGCTAATGAAATTATGCGTAGCACCAGAATCAAAAAGGGTACGGATAGGCTGGCGATAGAGTGAGAGCGTACCGGTCAGCACGGGTTCGCCCTGAGGGATGTCTTCAGTATTGGTGTAGTTCACTTGGGCACCATGAGACGGTGCATTCACAGCCTTGTTCTGGTTCTGACGCTGGTTGTTGTTGTTGTTGTTGTTGCACCTTGGTGCAGTGCAGTTCTTTGCAAAGTGGCTGGTGCGACCACAATTGTAGCAGGGGTACCTACTTCCACGGTCAGTAGGTTGTGGAGCGCGAACATTCTGCCCCCCTTGCTGTGGATATGGTGCGCGGTACTGGTTGTTCTGCTGCGGGTACGGTGCACAAGGTGGGAAGTTGTGCTGCTGCGGCGGCCTTGAGTAATTCTGACCATACGATCGCTGGTACTGCTGCCGCGGTGATGCCCAGAAACGCTGTACGATGGGGGAAGTGTAAATCAGACGATGCTTCGCCTGTGGGGCAGCAGGGGCAGTAGCAGGGGCCTTCCTCTTGCGGTGTTCCTCTTCAACTTGGTGCATAGCACCTTCCTGGACAATAGCGGCATTGACCAGGTCGTTGTATGTGCCCGTCGTCTGCCTAGTCAGACGCTCCTTAAGCATGGCATTCATCCCACGTAAGAACGCGTATCTTTTCTTCTCCTCTGTATTGACATACTCATTAGCATACTAGGCCAGGTGATTAAAAGCCTCAGAACACTAGAGGACATTCCTCCCTCCTTGCTTTAGATCCATGAACTCCTGGAACTTCCTTTGCATGAGACCCGCGGGAATGAAATGAGCTCCGAAAGCAGCCTTGAACTCATTCCACTCAGTGCGATGTCCAGCAGGCAGAGAAGCTTCATAATTGGCCCACCAGGCACTAGCAGAGCCCTGGAGCTGTTGGGCAGTGAACAACACCTTCTGGCGTTCAGTGCACTCCAGTAGACCGAACTTAGTCTCGGTCTGACGCAACCAATGGTTAGCGTCTAGCGGCTCTCTGGCACGCTCAAAGGTTGGTGGGTGAGTACCCAGAAAATCAGAGTGAGTGCTCTGATGGGGCTGATTGTTGTGGTTGTTGTGGTTGTGGTGGTTGTCTCCACGTCCAGCCAAGTGGGACGTGATATCGACCAACCGACAGAGCAGTTCTGACTCATTTTGCCGCCTGTTGAGTGCAGTGGCCAGAACCTCGGCTAGAGATGGTTCGGCATTGGCCCCCTGCTGAGAGCTCTCAGGATCCTCTTGATTCCGAGTACGCACCATACTGCAAATTATGTGGTTGCACATTAGTCATTTCTCAGATTATTCCATAAAGTCACATGCGCAAGAATATAATTTGCAAAAGGCATGATAATAATTCAGACACGGCAACCAACTTCATTGATTCAATTCAGTCTACAAAGTTGTTAAAGGACATCCTCAAATGATTTCCTACACATACGTGCCAACGCCTAGCTATGGTATTGCGGACATGTACTGCAAGGTTCACACTCCTACATTGGACAAGGGGTACATATTTTTCATGACCATGCATAGGGGTAGTAAAGCATCTACTCCTGGCCTAATCTTCCGGTTCCAAAGGTTCTTCGGGTTCCGGAGGTTCTTCGGGGTCCTCCAGATCTATCATTTCCACATCGTCATTACCAACAGGTGCCATCTCTACACCCCCTTGTTCTCCATACTCCATGTAGATCTCATCCCAATTTCCTTCAACAGGGAGATGGGCAGCCTTGAATGTGTTCAGGTCATCTTGAGCCTCAATCATGTCATGCTTAAAATCCGCTACATCCTGCAAGGCTTGGTCATGTTCTTCTAGAATCGCTTCCATCTCTTCTTTCTTGGCTTGGATTTGCTGGTTCAGTTCTGCAATTTCTTCATCTTTAGCTTGTTTTTCGATCTCAGAGAGTCGTAGTGCAGAATGGAACACATCCAATCACCGGCACAAGTTTGTGCACAAAGCGAACGTGGACAGACCATAATACTGTATTATGGGCAGCATAGGATCATGATGGCAGTGGTTTGGATCAAAGATGAAATCCACACGCCTCATCCATTCGAAATCTGTCACATCATTAATGGGTAGCAAGGCAATGGGTATTCTAGCCACATCATGCTTGTGGTCTTCACAGAACCGAGTAAGTGCCTTGAATGCAGCTACATTCTAGGTGGAAGGCAGATCGGTCCCGGTGACATTAAGGGTCCAAGATTCCCATACGGGGATGATGGAGTAATTAGCGGAAATCGCCACATGGATGATATATGAGGGGACTCCATGCTCCTGGAATTCCTGGCCAATATAGGTGGGAGGAACGGAATATCCGAATCTCTGGAGAACTCTCCAAAACAGGTAAACCATCCCTGTGAACTCCAGGCCATTGGTAATTTTCCAACCTTGTGGTGGTTGTTCATTATTTTCAGCCATCTACAAAGAAAGTACCTTGATTGAGTCAATGAGTACGATTAACTTTGTTGTAACAACAATAGCTATTAATGGTACATCCAATGCACAGCGCAAATCATCATAGTTTCCATACATGACTTGGAATATGTAGCCCTCGAGTTACAAAAACATCTCATGCATCAACCCCCAAAATACAACAACCTCGCGTGGTTCGACAAAAGTTACCTATCCACTGATCTTGACTACCGAGACTAGGCTATCCAACCCTCATCCTCCTAGGTCCTGCCTCGGGCGGGTGCCTCGTAGTCTACGTTAGACTCCTCTTCCATATCCTCCTGCGGGTCCTCCTCCTCGAGTGCTGCCGGTGGTGCAAGGGCTGCCTCAAGCTGCTGCTGCAAGCCCTGGTTCTCCTAGGCCAGGGTCTCTAAATCCTCTCCCATAAGCTCCATCTCGTGCTGTGTAGCCATCAACTGATGCTGCAGATTCTCGTTGTGGTTGGCACGCTGCTGCATAATCACGCCACGTTTGTCAACCTCCTACGCGAGGGTGTTGCGTTGTCCAGTCACCTCAGTGACGCGAGTCTCACTCGCCTCAAGAGCAGGGGTCAGCCGCTGAATCTCTCTCTGTTGTGCATCGGTCTGTGCCTGTAGGTCGTTCCTCTGAACCCAGACCTGCTCTGCCTCAGCCAGTATGATACTGTTGTGGCTGCTAGCCTTCTCATCCAAGTTGAGGAGGTACTCGGAGTAGTAGGACACACGGTGGTACCCTGTGTGGTACGTCGGGTAGTCGTCGCGGCCAATGCGCCTCACACGCCTCTGCCAGACCGGGTTGGCTTGGTGCCAGATGGGAATCATCTCAAATGGAGTCCCAGAGAGCGCTGCTGTGTGGCGCCCACAGAAGTGGGTGAGAGCCCTGTGGGCGACTCTCTCCAAGCCCTCACGGAGGCTCCCACAAGTCAACGTGCTCTCCATACCCGCCATGTCAAGGTTGCGCGGGTGTGTGGGCACACTGATGTGCACCTCAGCAAGAGTCATGCCATGATGACGGACCTTGCGGCCCTTGTAAGAGGGCGGCTCTTCATATCCCAACAAGCGTAAGAGATCCCACAACAGTGTAGGAAAGCCACAGTGGTGGAGTCCGGTGATGTAGCGCCACCTGTCGTGCAAAAGCTCCTCAAAACCGTGGTCACCCATCTGGAACATAAACCCAATGGTGAGTACAATGTTCCATGAGGAACAATGCATTTCATATATAGTGCTATGAAATATAGAAACAAAGTTTTTGTTCACATTTTTCAGCCTCAAGGGTCAATAATACGGCAATGGGTCTCAAAACAAATTCGGTTTCAGATTAACATAGGCTTAATGTTTTGGCTCTACTGGACAGGGGAAAACTGGGAAGATGGTGAAACCTATTGGAGATGAAAATAGACTTCTAGGGCTTTCTAGATTGTATTTACACACTTAAAAATCTGAAGCATAACTTTAGTTATGAATTTTTGAAGTTGGCAGCTAAAAACAGGACAGATTCTTGTTAACCTTGTTATTCAGAATTTTATACTTATTAGGTTTAGAAAATTATTAATCAGAGGTTGGTGAGCAAGGAGAGAACCAAATTTTAGTTTAGTTATAATGGGATGCATGATGTAAAACCTTCATTTTATTAACCTATCGTTCCTCACAACACAACACCTAACTTGCCGCGACTTAACGGCACGGATATTTTGTGACGACCCACACTCAACATGTAAGTCATTCTAAATGTTATACTAACGGTGTTAGTGTACCTACAGAAGATACATTGCAGAAACATTACATCAAATTCAAAAGAAACTACGAAAGGAAGCACAATTCTACTAGTAATGATCCATGGAAAAAGGATCGCCCCATGATAAGTCACAAGCCAACAGTGTCTCGTATCCGCCTGCGAGCACAGACACCGATATCATGCGTATTGGTTAAGCACGCACGTACCTTTGTTTGAAGAAGTCGTCGATGCAATAATGTAAACAGTCATAACCCAGGTTAGCTTGTCACCACCCTACTATCTATAGGGGCAATACTAACATATCCTCACTCGCAACATTGTGGTTTTCGAAAATACGATTTATTTGTTGTATTATCATGGACCGCGGCTCTGATACCAGCTGTGGCGCCCCTTCCCGAAGGATCGAGGTCCCGACGATGCTGATAACGCAGACACTTGATAATACAACACTGGTTCGAATTTAAGTTGAATATTACATCAATGAGTTCTCAGAGTGCAGCGGAATATTACAAGTTTAGAATGTTTTGAAAACAGCGGAAGCAAATCACGATAAGAAGCTAAGAGCTCGACGATACAGTATAGTAATGGTTCATGCCCGAAGAACCATCACTCTAGCAACACACATCAATACTGCGGCACTGAGTCGGACTCCCAGTGGGCAGTCTAACCCTCAGGGACTTGCATATCCCAGGGCAGCATATTCTCAGGCAATTCTACCTCTTCATTACCTGAAAACAATAATGACACAAAGCCTGAGTACTAATTACTCAGCAAGACTTACCCGTCGGACATCTAGGCATGCAATGGTTCTAATAGGTGGCTTGTTTGAAAAGACTCGCACTAAGCAACCTATTAGTTCTATCAAGTTTTACTTCTCAAATTAACTGGGTAGAGCAGAAGGTAACTTTAGTTGCAACAATAAGCTAATAAAGCAATACATAAGGTAAGTACAACATAAGAGCAATAATAGTAACAACAACGATAAGCATCATAATCAATTCCCAAGTACCATGTGTGATGAGGAAATCACCAAGCTAGATACACGCATATCATGGCCTTCCGCAAGTTACAAGTCGTCACCAACTCGGTCGCCGCATTCGTCTCAGATTCAGCCGACACCCCTTCATGGTTTTGATGATATCTCCCACATCCGACGTCCAAATGAGGCGTTTTTTCATGTGTTGGAAAGGGGACGATGACGTCGTTGTTTTATTTCTGGTCCTAGCTCTAGAAGGGTCGTGAGTCATAATGTGTGACCATGACAAGGTGCTGCATCACCTAATTTGGGCCAACTTAGCCATGTATCGTATCGGGCCTTAAGCCCATGTTGTGGGCGCCCACCCCCCCTGGTCGCCCCCAACCCTAGGATGTTCCTGGTTCCTATATAAACTTAGTAGCCGTCATCTTTTAGATTTGGGTTTTGTTTAGTTCAGTTTTCCAGAGAGAAACTTGATCGAATTATTATAACTGTGGCGATAAGTCCTTTTACAGTAATCCAGGGCCCCTGTTCTTGTTCTACACAACTATGGCGATTAGTCCTTTTGTGTTCAGAGCTTGAACCTTTTCTTGTGATTCGCTTCATCCATATTTGCAATTTCAGATTGCTTGTTTATCCTCTTTTGCTTGTGTTGTCGATTTGGCTTGCAGGAACAATCAAGTTGTGCTTGGTGTAACGGTTGCGGGGTTGGATCGTGTCCGATTCAAGCCGGGTCGTCGATGCCGAGTTCTCTAAATTCGAGTTTATCCCCTTACCTCTCAGAAGATCAGGCCATATCTATATCAAGTGGTATCAGATTCTAGGTTCCCTGTGAGGTATTATCGTGTTCTTCCCTGTAGATTTGTTTGTGTTCATCACCTTTTGTCCATGAAAAAGCATACAAAAAATATTTCCCCACCATCCTAGACATTGTTTAGCCTTTGCATAATTTAATTTCAGAGTCCGTAGTGTTGAGTTTGTGTCCTAGTCGAGTTCAGTTGCTGGTTTGAATTTGTGCTTCGATTCGGTTTGTGTTTTGATCTCCACTGCGCACCACCATCACCATCGTGTTTTCCATTGGATTCACCATCGTGTCACCCACCCACCACACTCACAATCCGTTGCCAACAAAAAAACCCTACCCGATTATTGTTCCCCCCCCCCTCACCCCTCAAACCCTATCTTGACCTACCTTCGGTAAAACATGCATAACTTTTTGCTCGTTGCTCCGATTGGGCTGAAATTTTTATAGTAGATTCTTGACTCAAAGTTGAGATGACCCACACTTGGCTCTGCCCTGTGTGCCCTCGTCAAAAAATTCAAAAAAAATTGGGAAAAATAGAAAAAAAAATGTGAAGCACTTTTGGTGAAACTTTGAGATTTTGCCTACGCTTTGTTTTGACTCTGTTTGAGTTGAAACTTCTTGTGGTTCCTTCCTTTTTGTTCCTCTATCACAGAAAAATAGTGGAAAAATCATACAAAAAAACAAGATTTTTATTTGCACCCCCCCCCCCCCCCTTGAAAAGTCTCTGAAGTCTATTTTGATTCTTGCTGCCTTTGCCATTGTTCTTGCTGTCACAACTATTTTTTAACATGATTCTTTTGCCATCAATTAGGACACTGCTTCGACATTTATTCAATGCTACTATCTGTTATTAAATTGTGTTCCACTGACATACATATTAGCATTCCAAGCTATACATATTGCAGCACAGGTTTCTTCCTTGCAACTGTTACACCCAAACTCGACACCAGATTGTGCCATCCTATTGGTTTTGGTAAGAACACTTGCAAGATTGTGATACATTGCTTCTGATATTGTTTCCCACTTTCCACACCATCTGATAGCTGCTAGTTGATAGGGCTAATCCTTTTGGTAGTCTTGTTTTTTTGCTTTTAACCATGTTAGGGAAAGGGACACCTGCAGATTCAGAGTCCCCTACAGACTTCAATGATTGCGTGTCCAAGGTCGAGCTAACAAAGCTTCTTGCGGACCAGCATACATTCATGGAATCAAAGTTTCCCGAATTGATGGGCCACATCAACACTGTTGCCAACCGAATTGAGGATGTTGAACGACGACCTCCTCCTCAACGAGCTGCTGATGATGATAATTTTGACCGTGATGCAGATCTTCTTCGCTGTAATCGACACGGTATGGGAGGTAATAACAATCGTGGTAATACTGATACTTTTGTTAAGCCCAAATTTAACATACCACCTTTTGCTGGTAGTGCTGATCCTGAAGCATACTTAGATTGGGAACTTGCTATTGAACCAAAATTTAATTCTCATTTAGTTCCTGCTGAGCATAGAGTTAGACTTGCTACTAGTGAGTTTATAGGTTTTGCTCTCTTTTGGTGGAATGATCTTTGCAATACTAATGCCGCTATACCTGCCACTTGGCTTGTTTTGAAACAACGCATGAAATCTCGCTCTGTTCCTCCTTATTACCAACGTGATTTACGTTTGAAATTACAATCTTTAACACAAGGTAGTAAAACAGTAGAGGAATATTATCAGGAATTGCTTATTGGTTTAGCACATTGTGATATACATGAAGATGATGTTGAAACTAGTGCTAGATTCTTTGGTGGTTTGAATCATGATATTTAGAATATTGTTGACTATAAAGAGTGGAATAGGTTCAGCCAATTGTATCATATTGCTCTTAAGGCTGAACAAGAAGTATAGGGATGCCTTCCACAACAATCTTGCAGGTCCAACACTGAGCATCTCCAGCAACGCACTGGAGTAGAGAACTTGAAGAGTCATGTTGCTAAGCCACCAGCAACAACTCTTCCACTTGCGCCTACTTTTGAAGCGCAATCGTCTAGTGTGCAGCACCAACACCAGAAGAAGGTTATTACTTCCGATGCTAGGAGTGGCTCCTCCACCACCATTATTTGCCACCGCTGCAAGGGCATGGGACATGTCATGAAGGATTGCCCTAGTCGTCGTGCTTTCATTGCTACTGCTGATGGGTATGAAAGTTCTAGTGATGTTAAAGATGAATTTGCTCGTATGCCTAACCTTGTTGCATATTCGATGAAAGAGCAGGAGACTACCGCCATTGATTCCATTGCTGCCACCGCGGGCTTTCCTAGCCTCATTGTACAGCGTGTGTTGATCACTCAGGTGGGACAAGAGGAAGAACAACAACGCAATAATTTATTCTACATGTTCCTTATTGTTGCGGACCGCCGTGTTCTCACCATCATTGATACTGGGAGCTGTAACAACTTGGTAAGTTCTGATTTGGTAAGCAAGCTTAGCTTGACCACCCATGCACTACATCAGCCCTATCACATCAAATGGTTCAATAATAGTGGTACGGCACAGGTAACTCGATCAGCACACATACACTTTTCAGTAGGTTCTAATCAAGACTCTGCTGATTTTCATGTTGTACCTATGCAAGCATATTCGCTTTTATTAGGCCGTCCATGGGAATATGATATGGATGCTGCCCACCATGGTAGAACTAATACATATACTTTCATACATAAGGACAGGAATATTACTTTGCGTCCGTTATTGCTTGCTGATATTAGAAATCATTTTAAATAGCTTGCAGAAAATACTGAGAATAAACATGATAACAAACAACTTTCTGATGTTAAACATAAGGCTATTCAGTTAAAGGGAGGTGCTTTTCTTGCTATGACATCTACTGTTGCAGAACTTTGTGATAATCATGATGCACCTTGCTATACTATATTTTGTCATGATATATCTTCTATCGATGATCATGTATCTTGTACTTTGTATTCTGCTAGTACTAACCTTTTGCAGGAGATTGATGATGAGATGTAGTCGAGGGCGACTCCAATTTAAGAAGGGGAGGATGATGAGGACATCACCATGCTGGATACACGCATATCATGGCCTTCCTCAAGATACAAGTCGTCACCAACTCGGTCGCTGCGTTCGTCTTGGATTCAGCCGACACCCCTTCACGGTTTTGATGATATCTCCCACATCCGACGTCCAAACGAGGCGTTCTTTGATGCGTTGGAAAGGGGACGACGACGCCGTTATTTTATTTCTTGTCCTAGCTCCAGAAGGGTCGTGAGTCATAATGTGTGACCATGACAAGGTGTTGCATCACCTATTTTGGGCCAACTTGGCCATGTATCGTGTCGGGCCTTAAGCCCATGTTGTGGGCGCCCCCGCCCCCCTGGTCGCCCCCAACCTTAGGACATCCCTGGTTCCTACATAAACTCGGTAGCTACCGTCTTTTAGTTTGGGGTTTTGTTTAGTTCAGTTTTCCAGAGAGAAACTTGATCGAATTATTGTAACTGTGGCGACAAGTCCTTTTACAGTAATCCAGGGCTTCTGTTCTTGTTCTACACCACTGTGGCGATTAGTCCTTTTGTGTTCCGAGCTTGAACCTTTTCTTGTGATTCGCTTCATCCATATTTGCAATTTTAGATTGCGTGTTTATCCTCTCTTGCTTGTGTTCTCGATTTCGCTTGCAGGAACAATCAAGTTGTGCTTGGTGTAAGGGTTGCGGGGTTAGATCGTGTCTGATTCAAGCCGGGTCGTCGACGCCGAGTTCCCCAAATTCGAATTTATCCCCTTACCTCTCGGAAGATCGGGCCAATACTTACATCAATGTGCAACTACATGACGACCCAGTGACCAAGTGGTACTCATTACTGCGAGGGATAGCAATTGCAATTGATTTACATCAGCTGGGATAACCCGAGATACATGACACATACGCACCAATTAAGGTCGTATATGGCAACCTTTCGCAAGGACGAAAAACAACTCGGTCCGGGTCCAGTCTTAGCGAGTGGGCATGCCGTTCTACCATCAGTACTTCGCGGTATGAACCACCCACTCCAGTAGCAGAAGGGTCAATGACCACTGTACTAGGTACCATCCTCATTGCCGCGTCAATGCTACATCAGTTTACTAGTGCCCATAGACTAGCATGCATTTGGTACTGTTCAATAATTGACCAAGGGGCCGACCACGGACCGGTCCTAGGTTTGACAAGGCAGGGCTACCGCAGTCAACACCCATATATTGCTGCAAACCTACACATGCATCATCCCAGCCCGGTCATGACATCAAAATAAACTTCTTTTATAAGTCCCATTCTAGTGGTCAAGTTCATTCTTAGAATTGATATCTATCGCGTCTAGCAATTACTAAGCATAGCGACACAATACCGATACTACCAAAGTTCTAATGACAGTGGCATATGTCATTTGGGTATCATGCAAGTGGGTTCCAAATCAACTCCTATGACCTAATACAATAATCACAGACACTAGTAATATTAAAAACTAGCAACTTTATAAAATGGCGAATGAAAACTGGGGCTTGCCTGGATCGATGTTAGTGCTAGCAACTACAACGTCTTGCTCTTGGGGATCAAGGTCCTTCTGAAAATCCTCTTCTTCCTGCTCCGGGTTGTCGTTGCCTATATGATAGAATTGAATTGTTGGTATTATCAAAATACCACAGGATGCAATGATATGATGCACAATGTCTTTAAATGTTGATTAACATTATTATTATGTTCTCGAAGCCATATGCTTCAATGTTCTCGAAGCCATATGCTTCAATGAAACAAATTAGAGTTTCATCATTTTATGTGTGTTAATTATTTATTTAGGGTTGTTATAGTCCTTCAGAAAATTAAGCAATTAAATAGTAACCAATCGATTCTGATCTTGAATGATTTATCATGAACAGGGACATAGATGAATTATATTTTTACCAATTTACAGCCTCTGGATATAATTACTCTAATTACTATCATTTATTAAAGTAAAATAGTGGTATGAGCAATTAATTTAATTTAATTAAGTAAACTTAGGTTTCTGGACTTGTGTAATTTACTAGGCACAGAGACTTGTGTGAGTGATTTTCGTGTCAAGTGGCAGGGCCAATTAATTATAAAATAATTACTAGAATTAATTTATGTGAGCACACTAAATAATTTCCAGAGCCTAAAATAATTTATATTTTACTAAACCAAAATTTGTGGTCATAGATAATTATGTAATTATTAAGCTTGCTAAAAATCAGAATTAAATTGGGTTCCTAGAATTTCTGGTGATTTAATCATTGTCTGGACAATTTAATATATTGATAAAAATGCATGTACAGATATGGTGACTTATCAATTTACTATAATAGAGCACTGGAAGATGAGTTCAACAAAATTTGTTTCAGGCTCAAAGGAGTTATATTCGATTTACTATGGTTTTTCAAAGTTATTGATAATTTCTGGGCATTTTCTGTTCTGGGAAAGGCCACGTAGGCGACATCTCAGCTCCACGTCGACTACACATGGATGCCACGTCGGTGCCAAAAGGACGGCCAGTAGCCTCGTCGAAGCGGGGCGGCGCGCGGTCGGAGGGCTCACTGCTGGCGGCTGAGCACAGGAAAAACTCACCGCGGTTGAGGGAAAATGGAGCGTGCATCACGGCAATGGGAGAGGAGGGGTTCGCGAGATGTGGTTCTCACCGAAAGTTGGTCGGCGATGTGAGGCGGCGGAACAGAGGTCTTCGGCGATGTCGCGTTGATGGCTCAGAGCGGAAAAACTGGTGGGGTCGGCTCCTACAGCTTCACGGGAGCACCACAGAGAGCGGCATCAAGTCGACGTTGGACGGGGATGGTCAGAAGTAGGAGCTCGTCATGGGAGTGGCTCGGGTTTCGATGAAGCAGAGGCGGCGACCGAGAAATCGTGAGATGCCGGCAACTCCTCGTTGGAAAACACAAAGAAAGGAGGTCAGGGAGGTGAGCCGGGAAGTTGCGCATGCGAGGAGATAAAGAATGGGTGGCGAGGCTCACCGTGATCAACAAATTTCAGTCGACGACGGTGAAGGTAGCACAAGATGCTAGCTTCGGTTTTGTTGAAAATTGTTCCATCTCGAGCGGAGGGTGGTCGAGCGGTGTGCCACGAAGGGAGAAGAGGTGTGCGCGAAACTTCTGGTGCTCTGGCTGGGTTCGAGGGAGGCTAGGACAGTGAGAATGCGAGCTCAAGCTCGGGTTCGGTAATGGCGGGGAGAAGCGGAGCGTGGAGTGGCAGAGGGAGAATGGGAGAGAGAGCGGGGAGCAGTGGGCAGAGATATGGTGTGATCGGGAGCTTGCGATCGTGCTTTCAAGTCGCGCAGAGGGGGAAGAGAGTGAGTGGGGGAGAAAAGGAGCGGAGTTGAAGTCCGGCCGGGTCGCTCGGTGACGTGCAGAGGGGAGAAGACGAAAGTGAAGACCGTTGGGCGGACGCGCGGTGAGGGGACAGAGGGGAGGAGCAGAGGTCAGAGCGGGGGGTTTCAAGGGGGAGTGAAGGCGGCTCGGGCGGTGCGCCGGCATCAGCAGGGGGGGGGGGGGGGGGGGGGGAAGGCCAGTGAGAGGGAGAAGAAGGGGATTTTGCACTGCGCCCCCTGATCTTTCAAGATCCTCACAAAAAGGTCCTTGGTCAACTATGGTTTTTAATAAATCAACATAAAATAGCTAGGGACTTCCTAAATTAGTGAAATTTGGTGGACCGACTATTTAAATGGTGGAGAACACTTTTTTGAATTTTATTTGAAATTTTCATAAACATATTTTTAGAATTAATTAAATGCATTAATTAGTTACTTAAGAATCAATTAATTAATTAAGGGTCTTGCCAAGCAGATAAAATGCCAAATAATTTCATAAAATTCTATTTTATTATTACCAACATGATTATGAATTTATTTAGCATAAGTTGTATTGAAATTTTTGAATTGCTTCAATTACTTGCTTGCAGGGTTTTTATTTGCCTAGAATTAATTAAAAGGGAGTGAGTCTTATTATTTCATGCTATGTTGTTCATGATCTAAGCTCTTCATGTTGGTTAAATGAAAGTGAGACACCTGGGGTGTCACATTGTACTCTCCTCCTATCCTCTTGGACCTTACCAAATGCTCTCAGGTATTCCACTGGCTAAGAGAGGTCTCCAAGACCCTAGCAACAAAATTATATAGGCTCCCAACCTCAAACTAGTCGTTGCCTCATGAAGTTGCCTTTCTGGACCCAATGACCGGACTGTCCGGTCACTCCTAGACTGTACTGTCCGGTCTCTCTAGAACGGTTCCCAGAACCGTTGGCTGCACTGTCCAGACAACTTCCTAAACTGACCGGACTGTCTGGTCACTAGACTGGACCGTCTGGTCCGTTTCTCTCTCCAGTCCAGAAACATTCTACGCCGAAGCTCCTCGCTGCCCTGCTTCATCCCTACTGACCGGACCGTCCGGTCGGTACAGGATCTCTTGCTGACAGTCTTTCTCCTTCTTGCTCTAAGTCCTGGATAACTCCCTATAGTCTCCACTGATCCCTATGTCCGGTCTCTATGTTCAGAAGCTGAACTCGTCGTCCTTGCTTGACTTCATTTCCTGGCTTCTCCGAATAGCTCCTTGGCTTCTCCACTGTCACCTAGTGTCTGTGATTTCACCGAGCAACCTTGCACATCACCGACTAGACATGACCTAAGAGAATGATCTAGACCCCCTTGATAGTCCGGTTTTTCCTATGGACTTAAAGCCCTAACAACTAGTCAAGTGTTCCAAACACTTGCACCATAGCTTGTTCTTCGCTTTGATCCATCTCCATCAACCCTTGGACTCCATCAAGTTCACAAGCCTCCATGCTTGTGGTTATTGTCATCAATCGCCAAGGCAACCATCATCCATATGATTTGTAATAGAGTTAAAAGATGATTCCTACATAGTTAACACTCGTGTAGATATTATCCCACAATTTCATAGTTGTCATCTATAACAAAAACATCCATACCTCGGGGATCCAATCACCAATGGTCATGAAGCTTTCACCCGTCGACGCAAAGGATCTAGCGCAGCGTCCTGAACAACCATCAAACTCAAACCCTTCGGGAAGTAGCACTCCAACATCAATGACAATAGTATAGGAAATGGAGCTGATGGCCCAAAGAGCCGAGCACCTCGAGCAACTCAAGCAACAACTGCTACAAGAGCAGGAGTTAAGAAGAAAAGTGCTGTTGGAAAGAGAAAAAGCTCTGCAAGAGAAAGAGTACATAGCCCAGCTCAAACTCAAGAATCTACAACTCGCAAAAGAAGTACAACTTCAGAGAACAATAGGCAGAATGGGTCGCCAAGAGTCAAACCCGACGCCCGAAACCCATGCATACACCGAGCAAGAGGCATCACTCACACCAAGCAATCAGCCACTAACCACAGTAATACTGGTAATACGAAGAACAAATACAATGGGCGTAAGACAAAGATTCACCCCTATCCGAAGGGTTGCAAAGAGCTCTGTACCCATTGCAGTTCAGAATGATACCATTAGCCAAGTTCAGGGGAAACTCAGACCCAAGGCAATTCCTCATAAGCTACAAAACAGCAATCATATCAGCAGGAGGTGATGAAACAACTTTAGCAAAGGCGTCCATTTGCGCCCTCGAAGATTTTGCTCTGAACTGGTATTTAAACTTGCCCCCTCGGGTCGTTATACAGCTGGGAAAATATCTGGGACAAAGTGGCCACAAGCTACCGAGGGATCCGCACTATTATGGAATTGCCTTGAGCTGTTGAACATCCCAACTAGAGAACGAGCTATTACATGACTACTACAGATGAGTCCTCACGCTTCGAGCTCAAGCCCCGAGCGTGACGGATGAGGCAGCATTAAGCTCTGTACTCCGAGGCATGCGAGCATGCTAGATCTCATCATATTGTGTGTTGGCGGTTCTTAAGCCTAAAAGGGAAAATCTGCAAGCGTACAGATGCCAATGTAGCTTTCACCCGAGAGTATTCTAGAGTATCGTTTTCCTCAGGGAACGAGTAAAGTGTCACTCCTAATCTATCAAGTCCTAGTAATGAAGGGGGCAGAACAAAGTGTACTTTATAGGGAGAAGAAGTCCCCGGGCCAGGCAATCTAATGTAGTGAACCTTCTCCAAGTAACTTAGTGAGAATTCTATTTTCAAATATCTGCTTCGGGGCACGATAACAATAGACAAGTATGGATCGGTAACTAACCTCATATACTAGTGGGCACATTAACACTAGACAACCCTGCTTGAGATTTCCCGAACATAGTGGAATTCAATATTGGACGGACAACGCTATCACCACCTGCCGCCTACCACACAGCCCGTGGGGACGAATGCAATCCTAGGAAAGCCAAGTCTAAACACCATGTCTAAACATAGACTTTCATACAAGTTCTAGAATTGGTAAACATAACAAGATAATGTTGCGAAGCAATAAAAAGTTATGCACGAGCAGCTTGGTATGCCGGGCGGCAGGCTAGGCCGGGCGGCCCTTGGATTATGTCGGTTTCCTGACCGACTTCCCCCGGATGGCTCAGATTTCACCCCAATGTCGGTTGTTGGGTCGGTGGCTACCGACTTCTTTATTTTGGGGCCGGTAGGCTTCATGGGCCTCATGGGCTGGCAACCCTGGGAGGCACGCCTAGGCCGGGCGGCGGGTTAGGCCGGGCGGCGGCCTGGGCCGGGTGCCGACCCCTTCTGGGTTGCCCCGTGACTTCTCCCGGTTATGCCACTTGTGCTCCTCTCTTCCTTAGCCCTATTTCATTACTTTTGGTCCGGGAGGAGAAAACTGCCTCATGGTGGAGTGTTTTGCAGAATCGGCCGGGTTGGATGATCAACCTGATGACGACTCTGTTTTGGCCAACCGGGTGGCTGATTTCAGCCTGATATGATCCTATCGGCTGGGTTTTGATTTCAGCCATCACGACCCTGCCCGGATCCTGATTTTAGCCTTATGTGACCCTGTCGGCCAGCAAAAAATGGCGTTTTCACAATCGTGATCTGCCGACATGGCGCTTCTTCATGTTTTTGCATATTTTTTGCCCTTTTGACCCTGCAAGCACATATCTCACCAAAACTCATGGAACACGTTAGTTCTATAAACGATCAGGGTTCTTTCCAAGAGTTTCATGCTTTTTAATGTTTGTTTGGTAGCCTTATGTGGGATACTTGCTTTACCGGTATCCTCATACAAGGCTAAGTCGGTGGCCGACCGGGTACTTCATCAACAAGGACGCCGACCGACTCGGCTTGGAGAACAAGACAAGAAAGATTAGACTTGCCATATAGAATCCTTGTAGAGTAGGACTAGGACTCTGCCTGAACCCCCCTACCGACCGGATATATAAGGTGGCAGGGTACCCCCCATCGGGGAGGGAGAGACACAACATCTCATGACAATCAATATAATACATAACACATGACGTAGGGTTTTTACTCTCATTGAGAGGGACCGAACCTGTATAATTCGGCGTCTTGTATAACCATCGTAGTTTTTGGTCTCGACGTAGCCCTATATATTTACTGCCGGTCTTGAGCATCGACAGTTGGCGCGCCAGGTAGGGGACAAGGCTCACCAGGATTCTCCGTCGACTACGATGGTCGAACTTCCGATCATCCAATACTCGCCGGACTTCAAGATCTCCTCTGGATTGCTCGACTTCACGGTCGGCGATAATGGAGCCCTAGGTCTGAACGACTACAGATCAGACTCGACCGCAGCCAGCCCCATGGCGCGATCATCGAGTCCGTCTGACATTATCCCTGCATTGATCCCACTCGGATCCGAGCAGGAAGACTCTTCCTTCGGATATGACTCGACGTCAGATCGGTCTTTTGATGAGGACACGGTCGGATCGACCTACTCATATCCCCATACAGTCAACATGGTGGATATAGTAGATCCTACTGCTGGAAACCAGGATGAGGATCCAGATGCCAAAGAAGAAGGGAATCCAGCTGGTAGTCGCCAAAACTAGCCGGTCGAAGGACGCCGACAGGATGATAACCCGTCAGCTAATGAATTATTGGTCGGTCACCGCCATCGACCAAGAGGGTCGCACGGATCACGCAACGCACGCCGACTGGATCTCGGCCCTGACCTTGAAGTGGATGGTGTTAAGGTCTACCACACCCCATAGAACAACATCACCAGGGCCAAGACATTGCTTGACACTTTAATGGTTGACGCCCACTATCAAACTCCTACTATGCAGAAGGCGGTGGCTATGCTCAAGGCTGCAGCAGCGCAAGATGCTGCAAAGTCTCAGTCGATCGCAAGTTCTAGCCATGTATCTCCTCAGGGTCGGCGTAGGCGTGAAGACCTGAGAAATTCTCTCAGCATCCGTGATGGACGAGACACCATCAACTCTCACCACGAGGAGCACGCTCGGGACAACCGATGCTATGAGGAAGAACATCGTGAACGAAGGATGGATGCCCGACGGGAAGACCGATGGGCCGACCGACGAGAAGACTGACGAGATGATCGATGGGAGGATCACCAACATCCCCCTTCTAGAGAAAACCACCGGGAAGACCGACGGGACAACCAACGGGACGATCGTCAGGATCCTCCTCCAAGAGACAACCGTGACGCCCGACATCGACATGACAATCGGGATCGGCGCGATAATGATGGCCATCGACGACATCGTCATGATGAGGATGTCGGCCCACACCACCGTCATTGCCCAACTACGTCCCCAAACCGGCAAAGGCGGTCACCAACGCCGACTGATGACGAGATCGATGGCATCAAGGCTTACGTCCCTCGGCTTCGCATTGCTCAATGGCCGAAAGGATTCAAGCCGGTTCCCATCAAAAAATATGATGGACAAACCAACCTCCGAGAGTGGCTACAACTCTATAGCACGGCGATCCGGTCGGCTGGAGGTGATTCCTACGTAATGGCTAATTACCTTCCGGTCTGCTTAGATCCTGCCGTTCAGATATGGCTCACATCTCTACCTGAGGAGTCAGTCACATCTTGGGGAGACCTCAACAGGAAACTCATAGAAAGTTTCCAAGCATCTTGCAACCGACCGGGCAACCACTTTGACCTCACTCGGATCAAGCAAAAGGGTGACGAGCCTCTTCGCGACTACATCAAGCGGTTTTGCGCTAAGAAGACTGAGATCCCCAACGTCCCCAATCAGCAAATTATTACTGCCTTCCTGGGTGGAATTCGCCATGACGATCTGGTCCAGGAAATCGGTCGGAGGAACCATGATCTCAAGCTCGCCGCTCAAGAGTGCTTCGAGATTGCCGATAAGTATGCATCAGGAGAGTCTGCACTTGATGATATCCGAGGAAAGGGCAAGGAGAAACGGTCGGACAAGCCTCAGTCCCCCAGGAAGGACAAGAAGAGAAAACCTAACAATGCTATCAACACAGTGGACCGGTTTTGGAAGAATCCTCGGACGAACCAGCCGTCTACTGATGAGTTGCTGAGTGGCCTTTGCCCTTGGCACCCCAAGGGAAACCACAAAGCAAAGGATTGCTATTATCTGAAGGGTTTTGCAATAGCTGCGCTCAAGGTGGCCAAAGATCCCCCGAGGCGCAACAACAGCAACAAAGACAAGCCCAAGGATGATGATGACAAGGATGATTCAGGAGAGTTCCAGGAGCCCCGTAAAGAAGTAAACTTCATCTTCGGAGTCCCGGATGCCTATACGTCCAAGCGCAAGCAAAAGTTAGAGCTTTGAGAGATTAACTCGGTGGTGCCAGCTACGCCTCAGTACATGAGGTGGTCTGAGATGCCAATCACCTTTGATCTGTCGGACCATCCAAAACATCTACCAAAACTAGGTCGCTACCCATTGGTGCTTGCTGCGACTATGAAGGAGGTGAAGTTCAATAGAGTACTCATCGATGGAGGAAGCAGTTTGGACCTAATCTTCACCAGTACTCTTCAAGAGCTCGGTCTATCAACCAATGACCTCCAACCGAGTTCTTCACCCTTCCATGGGATTGTGCCTGGCAAGACTTTAGTCCCACTTGGATAAATCAGTCTGCCAGTCACCTTTGGCACCCGTGATAATTTTAGGACAGAGCGTATCCTCTTCCAGGTGGCAGACTTCGAGTCAGCATACCATGCTATCATCGGTCGACCGACGATGGCTAGGTTTATGGTTGTTCTGCACTATTCGTATCTCACCCTCAAGATGCTTGGCCCGAATGAAATAATCTCCCTCCACTCTGATCTTCGGAATTCTTTTGATTATGATATGCAGAGTTATGAGATGGCTACCAAACAGTTGATGCTGTCAGACCAAAAGGAGATCCAGAAGGTAGTCGGTATAGAGGAGCAGACTGAAGCGAATGTTCCGACAAAGAAACCTGCCAAGGACAAGATCCAGACCGATGACATCCAAATCAAGGAGATTTCGCTCGATCCTGAGGACCCCGATAAGGTGACTTATGCTGGGGTCAACCTTGATGAAAAATAGGAACTCGCGCTCACTCTTTTCCTTCAGGAAAATAGGGATATCATTGCATGGAAACTATCTGACATGCCAGGAGTTCCTAGGGAAAAGATTGAGCACGTGTTAAGGGTACCTCTAGGGGCTACCCCCGTTCACCAAAGGCTTAGAAGATTTGCGCAAGACCGCAAGGATGCTATGAAGAAGGAGATAGTTAGATTGTTAGAAGCTAAGTTTATAAAGGAGGTGTATCATCCCGACTGGTTAGCAAATCCAGTTCTTGTACCTAAAAAGAAGAAAGAGTGGAGGATGAGTGTTGATTATACCGATCTCAACAAGGTCTGCCCAAAAGACCCCTTCGCTCTTCCTCGTATTGATCAGATTATAGATTTGACAGCCGGGTGTGAGCTTTTAAGTTTTCTGGATGCCTATTCAGGCTATCACCAGATCCCACTGAGAGTCGAAGATCAGATCAAGACTTCCTTTATAACACCCTTCGGCGCCTATTACTATATCACTATGCCGTTCGGTCTGAAAAATGCTGGCGCAACTTACCAACGAGGTATTCAATGCTGCCTTGCCACTCAGATCGGTTGGAACGCTGACTCGAAAAGTCGAGAACTTCTCTCTGACGTGGCAAAAACCTTTGACAATCTGAGACATTATTCAATGAAGTTGAATCCTAAAAAGTGTGTTTTTGGGGTTCCATCAGGAAAGTTTCTCGGTTACATCATTTCGAAATGAGGTATAGAGGCTAACCCAGATAAAATCAAGGCAATCCTTGATATGAAGCCGCCTAATTCTCAAAGGGACATTCAAAAGCTGACCGGATGCATGGCATCCTTGAGTTGCTTTATTTCTCGATTGGGGGGGTAGGGGGTTACCACTCTTCCGATTACTTAAAAAGCAGGACGGCTTTGTTTGGACTGAGGAGGCGCAGTCGGCACTGGATGAATTAAAGATTCATCTCAGCAGTATTCCAGTGTTGGTGCCTCCGGAGCCTGGAGAAAAACTTCAGTTTTACATCTCGGCCACAACCCATGTTGTGAGTACTGTTTTGACAGTCGACCGAGAAGAAGAGGGACACGTGCAAAAAGTACATCATCCGGTCTACTTTGTGAGTGAGGTTCTCAGCGCCTCTAAGACAAGGTACCAGCAGATCTTGAAGTTGTTATATGCATTGTTGATCACCTCGAGGAAGTTGAAGCACTATTTCCAAGCTCATCCAATTGAAGTTCAAACTTCTTTTGCACTTAGGACGGTGTTACATAACCGAGAAGCTGAAGGAAAAATAGCCAAGTGGCAGTCAAACTTGGAAAGTATACTATTACGTTCATGCCTCGGTTGGCTATAAAGGGACAAGCGTTAGCTGAATTCATTGCTGAGTGGACAGATATTCAAAATCCTCCTACTGCCCAAGATATCGAGTACTGGAAAATGTACTCTGATGGTTCCCTTCAATTACAAGGGGCATGTGCGGGAATTGTATTTATCTCTCCAGCTGGAGAAAGGCTTCGATACGTCCTTCAAATCATGTTTCGCGCGTCTAATAATGCTGCGGAATATGAAGCTCTCCTACATGGTCTGCGCATTCCTGTGTCACTCGGCATTAAGCATATCGACATATTTGGTGATTCGGCCTTGGTCATTAATCAGGTCACCAAGGATTGGAATTGTGTAGATGATAACATGAGTGCTTATTGCCAGGAAGTGCGAAAACTCGAAGACAAGTTTGATGGATTAAAGTTCACACATGTTCTCCGAGATAATAACCAGGCGGCTGATGAGTTAGCCAAGATAGGATCATCTTGGTCTGAAGTACCGCCGGGTGTTTTCCTACATGTTCTGGATTCCCCAACAATTTCTCCCCGGTCGGACGTGTTGATGAGTATTGTTGTTGATCTTGTTGGCGATGATGTCTCCAAGACCGACTAGCATGACCCACTCATCCAGTATTTGGATAAGGGAGTGCTGCCCTCGGATCCTGATGAGCAACAAAGGTTGAAGATCCGATCTCGAGGATACATGTTAGTGGGGGACCAACTTTACAAAAGGGGTGGTTCCAACATTTTGATGCGATGCATCTCAATTCCTGAAGGCCAGAAGTTGGTAGAAGAGATTCATTCGGGAATATGCGGCAATCATGCAACTTCCAGGACTTTGGTCGGTAAAGCTTTCCGGCAAGGGTTTTATTGGCCCACGGCGGTTGAAGATGCATACCAAGTTGTTCGAAAGTGTGAGTGTTGTCAATTCTTCGCTCAACAAACACATGTACCTTCACAGCAACTTCACGTGATACCATTGATTGGCCTTTTGTTGTTTGGGGGCTTGATATTATCGGTCCTTTCAAGAAAGCACCAGACGGGTTTACTCATTTGTTTGTTGCTATCGATAAATTCACCAAGTGGATTGAAACGAAGCCGGTCGGCAAGATTACATCCAAGAAGGCGATCGAGTTTGTCAAAGATATATTCACTCGGTTTAGAGTTCCTCATGATATCATTATCGATAATGTGGCACCCCTTCCCGGAGGATCGAGGTCCCGACGGTGCTGATAACGTAGACACTTGACAATACAATACTGGTTCAAATTTAAATTTAATATTACATTAATTGGTCATCAGACTACAATGAAATATTACAAGTTCATAATGTTTTGAAACACAGCGGAAGCAATTACGATAAAGCTACAAGCTCGACGGTATAACATAGTAATGGTTCATGCCCAAAGAACCATCACTCTAGCATCACACATCATCACTATGGCGAGAAGTCGGACTCCCAGTGGGCAGTCCAACCCTCAGGGACTTCCATGTCCCAGGGCAGCACATCTACAAGCAATTCTACTTCTTCATTACCTGAAAACAACAGTGGCACAAAGCCTGAGTACTAATTACTCAGCAAGTCTTACCCGTCGGACGTCTAGACATGCAATGGCTCTAATAGGTGGCTCGTTAGGAAAGACTCGCACTAAGCAACCTATTAGTTCTATCAAGTTTTATTTCTCAAAATTAACTAGGTAGAGCAGAAATGTAACTTTAGTTGCAATAACAAGATAATAGAGCAATACATAAAGTATGTGTAACATAAGAGCAATAACTGTAACATCAGTGATAAACATCATAGTTAATTTCAAATACCAGGTTCAACTACGTGATGACACAATGACCAAGTGGTACTCATTACTGCGAGGGGCAGCAAGTGCAATTGATTTAAACCAGCTGGGATAACCCAAGATACACGACACATACGCACCGATTAAGGTCGTATATGGCAACTTTTTGCAAGGACGAAAAACAACTTGGTCCAGATCCAGTCTTAGCGAGTGGGCATGCCGTTCTGCCAATAGTACTTCGTGGTATGAACCGCCCACTCAAGCAGCAGAAGGGTCAACAACCACTGTACTAGGTACCGTCCTCATTGCCGCGCCACTGCTACATCAGTTTACTAGTGCCCATAGACTAGCATGTATTCGGTATTGTTCAATACTTGACCAAGGGGCCGACCACGGACGGGTCCTAGGTTCGACAAGGCAGGGCTACCGCAGTCAACACCCATGTATTGCTGCAACCTACACATGCATCTTCCCTGCCTGGTCATAACAGTAAAATAACTTCATTTTAGGTTCCTGTTCCAGTGGTCAAGTTTATTTCTTAGTAATGTTATCTACCGGGTCTAGCAATTACTAAGCATAGCGACACAGTACCGATACTACCAAGGTTCTAATGATAGTGGTGTAGGTCATTTAGGTATCATGCAAGTGGGTTCCAATCAACTCTTATGACCTAATGCAACAATGATTATAGATACTAGTAATATTGAAAACTAGCAACTTTATAAAAGGGCGAATGTAAACCAGGGCTTCTGGATCGATGTTAGTGCTAGAAACTACAATGTCTTGCTCTTGGGGATCAAGACCCTTCTGTAGATCCTCTTCTTCCTGCTCCGGGTTCCTCCGAAACTATCTCCACTTCCTCGTTTCCGACGTTGAGTCCTATTGGATGAAATGCAATGCAAGTAAGGATAGAGAGGAATTCATGGCACTTTCTCAACAAATGCATGCAATGACATGATGCATGTATAAGTACAGGGGTGTGCATTGGAGAAGGACCATGGGTGATTTCTTATTTTGGTTTCTTTAGTATCGTGAAATAGGAACGACGATTTGTAGATGATGATTGCAAAAGGTGAACCATACACATTAACTAGATGAGCATGACATGATGATCAGAGGCATCATAACTTAATTTATTTCCACATATAGAGAGTTAGACATTTAATTGTTTGCATGTCATCACATGTGTTGATGTTACTCCTAATTACTAGTTTGCAGTTACTAGAGAATAAGCAAAGCTATTATCATAAATTAGGTTTCTGAAGAATAAATACCAGTGAGAAAAATGTATATGGTGTGGGACATTATACATAATTTTTATACCAAATAGGATGACATGAAAATGCTCTAATAATTTATAATAATTAAAATGATACAAACACTAAAATAATCATTACATATAAAATACTCGAAATTTAAATATACGACTTGGTGAAATGCCTAAAAATGATGAAATGGTCATGCATGCAAAACATGATAATGAAATAATGCACTGGAAATTAATTATAATTTTATTTCAAGTTCTAACCATCTAAAACATGCATAAATAAATATGTGCTTTTACTGTGTCTCAAAATTATACTAAAATGTTCATTTGGCTATTTATTAAATTAAGAGGAGATTATTTGGACGTTGGGCTTTTTCGCCACTGCGACCCAGCTGCACGGGTGAAAGGAGGCCTTTCCTGGGCCAGATCTGGCCCAGGTGGACGTCGTGGCTCAGGGCCACTTGGCTTGCTCGGCTGTTGGCTTGGGCAACCAGCAGAACCGACGCAGACACTCGCACGCATGGGACGTGCGGCGGTGGCGCGGCGGCTGCGCTGCAACGGCGGCTCGCCGGGGCTTGCTGCAGCTGGTGGCGAACGGAGAGGTGCGGGGCTGCAACGCGGCGTACGGAGGATGGCGGAGGTACTCACCGAGAAGAGCAAGACGAGAGCTGGCCCGCGGCAACGGATGGCGGCAACGGCGGCGGACGTTCCCAGCGGCTAGCTCCACAAACCGGCGCCGAACTTGATGAAACGAGCGAGCGGCCAGGAGGGGAGCTCGCCGGCCAAAGAAATCGGAAGGGGACTCACCCGAGAGGAGGTGCGACGGCGAAAGGCGGTGGTTGGAGGCTGGGAAGAATCAGCTCGATTCGTCGAACTCCGAGTGCGGGAGGCAACGGGGCGACGCGGAGTGGAGGAGGAGGTGGAGGCGAACCTACAGGCACGGTCGTTCGACGGAGGAAGGCGGAGGAGCGGCGGACGCGCGAGTTCGAGCTCCCGGGCAACAATGGCGAGGAGAGAGAGAGCAGAGGAGGCGTGAGGCGAGTGGAAGGGAAATGGGGATAAGAGGGAGCCGGGCGACGGATATTCGGACAGCATCTCGGCCAGGAGAGGCTTCTGCCGCTCGACGGCGACCACGCGGCGCACGGCGGCTCGGCAGTACAGGCGGCAAAACAGTGCAGTCGACAATGTGCCACTGACGTGTGGGACCCGCAGGGGTTTGAATTCCAGAAAAACAGGGAGACCAAGGATTTTGAAGCTTAAACTTTGAGCACTAGATGCATTTGCTCGGAAAAACCAAATGAACCACCTTATAGAGTAAAGTTTGTAAAACATCATGGTCTAGGCATGCAGAACATGCACTGGGTGGGCTAAGAGATATGAAATTTTGAAAATGTCTCATAGATTAGGAAACTCGTAGCAACTCAAGTCCGGGAATTTCCTTAGCTTTTAGGCTCTTTGCAAATTATATTTGGAGCATCAAATGAAGTTCAAATTTAAAAAGGATTGCACATCCCTGAAGATCAATGTTTTTAGTAGCTAAAAGGTGAAGATGAAATTCTGGAAAGTAAAGTTTTATAGGACTTATTTAATTTCAAACTTGCTTGACTGCCAAGGTAGAAATTTGCCCAGAAAATTGACCTTTGGCAAAATTCCAAAAGTAGTGGTTCTTGGCTCTATTAAATCAAGCCAAAATTATATAATGTTCATAATGATTGTATATCAATTATGGGTATAATCTGGTCCAATGATTTCTTGTGAAATTTTGAAGTTTAAAACTTTAAAGTAACCCTATTTCTGAACTTCGGGTGATTTATTTGGTCTATTTACCAATGAGATAAAATCACCATAAATTTTCCAAAATTATTATTTGAGTAATGGATCAAGAATATAAAATTTAATTTAGTCACTTATATCAGAAAATTTGATGTTCTAGTTCAAGGTCTATTTGACTCAATTTCAAATAAATTCAAACTTGAGTTTCAAAGTTGTAAATCCTACTTTGTTTTTCCTTCCTTGACTGCCTATGATGCTAAAGTGACATCAGGGGTGTCACAGCCCTCCCCCCTTAAAGAAATCTCGTCCCGAGATTTAAGAAGATGAAAAGGTTCAGGTTTGTTTTACGGTCTACGGACTTTGACCAATGGTTTTGTAGAGACTCCTTGATTCCCATGTAGTCTTATATTCAATATGGTTTCTCCATCGCACCTTGTATAACTTGATTCTCTTCATGCGAGTAACTTGTTTGCTCCATCAACCACTTTTATAGCGTATTCAACATTGGTTACGCCCGGTTGTATCTTTTCGATGTCTTCTTATATGATGTGTACTGGTGGTTTTATCATTGAGCTGCATCATCTACACTAGCCAATTCGACTGGTAGCTGGAGCTTGAAATCTATGGGTCTAGATCTTGTAGTGATTGGGTAGGGCCGATGTATCATGGTGCTCAAATTTGAAAGGCAGTGGAAGAATTTAGGCCGGCTACAAAGGGCTAGAAATATGGATAGTAACAAATAGGTGACTTAAGGTGACGAATAGAGGTAGTGGAGAAATTCCAAAGATTGGTGGAGGTCGCTAAATTAGCAAAAGAGGATCATGACTTAGGGCTCTACTCTACAAGGCTAACAAACAAAAAGGGGATCAACCTTATAAACAATTATTCTAGCATATAAGAGTCAACAATTCAAGAAGGTTTGAATTAAATGGACAATCAAGGAAAATAGTCCAGCAAAGTCTTGGGTCTCTTGGTTGCTCCACAATGACAATGATGGTTTTGAAGCAACCAACAATTTAGGTTTGACAATATGGTGGTTCAAATTTCACATTCTTGCTCATTATTAAGAGTTATTCATGCATATGGTGCTCAATGCCTATAGGAATGCTTCCCAATGAACACCCGAATGTCATAGTGCACGTGCATGGCACGTGTGCATGATGCTATAGACATGGATGATCGTGCATATGCAATGATGCATTTGCATAATGATATGTTGCACATGAGTGATGTTTGATGGTGCATATGTCATGATGTATCTATGCATATGAAATGGTGTGCACCCCTGATTCATATGTTTGCACATGCACATGTAAATGATTGCAAGATGGTGCACATGATATGGTGCATACATGATACTTCATGCATATTAGTGACGCACATGAAGAATGATGTAATGCAATTAGGTGATATTCCAATGCAACAATTTAATGATGTATATTATTGATTTATACGAATGCACGTGATTGATACATTTTTAATTTTAATTGCTTGAGCAAGAATATGACATGGCATGGGTGAAATATCATTGGAATGGCTTTGCTCACCGAGGGGGGTCTCTGGAATTGGTAACAAGAGGTAGGCATCTAGAAATTAGGGGTAATACTCTTGACTATCCTAGAGAGTAATGGGCATGTATGGCGGTGTCAATTTGTCTCGACGGCAAACAACAGTCGTGAAAAACTAAAGCGGTCAGAGCTAGGTGCAGAATAAAATTTTTACTTCACACCAACCTTGTTGGGGTCTTGCATGACTTTCCATCGCATATTTATATGTCCTCATCCGATGAGTAAAACTTAAGATACTGTTGCTTAGAGTTGATGCTACTATACTAAAATTCTGGGCCTTCACTGACAGTTAACACAGACTTTCAAAACTGCTCCTTTTGGGTGCAGAATAGCATTTTTGGTTTCATACGAAAGTTATAGGGGATTTCTATAGCTTTTCAATGCCTACTCATACATCTTCATAGGGTCAATGGTTTAAGAGTTATGGAGTTTTGAAGTTCAGGTTAGCAGCTGAAATTCTGTTCTGGAACAGAAATAGGTTGGACTGAAGATGGGTTCTAAAACCTTGTTTGAGTGCTTCAAATTTACAAAGTCAGAACATTAAAGTTGTAGAAGATTTCACAACCTTTCCAGATTGGGTTCTAACACCTAAAAATTTTAAGTACAACTTTAGTTATGAATTTTCTAAGTTCAGAGTCATGCTGAAAACAGTGAGTTGACAGATTGCACTTATCCACTGTTTCTGAGGTGGTTACTGTTATGATCGAAATTTAATTTCAATTCTAGGTGACAGGGATTGTTGAGACCTTTCTAAAGATTATTCATTTGCCTTATTTGGTTGAGTATTTTAATAGTTATGATTTTTTTGAAGTTGATATCTAAATTTAGGACAGATTCTTGTTATCTTATAATTGGGACTTGTATTTTGAATTTTTATATTCAACAAGTTTAGAGATTTAGTATCCAGAGGTTGGTGATTAAGATGAGAATGTATTTTAGTTTAGTTAAAAGGAATGCATGATGCAAAAAGTGTAATTTTATTAACCTATCGTTCCTCACAATACAACACATATTTTGCCGAGACTTAGCAGCACAAATATTTGGTGACGACCCGCACTCAACATGTAAGTTATTCTAATTATTATACTAACGGCGTTAGTGTACCTACAAAAGATCCATTGCAGAAACAATACATCAAATTCAAAAGAAATTACGAAAAGAAGCATAGTTCTACTAGTAACGATTTATGGAAAAAGGATCACCCCGTGATAAGTCACGAGCCAACAGTGTCTCATATCCGCCTGCGAGCACAGACACCGATATCACGCATGTCGGTTAAGCACGCACGTACCTTCATTTGAAGAAGCCGTAGATGTAATAATGTAAACAATCATAACCCAGGTTAGCTTTGTCACCACCCTACTATCTATAGGGGCAATACTAATGTATCCTCACTCTCAACGTCATGATTTTCGAAAATATGATTTATTTATTGTATTATCATAGACCATGGCTCTGATACCAGCTGTGGCGCCCCTTCCTGGAGGATCGAGGTCCCGACGGTGCTGATAACGTAGACACTTGATAATATAATATTAGTTCAAATTTAAATTTAATATTACATTAATTGGTCATCAGAGTACAGCAGAATATTACAAGTTCATAATGTTTTGAAACACAGCGAAAGCAATTACGATAAAGCTACGAGCTCGACGGTACAACATAGTAATGGTTCATACCGGAAGAACCATCACTCTAGCATCACACATCATCACTGCGGTGGAAAGTCGGACTCCCAGTGGGCAGTCCAACCCTCAGGGACTTGCATGTCCCAGCGCAGCACATCTACAGGTAATTCTACTTCTTCATTACCTGAAAATAACAGTGGCACAAAGCCTGAGTACTAATTACTCAGCAAGTCTTACCCATCGGACGTCTAGACATGCAATGGCTCTAATAGGTGGCTCGTTTGGAAAGACTCTCACTAAGCAACCCATTAGTTCTATCAAGTTTTATTTCTTAAAATTAACTGGATAGAGCAGAAATGTAATTTTAGTTGCAATAACAAGATAATAGAGCAATACATAAAGTAAGTGTAACATAAGAGCAATAACTGTAACATCAATGATAAACATCATAGTTAATTTCTAATACCAGATTCAACTACGTGACGACGCAATGACCAAGTGATACTCATTACTGCGAGGGACAGCAATTGCAATTAATTTACACCAGCTGGAATAACCTGAGATACACGACACACATGCACCGGTTAAGGTCGTATATGGCAACTTTTCGCAAGGACGAAAAACAACTTGGTCCGGGTCCAGTCTCAGCGAGTGGGCATGCCGTTCTGTCAACAGTACTTCGCAGTTTGAACCACCCACTCTAGCAGTAGAAGGGTCAACGACCACTGTACTAGGTACCGTCCTCATTGCCGCGCCAGTGCTACATCAGTTTACTAGTGCCCATAGACTAGCATGTATTCGGTACTGTTTAATACTTGACCAAGGGACCGACCACGGACGGGTCCTAGGTTCGACAAGGCAAGGCTACCGCAGTCAACACCCATGTATTGCTGCAACCTACACATGCGTCTTCCCTGACCGGTCATAACAGTAAAATAACTTCTTTTTATATTCCCGTTCCAGTGGTCAAGTTCATTTCTTAGTAATGATATCTACCGGGTCTAGCAATTACCAAGCATAGCGATATAGTACCGATACTACCAAAGTTCTAATGACAGTGGCGTAGGTCATTTGGGTATCATGCAAGTAGGTTCCAATCAACTCCTATGACCTAATGCAATAATGATTACAGACACTAGTAATTTTGAAAACTAGCAACTTTATAAAAGGGCGAATATAAACCGGGGCTTGCCTGGATCGATGTTAGTGGTAGCAACTACAACGTCTTGCTCTTGGGGATCAAGGCCCTTCTATAGATCCTCTTCTTCCTGCTCCGGGTTCCTCCGAAACTATCTCCAGTTCCTCGTTCCGGACGTTGAGTCCTATTGGATGAAATGCAATACAAGTAAGGATAGAGAGGAATTTATGGCACTTTCTTAACAAATGCATGCAATGACATGATGCATGTATAAGTACAGGAGTGTGCATTGGAGAAGGACCATGAGTGATTTCTTGGTTTATTTAGTATCGTGAAATGTGAATGACGATTTGTAGATGATGATTGCAAAAGGTGAACCATACACATTAACTAGATGAGCATGACATGATGATCAGAGGCATCATAACTTAGTTAATTTCTACATATAGAGAGCATTTAATTGTTTGCATGTCATCACATGTGTTGATGTTACTCTTAATTACTAGTTTGCCATTTCTAAAGAATAAGCAAAGCTATTATCATAAATCAGGTTTCTAAAGAATAAATACCAGTGAGAAAAATATATATGGTGTGGGACATTATACATGATTTTTATACCAAATAGGATGACATGAAAATGCACTAATAATTTATAATAATTAAAATGATACAAACACTAAAATAATCAGTACATATAAAATACTCGAAATTTAAATATATGACTTGGTGATATGCCTGGAAATGATGAAATGGTCATGCATGCAAAACATGATAATGAAATAATGCTCTGGAAATTAATTATAGTTTTGTTTCGAGTTATAACCATCTAAAACATGCATAAATAAATATGTGCTTTTAGTGTGTCTTAAAATTATATTAAAATACTACACAGTTCAGGGAGTCCAAAAGTATTTTTACACATTTTTCTATAGAGCCAATATTTTTGTGCCGATTTTTAAAGCTAAAATGTTCATTTGGCTATTTATTAAATTAAGAGGAGATTATTTGGACGTTGGGCTTTTTCCCCACTGCGACCCAGCTGCACGGGTAAAAGGAGGCCTTTCCTGGGCCAGATCTGGCTCAGGTGGACGTCGTGGCTCAGGGGCACTTGGCCTGCTCGGCTGTTGGCTTGGGCAACCAGCAGAACCGACGCAGACACTCGCACGCATGGGACGCGCGGCGGCGGCGCGGCAGCTGCGCTGCAACGGCGGCTCGCCGGGGCTTGCTGCAGCCGGTGGTGAACGGAGAGGTGCGGGGCTGCAACGCGGCGTACGGAGGATGGCGGAGGTACTCACCGAGAAGAGCGAGACGAGAGCTGGCCCGCGGCAACGGATGGCGGCAACGGCGGCGGACGTTCCCAGCACAAACCGGCACCGAACTTGATGAAACGGGCAAGCGGCCAGGTGGGGAGCTCGCCGGCGAAAGCAATCGGAAGGGGACTCACCCGAGAGGAGGTGCGACGGCGAAAGGCGGTGGTTGGAGGCTGGGAAGAATCAGCTCGATTCGTTGAACTCCGCGTGCGGGAGGCAACGGGGCGGTGCGGAGTGGATGACGAGGTGGAGGCGAAGCTCTAGGCACGGTCGTTCGACGGAGGAAGGCGGAGGAGCGGCGGACGCGCGAGCTCGAGCTCTCGGGCAACAATGGCGAGGAGAGAGAGAGCAGAGGAGGCGTGAGGCGAGTGGAAGGGAAATGGGGATAAGAGGGAGCCGGGCAACGGATATTCGGACAGCATCTCGGCCAGGAGAGGCTTCAGCCGCTCGACGGCGACCATGCGGCGCACGGCGGCTCGGCAGTACAGGCGGCAAAACAGTGCAGTCGACAATGTGCCACTGACGTGTGGGACCCGCAGGGGTTTGAATTCCAGAAAAACAGGGAGACCAAGGATTTTGAAGCCTAAACTTTGAGCACTACATGCATTTGCTCGGAAAAACCAAATGAACCATCTTATAGAGTAAAGTTTGTAGAACATCATGGTCTAGGCATGCAGAACATGCACTGGGTGGGCTAAGAGATATGAAATTTTAAAAATGGCTCATAGATTAGGAAACTCGTAGCAACTCAAATCCGGGAATTTCCTTAGCTTTTAGGCTCTTTGCAAATCATATTTGGAGCATCAAATAAAGTTCAAATTTAAAAAGATTGCACATCCCTGAAGATCAATGTTTGTAGTAGCTAAAGGTTGAAGATGAAATTCTGAAAAGTAAAGTATTATAGAACTTATTTAATTTCAAACTTGCTTGACTGCCAAGGCAGAAATTTGCGCAGAAAATTGACCTTTGGCAAAATTTCAAAAGTAAAATTCCAAGAGTAGTGGTTCTTGGCTCTATTAAATCAAACCAAATTTATATGATATTTGTAATGATTGTAATCAATTAAAGGTATAATCTAGTCCAATGGTTTCTTGTGAAATTTGGAAGTTTAAAACTTTAAAGTAACCCTATTTCTGAACTTCGGGTGATTTATTTGGTCTATTTACCAATGAGATAAAATCACCATAAATTCTCCAAAATTATTATTTGAGTAATGGATCAAGAATATAAAATTTAATTTAGTCACTTATATTAGAAAATTTGATGTTCTAGTTCAAGGTCTATTTGACTCAATTTCAAATAAATTCAAACTTGAGTTTTAAAGTTGTAAATCCTACTTTGTTTTTCCTTCCTTGACTGCCTATGATGCTAAAGTGACATCAGGGGTGTCACAGATAATGGCACTCAATTCAGTTCAGTGGAGTTCCAGGACTTTGCCAATGAGATGGGAATAAAGATTCACTTTGCATCAGTGGCTCATCCGAAAAGCAATGGACAGGTCGAACGGGCCAATGGTATGATTCTTCAAGGATTAATGCCGTAGATATTTGAGAGACTCAAACCTTATGCCGGTCGGTGGGTCAAAGAGTTGCCTTCAGTCCTTTGGGGGCTTTGAACAAACACTAGTCGGGCTACTGGACCACCTTTTTCATTGGTCTATGGCTCAGAAGCTATGTTGCCGACTGAGGTCAGTCTTGTCTCAGCACGAGTTCAAGCGTACGATGAAAAGCTTTCTGAGGAGAACCGATAGATTGATTTGATTGCGATAGAGGAGTTGTGTGATCGCGCTCTCTTTCGGTCGGCACTCTACCAACAAGGCTTGTGTCATTATTATGATAAGAACATCCATAGTCGCCACTTTCAAGTTGGAGACCTAGTGCTTTGCCGAGTGCAATCGACAAAGAATTAGCATAAGCTCTCTCTGAAGTGGGAGACCTAGTGCTTCGCCGAGTGCTATAAAAGGATAAGATTAGTTTATACACAAGTATCATTACTAAAACATTACTAATGTTTTACACTATTATAGGATTATATCTCCTTTGAAGGAGAGGAAGAGTCAGCCCGAAGTTCGACCTCTGGAGTTGCTGGGGGACTCGGCACGGTCGGATTGATTTCTATATTTTAGACCAAGGCCTGGGAAGTCTCTAGCATGGAATCCAAGAGCAGCTGACATTGGTCATCGGTCAGGTCGGGGTTAAAGCCCTCTTTGATCTTGTCCAATGGTAGAGCAGGAGACCAGGATTGGCAAATCGCCAGCACTTGACTCCCGGCTTCGATCGCCACTCGCCGAATGTTATAAGCAATGGCTTCCGATGCATGCTCCAACAAGTAGTCCAGAGAGTGACCGGTCTGCTCTACTCGGTTAACATGAACATAGTTCATTGCTTTCCGAGCGGCGTAAGATAGAGCTGCAAATAATAATTATTGGTCAGTATGATCAACAGAAGAATCAAGCAGAAGGAAGAAGTCGAAGGCTTACTGGCAAGTTTACATTTGAAGGATTTGGAGACAGTCTTAGCCTCCTCTATCTTCGCTTCAGTCCCCTTCAGCTCCTCCTATAGCCGAGTGATCTCGGTCTTCTGGTCTTCAACCAATTTGGAGAGGCTTTCCTTCTCATCCTTCAAGGCGTCAACGAACCTCTACTGGTTGGAAGTCAACTTCTCCAGATCGGTGATTTTTTTATCGCGAGCTAAAAGTAAAACTTTTAGCGTTAGAGTGGTCAGCAGATTGCCTAAATATTGATGGTAGGAAAACTTACCAGCCAGATCTACACGAACTTGGTCTAAGACCTTGTTTATCTCTTGTCGGTCGGCCAACAACTTCTTGTTTTCCTCTAGGGCCTTGGAGAGTTGCTGACTGGTGACTAGCAAGACAATGAATAAGAAGTTAGTCTAAAACATAAAGACAAGAAGGTTAGGCGACCAAGGACATACAGAAAGTTTCGGCTTCAAGATATTCCACTCTAGCCTGCTTTCCCTCCACAAGAGCATACACTTTCTGATATGCAGAAGATAAATGAGCAAAAAGATGAGAGTGAAGCAAGGTAAAAGCATAATGTTGAGTTACCTTACTGGACTCCCGGTGTTGGTGCAAAATCTCCACATCCTCCACCTCAGGCTTACCAAGCATATCTGCAGGAAGAGTCCTTTTACCTTTGTCAAGAGGCAAAGAGACATTAGTTGGAGTGGTATGAGGTAGAGGCTCGGGAGTGGAGGCAGGAACCATCTTTTCAAACGCTTTATCCACTTCGGTCGGCGTGTTTGAAGACATGCCAATCGAATAGGCCACACTAGTCGGACGAGGTGGGAGCTCAGACCGAGTATCCTCAGATCCCTGAGCACTCTGAGAATCACTTGTCCGACAGCCGAGAAAAAAACATAGAAGGAAGAGATCAGGAAATGTTGAGATCAGCAACAAGAGAAAAGGAGTATAGGGTTTAAAGATTAAACCTGGGAGCCTTCTTGAGCTTGATCCGGCATAGCCTCTTCTTTGAAGAAGTCGACTGAAAATCAGTCTCCTTCCTCTTTTGAGAGGGCTGGTCAGTCTTGCCAGTCTGCACCACCTCTTCCGTTGACTTCTGAGTTGGGCTCGGGGGCTCCGGTCGGTCTGATGGTCAGTTGGAGGTTGCAGGAGCAGGTTGGCCAGCATCTGCGGCAATTATTTCTTCGTCGTCATCCTGGGCCCCCTACATATTGGCGTCGGCGCCCAATAGTCCGCTTCTGGAGCTTGTCAGGGGAGGCCAGAGTGACGACGGGAGTGACGCTGACTGGCTGAGCGCCTGCGGAGGAACTTGAAACCCCAGCGTCGGTCAGTGGTGTCCTTTTGACATAATCAGGTCCCTCAGTATCGGTCTGAGGGAGCAGGGGATGAGATACATAAGTATCCAGCACCTGCATGAAGATCAAAACATTGACTACAACATCAAGATAGGATAACAAGGGATACCTAAAGGAAGACTGAGGCTTACTCGAGCTCATATTGTGCCCTTGTTATACGCCTTTTTGACCAAATAATGGTCCTGAAGGATATCCCTTTCAAACATCTTCAACAAGCGTCTTCGACGGAGTTTACCATTCGGTGGGTCTGGCACCTTTCTGGTCTCATCCTCATCAACATAGTCCCATGTCGGGTGACATTGAAGCTTCAGGGGCTGAACTCGTCGGATGATAAAACTTTTGGCGACTGTGATGCCATCGATGCCTCCAGCCTTCAGACCGGCAATTTTCGTAAGCAGAGCGACCACTTGAGGATCGGTCAAATTGGGCCTCTCTGTCCAATGCGCTTGGGGAATGGCCTTTGTACTAGTGAAGTCAGTAAGAACAGGGGGAGGGTTGTCACAATAGAACCACTCATCCTTCCAATTCTTGTTTCCGGTCCTCAATGGGACATTGATGTAGGCCTCCTTCTTGCGTAACTGGATGCCGACTCCGCCTATGGCCACTTGGTTATCCTTGGTTGGCAGCGATCGGAGGACAAACAGATGGCGGAAGAGATTGAAATGGAGGAGAGTGCCAAGAAAAGCTTCGCACAAATGTACGAAGATGGAAGTATGAAGAATGGAGTTGGGATTGAGGTTGACAAGCTCAATCCCATAGAAAAAAAGGAGCCCGCACAAAAAACTGCAGCATTGAACTCCAAAGCCATGCTCAAAGAATGAGCAAAACACTATGATCTGCTGGTGAATGGGGATGGGGCAGGATTTGCGAGGTACCTTCCAGTCGATCCGAGCCTGCTCTGGAAGGACGCCATCCACCACCATCTTGTTCATGTCAGCCTGTGAAAGGCTGCTCTTCGAGAACTCCCGAAGTTGCTCCGAGATGTCGACCTCCGACGAGGACGACGCGGCGGCGGCAGCGGCGGAAGAAGCTGGGATTGAAATGGAAGTCCTCTTGCGATCCATCGCGAATAGGATTGGACGCGGTGGAGGAGTTTGATAAACTTTGCCAAAGCTCGGGGGCTAAACGCGGGGGGATCTGTGGCGGCCGGAAGCGAGAAAGCTAATCCTAGCCGGAAAAACAGAGGAGTCGCGAGAGCAGAGAAGGCGCAAGGAAGACCGAGAGTTCGCGTGCAAATGCGGCGTGGACTGAGGGTCAACATGGTGCAGCCTTTTATACCCTTGCCTTTTTTGACCTAAGGTTAATTAAGGGCTTAAGCCCATTAGGGTTACAAACCCAGAAAAATGAGACTCGGGGGCTTCTTTGATGAGAAGTACCCGAGAATTATTTCACCATATCTATGTGATGTGATGATCATGTGGCAAAGGACTTGATGGTCATATGGTTACAAGTTCAAAGGTTATGGTACTGACTAAAGTCAAATAACCAGAATTACCAAATTTGGACTTAAACGGGTGATTGGAATTAGGGAAAAGCTATATTATGACAAAAGTCATTTAGCTTAATACTGAATATGACTAGAGTCATAAAATTCCGACCGACCCATCACTCAGAAATAATATGTGCCACTCGGCCGGTTTGATGATCGGTCGGCAAAGTGGTCACTTAGCAATAGGACCCAAGGGTTTGATGACCAAAGGTCTGAAAGATTCAAACTTGATGGTTTGAATATCTATAAACAAATTAATAAGAGCTAATACAATTAGACTCTTGCATTATTTGTTAGTCTCCAAATTATACAAGAGTCGGGGGCTACACCTGATCAGGCACCTGACCGGTGCACAAGATCTATCAAAAACTTCGATAACGAGATCTTCCTAATTTAAGATCTTTAGATCATTTGGAGAATTAAAGCTCAAAATCAGAAAGCACTCGGGGGTTGCTGTGGGATACTTGCTTTACGGGTATCCTCATACAAGGCTAAGTCGGTGGCCGATCGGGTACTTCATCAACAAGGAAGCCGACCGACTCGGCTTGGAGTGCAAGACAAGAAAGATTAGACTTGCCATATAGAATCCTTGTAGAGTACGACTAGGACTCTACCTGAACCCCCTGCCGACCGGATATATAAGGTGGCAGGGTACCCCCCATCGGGGTGGGAGAGACACAACATCTCGTGACAATCAATATAATACAGAACACAGGACGTAGGGGTTTTACTCTCATTGAGAGGGCCCGAACCTGTATAATTCGGCGTCTTGTGTAACCATCATAGTTCTTGGTCTCGACGTAGCCCTATATATTTACTACCGGTCTTGAGCATTGACACCTTAAAAAGAGAAATAAAGACTACCAACACCCCCCTCCCCCCCACGCTTAGGACTTTGCTGTCCCGAGCAAAGTGGAAATGAGGAAAAGAGAAAGGTTGAGGTAGTTCTCATCATGCTTTGAATATATAAAGACTATCCATGACTCTCCATGCTCAAGGGGTTTTAGGTGGCTAACAACCTTGTCCTCAAAAGTTAAGAGATGGAACAACAAAGGGCAATTAAATCTTTCTATTTCCCAAGAAACTTGAATTTTGTTTGTTCTTTAATAAAAACAGAGCTCCAGATCACAAGTTATTCTCAATAGATGCTCTTAAATTACTCAAGGTGGTTTTGTTTCCTCTCAATGGCCAGTGGCCAAAATTTCCCTATATATTAAGGCTTATGTAGGGCTCGAGGCGGGGAATATTAAGGCCGCATACTTGTACTTCATTTATCACTAAGTCAAATTACGGATCCATGGAGAAAACAAGTCATGAGTTATGATCAAGTCATGTGCATGATGACAGAGTGTATGGATGAATGAATGGTGGTGGATGCTCCTTGTGAAGTGACTTCTCTCTCTCTCTCTCTCTCTCTCTCCTCTCTCTCTCTCTCTCTCTTGTATTTAATGTATAGAGGAGATCATGGGTTATTCATGATTCAACTATATTCTTCGTCTTCTTCTTTCTTTTTTTTTGAATAGCCCATAGCTCTTTTTGCAATGATTTTTGGAGAGAGATCAACATATGTGGTGGAGCATGTTATTTTAATGATTGGTTATGGGGATACTTGAGGCGAACTTCCAGTATGGAAGCTTCGACATATGGAGTGGTATGAATGTGCACATGGACTTGATCAAGAACACATAACAAGTATCTCACAAGGGTCACGATAATTTGACAAAGTTCAATGAAGATAAAAGTAGCAAAAGCAATAGGTTTTCATTAAAAACATCATCTGGCTATGGAAGGAATAAAATCATCATTGAGAAGATTGTGAGTCTGGATTTCTTATTTGTAAGAAAAGGGAAAAAGAAAAATGTTCACTTGGTCTTGAGAAAGATTAAATTCTCCATTGTTATATCACATTTATCAACATTTTAGACAAGGTTTTCCAATGCAGCGATTGTTTCCCAAGGACAATGAGAGAATGCAAGGAGCTATCTTTATACAACAAGCATGATTGGTAGGATAGTTTTGTATTACCAAGATAAACATTTTAAATTATGATGGGAGTTTGAGTTAAAATTAGAATGGCCAGTTATGCTCATACCTCCTGAAGTGGCCAGGTGACCTGGGCTGTGGCACTTCATGCCGCTCGGCGGGGTATGCCGCCTGGCAGGCCCTGCCGCCCGACGGAGTGTGCCACCCGGCGGGCTCCATCGCCCGGCGAGATTTGCCGCCCGACGTGCTTTACTTCACCGTGAGGCGCACTAGTGTGTCCTTCATCAAAATTTTTTACCTGTTTCCTGATTTGTCATAAGACTCTACCATTTGTAAGATACAAAGTCCGACCTATGTGTTGCCACATAGATTGGAGAAATATATTGAAGTAAACACACAAACAATCTTTAAATTTTATTCATAGAGTCCTAGCCCATTATATCACTGAAATAATGAAATTAACTAAAGAATTGAACTAAATGAATAATAACTGAAATGAAATGAAGGAAATAAAGCTAAGCGCCAAAAGAAATAAAAAGGACTCTATGGGCGAGGGAGATAGTAGGCGTCTGGATGCCTGACCGCCATGGCTACGCGCTTAATCTTAGATCCTAAACCCTTGCGTAGCCACTCCACGTCATCTTCAAGCACCTCTCTCCTTAGGTGCTCTTCCCCCATCCGATCTTCAACCTTGTCCACCCGCTGCCGAAGCCCCTTCACCGCCTTCCATAGAGCGCCTGTCTCATCATCACTTGGACCACTAAATTCCATTCTTCTAGGCGGTCCACGGATCGGCGGTGGAGAGGGGTGGCACCTAGGCTTAGGAGGCGTGGAGTCAGTGGACTTAGCGATCGCCCACGGTGGAACCCTTTGGTACAACACCTTCCCATAGCCGGTGGCCGTTTTATGGCCATGAACAACATAAGGTGGGGGGGGGGCTACTGTTTCCAGAGGTCTCCTCTGAGCTAGACACCACTTGCTTGCCGATCTGTTCATAGCGGACCAAGGCCATCCCTTCCTCCATCTAAATGGCGGCTCAGTGACTAACTCCCGTACCGACCGTAGGGGTTCGGGTAGGGAGGTTTGGAGAGCTAGGCCCAGCACCGACATCTTTTTGGGGCGTGAGTTGGCCCGTGGTTGCGTGGGGTGGGGTTGCAGGGCAAAACTGCTTCCCCATCCCGATCACGCACAAGGGGGAGAGTCCCTGGGGTGCGCTGCCGCCACCCGGCCTGGCAGGCAATGCCGGCCAGCGGGAGCTGCCGCCCGGCCTAGCTGGTGATGCCGGCCAGTGGGGTGTGCTGCCGCCACCCGGCCTGGCAGGCGACGCCGGCTGGCGGGAGCTGCCGCTCGGCCTATCGGGGGATGCCGCCCGGCTGACCTTGCCGCCCGGCGGAGCGGAGGATGGCCCGATCGGTCGGATATTTAGCTAAAGGCTTTGGAGGCTCGTCATCAGAGATTTCTTCAAGGATGAGGCGTCGGGCAAGACGATCACTAGGAGGGGCCATGGTCTTCCAGTTGGTCTTGGCTTGAGGTGCCCCTAGGGTGGCTGCGAACTCTCTGTTTTTATTCATCTCAAGGGATTCGGCCATGGCTTTTCAAAGTGTTGAGAGGTTGTAGACTGGGGGTCTTTTTAAGGGAAAAACTCGCCTAAACCATGGGACAGATAGGGTTGGAGCCGGCGGAGGCCTCTCTGGGTTTGACGTGAAGGTGGGGCGTAAATTTGAAAGTTTGTTGTTGTCGCCCAGCGGTGTGAAAACCCTATGTGGTTGACTGGGCCTCAGAGGCCGAGGGTGGCTGGCCAGGCCGCCCGGACGGGTTTGGCACTGCCAGGCTGAGGCAATTTATTTTTGAATTGGGAAGAAAGTGAAAGAAAAGAGCCCTTTTAAGATCGGGGTCGGACCATAGATGCATAGGGGGTTTGATTAAGTAGGACTGAATTCAAGGACATCTATTTCCTCAAACTCTGGTTTCCTAGGATCCAAAAAGATTTTGAGCCTATGACCATTTACCTTGAAAATATTTCAGTCGTCACTTTGCAAGGTAACGGCCCCATGGGAGGAGGCATTTAGCACCATGTATAGTCCTTCCCATTTACTCCTAAGTTTACCATGACCAAAAAGTTCAACGCGGGAGTTAAAAAGTAGTGGTAAGATTTTTCTCTCCATTCATCTAATTCTTTGTAAGGCGAATCCGTTTATCGTGCCACCTCTTGGTCCTTTCTTTGTATAGTTTGGAACTGTGGTAAGCTTTTTCTCACCATTCATCTAATTCTGCCAACTGGATTTGCCTCTTAATCCCTGCTGCGGTTAGGTCCATATTCCATTTTCTTATGGCCCAATGTGCTTTGAATTCCATTTCTACTGGCAGGTGACATGTTTTACCAGAAACCAGTTGATATGGTGTCATTCCTATGGGGTTTTTGTAGGCAGTCCGATAGGCCAAGAGTGCTTCATGGAGTTTGGGGGCCCATGCCTTTCCTATTTTGTTTACTGTCTTTTACAAGATGTTCGTAATCTGCTTGTTGGAGGTTTCCACTTGGCCACTAGTTTGAGGATGGTATGGTGTGGCAACTCTATGATCCACCCCTAATTTGCTCAAGGCTTTTCAAAAAGTGCGGTCAATGAAGTGAGAGCCTCCATCACTTACCATTACTCATGGTACCCCGTACCATGGGAAAATGATCTCATTGAACATCTTCGTGGCATGCTTTGAGTCTACTGACCTGCAGGGCATTGCTTCTACCCATTTTGAGACGTAGTCCACAACCACTAAGATATACTCGAATCCTTCAGAGTTTGGGAAGGGTCCCATATAATCAATTCCCCAAACATCGAAAATATCAACTTGCATATTGTTAGTGAGAGGCATAGCATCTCTTGAGTTGATGTTTCCATGTTTTTGGCACCTAGGACATCGCGCACAAAATCTTTTGCATCTTGGTACATGGTAGGCCAGAAAAATCCACTTTGCCATACCTTAGCATTTGTACGGAACGCTCCGTAGTGCCCTCCATAAGGGGATGAGTGACATCTTTCCAAGATTTTTAATGTCTTGTATGGGAACGCGTCTTCTTAGCAGACCATCTGAGCATACTTGAAACTGGGGCTTATTCCCTTAATGTCTGCTAAGGAATACCTAATGACTGACTTGTACTCCTCCAACATAGCAACTAACTTAGCTTCTTCCTTGGGTGAGAGCTGGTCACTAACAATGACGGGTGTGTTCTGATTGCCATGTAGGAAGGCATACTTGAGCCCGGAGGGAAGTGGCTTAAGCTCAATGGTTGGAGGGGTTGTTGGCTCATTTTTGTCAAGTTCAACAAAACCTCTTTCTTTCTCCTCCTCTGTAAAGTGTTGGGCTACTCCTTCTAGTTCATTGGTTTGGGAGGCAATTGCAATGTTGGCTGACAGAACTTCCTCCATGATATTTGGTTCGTTTGATGGCTCAAAGGCTGAGTTCATTGATCTCGTGATGCCCATTGTATATGAAGATTCACCAAGTGAGAATGATTGCTCATCTCCTTTGGATTTTGCGAGGTGCATGATGGGCATGCCAATGACTGCAAGGGTTTTATCTGGCACATCAAAGATATGGAAATCAAGAGCAAAGGAGCTGCCGTTGATGTTTACTTCAATATTAGGAACAATCCTTTTGCACGGATAGACTTCCTTCTTTAACCGAAGGATTTTTAGGGATTTATCCAATAATCCTGAGAGATGTAGGGTGGCCATAGCTGATTTTGTCATAAAATTTATCTTGGCACGAAGATCATAGTAACTATCAATGTGCAAGAATTGCTTGTTTTCCATTGAGATCTTGGGGGCTTTTGGCCTAAAAATGACTAGATCTGAATCAGCTCGAGATTCATCCGTCCACTCCTGACTCAAAATGGAAGAGAGGTTAAAAAGTTGTTCTTCCTGAGTCTCCCTCTCTTCCCAATCGGGTTCCTCTGGCTCCACAGGTGTAAAATCCATTCTCATTTCTACTGCCATTGTTCGGACATTTCCAATATTTGAGATATTGTCGTCATCCTCCCATATTTTGGGAAGAGGCAACAGTTCGACCTCGGCTTCTTGTAGAGAGAAGGGTGATTCATGGTGAAATAGGTATGGGTCCAGAGTGTTAAATGTCAAAGAACAATTGACCTCTTCTATGATTGGGAGATCTGGTGTAGTGATGACAGGGGAGAGGTCGGCTAATTGTGCATCCTCTGAGTGGTCCTTTGAAGGTGTGGGCTGATAATCCTCGAGGTTACGAAGAACTTTGGCTAGAATCCTCTTTCCTTCAAGAGGTGTGGTATACACAAATGCACCACTAGCGGCTATATCCAGGAATTTGGCGCTCTCAGGCTTAAGTCCCCAGATGAAATGTTGCAAGAGCATACATTCAGGTAGTCCTAAGTCTAGGCCAACTGTGGTGTATGAAAGCAATCTCTCCCAAGCAGCTCCCAGTGGTTCTTGATCCTTTTGCTCGAAATTTATTAACTTCCTCCATAATTCAATTATCTTTGAGAGCGGAAAGAACTTATTGCAGAAAAATTTCTCTCAAGGAGGGCCAACTTCCTTCAGCATCCTCAACATGATGAATGTACCATGTTTTTGCTGCATCTTTTAGTGAAAAGGGAAAGAGTTTCCACCTCAAAGTGTCTTTATGGACACCAGGTGTGTTCACATTAGAGCAAACTAACTCGAAGTGCTGAAGGTGGGCGTAAGGGTTTTCTGAGCATTCCCCTAAGAAGGGCGTCGACTGAACCAAAAGTATGAGTTCTGGGCGGATCTCATAATTTTGGGTCTTGATTGGTAAGACGGAGTTTGGGGGCTCCATGTTTTTAGCCTTGGGGGCTGAGAACTGGCTAATGGAGGGTAATTCCATAAAGGTAGCTAGGGTGAAAAATAAAGAAACACTAGCGGGCAAGATGGAGTTCGGAATGGCACCGCTACCGTTCCCCGGCAACGGCGCCAGAAAGCTTGTTGGTGGTTCTTAAGCCTAAGAGGGAAAATCTGCAAGCATACAGATGCCAACATAGCTTTCACCCAGGAGTATTGCAGAGTATTGATTTCCACAGGGAACGAGTAAAGTGTCACTCCTAATATAAGTCCTAGTGATGAAGGGGGCAGAACAAAGTGTACTTGAGAAACCATGTGGATATGTACCATGGTTTGCAATATATGTGATGAGTAATTGACTTGAGCGGATTTGATGCTTGAGTTGAAATGCGGGAATCTAGGGATTGCATTGGTTTGCCTATCATCATTTTGACTAACCGGAGTTGTTGGAGGTATTGGTGATGTTGCAGGAGTTGGGAAATGTGTTTGCTTGTCTCATCATGTGTAGGTCACTAGAGTCGACTTGGTGGTCAACAGCGAGAGGATCAGACACAATTAGGGGACTTGGAGCCGGATGATCGGGATGCCGGGTGAAGTCAAGGGTGATCCATACCGTACACGTGGAGAGGAAAGAAGCACGGACGGTTTCACGGTTGAGCCTCAAAATCGTGGTGGTGATGAAGATGGCATGTTGACCAAGTCAAGGCGAGCGTGTTGCCAATGCAAGTGACAAGGGGGGCTGATGGACAGGGACTGGGAGAGTCTTGCCGGTGGTTAGGATCGCGGGACAAGGTGACACGCGTCGACATCGAGAAGTCACGCTTTGAGAAGTGTGCAAGGCAGTTTCCTGGTTTGGGCCTCAAAAATAGGTGGCGGCGATTGGAGGTGCACATGGCACCATCACGGAACTTGCATCGAGGGCAAGCAAAGTTGTGAAGGGCTTGATGGCATTCGGGCGACGAGGACAAAGATGGATGGTTATGCCCCCGGTGGTAGGTGGGTGTGTTATGTAGGCAAGGGTAGAGTGGTCATGTGGACAATAGACCCTAGGCCTATATAAGGAGAGGTGTGGCTAGTGGGAGAGGTGCCTCTCTTTCCCTTAGCCTTGCCTTAGGTCTTCATTCAAAGTGCTAGGAGAGGTCTTCATGTTTTAGAGGAGAGGAGACTGTGTGTGAGAGACATCTCCTGCTCTTCCAAATAGTGGGAGGAAGAGGGTGGCTTCCTAGCCTTGTACCTATGGATCTTGTAAGCATGTTTCCATGATATCAGATTTATTTTCGTGCTCAAGATCTTCCTCTCTCCCTAAATCCCGAATTTCTCTTTTCCCCTATTTTCGGAGCTATTTTCATGGAGATTTTCTATCTCATTTTTTGAGTGGGTTTTGGTACAAATTTCTTGAGGGATATTGGTGCTAGGACATTCCTAAACATTCCTCTATGGATCCTTGATTGAATCCTAGGCAAGAGCACCTTCGATTTTGTGGATTTCCTGAAGAACATTCAAACCCTAGAACTTTCGGTAAATCCTCAAATTCGTGATGAATTGTTGAGATTTTTGTGTGATTTTACTTGGAGATGGAACGTCCTACCATGATGTTTCTCTAGTCCAAATTTTATGATTTTTGGAGTTCGTTTGATAGGGTTTTGCAATTTTTCTTTACGGTTCGTTGTTGCTGTTCTGAACCTGTCGAGCTCAACCGGCAGTGCCAATGGCTACAATCGGCACTGCCGATGACCGGACATGTAAAGTGCCGGTGGTCACTGCCGATGGACCAGCAAGGACCAGCAGTGCCGGTGGTCACTGCCGATGACCGGACCGGCACTGTCGATCGCCTGGACCAGCACCGCTAATCGGCACTGCCGATAATCTGATCGCCACTGCCAATTCTTCATGAGAACACCTCAGTTTTGAGTGTGCTTCCTCCATAGCTTTGTGCCTTGGTTTTCCACCATCATTAATTGTTTTCTGTATGATTTTTGAGTAGATTTGTGTCTTGGCTGTACTCGACCAACAGCTACAATCGGCACTGCCGATGGATGTGACCGGCACTACCGATGGTGTCAACCGGCACTGCCGATGGCTGTGATCGGCACTTTCGATGGTAGACCAGTAAGGTGTTTCTGTGCGTGCTTCTTCATCTATTTCAAGTCTTTATTGTTCACTCTTGTTTCCATTGTGTTCCGCTGTTGTTGATCACTCCTAGGGTTAGCACATCACAAGTTGGTGTGTGTAGCCTTGGTGATTCGTTTAGAGGTTGGCTTGGGATGTAATTGGGACATAGGCCAAGTTCTCTTGGAGAATTTTGATTGGCTTCCATTCACCCCCCTCTGGTCGCCTTCTCGGTCCTTTAGTACTTTATAGGGAGAAGAAGTCCCCGAGCCAGGCAATCTAATGTAGTGAACCTTCTCCAAGTAACTTAGTGAGAATTCTATTTCCAAATATCTGCTTTGGGGCACGATAACGATCCATAGGTAAGGGTCGGTAACTAACCTCATATACTAGTGGACACGTTAACGCTAGACAACCCTGCTTGAGACTTCCTGAATGTGGTGAAATTCAATATTGGACGGACAGGGCTGTCACCACCTGCCGCCTACCACACAGCCCGTGGGGTTGAATGCAATCCCAGGAAAGCTAAGTCTAAACACCACTTCTAAACATAGACTTCCATACCAGTTCTAGAATTGGTAAACATAACAAGATAATGCTGCGAAGCAATAAAAAGTTGTGCACGAGGAACCCGTAGAATAAAAGGATAGAAATACTCACTTTATTACTTGGGCAAGAATTCTACTACATGTTACCCAGCCCCCAAGACGAGGGAGATTACTCACGCAGGAGCTTCATCCCCGAGGCACAAGTTGAAAGAGTGAGCATCTTGAACTCCTCCTCCTACACCTCTACTCTTCTACTTGGGTTAAACCTGGGACTATTGCTTATTTCTTCTGAATTCCTTCACTCCCCGCCCCCCATGGCGATGGGCTGGCATGAATTTATAGGTGATGGAGAGTCGGTAGGCGAAAGTCGGTCTGTTGGGCGGCCATGTGTGTCGGGTGGCCTGGTATGTCGGGCGGCACGCTAGGTCGGGCGGCCCTTGGATTATGTCGGTTTCCTGACTGACTTCCCCCGGATGGCTCAGATTTCACCCAAATGTCGGTTGTTGGGTCGGTGGCTATTGACTTCTTCATTTTGGTGCCGGTAGGATTCATGGGCCTCATGGGCTGGCGACCCTGGGAGGCACACCCAGGCCAGGCGGCATGCCTGGCTGGGAGGCCAAGCCGCCGGGTGCCGACCCCCTCCAGGTCGCCCCGTGACTTCTCCCGGTTATGCCACTTGTGGACCTCTTTTCCTTAGCCATATTTCATTCCTTTTGGTCCGGGAGGAAAAAACTGCCTTATGGTGGAGTGTTTTGTAGAATCGGTCAGGTCATATGATCAGCCTGATGACGACTCTGTTTTGACCAGCCGGGTGGTTGATTTCAGCCTGATATGACCGGCCGATGGGGCGTTTCTTCATGCAAGCACATATCTCATTGAAACTTGTGGAACTCGTTAGTTCTATTAAGGATCAGGGTTCTTTTCAAGAGTTTCATGATTTTCAATGTTTGTTTCGTAGCCTTAAAAAGGGAAATAAAGACTACCAACACTGTGCATGAATACCCCTGTGCACTATGCAAACACTATGCACCAAGTTCAAAGAATACAGAAGATCATATGTGAATTACAAAAGGCATAAGCAATGCTAGAGCAAAAACCACAATCAATCGCACATCAAAGGCACTTATAAAGAAAGGCAACACAGAAAGACCAGGCGGCTCGCCGAGCAGTCACCATCGTTTGTAGGGTACATTGAAGGGGAAGGGCAAGATCATAACAGTAAAGATAGTCATAACAGTGACTATAGAGAAAGTAATCGTGGAAAAGGCCGAGGCCGAGGCCCAGTGAACAAAAGTCGTTCAGCCAGAAAACCATATTGCTTCTATTGCAAAGAAGACAAAGAGCATAAGATGCCCACCTGCCTCAAATCAAAAGAGATTGAAGAAAGAATGGAAGCAAAAAAGAAAGTCCCAACCCAAGCAAAAACCATCAATTACACATCGCCTAACCCATGACCCCAACAACCATATCCACAACTCATCACCAGCCGTATACACCATCCGTATACACCATCCCCATACTTCAATGCAACTCATCCAACCCAACCCCCGAGCCAGTACATGCAACCAAGACAATCACCCCAACAACTAGTGCCAAACCAAGAGCAACAAAGGCAAAAGCAAGAGCCATCACATTTACCACAGCCCAAACTGAAACCCACCTTAAACCAAGCCACAACATTCCCAGTAGAAGGATTCATTGGAATGATATGCGGAGGGTCATCCTCAGACTTCAAAAACAAAAGAAGAAGAAGAGACCATTTCCGGATGGTACACAGTGTTTTCACGGAGGGACCCATCATCAAGTTAAAGTGGTCTCATGTTCCCATCACATTCACAGAGTCCGACCTCAACCTCAAGGATTGTCCACATGTCGATGCATTCGTAATCAAAGCCCACATTCACAACCGGATGGTTAGCAAGGTCCTCATCGACAATGGCAGTCAGGCAGACAAATTATTCATAAATGCCTTCAAGCAAATGGGCCTCCTTCCAGCCATCAAATGTATCACTTATAGGCTTTGGAGGAAAAAAGAATCACACCCGAGGGCACGATCTCTCTCCTGGTGTCGTTTGGAAACACGTAAAACCCTCAAACGGAATACATAACATTTGATGTGGTTAATCTCTATCACCCATTCAACGCTATATTCGGTCAAGGCACAATTAACACATTCGAGGCCATCATCCACAGTGCATACCTGTGCATGAAGATGCCGGCAGCCGAAGGGGTTATCATAGTCAAGGGAAGCTAGCAGATAGCAAGAGACATTAAGAAGGGTTACGCACCGAGGGAAAGAAACTGCAATAATATACAAGTTTTTAGCCAAGAGCAACTAAAAGAAGAAGAAAGAAATCGAAAGGCTCGTGAGCAACACAAGTTGAACACAAGGGAAGAGACATGCTGTCTCGACAAACAAAAAATCGCAGTCCAGCCAAACAAATAAACCAAAAAAGTACTCCTCAATGAACAAGTCCTCAGGCAGTTTGTCACAATAGGCTTCGATCTAGACCCAGAAGAAGGGAAAGAACTGTTGGCATTCCTCGGTAAGAACAAGGATGTATTTGCCTGGTCCTCAGTTGACCTCGAAGGAGTGGATAGAAGCATCATAGAGCATAAGTTAAAGGTTTACTAAAAAATCAGACCGAAGAAGCAAAGGCTTCAAAAGATGTCAGACGAGAAAACTAAAGCCGTCAAAGCAGAGGTGCAGCGACTCCTCGACGCCTCCGTCATCCGCAAAGTCAAATACTCATGCTGGCTGGCAAATTGTGTAATGGTCAGGAAAAAGAATGGGAAGTGGAGAATGTGTATAGATTTCACAGACCTCAACAAGGCTTGCCCTAAAGACGACTTCCCATTACCTCGAATCGACAAAATCGTAGACGTAGCGGCTGGGAGCGAATTACTGTCACTGCTAGACTATTTTTCAGGCTATCACCAGATTTGGCTAAGGAGGGATGATGAGGAAAAGACGAGTTTCATCACACACTTCGGCACTTACTACTTTGTAAGGATGCCCGAAGGTCTGAAAAATGTTGGCCCCACATTCTCTCGCATGACTGAGAAAGCCTTTGAGTCATAGTTCGGAAAGAGTGTGCACGCCTACATGGACGACATCATAGTAGCAAGCAAGGAAAAAGGCAATCACATCTCAGATCTAGCACAAACATTTGCAAACCTTCGAGCAGCAAGGCTAAAGCTGAACCCAGAAAAGTGCATGTTTGGAATTCAAAAAGGAAAAGTACTTGGTTGCCTCGTGTCAGCCAAAGGCATCGAAGCTAACCCTGATAAAATCAGAGCAAGCACCCAAATGCAAGAGCCCAAGTGCAGAAAAGATGTGCAGAAACTCATAGGCAGAATGCTAGCCATGAATCGATTCATATCTAGATCGGTCGAGCGAAGCCTGCCTTTCTTCCAAACCCTTTGAGGGGCTCAACCCTTTGAGTGGGGCTCAAAACAACGAAAATATTTTGCAGATCTGAAAAGTTACCTTGAAAAGCAATCAAAGCTAACTAACCCTGAGCAGGGAGCCATGTTATTGCTATATGTTGCTGCATCCCATTCGGTAGTTAGCGCGGTTCTTGTGCAGGAAAAGAAAATAGTCAAAATAGTCAAGGGAGAGCTAAAAGAGCTCTTGGCACAACTTCTAGTATACTATGTTAGTGAAGCACTCTCCGGCACCAAAAGGCTCTACTCAAAAATGGAAAAAATTGCATATGCAGTGGTCATGGCATCTAGAAAGCAACGGCATTATTTTGAGGCTCATCACATCAGAGTGCTCACCAATCAACCACTCAACAAAATTTTCAGCAACCGAGAAGCCTCGGGAACAATTGGCAAATGGGCCATGGAGCTCTCGGAACATGTAGTAGACTTCGATAAATGCAGTGCGATCAAGTCTTAGGTACTCACTGATTTCATAACAGATTGGACGGCTCCACAACACACCAAGAACCAAACATTGTCTGAACCAGAGTGGACAGCCCACTATGACAGAGCTTGGGGATTAGCTAGAACAGGTATAGCAGCCATAATTACTTCGCCCATAGGTGTGAAAATGAGATACGCCGCAAGGCTCGAGTTCAGCAAAGAAATAGACAAGTGCACCAACAATATTGCAGAATATGAGGCAGTATTTCTAGCACTCAAGAAACTCAGAGCACTTAGAGTCCAGAGGTGCAAAGTCAAAACCAACTCCAAAATCGTTGCCAGCCAACATGACAAAGAATTCACAATCAGGGACTCTTAGCTCGAGAAATACCACAACACTGTTCGAAGCATGGAAAAATATTTCAAAGGTTTTGATATACAGTATATCGAGAGGAAATTTAAGGCAAAGGCAGATGAGATTGCCAAAATTGCTGCAAGGCAAGACACGATGCCACAAGATGTGTTCTTCCAAACAATCCCCGAACCTTCGATCAAATCAGCCTTGCAAGACCCCAAACAAATCCATGTTGTAACAAGCGAGGATTGGAGAACTCAAATCATCGCATATCTCAGGGGATTTTATGAGCCAAACACCAAGTCAGAGGCAAAGAGAATGCAGCAGAGAGCCAGGAATTATAAAATCATTGTGGGGAGCTCTACAAGTCTGGAGTATGCAGACCATTGCTTAAGTGTATAAGCCAAACAAAGGGTAGGCAACTGCTCAAGGAGGTACACGAGGGTGTTTGTGGAGCACACATCAAGTCTTGGCCATTAGCCATGAAAGCAGTAAGGCAAGGTTTCTTCTGGCCCTCAATGATCAAAGATGCTGCAGAAGTGACAACCAAATGTGAAGCCTGCCAAAAGATATTGAACAAACAATCAGCACCTTCACAGCCAACACAAGTCATAGCACCAGCATGGCCTTTTCAGCACTGGGGGATAGACATTGTTGGACCCCTGCCCACAGCCTATGGGAACTACAGATGGGCAGTCATAGCCCTCAAATACTTCACCAAGTGGATCGAAGCCAAACCAATCATAAACATATTAGCTGCAACAATCAAAAAGTTCTTCTGGCAAAACATCATATGCCGCTATGGAGTCCCAAGAGACATAACAATGGACAATGGAAAATAGTTTGAGAACAATATGTTCAAGGAGTTCTACCATTCCATCAGAATCAAGGTCGATTTCACATCAATGTATACCACCCGCAGTCGAACGGAGCTGTCCAATGAACAAACAACCTCATATTCAAGGCAATAAAAAACATACTCCTTGATGACAAGAAAGCAAAGTGGGCAGAGGAATTACCAAGGGTCACATGGTCGCATAACACAACTAAAACTAGAGCAACTAAGTATTCACCATTTAGATTACTCTATGGGGAGGAAGTAGTTACTCCCGAAGAAATCATTCATCAGAGTCCAAGAACACTAAGCACAAAGCCGCCACAACCCAGAGTGGAAGAATCGAAGGACCTCATGGAGCTCGATAGGCTGGATGCAACCGTCAACCTTGACAAGTACCAAATGGAAACACGTCAATGGAGGGATCAAAAGGTCCTACCTCGAATGTACGCAGTAGGAGATTTGGTCTTACTCTGAAGCCCAAGGACAGAGAGCAAAGGCAAGCTAGAACCTAAGTGGGAGTGCCCGTACATCGTGGAAAAGTCAAACAGACCCAAAGCATACAGGCTCCAAACTTCACAAGAGGAGGATTTGCCGCATTCCTGGACTGCGGACAACCTGTTGAGACTTAATCTTGACAATATAATTATAGGGCTACATCGGGACTAAGAACTATGATGGTGAAAGACACAAGACCCTGTGTTATACAGGTTCGGGCCCTCTCGATGAGAGTAAAAACCCTACATCCTGTGTTCTATGGTTTGTACTGCTTGTAATCTGGTGTGTGTTTCATGTCCCTCGATGGGGATACCCTGCCGCCTTATATATCCGGTCGGCAGGGTGTACATGAAGAATCCTACTCGTAGTCTACAAGGATTTACATTGAAAGTCTATCTCTAATTGCCTTGAGCTCCAAACCAACTCGGTCGGTTTCCTTGTTGGAGGACTACCGGGTCGGTCACTGACTTAAGCTTAGCTATGGATACCCGCAAGGTAAGTATTCCACAGCAGCCCCCGAGTGCTTCCTAATTTTGAGCTTTGACTTGCCGGGTGATCTTCAGTGTGATCATAAATTGGAAAGACCTCTTAATTGAAGTTCCTGACAGATCTAGTGCACCGACTAGGTGCACCTGATCAGGTGTAGCCTCGTGTAAGGACCGAAGGCATACCGAGAGGGGTGGGTGAATCGGTAAGCCGCTCACGACTCCAAGTACTTCAATTTCGCTACTTAAGTCTAACAAGATAAGGAAACCCAAACAAGTCTAGTAGGCCAAGACCCTACACATGCTAGTGTTCATGATAAGATAAAATGCGAAAGCCAATCACACTACCCTATGCAAGCCACAAGTCACCCTACTCACTAGAGCACACAAATGCAGAATAGTAAAGAGAGGGTCAAGGAATGCTCATGATTTTTTCCCGAGGTCTCAGAAGGATGGCGCCTTCCCCTAATCCTCGTTGGACCACTCCCGCCGGAGTCCCGGTCCCTCCCGCCACCAAGTGGAGTTCTCGCCCACGAGCCTGCAATCACTCCTCGAGTGAAGACATGGTGTGCGTCACTGCTGCACAAAGCACAAGCTCGCCTCCCTCGAGAACTTGCCGGAGTCCCTGAGTCGGCACGGGCGCTCACTAGCGATGCCCCTTCCAACGGCGGGCTCAAACCGTGTACAAACGTGTGACGGCCTTCACAACCGATCACGATAGGCTTGATCACTGACACCTAACCGGTCTAGGTCTCACCATAAACCAAGAGTAACAATCTAGATCACACCGTCAAGGACACCCTAGCGTTAGATGTGCAAGATGCTCAAGCTACTCTTCTCTAGCACTCTCAAGTTAAGCAATATCTCCTCCTAGTGCTCTCCTCTTTTCCTCTTGAACCTTACCAAATGCTCTCAGGTATTCCACTGGCCAAGAGAGGTCTCCAAGACCCCAACAATGATGTTATGTAGGCTCCCAACCTCAAACTAGCCGTTGCTCCACGAAATTAGCTTTCTGGGCACACTGACCAGAAAGTCCAGTCTCTGCCTGACCGGACAGTCCAGTCGTTGCACCTCTGTGCACAACTGGCTCTGCCGCTGTTGCAATCCCAACTGACCGGACAGTCCGGTCCATTTCTCTCTCCAGTCCAGAACATTCTGGCGCTGCGCTATGACTACTCCTCTCGCACTCCTACTGACCGGACCGTCTGGTCAGCAGACCGGACTATCCGGTCTGTATAGAGTCTCTGGCCGGCAGACATCGGGCTCCTCACGCTAAGTCCTAGAAAACTCCCATAGTGACCATACAGTCCGATCTCCACTGACCCCTCTGTCCGGTCTCTACGTCCAGAAGCTGAAACTCGTCGTCCTCGCTTGACTTGGTTTCCCGGCTTCTCTGAACAGCTCCTTGGCTTCTCCACTGTCACCTAGTGCCTATGATTTCACCGAGCAACCTTGCACATCACCGACTAGACATGGCCTAAGAGAATGACCTAGACCCTCTTGATAATTTGGTTTTTCTTATAGACTCAAAGCCCTAACAACTACTCAAGTGATCCAAACACTTGCACCATAGCTTGTATTCTGCTTTGATCCATCTCCATCAACCCTTGGACTCCATCAAGTTCACAAGCCTCCATGTTTGTGGTCATTGTCATCAATCACCAAGGACACCATCATCCACATGATTTGTAATAGAGTTAAGAGATGATTCCTACATAGACAACACTCGTGTAGATGTTAGCCCGCAATTTCATAGTTGTCATCTATCACCAAAACATCCATTCCATGGGGATCCAATCATCAATGGTCATGAAGCTTACACCCCACCTCTCCTATAATTTGGAGACTAACAAATAATGCAAGAGTCTAATTATATTAGCTCTTAACATTTTGTTGTATGAAATTTACTCAAACAATCAAGCTTGAGTCCAATAAACCCCTAATCATCAAACCAAGAGGTCAATTTGCAAGACTTCAATCTTGCCCACCGATTATTGGAAAGGCCGAGTGATTCATACTTTTGACCGAGTGACCTCGGGTGTAAATTTCATGACATCAATCATGTTTTAGCCCATATATCATATAATAGTACTAAGATAAATGACCTCAATCATAATATAGCTTTTCCTTAATGAATTGTCACCCGATTCAATCATAAGTCCAATTTCAATGATTTAAGTATTGACATCAATCAACATAATCTTTTAAACTTATACTCGTACGACCATCAAGTCCTCTGCTATATAATCATCAAATCATATAGATACGGCAAGTATTTTTAAGTGGATTGACCAATGCTTCTCATCAAAGAAGCCCCCCCCCTAGATTATTCCTCAAGGCTGACAACTCTATGTCTTTTTAAGGAAATAAAGCTTTTGATTATTTTTATCATTTAATCAGAAAAGCCCGTTACAGTACGGCCCATACCAGCCCATGGGACCCAAGCGACTAGGTCAAAAGGTGAAGGTATAAAAGGGACCATAGACTGTTGACTCCAGGTTCACGCCGCCATTGCGCACACACAACCCTTTGTCTTCCTTGCACTTCCCTTGTTTTTGTGACGCCTCTGCTTCTAGAGTTAGGGTTAACATATTTTTCTCCACCGTCGTAGATCTTCGCCGCCATCCAGCCCCCGAGCCTTAGCATGGGTTTAGCTCTCGATCCACCGCGCCGATCCTTTCCACGACAATGGGTCGCAAGTCCTCCTCGAAGGCCACCGCCGCCGCTTAATCTTCCTCGTCGGAGCTGGAGATCCTGGATCGGCTTCAAGAGTTCTCAAGGAGCAGCATCACCACCACTGATTTGAACAAGATGGTGGAGGACGGCATCCTTCCTGAGCAGGCTCAGATTGTTTAGAAGGTACCGAAAGAACCTCGTCCCCTCCAATTCATCAACATATTGTTGTGTTATGCTCCTTTTTTGAGCATGGCTTTAGAGTTCCCTGCTGCAGCTTCTTGCGTGGGCTCCTCTTTTTCTATGGGATTGAGCTTATCAACCTCAATCCCAACTCCATTCTTTTTCTATGGGATTGAGCATATGTGTGAAGCATTTCTGGGTGTTCTTCCCCACTTCCGTTTCTTTCGCCATTTGTTTGTCCTCCAACCACCGCCAACAAAGGACAACCAAGTCACAATAGGCGGTGTCAGTTTATAGTTGTGTAAGAAGGAGGTCTACATCAATGTTCCTTTGAAGACTGGGAACAAGAACTGGAAGGATGAGTGGTTCTACTATGACAACCCTCCCCCCGTTCTTGCCGACTTCTCCGATGTGAAGGCGACACCCCAGGCGCGGTGGTCTGAGAAGCCAGATCCATCCAACCCTTAAGTGGTTGCTCTACTAGAACTGATTGCCGACTTGAAGAAGGAAGGCATCGATGGTATTACCATTGCCAAGAGCATCATAGTACGCCGAGTGCAACCTCTGAAGCTACAGAGTCACCCTGCCTGGAAGTATGCCATCGATGATGAGACCAGAGAAGTGCCTGACCCCCCCAATGGCACTCTTTGTTGGTCGCGATTATCGAAGATGTTTGAAGGAGAGATCTTCTAGGACCACATGTTGATCGCAAAGGCATACAACGTGGGCACTCTACGGGCCCGAGTAAGCCTCGGTCGTCTTAAATGAATTTGCTACCCTTTGTTTTGACACCGTGCTTGATGTCTTGACGCTTTTTGCAGGTTCTAGACACCTTTGTGCCTCACCCACCGCTCCCTCCGACCGATTCCAAAGGACCAGACTATGTTGACAAGCCATCACAGACCGACACTAGCGGTGGAGGGACCTCAGCGTGACGAGGCGCAAAACCACAATAGGTTTAAGTCAAGATCGGCCAAATATGAAAGTACGAGGCCTCTCTTCTTCACCCTCTTTGTTTTTCCTTTTCCGACCCTTACCCATATCAAGGTCGCCAATGGGAACAAGGTCACTGAGTTCAGCTTCAATACCCTCCAACCTTTCCTCGAGAGGATCGGAGCCTTGAACATGACGACTCGAGCCCTAAGCTTGAGCATCAGCAGCGAGCTTATCCCCACCCCGAGGGTGAAATTCTTTGTCCTCACCTGTTGGCACAAGATTTTGACCAGTCCCATTATAAGGTTCATGACCATTGAGGTCACCCCAAGTTATGGTGTTTTGGTGATGGATGACAAACATGAAATGCGACTAATATCTACATGAGTGTTGTTCGTGTAGGAAACCTTTTCTATCTTATGATGATTGCCTATGGTGTCCTTGGCAATTGATGATAATGACCACGAGCACGGAAGCGTGTGAACTTGATGGAGTCCAAGGGTTGATGGAGATGGATCAAAGTGGAGAACAAGCTATGGTGCAAGTGTTGGGAACACTTGCATAGTTGTTAGGGCTTTGAGTCCATAGGAAAAACCGGACTATCAAGGGGGTCTAGGTCATTCTCTTAGGTCATATCTAGTCGGTGATGTGCAATGTTGCTCGGTGAAATCACAGGCACTAGGTGATAGTGGAGGAGCCAAGGAGCTGTTCGAAGAAGCCGGGAAACAAAGTCAAGCGAGGACGACAAGTTTCGGCTTCTGGACATAGAGACTGGACAGAGGGGTCAGTGGAGACTGGACTGTACGGTCACTATGTGGTTTTGTTCGGAGGCTATAGCGAGGAAGCAAGGAAGTTGCAAGTGTCAGTGGTCATAGAGACTGGACGGTTCGGTCTAGTGACCGGATGATCCGGTCACTATGAAGGGCACAGGGCAACGAGGAGCTTTGGCGGTGAAATGTTTCTGCACTGGAGAGAGAAACGGACCGGACGGTCTGGTCTAGTGACCAGACAGTCCGATCAGTATAGGGAAATTGTCTGGACAGAGAAGCCAACAGTTTTGGGAGCCGTTATCAGAGTGCCCGGACGGTCCGGTCAGGCAGTGACCGGATAGTCCGGTCAGGATGTCCAGAAAGACAATTTCATGGAGCAACGGCTAGTTTGAGGTTGGGAGCCTATATAACTTTGTTGCTGGTGTCTTGGAGACTTCTCTTGGCCAGTGGAGACCTCTCTTGGCCAGTGGAATACCTGAGAGCATTTGGTAAGGTCCAAGAGGAAAAGAGGAGAGCACTAGGAGGAGATATTGCATATCTTGAGAGTGCTAGAGAAGAGTAGCTTGAGCATCTGTTGGCACTTCCTAAGTGCCCCTTTTATATGTGAATATAACCCCAATTAGATTTTTGTGCCAAGTGGAAAGGGCCAATTAATTAAAGAATAATTACTAGAATAAATTTAAGCAACCACACTAAATAAATTCCAGGGCTTAAAATAATTCATATTTTGCCAAACCAAAATTTGTGGTGATAGATAATTATGTGTTTACTAAGCATGCCAAAATTCAGGATTTAATTTTATTCCTAGTATTTCTAGTGAATTAATTAGTGTTTCCACAAATTAATGGATTAATAAAAATTATAAGTACAGAGACTAAGATTTATTATTTTACTAAAATAGAGCTCTGCAAGATGAGTCTAACAAACTTTATTTGGGCTTCTCTGGATTTATTTTCGATTTGTTATGATTTTCGGATGTTTCAACATTTTTCTTGTATTTTCCTGGGTTAAAGCTGCCACGTAGGTGACACCTAGGCTACACGCAGGCGCCACTTCAGCGCCACGCAGGCTGCCAGTAGGCACCAGTCAGCGCGCCACAACAGAGGCTAGCCTCGCTGGAGGGCTCGCCGGCGGGCGCTATGCGGGGAAAAAGCTCGTTGCGAGAGCAAATATTTGACGCGCGTGACGAGGCCGAGGGAATGGTGGGGTTCGCGAGGTGGGGTTCTCACCAGAAGGCCGTCGGCGGCGAGAGGTGGTGGAGGGACAACGTTCGATGAGGTCGCAAAAAGGGCTCGGTGCACCAAATCGGGTGCGGTCTTCTCCTACAGCTTCACGGAGACGAGGCGGCGGTCGGCATCTCGTTGGAATCGGACAAGGGGGGCCGAAGGTAGGGTCTCGTCGTGGGGGCGGCTCAGTTCCATCGGAGCAGAGGCGGCGGCCGGGGATTAGCAGCTATGCTGGCGATCTCGTGAAAGAAACACGGAGCAAAAGAGTCAGGGAAGTGAGTCAGACGGGTGCGCACAAGAGAGGGAAAAGAATGGGTGACGGGGCTCACCGGGAGCAGTCAATTTCGGCCGGCGGCGCAGAAACTCACCGGAGGGGGTTGCCTCTGATTTTCTTGCGATTCAACCGATGTGCAAGAGGAATCGGCCAAGCAGGGGCATGGGAAGGGAGGAGAGGTCCATGCACAGTGATTTGAGGCGTAGCTTGCAAGGGAGTGCCAGCGGCGGTCGAGCAGCAAGCTTGGAGCTCGAGTTCTGGCAACGGCAGAGTGATGGAGTGAGAGTGGAAGCGAGAGAGAGATAGCAGAGGGCAGAGGGCAGAGAGCGAGAGAGAGTGAGTTTGGGAATGCTTTGCTATCACGCGGAGGGAAAGAAGCAAGTGGGGAAGCGAGAGCGGGAGAATCAGCGGGCATTAAAAGCTTGTCGTGCGGCTCGGTGGCGTGCAAAGAGGAGAAGAGGGAAGCGGAGGCCGTTGGGCGGGTGCGCGGCTAAGAGGATAGGGCGGAGGAGCAGGGGGATGGCAGGCGGCACTGTTGCGCGCGATGGGTTTCGAGGTGGAGGGGTGAAGGCGGTCGGACGGTGCACCGGCATCGGCAGGGGGGGGGGGGGGGGACTCTGCGCCAGTGAGGAGGAAGGAGAAGATGTTTTTGCGCTACACCCCCTGGAATTTTAGATTTCTTACAAACAGGTCCTTGGTCAACATTGGTTTTTAATAAATCGAAATAAAATAGCTAGGGATTTCCTAAAATGGTGAAATTTGGTGGACTAACTATTTAAATGGTGGAGAACAATCTGGTGAAATTTATTTGAAATTTTCATAAACATATTTTTAGAATTTTTTAAATGCATTAATTAGTTACTTAAGAATCAATTAATTAATTAAGGGTCTTGCCAAGGAGATAAAATGCCCAATAAATTCATAATATTCTATTTTATTATTACCAAACTGATGATGAATTTATTTGGCATGAGTTGTATTGAAATTTTTAAATTGCTTCAATAACTTGGTTGCAGGTTATTTATTTGCCTAGGATTAAATCAATAGATGGGCTCTGTAATTTTATGTATATTAACCATGATTAGTGCTCCTCATATTTGTTAAATTAAGGTGAGACACCTGGGGTATCACAGCCCTCCCTCCTTAAAGAAATCTCATCCCGAGATTATGAACAAAGTAAACTAGAGGGAAGTGCGGTGGTCAAAACATACCCGTGTATGATGACCAAAACTTCGGGTAGTGAGTACTTATAAATTCTTCAGATTCCCAAGTAGACTCATCCTCTGAGTGGTTACTCCATTGAACATTGTAGAATTTGAGGGTTCTATTACGGGTTGTGCGCTCTTTCTCGTCGAGGATCTTTATGGGTTGTTTGGAGTATGTGAGATCGGGTTGGAGTTGGTCATATTCTTCCAAAATCTTGTCGATGGGTGGCTTGAGACATCGCTTAAGCTGAGAGACATGGAAGGTGTGATGAACTCCGGATAGATTAACGGGTAACTCCAGCTTATAGGCCACGTTTCCACATCGCTCCAGAATTTGGAATGGTCCAATATAACGGGGAGCTAACTTTCCTTTGACTCCAAACCGTTGGATACCCTTCATAGGTGACACCCTGAGATAGATGTAATCACCCTTGTTGAAGTATAGTGGCCTACGTCGTCTGTTTGCATACTTCTCTTGTCGGCATTTAGCGTTCTTGACAAGGTCAGGACCAAAGGTTACCCTTTCTCCAGATTCAGACCAGTTTAGCGGTGTTCTGCAACTGTGACCATAAAGTGCTTCAAATGGCAACATTTTTAAACTCTTCTGGTAACTATTGTTGTATGAGAATTCTGCATAAGGCAAATACTCATCCCAATTACCACCATGTGTTAAAACACATGCTCCAAGCATATCTTCCAAAATCTGGTTGACACGCTCTGTTTGTCCATCAGTGGTGGCATGGTAAGCGGAACTCCGAATCAGCTTGGTACCCAGAGATGCATGCAGTTGTTCCCAAAAATGAGCAACAAACTGCAAGCCATGATCTGTAACAATGGTCTTGGGTACTCCATGAAGACAAAGAATTCTTGCTATGTATAGTTCTGCATATTGCTTTATTTTGTAGGTGTTATTGATCGGTAGGAAGTGGGCAGATTTCATGAGTCGGTCCACAACAACCCAAATCGAATCATGCTTCCGGGAGGTGAGAGGGAGACCAACAATAAAATCCATGCTGATGTCTTCCCATTTCCACATGGGAATACTCAACGGTTGAAGTAATCCGGCTTGTTTCAATCTGATAGGTATCGCATTCTTCAAGTCTTGGTACATTTTATTACTACCCGGATGGATGGAGTACTTGGAGTGATGCGCTTCATCCAAGATTTTCCGTCAAAGTTCAAAGTCTTTTGGTACTGCTAAACGGTTATCGAACCATAGAGTACCGTTCGATTCTTGGGTAAAGCATTTTGCTTTACAATCTTTAATTTTTTGATTTATATGATTCATACCAACGTCATTTTTCTGTGCAGCAATGATTTCTTCACAAATAGTAGAATGTACACTTAGGTTGCTAATCACTACAGCAGGTGAAATGTGAAGGCTGGGTTTTGACGTAGTGATGTCGTTATGGTCGTGGTGATATTCTAGCCTTAAGTGATTGCAATGTACCTTCCTACTTAACGCATCGGTGACTATATTGGCCTTGTCTGGATGATAATGAATCTCCAGGTTATAATCCTTAATCAATTCTAGCCACCGACGATGTCTCATGTTCAGATCAGTATGGGTGAAGATATATTTCAAGCTCTTATGGTCTATGTAGATGTGCACTAAGTTGCCGAGCAAATAATGCCTCCATATTTTTAGTGCAAGTACAACTACAGCTAGCTCCAAATCATGAGTTGGATAGTGCTCTTCATGCTTCCTTAGCTGTCGAGATGCATAGGCTATGACACGACCTTCTTGCATGAGTACACATCCAAGTCCTGTCCCAGATGCATCACAATATACGTCGAACAGCTTGGTGATGTCTGGTTGAGCCAATACTGGGGCAGTGGTCAATAATTCCTTCAATACTTGAAATGCTTCTTCACATCTGTCATTCCAATCAAACCTTTTCTCCTTTTTCAGCAGCTCCGTGACGGGTTTGGTCAGCCGAGAAAAGTTTGGAATGAACCTATGATAATATCCGGCTAGCCCGTGGAAACTGCATACTTGGTGAACTGTCTTTGGTGGCTTTCAGTCTAGCACATCTTGAACTTTGCTAGGGTCCACCGAGATACCTTCTGCAAAAACTATGTGACCAAGAAATAGCACATGGTCCAACCAAAATTCACACTTGCTGAATTTTGCATACAGCTTGTGATCTCGGAGGCGTTGAAGAACAATGCAAAGATGTTCGGCATGCTCTTCTTTGGACTTTGAATAGATGAGGATGTCATCAATGAATACTACCACAAATTTGTCCAACTCTGGCATGAATACCAAATTCATGAGGTACATGAAATGGGCTGGAGCGTTTGTCAATCCGAAAGACATTACTAGGTACTCGAATAGCCCATATCTGGTAGAGAAAGCAGTCTTCGGAATATCTTCTGCTCCAATCTTTATCTGATGGTAACCCGAGCGAAGGTCGATCTTGGAAAAGACCTTGGCACCAACCAATTGATCAAAAAGGATATCAATTCGGGGTAACGGGTACTTATTTTTGATCGTGACTTGAATCAATGGCCGATTGTCAACAACCAAACGTAGAGATTTGTCCTTATTCTTCACGAAAATAGCAGGGCAGCCCCAAGGTGAAGTACTCGGGCGAATGAATCCCTTTTCCACTAACTCATTCAATTGTTTTTTCATCTCGGCCAACTCATTTGGGGCCATCTTATAGGGTCGGTGAGATATCTTTGGGAAACATGTCCGGATACTCACAAACAACGGGGATGTTCTCGAGTGATTGCCCTTCCAAGTGATGGACAATCAAGGCTTTCGATGAATTCATGTGTAGAGAAAGTGTGTCTTTTCCGTGCAAAGGGGAGTTGATGTGAACGATACGGGGCTCGATGTCTAGCATAGCCCTATGGGTTTTCATCCAGAGCATACCCAAAATCAAATCAATCCCCTGGTGGCTAAGCATGATAAAATCCGTGGGGTAGATTTTCTTGTTTATTTCTAGAGGAGCTTTGCATACTATTTGATTGGCACTAATTTGCCCAGCGGGGGAACAAATTGTGAAGCATCTTTCTATAGTCTGGTGTTGAAGATTAAGTTTTCACACACATGCTTGGCTAATGAAATTATGCGTAGCACCAGAATCAAAAAGTGCAAGGACAGGCTGGCGATAGAGCAAGAGCGTACCAGTTATCATGGATTCGTCCTGAGGGATGTCTTCAGCATTGGTGTAGTTCACTTGGGCACCACGAGATGGTGCATTCACATTCCTACTCTGGTTCTGATGCTGGTTGTTGTTGCTGTTGTTGTTGCGCCTTGGTGCAGTGCAGTTCTTTGCAAAGTGGCCGGTACGCAAGGGTAGTTGCTTCCATGATCAGCAGGTAGTGGGGCACGAGCACTCGGGTTCCCTTGTTGCTGATACAGTGCACAGTACTGATTGTTCTGCTATTGGTACGTTGCATGAGGTGGGAAGTTCTGCTGCTATGATAGTCTCGAGTAGTTCGGGCCAAACCGCCGTTGAAGCTGTTGCTGCGGTGCTGCCCGGAAACGTTGTCTGGTGGGTGATGTGTAAATCAGGCGATGCTTCGCCTGTGGGGCAGCAGAGGCAGTACTAGGGGCCTTTCTCTTGCGGTCTTCTTCTTCAACTTGGCGCATAGCACCTTCCTGGACAATTGTAGCATTGATCAGATCATTGTATGTGCCAGTCGTCTGCCAAGTTAGACGTTCCTTGAGCGTGGCATTCATCCCACGCAGGAATGCGTATCTCTTCTTTGCCTCAATATTAACATACTCAGTGGCATACTGAGCAAGGTGATTGAAAGCTTCAGAATATTAGAGGACATTCCTCCCTCCTTGTTTCAGATCCATGAATTCCTGGAACTTCCTCTGCATGAGGCCAGCGGGGATGAAATGAGCACAGAAAGCAGCTTTGAAGTCATTCCATTCAACGCGGTGTCCAGCGGGTAGAGAAGCTTCATAGTTGGCCCACCAGGCACTAGCAGAGCCATGGAGTTGTTGGGCGGTGAATAGCACCTTCTGGTGCTCAGTGCATTCCAGCAGGCCAAATTTAGACTCGATCTGACGCAACCAGTGGTCGGCATCCAGCGGCTCTCTGGCACGCTCAAAGGTTGGTGGATGGGTACCCAAAAAATCTGAGTAGGTGCTCTGTCGGGGCTGGTTATTGTTGTGGCGGTTGCCTCCTTGTCCAGCCAGATGGGACGTGATGTCGACCAACCAACGGAGCAGCTCGGAGTCATTCTGCTGCCTGTTGAGTGCAGCGGCCAGGACATCAGCTAATGAAGGCTCAACATTTGCTCCTTGCTGAGAGCTCTCAGGATCTTCCTGATTTCGAGTACGCACTATGCTGCAATTTATACGGTTGCATATGAGTTATTTCTCAAAATATTCCATAAAATCACATGCACAAGAATATAAATTTGCAAGAGGCACGGTAAAATTTCAGAAATGACAACCATCTCCATTGATTCAATTCAGTCTACATGGTTGTTAAAGGACATCATCGCACGGTTCCTTACATATATGTGCCAATGCCTAGCTACAGTATTGCGAACACATTATGCAAGATTCATGCTCCTACACCGAACTAGGGATACATATGCTACACGACCGTACATAGGGGTAGCGAATGATCTACTTCTGGCCTAAATCATCCGGCCCTTCTGGTTCTTCTGGTTCCATAGGCTCTTCTAGTTTCAGAGGTTCTTCTGGTTCCACTAGATCCATCATTTCCACATCATTATTACCAATAGGTGCCATCTCCACATCGTCTTATTCTCCATACTCTATGAAGATCTCATCCCAATTCCCTTCAATAGGAAGATGGACAGCCTTGAATGCGTTCAAGTCATCTTGAGCCTCAATCATGTCATGCTCAAAATCTGCTGCATCCTGCAAGGCTTGGTCATGTTCTTCTAGAATCGCATCCATCTCTTTATTCTTGGCTTGGATTTGCTGGTTCAGTTATGTAATTTCTTCATTCTTAGATTGTTTTTCGACCTCAGAAAGTCGAAGTGCAGAATCGAACACATTCAAACGCCGGTACAAGTTTGTGCACAAAGCAAACGTGGACAAACCATAATACTCTATTATGGGCAGCATAGGATCCTGGTGGCAATGGTTTGGATCAAAGATGAAATCCACACGCCTCATCCACTCAAAATCCGTCACATCATTAATGTGGTCTTCACAGAACTGAGTAAGTGTCTTGAATGCAGCTACATTCCAGGTGGAAGGCAGATCTGTCCCGATGATGCTAAGGGTCCAAGATTCCCACACGGGGATGACCGAGTAATTGGCGAGGACTGCCACATGGATGACACATGAGGGGACTCCATGCTCCTAGAATTCCTTGCCAACACAGGTGGGAGGAATGGAATATCCGAATCTCTAGAGGACTCTCCAAAACAGGTGAATCATCCCTGTGAATCTAGGCCATCGATAATTTCCCAACCCTGTGGTGGTTGTTCTTTGTTTTCAGCCATCTAAAAAGAAAGTACTTTGATTGAGTCAATGAGTACGATTAAACCTTGTTGCAACAACAATAGCTACAAAGGGTACAACAAATGCATAACGTAAGTCATCATAGTCTCAGTACATGACTCGGAATCTGGGGCCATCGAGTTACAAAAGCATCTCACGCATCAACCTCAAAATACAAGAACCTCGCGTGGATCGACAACAGTTACCTACCCAACTGATGCTGAGTACCGAGACTAATCTAGTCTACCACTATCCTCCTAGGTCCTGCCTCGAGCTATTGCCTCATAGTCTACGTCAGACTCGTCGTCCATATCTTCCTACGGCTCCTCCTCCTCCGGTGCAGCCGGTGGTACAAGGGCCGCCTCAAGCTGCTGCTGCAGGCCCTGGTTTTCCTGAGCCAGTGTCTCTAAATCCTCTCCCATAAGCTCCATCTCGTGCTGTGCAGCCGTCAACTGATGCTGGAGGTGCTCGTTATGGTTGGCGCGCTGCTGTATAATCACGCCACGTCTATCAACCTCCTACGCGAGGGTGTCGCGCTGTCCAGTCACCTCAGTAACGCGAATCTCACTCGCCTCAAGAGCAGTTGTCAGCCGCTGAATCTCTCTCTGCTGTGCATCGGCCTGTGTCTGTAGGTCATTCCTCTGCACCCAGACCTGCTTAGCCTCAGCCAGTATGATCCTGCTGTGGCTGCTAGCCTCCTCATCCAGGTTGAGGAGGTACTCAGAGTAGTAGGACACACGGTGGTATCCTGCGTGGTATGTCGGGTAGTCATCGCGGCCGATACGCCTCATGCGCCTCTGCCAGACCGGGTTGGCCTGGTGCCAGATCGGGATCATCTCAAACGGAGTCCCAGAGAGCGCTGCTGTGTGGCGCCCGTAGAAGTGGGTGAGAGCCCTGTGGGCGACTCTCTCCAAGCCCTCACAGAGGCTCCCACAAGTCGTCGTACTCTCCATACCCGCCATGTCAAGGTTGCGCGGGTGAGTGGGCACGCTGATGTGCACCTCCGCAAGAGTCACGCCGTGGTGACGGATCTCGAGGCCCTTGTAGGAGGGCGTCTCATCGTAACCCAGCAAGCGTAGAAGATCCCACAAAAGTGTAGGAAAGCCACGGTGGTGGAGACCGGTGGTGTAGCGCCACCCGTCGTGTGAAAGCTCCTCAAAACCGTGGTCACCCATCTGGAACATAAACCCAATGGTGAGTATAGTGTTCCATGAGTAACAATGCATTTCATATAAGTGCTACGAAATACAGAAACAAAGTTTTAGTTCATATTTTCCAGCCTCAAGGGTCAATAATACGGCAACGGGTTTTAAAACAAATTCTATCTTGACTATACAACAGTCAGAAAAGTGGGTATTTCAAACAGAAAACAAGGCCCTAAAAATTGGGGGCTAGAACCAAGTTATACTACACCTTCATAGCTTTCCAGATTGTATTTATATTCTTAAAAATTCCAAGGAAATCTGGACTTATGAATTTTGCAATTTCGGGTTGGCAGATTCTGTTTCAGATTGACAGAGGCTTAATGTTTTGGCTCTACTGGAGAGAGGAAAACTGGTAAAATGGTGAAACCTATTGGAGATGAAAATATACTTCAAGATCTTTCCAGATTAGGTTTATACACCTAAACTTTCGGAGTACAATTTTAGTTATGAATTTTCTAAGTTCAGGGTCATGCTGGAAACAGTGAGTTGACAGATTGCACTTATCCCCTATTTCTGAGGTGGTTACTGTTATGATCACAATTTCATTTCAATTCTGGGTGACAGGGAATGTTGAGATCTTTCTGAAGAGTATTTATTTGCCTTATTTGGTTAGGTATTTTAATAGTTATGAATTTTTGAAGTTCATAGCTGAATTCAGGTCAGATTTCTTGTTATCTTAACTTTGGGACTTGTATTTGAATTTTTATGTTCCACAAGTTTAGAGATTTAGTATCCAGAGGTTGGTAAGCAAGATGAGAACCATAATTTAGTTTAGTTATAATGGGATGCATGATGCAAAACCTTCATTTTATTAACCTATCGTTCCTCACAACACAACGCCTATCATTGCCGATACTTAGCGGCACGGATACTTGGTGACGACCCGCACTCAATACGTAAGTCACTCTAAATGTTATACTAACGGCGTTAGTGTACCTGCAGAAGATCCATTGTAGAAACATTATATCAAATTCAAAAGAAACTACAAAAATAAGCTCAGTTCTACTAGTAACAATCCATGGGAAATAATCCAGCAGTGTCTCGTATCCGCCTGCGAGAACAGGCACCGATATCACGCGTGTCGGTTAAGCAGGCACGTACCTTCGTTGAAGAAGCCGTAGATGCAAGTAATATAAACAATCATAACCCAGGTCAGCTTTGTCACCACCCTATTATCTACATGGGCAATACTAACGTATCCTCACCCGTGAATGTCGTAGTTTTGAAAATACAATTTATTTGTTGTATTATCATGGACCACGGCTCTGATACCAGCTGTGGCGCCCCTTCTCGGAGGATCGAGGTCCCGATGATGCTGATAACGTAGACACTTGATAATACAACATTGGTTCGAATTTAAGTTGAATATTACATCATTAAGTCATCAGAGTGCAGCAGAATATTACAAGTTCATAATGTTTTTGAAAACACAGCGGAAGCAAATAACGATAAGGAGCTACGAGCTCGATGATATAGCATAGTAATGGTCCCTGCCCGAAGAACCATCACTCTAGCAACACACATCAATACTGCGGCGGCGAGTCAGACTCCCAGTAGGCAGTACAACCCTCAGGGGCTTGCATGTCCCGGGGCAGCACATTCTCAGGTAACTCTACCTCTTCATTACCTGAAAACAATAGTGGCACAAGGCCTGAGTACTAATTACTCAGCAAGTCTTACTCGTCGGACGTCTAGACATGCAATGGCTCTAATTGGTGGCTTGTTTGAAAAGACTCGCACTAAGCAACCTATTAGTTCTATCAAGTTTTACTTCTCAAATTAACTGGGTAGAGCAGAATGTAACTTTAGTTGCAACAATAAGATAATAAAGCAATACATAAGATAAGTACAACAAAAGAGCAATAATAGTTACATCCATAATAAGCATCATGATCAACTTCCAAGTACCAGGTTCAACTACGTGACGACTCAATGACCAAGTGGTACTCATTACTGTGAGGGACAACAATTGCAATTGATTTACACCAGCTGAATAACCCGAGATACATGACACATACGCACAAATTAAGGTCATATATGGCAACTTTTCGCAAGGACAAAAATAACTCGGTCCGGGTCTAGTCTCAGCGAGTGGGTATGTCGTTCTGCCAGCAGTAGTTCACGGTATGAACCGTCCACTCCAGCAGCAGAAGGGTCAACGACCACTGTACTAGGTACCATCCTCATTACCGCGTCAATGCTACATCAGTTTACCAGTGCCCATAGACTAGCATACATTCGGTACTGTTCAATACTTGACCAAGGGGCTGACCACGGACGGGTCCTAGGTTCGACAAGGCAGGGCTACCGCAGTCAACACCCATGTATTGCTACAAACCTACACATGCATCATCCCTACCCGGTCATGACATCAAAATAAACTTCTTTTATAAGTCCCGTTCCAGTGGTCAAGTTCATTCTTAGTAATGATATCTATCGCGCCTAGTAATTACTAAGCGTAGCGACACAGTACCGATGCTACCAAGGTTCTAATGACAGTGGTATAGGTCATTTGGGTATCATGCAAGTGGATTCCAATCAACTCCTATGACCTAATGCAACAATTATCATGGACACTAATAATATTGATAACTAGCAACTTTATAAATTGGCGAATGAAAACCGGGGCTTGCCTGGATCGACACTAGTGTTAGCAACTTCAATCTCTTGTTCTTGAGACTCAGTATCCTTCTGATGATCCTCTTGGGGCTCCTGGTTGTCGTTACCTATATGATGACAAAGGTGTTAACGGTATTGTCGTAACACCGTTATATGCAATGATATGATACATGCAAGCACATCATGTTTTAATGTCAAATAAATTATTATTATGTTCTCGAAGCCATATGCTTCAGAGAAGTTGGGTCCTGTTTTAATGTTAATTAAAATTACTCTTATGTTCTTGAAGCCATATGCTTCAAAGAAACAATTTAAAGTTTCATTATTTTATGTGTGTTATTCATTTATTTAGGGTTGTTATAGTTTTTCAGAACTTGATTATGTGTTTATCATGAACAGAGACATAGGTGAATTGTATTTTTTTACCAATTTGCAGCCTCTGGATATTATTATTCTAATTACTAGCCTTTTTTAAAGTAAAATAGTGATATGAATAAATCAATTTAGTTAATTAAGTAAATTTAGGTTTCTGGACTTGTGTGTTTAACTGGGTAAAGGGGCTTCTAAGAGTGATTTTTGTGCCACATGGCAAGGGCCAATTAATTACAGAATAATTACTAGAATTAATTTAAGCAAACACACTAAATAACTTCCAAAGATTAAAATAATTCATATTTCGCCAAACCAAAATTTGTGGTCATAGATAATTATGTGTTTACTAAGCATGCCAAAATTCAGGGTTTAATTTTATTCTTAGAATTTCTGGTGAATTAATTAGTGTTTCCACAAATTAATGGATTAATAAAAATAAAAGTACAGAGACTAAGTTTTATATTTTTACTAAAATAGAGCTCTGCAAGATGAGTCTAACAAACTTTATTTGGGCTTCTCTGGATTTATTTTTGATTTGCTATGATTTTTTGGAAGTTTCAGCATTTTTTTGGCATTTTCCTGGGTTAAAGCTGCCACGTAGGCGACACCTAGGCTACACGCAGGCACCACATCAGCGCCACGCTGGCTGCTAGTAGGCGCCAGTCAGCGCGCCAGAACAGAGGCTGGCCTCGCCGGAGGGCTCGCGGGCGGGCGCTACGCGGGGAAAAAGCACGTCGCGGGAGCAAATATTTGACGCGCATGACAAGGCAGAGGGAATGGTGGGGTTCACAAGGTGGGGTTCTCACCGGAAGGCCGTCGGCGGTGAGAGGCGATGGAGGGACAAGGTTCGGCGAGGTCGCAAAAACGGCTCAGTGCACCAAATCGGGCGTGGTCTTCTCCTACAGCTTCACGGAGACGAAGCAACGGTCGACATCTCGTCGAAACCAGACGAGGGGGGCCAGAGGTAGGGCTCGTCATGGAGGCGGCTCAGTTCCGTCGGAGCAGAGGCGTCAGCCGGGGATTAGCAGCTATGTCGGTGATCTCGTGAAAGAAACACGGAGCAAAAGAGTCAGGAAAGTGAGTCAGACGAGTGCGCACGAGAGAGGGAAAAGAGTGGGTGACGGGGCTCACTGGGAGCAGTCAATTTTGGCCGGCGGCACAAAAATTCACCGGAGGGGGTTGCCTCTGATTTTCTTGTGATTCAACTGATGTGCGAGAGGAATCGGCCAAGCAGGGGCATGGGAAGGGAGGAGAGGTCTATGCGCAGTGATTTCAGGCGTAGCTTGCAAGGGAGTGGCAGCGGCGGTCGAGCAGCAAGCTTGGAGCTCGAGTTCTGGCAATGGGAGAGTGATGGAGTGAGAGCAGAAGCGAGAGAGAGATAGCAGAGGGCAGAGAGTGAGAGAGAGTGAGTTTGGGAGCGCTTTGCTATCGCACGAAGGAAAAGAAGCAAGTGGGGAAGATAGAGCGGGAGAATTGGCGGGCATTGAACACTTGCCGTGCAGCTCGGTGGCGTGCAGAGAGGAGAAGAGGGAAGCGGAGGTCGTTGGGCGGGCGCGCGGCTGAGAGGACAGGGCGGAGGAGCAGGGGGATGGCAGGCAGCACTGTTGCGCGCGCTGGGTTTCGAGGTGGAGTGGTGAAGGCGGGTCGGACGATGCGCCGGCGTCGGCAGGGGGGGGGGGCTCTGCGCCAGTGAGGAGGAAGGAGAAGAAGATTTTGTGCTGCACCCCTTGGAGTTTTAGTTTTCTTACAAACAGGTCCTTGGTCAACATTGGTTTTTAATAAATCGAAATAAAGTAGCTAGGGATTTTCTAAAATGGTGAAATTTGGTGGACTGACTATTTAAATGGTGGAGAACACTCTGGTGAAATTTATTTGAAATTTTTATAAACATATTTTTAGAATTTATTAAATGCATTCATTAGTTACTTAAGAATCAATTAATTAATTAAGGGTCTTGCCAAGCAGATAAAATGCCAAATAAATTCATAATATTCTATTTTATTATTACCAAAATGATGATGAATTTATTTGGCATGAGTTGTATTGAAATTTTTGAATTGCTTCAATAACTTGGTTGCAGGTTATTTATTTGCCTAGGATTAAATCAATAGATGGGCTCTATCATTTTATGCTATATTAACCATGATTAGTGCTCCTCATATTTGTTAAATTAAGGTGAGGCACATGGGGTGTCACACTTGTGATCATATTGTCTCAGGGGGCAAGATTTGAGTTTGATTTACTACCGAGGCATCAACTAATAACCAGGTTGAGTACAGAGCTGTGCTGAAGGGATTGCAATATTGAAAGAGGCTGGAGCAGATTGTATTGAGATCATGGGAGACTCGCTGTTGGTGCTCGGACAGCTAGCGGGAGAATTTGAATGCAAGGATGATGTGTTGAGGCTATTTTATACCGAGTGTCAGGATGTGTTCCACCACTTTAGGATAATAAGGTTCAGGCATGTTCCAAGAAAGCAGAATGAAAGAGGCTATTTTATACCGAGTGTCAGGAAGCGAATGATCGGGCGTAGAGGGCATCGGGCTATCGAGAGAACAATGATAGGACAATTGTTGACGTAGCCGATGTTTTATTAGAAGAAAAACTTTCTTATTGAAACGTTGATGGTGTGTTATTAAGATGTTTGAATCAAGAAGAGGCCATGGTTGTTATGTGTGAAGTTCATGAAGGAATATGTAATACACATCAATTGACTCAGAAGATGAGGTGGTTGTTAAAAAGAACTGGATACTATTGGCCAACTATGCTAGAAGATTGCTTCAAATACTATAAGGGATGTCAAGACTGTCAGAAATTTAGAGCTATACAGAGAGCACCAGCATCGGCTATGAACCCAATTATTAAGCCATGGCCTTTTAGAGGATGGGGGATGGACATTGAGGCGCCCCTTCCCGGAGGATCGAGGTCCCGAAGGTGCTGATAACGCAGACACTTGATAATACAACAATGATCCAAATTTAAGTTTAATCATTACATCAAAGTGCAGCGGAAATACAAGTTCATGATGTTTCAAAAACAACGGAAGCAAAATAACGATGAGACCTACGAGCTCGACGATACATCATAGTGATGATTCATGCCCGAGGAACCATCACTCTAGCAGCACACAACAGTCACTGCGGCGGCTGGTCAGACTCCCAGTGGGCAATCCAACCCTCAGGGACTTGCATGTCCCAAGGCAACACATCTACAGGCAAATCTATCTCTTCAGTACCTGAAAACCACATAAGCATAAAGCCTGAGTACTAATTACTCAGCAAGACTTACCCGTCAAAATCTAGACATGCAATGGCTCTAATAGGTCACTTTTTTGATGGGACTCGCACTAAGCAACCTATTAGTTCTAACAAGTTTTATTTGTCAACTTAAATGGGTTGAGCTGAAATGTAACTTTGGTTGCAATAATAAGATAATAAAGCAATACACAAAGTAAGTACAACAATAGAGCATTAATAATAATCAGTAATAACCAATACAAATCCAGATCCATAATATCATGTGCAACTACGTGATTGGCGCGGTGACCAAGTGGTACTCATTACTGCGAGGGATAGCAATTGCAATCGATTTACACCAGCTGGGAAAACCCGAAGTACACGACACATACGCACCAATTAAGGTCGTATATGGCAACCTTTCGCAAGAAAAACCACCCACATCTCGGCTCGGATGTGGTGACGTCGAGTGGGCATGCCGTCCTGCCAATAGTATTTCACGGTATGGACCGCCCACTCCAGCAGCTGAGGGGTCCTAAGACCAATGCACCTTAACCGTCCTTGATGTAATCAGCCTTTAATGCTACATCGGTTTACTAGTGCCCATGAAACTAGCATGCATTCGGTACTGTTCAAAACATGATCAAGGGGCGGACCACGGACAGGTCCTAGGGTGGGCAAGACAGGGCTACCACACTCAACACCCATGTGTTGCTGCAAACCTACACATGCATGAACCCTGCTCGGCCATACATCAAAATAAACTTCTTTTATAAGTTCCATTTTAGTGATAAAGTCTATTCCATAGTAAGAATTTCTACCGAAACTATTAATTACTAAGCATAGCAGTTTAGTACCAAGTCTACCAAGTTTCCAATAACAGTAGCATAGGTCATTTGGGTAACGTGCAAGATGGGTTTCAAGCAACTCCTATGACCTAGTGCAACAAATAAACATAGACACTAGTAGTGATATAAACTAGCAAAACTTTGTAAAGGGTTAATGCAAATCGGGGCTTGCCTAGATCCACGCAAGTGTTAGCAACTACAGTCTCTTGTTCTTTGGGCTCTTGGTTCTGCTGGACATCGGGGTCCTGCTGCTGAGTGTCGTTATCTATTGATGAACAAGGGTTTAACGGTAGTGTTGAAACACGTTCTCCTGAGTGCTCCTGAGTGATGCAACGAAATGATGGATGCATAATGCATTAGGGTTTTGGTGCTAACAACCTTATTAACAAATTCTCAAAGCCATATGCTTCAAAGAAACAAATTAGAGTTTCATCATTTTATGTGTGTTAATCATTTGATTACGGTTGTTATAGTTTCAGGACAATTAAGCAATTAAAATAGTAACCAAATGATTCTGGACTTGAGTGATTTATCATGAACAGGGACATATATGAACTTCATTTTTACCAAATTATAACTTCTGGACATTAATATTTCATTTACTAGCACTTATTTAAGTTAAAGCATTACATAATTAATAGGGTATGAAATACTACAGATTTAACTTAACCAAAAATCAGGGTGATGTATTAATATGAAATAACAGTGCATGCAAAAGGTTAGAATTAAATTAATTTATAGAATTAATAAAGATTTAATTAGTGTTTGCACATGTTAATTAATTAACTAAAATATATTGTCAGAGGCAGCTGGTTATCATTTTACTAAAATAAAGCACATTATTATGAAACTGGCAAAATTGATTTTTAGTCAATTGGACTTGAAATAAATTTACTATGCATTTTAGAACTCTTAGCAGCTTTTCTGTAATTTCCAGGGATTTCGGTTTTATCTTTTAACACATCAGCGCCACGTGGCAGCCACACCAGTGCCAACTAGGCACTAGCTCAGCTGCCAAGCAGTAGTGCCTGAGCGCGGCGGCGTGCGGTCGGGGCTTGCCGGAGGGCTCGCCGTCGAGCGCTACGGTGGCTGGAAGCTCGCCGCGAAAGAATGGGAGTGGTGTGCGCGGCGAGGCGAGGAGGCTAGGGGGGTTCGCGAGGTGGGAAACTCACTGGTGAGTGGTTAGCGATGCGAGGCGGCGGGAGGCAGAGGTTCGGTGACGTCGTGAAGTGGCCTCAGAGCAGCAAATCGATCCCGGCTGGCTCCTACAGCATCACGGGGGCAGGGGAATGGCCGGCATCATGTCGGCGACCGTCGAGGAGGGCCGGAAGGGGAAGCTCGTCGATGAGGCGGCTCAGACACAGCGGCGCAGAGGAGTTTTCTTCAAAATTGGCAGCTTCGGAGGCAGCAGGGTGCCGGGTTCTTGTTGGGGAGGGAGCACAGGTGATAGAGCGTGCACGGAGAGGTTTGGCTCTGGCGGGAAGGCCTGGCGGTGCTGGCGCCTCGAGCTCGCGCTGGAGCCAGCAATGGCGGGTGAGCAGGGGAGGGGAAAGTCTCTCAGGGGAGTGAAATTTATAGGCTGGGGTCAGGTCACATGGTGCCGAAGGAGGTTCATAGGCTCGCTAAGGGTTTGCACGTCGGGTTTGAGGGTTGTCGGACCGGCGGGAGCCGTTGGCGCGTGGGGAGCAGCGCGGGCGCGGCAGCAGAAGCAGAGTACGGCAGAGGGGAAATTAACTCGCACTCATGTCGGTTAGCAGCATGCGACACGGGAGGGAGTAGGGGTGAGGCATGCTGGCGCAGAGGGAGCCATCGGTGGCCAAACACCGAGAAGCAGCGGCGGGGCGAGGTCTTGGGCCGGGTGAAAAGGAACTCAGCGCAGTGGCGGTTAGTGGTGCATCGCGGGGAGATGCGCGCGGGGATGGGCGGGGCGATCACGCGCGGGTTTAGGCGTGTTGGCGCAGAGGGAGCCATCTGTGGCCAGGAATCGGAGAGCTGTTGGCCGCCGGGAATCTAGGAAGTGGTAGCAGGCCGGCGGCATCGGGCAGGGGCGAAAGTAACTTGTCCCTGCGGTGGCTAGCGGCCGGACGGCAGCGGGTGCGGCGACGGTAAATGCGGAGGCGCGGGAGTGCGGCGGCGAGTTCCGAGGTGGCCAGGCGGACGCGATGGCAGAGACGCGGGCGCGCGGGAATCCGATTCGCGCGAGCGCGCGCGACGGGAGGAAGAAGACAAGAGACTTTGCAGAAGGGTCCTCGAGTCCTTCGATCTATTTTAATTGATTTAAGATACTTCCTTAGGTCCAATTAAGCTGAAATTTTAAATGTGGGTTAATTAGGATATGGACAATTTATTAGTGAAGTCTAACTGACTAGAAAGGAAATAATTTAATTGGAATTATGAATTAAAGTTAAATCATTTCTAGGTTTAAACAATTTATTTGATTGATTTCTGAATGGAATAAAATTCTGGTTCTTGGCCCAAAATTCAATTTTATTATTACCATAGTTCTGATATAATTATTGGCCCATGATTTATAGGAAATTAATTTGCTTCAAAGATTTTGCTTGCAGGGTTTTGTTTTAACTTAAGGAATTCCATTATTTCAACTTGCTCCCATTATTTCATGCTCATACTTGAGTTCAAAATTTTGGCAATTGTGCTAAGCAAGAAAAAGAGACACATGGGTGTCACAGCCCTCCCTCCTTAAAGAAATCTCGTCCTGAGATTAAGAACAAAGCAGACCAGAGAGGGGCAAAAATTTACCTAAGAACGAAGACCAGAATTTCGGGTAATGAGTACTCAGAAATTCTTCCGATTCCCAGGTGGATTCATCCTCTGAGTGATTACTCCATTGTACTTTATAGAACTTGATGGTTCTTTTGCGGGTTGTTTGTTCTTTCTCATCAAGGATTTTTATTGGGTGCTCGGAGTATGTGAGGTCTGATTGAAGATGATCGTATTCTTCCAAGACAACATCAATTGGAGGTTTTAGGCACTGTTTTAGTTGCGACACATGAAACATGCTATGTACTCCAGATAGATTCGTGGGTAACTCCATCTTGTAGGTGACTTGTCCACATCTCTCCAAGATTTTGAAAGGGCCGATATAGCGGGGTGCTAACTTTCCTTTGATTCCAAAATGCTGAATGCCCTTCATTGGTGACACTCGGAAATAGACAAAATCATCCTTGCTGACAAATAGTGGCATACGTCATTGGTTTGCATACTTTTCTTGACGACATTTGGCAGCCTTGAGATTTGCTTGAATTGTTCGAACCTTTTCTTCTGCATTCTTGACAAGATCAAGACCAAAAGTTACTCTTTTTCCAGATTCAGACCAATTCAAAGGTGTTCTACAACTCTGACCGTAGAGTGCTTCAAAAGGGGACATTTTTACACTCTCTTGGTAACTGTTGTTGTATGAGAATTCTGCATACAGTAAATATTTGTCCAAGTTACCACCATGTGTTAATACACGTGCTCTAAGCATATCTTCCAAGATTTGGTTGACACGCTCAGTTTGTCCATCAATAGCGGCATGATAAGCAGAACTTTGAATCAACTTAGTACCCAGAGATGCGTGCAGTTGTTCCTAAAAATGAGTGACAAACTGCGAGCCACGATCTGTAACAATGGTCTTGGGTACTCCATGGAGACACAAAATTCTTGCTATGTATAGTTCTACATACTGCCGTACGCTGTATCTGGTGTTGACTGGTAGAAAGTGAGCAGATTTTGTGAGTCTGTCAATAATGACCCAAATCAAATCATGCTTCTGAGATGTGAGAGGGAGGCCAACAATAAAATCCATGCTTATATCTTCCCATTTCCAGGTGGGGGTACTCAATGGCTGAAGTAGTCCGGCTTGTTTCAAATGGTCGGCCTTAACTCTCTGACAGGTATTGCACTCCATGACATATCGAGCAACTTCTTGATTCATTCTGGTCCACTAGAAAATTTTCTTTAGGTCTTGGTACATCTTGTTACTTCCACGATGAATGGAATACTTAGGGTGATGTGCTTCATCCAATATTTTGCGACGTAGCTCGAAATCCTTGGGTACTACTAATCGGTTATTGAACCATAGAGTACCATCAGAATCTTGTGTGAAGCATTTTGCCTTGCCACTCTTAATGTTCTCCTGAATGTACTTCATTCCAACGTCTCTTTTCTATGCAACAATGACCTCATCACGAATGGTGGAATGAATACTGAGATTGCTGATCACTTGCGTAGGCAATATATGTAGGCTGGGTTCTGTGATACTCGCTTCAATGCTGCTGCCTACTATCAAGTTATTGCAGTGTATGTTCTGACTCAGTGCATCGGTGACCACATTAGCCTTGCCTGGGTGAAAATAAATCTCCAGATTATAGTCCTTGATTAATTCTAGCCATGGATGTTGTCTCATGTTCAGATCGGTCTGAGTAAATATGTACTTCAAGCTCTTGTGATCTGTATAGATGTGCACTAAATAACCGAGCAAATAATGCCTCCAGATTTTAAGTGCAAGTACAACGGCAGCTAGTTCCAAATCATGAGTAGGATAATGCTCTTTGTGCTTCCGTAGTTGTCGAGTTGCATAGGCAATGACACGACAATCCTGCATGAGCACACATCCAAGTCCTGTCCTAGATGCATCACAATACACGTCAAACGGCTTGGTGATGTCTGGTTGAGCCAATACTTGGGCAGTAGTCAACAATGTCTTCAATTTCTGAAAAGCTTCTTCACAATTGTTGCTCCAATCAAACTTCTTATCCCTTTTTAGTAGCTCGGTGATGGGTTTGGTCAACTGAGAGAAATTAGGAATGAACCTCCGATAGTATCCAGCTAGTCCAAGGAAACTACGAACTTGGTGGACCGTTTCCGGTGGCTTCCAATCTAGCACATCTTGGACTTTGCTTGGGTCTACCGAGATACCTTTGGCTGATACTATGTGACCAAGGAATAGCACACGGTTCAACCAAAATTCACACTTGCTGAATTTCGCAAACAGCTTGTCATCCCGTAGACGATGAAGAACAATACGGAGATGTTCGGCATGTTCTTCCTTGGACTTTGAATAGATGAGGTTGTCATCAATGAATACCACCACGAATTTGTCTAACTCTGGCATGAAGACTGAATTCATGAGATACATGAAATAGGCAGGGGCATTTGTCAATCCAAAGGACATCACTAGATATTCGAATAATCCGTATCTAGTAGAGAATGCAGTCTTTGGAATATCTTCCGCTCTGATCTTGATCTGATGATAACCCGATCGAAGGACAATTTTTGATAAGACCTTGGCACCAACCAATTGATCAGAAATGATATCAATACGGGGCAACGGGTATTTATTCTTGATTGTGAGTTCATTAAGAGGCCGATAATCAACAACAAGGCGCAGGGACTTGTCCTTCTTCTTCACAAAAATGGCGGGACAGCCCCAAGGTGAAGTACTTGGGTGAATAAATCCTTTTTCCAACAACTCATTCAATTGCTTCTTCAATTCAGCTAGCTCATTTGGAGCCATCTTATATGGACGTTGGGATATGGGAGAAGTTCCTGGCTGGAGCTCAATCTTGAATTCTACTTCATGATCAGGTGGGAGACTAGAAATATCTTCCGAGAATACGTCGCGATACTCACAGACAATAGGGATGTTCTCAAGTGATGGTCCTTCCAAATGATAGACAACCAGATCCCTCGGTGATGTGGTATTATGAGAAAGGGTGTCTAGACCATGCAGGGGAGAGTTCAAACGAACCACACGAGGCTCTATATCAAGCATGGCTCTATGGGTTTTCATCCACTTCATGCCAATAATTAGATCAATTTCTAGATTATGGAGCATGATAAAATCAGTGGGGTGGATTCTCTGGTTGATTTCTAGTGGAGCCTTGCATACTATTTCATTAGCTAGAATTTGTCCAGCTGGGGAACAGACAGTAAAGCACTGATTTATAGTGATGGTGTGGAGATTATGTTTTTGCACACAAGTTCTGCTAATAAAATTATGGGTAGCACCAGAATAAATAAGAGTGAGAACAGGCTGGCGGTAAAGTGAGAGCATACTGGTCAGCACGGGGTCACCCGGAGCAATATCTTCAGCGCTGGTGTAGTTCACTTGGGCACCACGAGACAGTGCATTCACATTCTTGTTCTGCGGAGGGTGCTGATTGTTGTTGTTGTTCTTGCGCTGAGGTGCTGTACATTCTCTGGCAAAGTGGCCGGTGCGACCATAGTTGTAGCACGGGTAGCTACCTCCACGACTGACAGGCTGGGGAGCACGTGCATTCTGACTGCCTTCCTGCTGGTAGGGTGCACGGTACTGAGTGTGCTGCTGGTGCCATTGAGGTGCACGAGGCTGAAAGTACTGCTGCTGTTGTGGCCTCGGGCGCTGAAACTGCTGCTGTGGGGACGTTTGGTACCGCTGTCCAGATGGTGAAGTGTACACCAGGCGATGCTTCGCCTGCGGGGCAGCAGGAGCACTAGCAGGGGCCGTCCTCTTGCTTACTCGGAGTTGTTCTGCTGTCGGTTGAGTACGGCAGTCAAAACATCGGCCAGTGATGGCTGATTATTAGCTCCCTGCTGAGAGCTCTCAGGGTCATCCTGATTCCGAGTTCGCACCATGCTGCAATTTACATTCTACACATTAGTCATTTCTTAAAATTCTTCCATAGGACATATGTGTAAAAGTTTGCAAGGGTGCTCTAAGGGATTAGGAAATGACAACCATTTTCACAAATTATAGTTGGGTACATGGTTGTTAAAAAGATTAACATTACACTAATTCATCCATACATGCGTCGACGCCTAACTTTGGTATTGCGGACACACTATAGCTCATACATGACCAAATCATCTACTCCTGGTCTATTATTATCAGTTCGTTGGGTTCTAGTGGTTCCAACGGTTCTTCTGGCTCCATCATCCCTACATCGACATTATCTGCTTCCTCCATCTCTTCACCCACTTGCTCTCCATACTCCATAGGGATCTCATCCCAGTTATCTATGATGGGAAGGTGGGTAGCCTTGAAAGCATCAAATTCGACTTGAAGCTCCTGCAATTCAGACTCCATTATGTCTGCATCTCCAAGGGCTTGGTCACGCTCGTCGATGATCATATCCATCTCTTCATTCTTCGCTTGGATTTGCTGAGTCAATTCTGCAATCTCTAGAATCTTGGCTTGCTTTTCTGTTTCAGAAAGCCAAAGTGCGGCCCGAAACATGTCCAGCTGATGGTACAAGTTCTTGCATATGTCAAATAGGGAGAGTCCATAACACTCTGCCACATGTAGCGCTGGACGATACAGTGGGTGGTTTGGATCAAAGACAAAATCCAGACGACGGTTCCACTCAGGATCTTCCATATTATCAAATGGTATTAACGTTACCGGTGTTCCGGTGACCTCATGCTTGTGGAGTTCGCAAAACAGAGTGAGGGCTTTGAGGGCAGCAACACTCCAAGTAGTGAGTAGGTCCACGCCAGTGACACTGATAGTCCATGATTCCCATGCCGGTAGGATGGAATAGTTGGTGGGAACTGCGACATGGACTACACAGGAAGTGATTCCATTCTCCTCAATGGTCTTTCCAACATAGGTGGGAGGGATATCATGTCCATAACCTTGAAGGACACTCCAAAAGACTTGAGTCATCCCAGGGATTTCCAGACCGTCGGTGATTTCCCAACCCGGTGGAGCTTGGAAATTGTTTTCAGCCATCTACAAGGGTGAAGTCTGAATGAATTAGACTTTTCCTTAAAGTAAAGTGCATTTCATGTACAACTTCGTGGAATACAGAAACAAATTTTTACTTCCCATTTTCCAGCCTCAAGGGCCAATAATACGGAGATGGATTTTCAACAAATTCGGTCTTGGCTGTGCAGCAGTTAGAAAATTGAGTACTGTATCCAGAAAACAAAATCTATAGAACTGGTACTTGGCACCATGTTACAGTATACTTTCATAGCTTTCCAGATTGTATTTGTACTCCCAAAAATTCCAAGTAAAACTGGACTTATGATTTTTACAAGTTCAGGCTGACAGATTTAATTTCTGGATGACAGGGGTCTAGTATTTCGACTCTACTGGACAGAGGAAACATTATTAGAGGTTGGGTCCTACTGGGAATGGAAATAGACTTCTAGGGCTTTCCAGATTGGGTTCAAACACCTTCAAATTCTAAGTGGAACTCCAGTTATGAATTTTTCAAATTGAGGGATGTGTTGAAAACAGAAGCTGACAGATTAATTCAGACTTGTATTTCGAAATTTTGTACTTATCAAACATGCAAATTTTTTTTTCAGCGGTGGGTAAGTAAGGAGAGAACAAAATTTTAGTCAAGTTATAAGGAATGCATGATGCAAAATTCAATTTATTTACCTATCATTCCTCACAACACACACCTATATTGCCGGTACTTAGCGGCATGAAAATTTGGTGACGACCCGCACTCATCACGTAAGTCAACTAAGTGTTGTACTAACAGTGTTACTGTACCTGCAGAAAAACTCATTCCAGAAACATTACATTAAATTAAGAGAAATTAAAAAAATAAGGGTAATTCTATAATGGTTCATGGAACGAACCACCTTGCGAAACCACAGTCCTCGCAAGCAAACCAATGCCCATAAACCTATCATGATGAGCATTACTAAGAAAAAGTTGGTACGGTTTATGGAAGAAACCGTCTCGCGAAACCATAGCCCTCGCGAGTGAACTCTACGCTCCAACACTTGTCAAGGAGCCAAAATGAAAAATGTTGGCAATGATTCATGGAAGGAATCGTCCCGCAAAGCCATAGTCCTTGCGAGCGAACATTAAATGCCAAAAGAAAAACCAAATAAAAGCCAACTCAAGCATAACCCGTTAGCATTGTCACCAACCCTATTAAGTACTAGGGGCAATACTAACGTATCCTCACACGTACGTTATAGTTTTTTTTTAAATACGTTTTAATTGTTGTATTATCATGGACCACGACTCTGATACCAGCTGAGGCGCCCCTTCCCGGAGGATTGAGGTCCCGAAGGTGCTGATAACACAGACACTTGGTAATACAACAATGATCCAAATTTAAGTTTAATTATTACATCAAAGTGCAGCGGAAATACAAGTTTATGATGTTTTGAAAACAGCGGAAGCGAAATAACGATGAGACCTACGAGCTCGACGATATAGTATAGTGATGATTCATGCCCGAGGAACCATCACTCTAGCAGCACAAAATAGTCACTGCGGTGGCTAGTTAGACTCCCAGTGGGCAGTCCAACCCTCAGGGACTTGCACGTCCCAAGGCAACACATCTACAGACAAATCTATCTCTTCAGTACCTGAAAACCACATAAGCATAAAGCCTGAGTACTAATTACTCAGCAAGACTTACCCGTCAAAACCTAAACATGCAATGGCTCTAATAGGTGGCTTTTTTTAAGGGACTCGCACTAAGCAACCTATTAGTTCTAACAAGTTTTATTTGTCAACTTAAATGGGTTGAGCTAAAATGTAACTTTGGTTACAACAATAAGATAATAAAGCAATACACAAAGTACAACAATAGAGCATTAATAATGATTAGTAATAACCAATGCAAATCTAGATCCATAATTTCATGTGCAACTACGTGATTGGCGCGGTGACCAAGCGGTACTCATTACTGCGAGGGACAGCAATTGTAATCAATTTACACCAGCTGGGAAAACCCGAAGTACACAACACATACATACCAATTAAGGTCGTATATGGCAACCTTTCGCAAGAAAAACCACCCACATCCCAGCCCGGGTGTGGTGACGTCGAGTGTGCATGCCGTCCTGCCAAAAGTACTTCACGGTATGGACCGCCCACTCCAGCAGCCGAGGGGTCCTAAGACCAACGCACCTTAACCGTCCTTGATGTAAGCGGCCTTTAATGCTACATCGGTTTACTAGTTCCCATGAAACTAGCATGCATTCGGTACTGTTCAAAACTTGATCAAGGGGCCGACCACGGACGGGTCCTAGGGTGGGCAAGACAGGGCTACCGCAGTCAACACCCATGTGTTGCTACAAACCTACACATGCATGATCCCTGCCCAGTTATACATCAAAATAAACTTATTTTATAAGTTCCATTTTAGTGATAAAGTCTATTCCATAGTAATAATTTCTACCAAAACTATTAATTACTAAGCATAGCAGTTTAGTACCAAGTCTACCAAGATTCTAAAGGTCATTTGGGTAACGTGCAAGGTGGGTTTCAAGCAACTCCTATGACCTAGTGCAACAAATAAACATAGACACTAGTAGTGATATAAACTAGCAAAACTTTGTAAAGGGCTAATGCAAACCGGGGCTTGCCTGGATCCACGCAAGTGTTAGCAACTATAGTCTCTTGTTCTTCGGGCTGTTGGTTCTGCTGGACATCTGGGTCCTGCTCCTGAGTGTCGTTACCTATTGATGAACAAGGGTTTAACGGTAGTGTTGAAACACCATTACAGACAATGACATGATAAATGCAACGAAATGATGGATGCATAATGCATTAGGGTTTTGGTGCTAACAACCTTATTAACAAGTTCTCGAAGCCATATGCTTCAAAGAAACAAATTAGAGTTTCATCAATTTATGTGTGTTAATCATTTGATTAGGGTTGTTATAGTTTTGAGGACAATTAAGCAATTAAAATAGTATCCAAATGATTCTAGACTTGAGTGATTTATCATGAACAGGGACATATATGAACTTTATTTTTACCAAATTATAGCTTCTGGACATTAATATTTCATTTACTAGCATTTATTTAAGTTAAAGCATTATACATAATTAATAGGGTATGAAATACTACAGATTTAACTTAACCAAAAATCAGGGTGATGTATTAATATGAAATAACAGTGCATGCAAAAAGGTTAGAATTAAATTGCTTGTATAGAATTAATAAAGATTTAATTAGTGTATGCACAAGTTAATTAATTAACTAAAATATATTAACAGAGGTAGCTGGTTATCATTTTACTAAAATATAGCACATTATTATGAAACTAGCAAAATTGATTTGAAGTCAATTGGACTTGAAATGAATTTACAATGCATTTTATAACTTTCAGCAGCTTTTCTATAATTTCCAGGGATTTTGGTTTTATCTTTTAACACATCAGCGCCATGTGGCAGCCATACCAGTGCCAACTAGGCGCCAGTTCAGTTGCCAAGTAGCTGTGCCTGAGCACGGCGACGCACGGTCGGGGCTTGCCGGAGGGCTCGCCGTCAAGCGCTACGGTGGCTGGAAGCTCGCTAGAAAAGAAGGGGAGTGGTGTGCGCGGTGAGGCAAGGAGGCTAGGGTGGTTCGCGAGGTGGGAAACTCACCAGCGAGTGGTCGGCGATGAGAGGCGGTGGGAGGCAGAGGTTCAGCGATGTCGCAAAGTGGCCTCAGAGCAGCAAATCGATCGCGGCTGGCTCCTATAGCATTACGGGGGCAGGGGAATGGCCGGCATCATGTCGGCGACTATCGAGGAGGGCCGGAAGGGGAAGCTCATCGACGAGGCGGCTCAGACACGGCGGGGCAGAGGAGTTTTCTTCAAAATTGGGCCGCTTCGGAGGCAGCAGGGTGCCGGGTTCTTGTTGGGGAGGGAGCACAGGGGATAGAGCATGGGCGGAGAGGTTTGGCTCTGGCGGGAAGGCCTAGCGTTGCTGGCGCTTGAGGTCGCGCTGGAGCCAGCAATGGCGGGTGAGCAGGGGAGGAGAAAATGTCCGAGGGGAGGGAAATTTATAGGCCGGGGTCGGGTCACATGGTGTCGAAGGAGGTTCACAGGATCACTAAGGGTTTGCGCGTCGGGTTTGAGGGTTGTCAGACCAGAGGGAGCCATTGGCGCGTGGGGAGCAGCGCGGGCATGGCAGCAGAGGCAGAGCATGGCAGAGGGGAAAGTAACTCGCACTCGCGTCGATTAGCAGCGTGCAGCACGGGTGGGAGCAGGGGTGAGGGGATGGGGCAATCACGCGTGGGTTTAGGCGTGTTGGCGCAGAGGGAGCCATTGGCGGCCGAAAACCGAGGAGCAGCGGCGAGGCGAATTGACGCGGCGGAGCAGCTAGGTCTTGGGCAGGGCGAAAAGGAACTCGGCGCAGTGGCGGTTAGTGGTGCGTCGCGGGGAGATGCGCGCGGGGATGGGACGGGGCGATCACGCGTGGCCAGGAATCGGAGAGCTGTTGGCCGTCGGGAATCAAGGAAGCGGCAGCAGGACGGCGGCATCGGGCAGGGGTGAAAGTAACTCGTCCCTGCGGTGGCTAGTGGCCGGACGGCAGCGGGTGCGGCGACGGCGAATGCGGAGGCGTGGGAATGCGGCGGTGAGTACCGAGGCGGCCAGGCGGACGCGACGGCAGAGACGCAGGCGTGCGGAAAGCCGATTTGCGCGAGCGCGCACGACTGGAGGAAGAAGACAAGCGACTTTGCAGAAGGGTGCTCGAGTTTTCAAAAGGTTTGCAAAGAAGTCCTTCGATCTATTTTAATTGATTTAAGATACTTCCTTAGGTCCAATTAAGCTAAAATTTTAAATCTGGGTTAATTAGGATATGGACAATTTATTAGTGAAGTCTAATTGACTAGAAAGGAAATAATTTAATTGGAATTATGAATTAAAGTTAAATCATTTCTAGGTTTAAACAATTTATTTGATTGATTGCTGAATGGAATAAAATTCTGGTTCTTGGCCCAAAATTCAATTTATTATTACCATAGTTTTCATGTAATTATTTGGCCCATGATTTATAGGAAAATAATTTGTTTAAAGATTTTGCTTATAGGGATTTATTTTAACTTAAGGAATTCCAGAATTTCAACTTGCTCTCATTATTTCATGCTCATAATTGAGTTCAAAATTTTGGCAATTGTGCTAAGCAAGAAAAAGAGACACCTGGGTGTCACAAACATGATTTGTCAAATTTTTCCTGCGTCTGTTGATGGTCCTTAAATGCCAAATCTGACTGTCAAATCCCTGCATAAACAACATAAAAGGAACAAACAAAGTAGTGGTAGCAGTTTATTATTAACCATTTCCACGAGTTTTGGTGAGACATGTGTTTGCAGGTATAAAAGAGCTAAAATATGCAAAAACATGAAGAAACGCCCCATTGGCCGATCCTGCCGACACGGTTGTTATATCATCTTTGAACCTTATTTGTCCTCGTATATTTTCTTTTTTTCTTTTTATTTATTTTCTTTTTCCACCATGGAGCAAACTTCTATCCTATCATTTTCTGCTCCGAAGGGCGAGTTCTTTGAGCCACCGCCGTCTACAGACCCCATTCACACATCCGGCTATGAACTCCACCCAATGGCACTTTAGTTTATCTCCCCTTTTTTATTTCTATTCAATTCAATTTTATAGTGCGCCTAGAAATGAAAAAATAATAATAAATAAAGTTATGACTCTATTTGGCTCATAAAGCCAGTAGAGTCACTTTTTCTTTTCACCCTTTTTGTTTTTGTTTTTGTTCTTCTTCAAATAAAGCAGCCAGGTACAAGATCAAGTGTGGGGGAGGCATTCAAGATTCTCAATCCACAAACAATACAAGGCCTCCCATCGACACGTTGCGCATCGTCACTTAAGCCAACATGACATGGGGCGAGGCAATCGGGCTCCAAGCAACATCGACCAACCTACAAGGGTAATCGACCCAGGCATGGTTCCCCTTGACCTCTACCTCTTCAAGACCGGTGGTTTGCACACTCTATCCCTTTCCCCATAGTTTCCAAGTTAAACCAAACTTATCTTGAATCAATCAATAAAGTTTAACTAGAAAACTAAAATGAACCTTGTGGAAGCCTCATGTTCTTTCATGCTTCTATTTAGTTGGCTTGCATGCTCCTTATTCCTAGTTCATAGACTTGTTGCTTATGAACTACATCTTTAGGAAAGCATGTCACCTAGGTAGTTGATGCATGAGATATGGTTTGACGAAATGAATCTTTCTCTTATGCTTGATGTGCTTGAGAATTTTTCTTACAAATAAAATTAAAATCAATAGCTTGACTCCTCAATGATTATATCTTCCTACCAAAGCCATATGATGAACTCATTGAAAATCTTATGCATATGCTACTTGTTGTTTCATTGAACTTTGTCAAATTGTTGTGACCCTTGTGAGTTACTATTTATGACTTTTTGATCAAGATTTTGTGCACACCACTTTGCTAATACTTGTTCACTAGAAGTTAGCACCACCATATCCATCATCCATGTGCTATTTCTTCTACACTGGAAGATAGCACTTCCATGTCATCATCCATCCATTAAATAAAGTACTCCATCATATTTTGATAGACTCCCTCTCCAAATATCCTTGTATAAGTGACATGGGCTATTCATGATTCAAAAAAAAAGTGAAAAAATAGAGAAAGAATTAGCCCATGTTCTAAAACGCCTATCCAATAGAAGGGAGGGAGCATCTTAAAAACAAAGGGAATATTCACATTCAGTCATTTTCCATCCACATATCCACATGTGCACATGCTTGATCAAAAGTTCATGAATTGTTCTCCATGGATCCAGTTTTTGACTTAGTAATATATGAGACACAAGTATGCCTCCCTTTTATCCCTACCTTGAGCTCCACATAAAGCCATATTTAGAAGTAGGATGAAAGGAGGCAATGTCCTGGTGAGGAACCATACACATCGAGCGATTTGAGAGAATCATTTGAGGGGTACAACTATGATTTGTTTTGAAAATCTTTTCAAAAACCCAAGCTACATAGCAGAATGAGTGAAGATGATTAGAGTCAGGACCATTCCATCCTTCAACCACCCAAGGTAACATGATAGACACTTTAAAAGTTCATAGGTACAGGTATGACTTGGAATAATTTGCATGCTACCATCATACCAATTGAACTTATGATTCACCTTAGTCTGTATTCCTTTACTCAAGGACGAGCAAATACTAAGTGTGGGGGTGTTGTTGATGGTCCTTAAATGCCAAATCTGACTGTCAAATCCCTGCATAAACAACATAAAAGGAATAAACAAACTAGTGGTAGCAGTTTATTATTAACCATTTCCACGAGTTTTGGTGAGACATGTGTTTGCAGGTATAAACGAGCTAAAATATGCAAAAACATGAAGAAACGCCCCATTGGCCGATCCTGCCGTAAAACAGCCAGCCGACAGGGTTGTATGAGGCTGAAATCACGGCCCGATAGGGTCATGATGGCTGAAATCAGAGCTTAGCCGACAAGGTCATATCAGGCTAAAATCAGCCACCTGGCTAGTTAAAACAGAGTCTCATCAGGCTGAACCATCCGACCCAGCCGACCCTGCAAAACACTCCATCATGAGGCCGTTTTCTGTCCCCGGACTAAGGAGGGTAAAAGTGGAGAAATAAAGGAGGCATTCATGTGGCATAACTTAGACAAGTCAAAACATGACCCAGAGGGGGTCGACACCCGAAAGGGGCTGCCGCCCAGCACAGGCCACCGCCCGGCCTGCCAGGCCGCCCGGCCTGGGCTTGCCGCCTGGCAGGGTTTGCCGTCCGGCCTGGCCTACCGCCCGGCCTGGGTTGGCCACCCAGGGTTACCAGACCATGAGGCCCACGGGGCTTACCGACCCCAAAACGGAGATTTCGGGGGAAACCGACCAAGGAACTGCCATCAAGACAAGATCTGAGCCATCCGAAGCGAGTCGGTTGGAAACCGACCAAATCCCATGCCCGCCCGGCTTGGGCTGCCGCCCGGCCGCCCGGCACCCGTGGCCGCCCGGCGTGGCCCGCCGCGCTGCGAGGGAATTTTCTCCCACCGACTCTCCTCCACCTTGAAGTACCCGCTAAGTCTCCGCCACCTATAAATAGAGGGGGAATTCGGCAAAAAGACAACACACAAGAAGAAGAGTTTAGAGCTCCACTTCAAAAGGCTTTAGCACTACCAAAGTGTTTAGAAATTAGGGCTTCGGGGAAGCGCCGGGTTTGTTGGTGATCTTCCCCACACTTGTACCTCGACGGATGCTTTCTTTTTCAAGTAAGTATTCATGCATGCTCTTTGGTATTTAAGTTTCCTATTCAAGTAAGTTCTTTCTTTATTACTTACGGGATCATCGCTCTATTTAATTAGAGTATCTTAGTCTTCTATAAATGTGGATCCGAGACTAGGATAGTAATTGATAGCATAGACGTTGTGTCTAGGCTAGAGGTTACCTTTGTTTGCCACGTGCCCCATAGTTTGTAGAGGTAGTCGGTAGGTGGTGACAGCCCTATCCAGCCTTAGTAATCCTCCACGTTCGGGTATGTCGTAGAGCTGTTGGCCGGAGTCGCCTATGGATGCAGGGGTAGGCCGGTGCCCGAAGTAAGCAGTAGAGACCAAACCTATCTTATTATAGGATCCTTAACCATTAGGAATCCTCTCTACCCTTTGCCTATCATATTCTTGTTGTCCTTGGACGGATTAGTTAGAGGATTGATACACACACGTTCCTTGTGATTCGATAACCTGGAATACTCCTAGGTGAAGTGCTACATTTATATCCGTGCGCTTGCGGATTTATCCGTGATCGTAAGAAATACCAACAAGCATTTCTGGCGCCATTGCTGGGGATAGTAATATTTCTGGTGCGATGTTAAGAAGTGTCAACAGCGTCAAGCAAGGGTCATATGTATATTTTGGCGGCTACAGATTACTTTACAAAGTGGGTCAAAGTAGTGCCTACGAAGAATGTTACTACTGGAAATGTGATCAACTTTCTGAAGGAACATATTATATATCAGTTTGGTGTGCCACAAACTATTACTAGTGACCAGGGCTATGTGTTTACTTTAGAAGAGTTTCAACGCTTTGCTGATAGTATGGGGATCAAACTCCTGAATTCATCGCCATATTATGCTCAGGCCAATGGTCAAGCAGAAGCATCCAACAAGAGTTTGATTAAGTTGATTAAGAGGAAGATTGATGATCATCCTAAGAAGTGGCATACAACATTGGCTGAATCTTTATGGGCATACAGGATGGCCTGTCATGGGTCAATTAAGGTGCCACCTTATCAACTGGTTTATGGACATGAGGCAGTTTTACCATGGGAAACAAATCTGGGGTCTAGAAGAGTGGAGATGCAGGACTAGTTGTCAGCTGATGATTACAGGCAAGTTATGTTGGATGAACTGGAAGATGTTGTATAACATTGGATGAGGGCCCTGGAGAAGATTCAAGAAAATAAGACCCAGGTGGCTAAGTTTTATAATAAAAAGGTGGTGCCTAAAAGTTTTTTGGAGGGAGACCTTGTCTGTAAATTAATCATGCCCATCAGCTCTAGAGATAGTTGTTTTGGAAAATGGTCACCAACTTGGGCGGGTCCATTTAAAATGAGTCGATGTGCGCCTGGCAATGCATATTTTCTGCAAGGATTGGATGGAGAAGAGTTTGGGAGAGCAATTAATAGTAAATATTTGAAGCAATATCATCCAAGTGTTTAGGTTGATTCATGATTTCATTGTTGATTGACAACCAATATTTAGTATCGGCTTGGATGGTAAAAGCCAATGGGAATACATCGACTTGAGATGGCCGATATTAAAAATATCGCCCTTAGCATAAAAAATATTGACACTGGATTCAAAATAAAGATGGTGCATATATCCATTCAATGGTGATATAAGAAGTTACAGAGGAACATCAGTACAAGGTAAAAATGAGTTGATTACTCGCAGGTAATCGATTTCTAAAGGGACCTATTCTCCTATTACAGCTAGGGGACGAAGATGTAATTATCCCGAGTACAAGGAAAGAGCACGTAATTAAGGACAAAGGTAGTTCAGCAGCTTGGCTCTTCTTCCCCGGCAGCATCGCTGTCATCAGGCATTATCCGATGGACAAGGGGGGGAGAGGGCGACCTCGTTGATGCCATTCTTCATGATTGGGTCGCTCGAAAGCAACTAGTAAGTTGATTTCTTACGCTGAAGTGGCTGTGAATTTTGGATTGAAAGGATCACTCTGTGGATTGAAGAGGCAAAAAGTACTCGCTATGAAGAACTCAGCAGATTCGGGGATAGGTGGTATTTTTGTATCAGAGCTCTCAGAAGAAGACCCATGGTCAAAGGTGTTGAGGTAAAAGGGGTTGATCAAAGGAGCTATTTATAGGGTCTGCACATGACCTTTGAAGGACCCAGACGTCACTTTACATTAATTGAGGAGAATAGGAAGTGAACAGGTTCGAGGAGGAAAGATAAGAATGACGACGGTCAAAAGGAAAACCAGCAGTCGAGACGGTGCAGCAACGCGATGAGTTGCAATTAAAAGGAGCATGAGTGGTTGGGGGGTATGCCATAAAGACGAAGTTTGATAGTGGGTGGTTCACTAGTAAATACGTACGGTAAACGAGGAGATAAAATCCGACGCACAAAGTATTTCATACCTGGACTCGGGGGGGGGGGGGGGGGAGGGGGAGCGGGGCATTTGTTGGCACCGAATTTTGACCGGTCCCATCAAATTAGAGATAGGAAATTGAAATCGGCCGAAGTCAATGATTGTCAATGGCTGAAGGAGGTTAAGTGGGCCTGACAGGGTTATTTTATTTTCTTTATGTTTTTAGTTTAGATTTTTATTCTAAAAATAGTCAGTTTGTTTAGGAGTCCTGCCCGAGTCGGGTTGAAACCTCTTGCATGAGGTTATAAATATGTAATACGATCTATACGTAAAAAATAATACTTTTGTTCAATACAGTTCAACGCATCGCCAACCTTTCCTACTCGACGAAACCCTCATCTCGTGCGGGCTGCATCGGCTCGGATCTCAGTGAGAGACTTGGTTTAGTTACCTTTGATAATTCTATCAATCTCAGCTAGTACATTCTCATTGATTTGATATTCTAGTTATTATCATTAGAATTGCTAGTTATCCGATAATTAGATCTATTTAGTGCTTATTCTATCAACTCTAATTGCAATACTGTGTTGGTTGAAGCCGATTCTCAGTAAGTTCCATAGGTGTTATTTATATCTATTATTCGAGTCACTTTATTGATTTTATCTATAAATAGATTAAATCTATCCCTATCTACCATGTTTGAATACTGTCTCGATTAAGTTTGATCTGTTCGAATCAGTAAGGCTGCATCAGTTTTGATCTCTTACTGGGTAGATAGGATTAGATTCGATCCATTTATGGGTATAGTAGATAGAGTTTTATCAGGACATTTAGCCAACAGGTTATCATAGTTCAATCGACTTTCTGTTGTTTAATTGATTATATCATTTATTTTGATAGTCATTTGCTCTCTTGTTTAAATAAGATTGATTTATGATTTTAAGGCATATTTGCAATATCAGCTATCAAATCTATCGACTTAGCACTATCGATAGGGTAAATCTTTACATGCATAATGTAGTTCTATCGACTCTACCCTATCGACTCTGTGCTATCGACTCAGCAGGTATTGGCATGATTTCTTTGATATCTTTGATATTGGTGTGTTTGATTCAAACCTTTATCGGTATTATAATGAACATTATTTTATATATTTAACTTGCCGATAAGCCGATATAGTCAGCTGATTGGTTCATCTCGTCTTATATTTATTCTTATAATGATATCACCTCATTTCACTCACAGTGACTATCGGCTCTCTTCACCGGCCAGTCCTAGGTCGGTGGCCCACAAAATCTAACTGTTTATATCTTTGTCGATCTGCAGGGAAAATCGACTGGCACGCTCTGGTTTCCTGTATTGAGCTTGCACTGGAGCTAAGCAGATCTCCCAGGTCACGCGTGAAGATTTTTGTGTCAACATCACTCTCCTCCTCGTCCCCATTATCTTCATCATCGTCTTCCTCTTCATCGTCAGTTTCCTCATTCGAGACCCGATGAGGATCCTGAGCTACGTTACCTTGAGCCGTGACTAAAGACTCTTCTGAGCTTCTTTCAAAGGAACCATTCGCTTCAGCCTCCACAACAGCTGCTTCGGGGTTTGTTGTGGGATGGTTACCCTCCGAAGACATCTCATCAGTTCTATTTGGTTGCGCGACTCAAGCCATGTCTTGAGATCCTAAAACAAGACCAACCAGTAAGAACAACAAACAAAACAAATGTGCATACAAATGATCGGGAAGCGTAGTATAGTCCTACTATTGTAAGGCATACCTCAAATTATGCTTCGAAGCAAACACAACCCTACTCAACGTGAGCACAACGTGCGAAGTTCCAAGAAAGCAAAGGCGAAAGAAAGCAAACAAAGCCTGTCACAGGAAACCTTTGTATGTTTCACTAACCCCCCTACCCTCCAACCCCCCCCCCCCCCCCCCCCCCCCCCGCTTCTATAGTCGGGTGAAAATGAATTAGCATTTACTGTAGAGGCTCCGGAACCGAGAACATAGTATTGCAATTAAGTAAGGGAATACAAAAAGCCGCAACACCTTAAGTTAGCCAAGTGTTACCTTCGAAAGAGCCGGCGAACTTCCAGAGGAGGATTCACTTGCAGGCCCTTCGTGTCCGAATCATAATGGCGGGCATCGTACAAGGCTCAAATATTAGATGAGCAGTAAAAGTAATTTTTTACCGTGCTCACTCTCTTTTTATTGGCAGAAGCCACAAAAACATCATTTAAAACCCTAACCCCCTTTGCAAACCACACTCCAAACAGCCCAACTTTGATGCTCAAAGGGTGGCGTTTTGGTAAGAGATCCCATCGAAGCGAGGGTTTTGGCCCATCAAAGTTGGACCCACCCCTCGAGGGGCTACTGTTGGGGGATCACCTTGTGGACCACCCATCGGGGCTTGTTAAAGTAGAGTTGCAAACAAAGGCTGAGACCAGCCATCGTTATTTCCTCACTAACCATGACTTCGAAGCACAGGTACCCTTCGAAGGTTTCAGAAGAACCAGAACCCTTCAACTCAGGTGGAAGGAAGGCAAGAACGCTCAAAGGGTTATGAGCCCCCTTCAAAGGGTACTGTTGTACCTTCAAAGGGTAAGCATATGCCTAGGGCCATAAGCAGTTGAAGCATGCAGCAGGTGACACGTGGCATCAGCACATGCTATGGCGTGCTGATGAAGGAAGGGTACATGAAAAGCTCGGATGACTAGTTTACCCTTTATGACCATTTTGTACCGAATATTTGGAGAATATAGTAGGTAATCTAGGGAAAAATGGTCCTTTCCATATGACCTAAGTACGGGTCTATAAATAGAGCACCCCTACTTACTTGTAAAGGGACAAATCTTTTTCGGGATATGTGAAGAGAGCCCATGACTTCATCTTGAATCCTTCAAGAATCTCCCTTTTCGCTCACCCTTTTTCTGTTCGTGGTATCGAAGCTTACGCTCCGTGACACCAACACGCTTGATGATGAACTTGGTGAAGGTCTTGCTCTGAACGGGTGGTAGACGTTGTTGCAAGGCAATCTCGTGGAGGGATCAAAGAAGTTTGAGCTTGACGCTACTTCTTTCCCTTTGCTTGAAAATGATTCATTGTTTGCCTTGAATGACTTCTTCTCCATCACGCTTGCGGTGATCTCCTCATCCGAATTAAGGATTAAGGAGGGTAAAAAGTGGAGAAGTAAGGGGGCATCCATGTGCCACAACATGGACAAGTAAAAATATGACTCAGAGGGGGTCAGCCCGGCCTAGGCCACCGCCCGGCCTGGGATTCTCCTCCCGGGGTGTCCAGCCCACTCGGCCCATTATGCCAACCGACGCCAAGTGGATAAGGCAGTCGGGAACCGACCCAACAACTGTCATCCAGACCGAATCTGAGCCGTTCAAAGGCAGACAGTCAGAAACCAACAAAATCTAAGGGCCGCCCGACACTCCCTACCACCCGGCCTGCCACGCCACCCGGCATGTGCGGCCGCCCGGCAGGGGAATTTTTGCCCACCAACTCTCCTCCACCATGAAGTACCCGCCAAGCCTTCTCCACCTATAAATAGAGGGGGAATTCGGCAAAAATGAAGGGGGAGCAAGTGAAGCACATTGAAGTCCATTTCCCACTACATTTCTTACTAGTAGAGTAGGTTAGTTAGTCCGGAGCTTAGCTCGGGATTCCGGAAATTGTCTCGGAGTCTTGGTATGAGCTCTCTTGTATCTTTTATCCTTTTGTGAGACTTATCTTTTATTAAATACAATTATCTTTTCCTTATTTTTCTTGTCAAGTATTCATCTTTACTTAGCCAATTTCCTCAAGTTACAATTATCGAGATAGAACTTTGAAGCATAGTTTACTGGATTCCGTGCTAGGATTTAATTAAGTTTAGTTCTCAAATAGAACTTAGACATGGTTATTCCCCGACTATTCTTTCGCTAGTCCAACGGAAGAATATCTAGTGAAGGCATAGGCGCGGTGCCTAAGTTAACACTAGCTGGATTTGCATTCGTCCCCACAAGCTGTGTGGTAGGCGGCAGGTGGTGACACCCCTGTCCGTCCCTGTCGAGACTTAATCTCGGCAATAGACATAGGGTAGTTCATCTATGTGGATTTATAGGTAGGACAGGGGTATGCGTGAGATCGAGAGACGATGGTAACACAAGACGCCGATGTAGACAGGTTCGGGCCTCCCGGAGGATAATAACCCTACGTCCTGTGTTCTGTGGATATTTGTATTGATATGTCTAGATCTAAAGATCTAGACGAGGAGGGTAGACCTAGACGATGATGTGTAGTTGTGTCTAATCTATGTCCCGTGTTGGATCTCTAATTGAGCACTTGTCTCTTGAGGAGGACCCCTACCCCTCCTTATATATCCAGGGGGACAGGGTTACATGGCGGAGTCCTAGTCGGTCTACTGCTCTTAACCTAGTAGGAGTCTACCTCCACTTTCCTTTTATGTGAGGTACCCTGGGTAGAGGTCATCTACAGAAGCCCCCGAGAGTCTTGCAAGCTTGATGATAATCTTTAGTAGCTTCCCGACTGGTTTATTTGCCATGTAGAATGCTTTAGCTTTGTATCAGCGAGCTTGTGAGAATCTCAAAGATCCAAAAATGTCTTCAAGAAATCAACTGGTGCACCTAATTAGGTGTAGCCCCCGACTCTTATATCATTTGGAAACTACAAATAATGCGAGAGTCCGAATCAAAAATAGTCGTGTTGGCTCTCTTTAAGGAAAAATCACTCAAATCATCAAATCCGAGTGATAAATAACTCAGTAGAGTGACATCAATCACTACCGAGTGATATATATATAATTCAAACGAATGATTTCAATCACCGCTGAGTGGTTGATGACTGAAACCAATGACTTCAATCATTGCTGAGTGCTATATTATATATTTGGGTGACATCAATCACAGCCGAGTGAACGTAAGTTTATGACATCAATCATAGCCAAATAACATAGTCTTTGGCCGAGTGGCCTATGAGTGATTTATGAATCAAATGGGTGAACTCAATCACAGTCGAATGATTATGTTCTAATCGGGTGACTTCAATCACAACCGAATGAATGAGGCTTTATGACATCAATCATAGCCAAGTACTAAGTTACCATAACTTCAATCATGATTAAGTAACCTTTCCTTAAGAATTGTAATCACTCATATCTTTGAGCTGTATTTTCACTATTATAGACTAACTTCAATCTACCTAGTGATGCTTGATATTTTGCGTATATGACCATAAAGTGATAGCTACATGATCATCAAATCATGCTTTGAATGATTATGGCATCAACCATTTTTGATAATGCACTTCTCATCAAAGAAGCACATTTGATAGAGTGACCATCAACCCATTGTCATAAGATCATCAAATCATATATTTATATATTATAGCGTCAACCATAAATTTGATATAAAGTGCTTCTTCTCAAAGAAGCCCCCAAGACAATCGTCATTATGAGTGTCGGTCGCACTCAACTCAGAATATCATGTCTGAGTGGCAGCGATACTTAACTCATGACGATAAGGTCGAGTGAAGAAGACAGTCAAGGTTGTTGTAGCTGCCAACCACTGATGAAGTAGGAATCACTCAAAGTCGTGATGACCGAGTGAAGCCGACAGTCTGACATGTGGCTGATCGATGGTGGCAGTCGGAGCTGGTGTAGCCGACCGATGAAAGCGGTCAGAGCTGTAAACCGACCAATGAAGGCGATCGGAGCTGGCGTGGCCGACCGATGAGAGCGGTTGGAGTTGTAGGCCGACCGATGGAGGATGTCGGAACTGGCACGGTCGACTGATGAGAGCAGTCGGAGTTGTACGCCGACCGATGGAGGCAGTCGAAACTAGCACGATTGACCGACGAAGGTGGTCGGAGCTATAAGTCGACCGATGAAGGCGAGGAAATCACTCTATGCCGATTGGTGTATCCGCCTATCCATCAAAATGTTCCTGACAATAAAGGAAATTAGGATAATTAGTTATAATTAACATTGTTTGCTTGAAAACTTATTTTTATAAGCCAAACAAATCAGTCGACTGAAAAGTCAAGTGTGTATCCATTTTTCTCCTGTAGGTAGACCGATTGGAGCATAGCAGCGTATTCGCGCGTTAGCAACCAGATCAATCTACCATAGGATACTTAGGACAAATATAAAGAGCTTGGAGCTCGGTCTGCCGCTACAATATCTGTCATAATTTACTCTTGCGTAGCAATCAGAACCAATCGACACATGACCTCTCGCAACTTTGGCTCTAGGTTTAGTGTAGTGGCAGTCTGTCGCGTACCAAAAAAGTTTTATGACTTAGTCGCTAGTCGGCGTAAGACCAAAAATAAGACCAAATCATGAATAAAATGCAATGTATTGGTCAAGGCAGAAGCCAAAAAGGTGAAACTAGAACAAATGACATGGGTCATATGGTGTCAGGGCTGATGCACTACTGAAAGGTCACCGACCGACATGTATACTGCTAGATTCACAAAAAAGTGGGAGAACACGTGTATAGATACACAAATAGCTCCCTGGCTCGATTGTTTAATGCGAAAGATTAAAGAATCAAGATAATATAAAGACGAATAAAGCCATAAATAATAGCACTGATTAAAAAGCCCAACTTTACTCATAAAAAATCTACGACCTTCTGCTTAGAAAATAGAGATAAACAGTCGTAGGTAAAAATAATGAATGACATGAGCCCAAAATCTCAAAAAATAAATCGAGAAAGAATAAAGATACTTAGCTTTATTATTCGGTGAGTTGAAGATGAGCCCCCGAGCGTGTCGATGTTGTTGGCGAGTGGTCGAACGTCAAAGTTGAGCCATCATGTCGCTGGATCATCGAAGCTTGGAGTGGTTGACCGGGACACCGAATCATTGATGGTGTGACCGAGTGGTCGAGTGACCGAAGCGCCATGTCATTGCAGGCATCGTCGAGTAGCCGAGTGGATGAAAACCCAAAGCGTCAAGTAATTGGCGGCGTTGCTGAGTAGCTGAGTAGCCGTCAAGTCATAGTGTTGCAGCGATGTCACCGAGTGACCGAGTCAAGGCAATGTCGCCAAATGACCGAGTCGAGGCGATGTCGCCGAGTGACCGAGTCGAGGCGATATCACCGAGTGACCGAGTCGTGGTGATTGCCGATGCGCTGAGTCATCGAAGACGTCTTCGAGCGGCCGAGTGGCTAGGTGAAGGCAGAGTAGCCCCCGGGCATGTACATGTGGCCATGAGCAGTTGAACCATCGAGTCACGGAGATGTCACCGAGTCATCCAAATCCGCCGAAGTATCGAGTTGTCGAAAGCATAATCATAATGGATGATGTTGCCGACTAGCGGTAGTCCTCGTTGAAGGTGTCGTCTTGATGAAGACGTGATGTTTTGTGCGATGACACGATGCTTCAACATCGGTCTGCTCACGGTTAGATCTTGAAAAAGAAATCTTTCGAAAACACGGCGACTCGTGCGCTTCAACGCCGGTCTACTCGTGATGAAATCTTGAAGTAGTAGATTGAGACCATCGATCTCGACGAGCCGATCACCGCGCTGGCCCCTTCCTGGTGCGCCAAAGGTCAAGACTTAATCTCGGCAATAGACATAGGGTAGTTCATCTATGTGGATTTATAGGTAGGACAGGGGTATGCGCAAGATCGAGAGACGATGGTAACACAAGACGTCGATGTAGATAGGTTCAGGCCTCCCGGAGGATAATAACCCTACGTCCTGTGTTCTGTGGGTATTTATATTAATATGTCTAGATCTAAAGATCTAGACAAGGAGGGTAGACCTAGATGACGATGTCTAGTTGTGTCTAATTTATGTCCCGTGTTGGATCTCTAATTGAGGACTTGTCTCTTGAGGAGGACCCCTGCCCCTCCTTATATATCCGGGGGGACAGGGTTACATGGCGGAGTCCTAGTCAGTCTACTGCTCTTATCCTAGTAGGAGTCTACCTCCACTTTTCTTCTATGTGAGGTACCTCGAGTACAGGTCATCGACAGTCCCTTTAGTAATCCACCACGTTCAGGAAGTCTCAAGCAGGGTTGTCTAGCGGTAACGTGCCCACTAGTGCACGAGGTTAGTTACAGATGCTTTTAATGGATCGTTGTTGTGCCCCGAAGTAAGCTTATTGGTGAAAGACTCGAGGCCGTACCATGGATTTGGTGTAAGCTCTCAACCCGAGTAACTAGGAATTTTGAATCTTGACTAGATTTGGGAATGTTTATCTTAGGAATTTTAGACTTAGACTCGTTGTCTTCCCGGCTAGCTTAATCGATCTCTTTTATCTATCTTATTGTGGATTTCTCCTGTATCACTGCTCCCCTATTTATCATTGAATATCTTTACCCCCGTCTTTGGTCAGTTGGTAGAACTCTTATAGTCATATCTTTATTAAACCAAGATACTCTTACGCCAAGCTTCACAGAGGAAAATAAATCTGATACCTTGGAATACTCCTGGATGAAATGCTACAATAATGTTCTGTGCGCTTGCGGATTGGTTCACTCTTCTCTTAAAGCATAACAAACATCAATCAACACTTGTTCTATTAAGGAGTTACCGCTTTCCTTAGCGGGCTTACCCTTGTTCTGTTTATTTATGGTGTAAACATGATGCTTTATGACTGGTTTCGACCTACCAGACAACTACGACAACGATCCAGAGGCTTTGTTGAGGAGAGTGCGTCAAGGACTCACCCTCCTCGACTTAGACTTGCTCTAGAAGCACCTTTGATCCAACCAGCTAAACAGCAAGACCCTTCCACGTCCGCTCAGCCATAACAAAATGCTAGAGAAAAAGCTCCCCGGTCAGCTGGAAGCTAGCCCCAAGGAAAATGTGAGTGCCATCACAACTAGAGGCGGAAAATCCACGCAAGAACCGCCAAATCCTAACAATGCAGGGAAAGACAGAGCACCTGATGAAGAGTCAGAAGAGGAGGAATAAATTGAGGTTGAGGAGGCAAAAGCACCCCTCAAGAAAGCACCGCACGAGTTCTATGATACCCCGGTGCTGCCATTTCCCCCTCGACAGAGGAAGCCAACAGTGGACGAGCAATTTGGGAAGTTTGTTGAGGTAATAAAGAAATTATATGTCAACATACCTCTACTTGATGCGATGCAGGTTCCCACATACTCCAAGTATTTAAAGGACATTCTCAATGACAAACGCCCAATTCTGTCCATGGAGATCATTAAATTGATCGAGGAATGTAGTGCCGCTATCTTGAACTCTCTTCCAGAAAAGAAGCGAGATCTAGGGTGCCCAACCATCCCTTGTTCCATCGGGATGCAACAATTCAACAACGCCCTTTGTGACTTGGGGGCGAGCATGAGCGTCATGCCAAAGGTGGTATATGATAAACTTAATGTCAATTCATTATCCCCCATAGCAATGTGCTTGCAGCTCGCCGACCAATCAGTTCGCTACCCGGCAGGCATTGCGGAGGACGTACCCGTAAGGATAAGAAATTGTCTTGTCCCCGTCGATTTTGTGATGCTAGTCATGGAGGCCGATGTGAAGACGCCTCTCATACTAGGAAGACCGTTCCTTAGCACCGTAAACACCAATATTGACGTTGGGGCCGGAGAAATCCACCGCAACATTAATGGGCACGATGAGAAGTTCGCCTTCAAGCCCCGAATGGAAAAATACAATCAGGTACGCACCTTCTATGGTAAAAATCCTAACATGGTGCAAAAAATAGAAGTATACCCACTTGCACCAAAATTGGGTGCACCGTTGGTAAAAGTTGAGAGCGCACCACTGCTGCTCAAGAAGAAGAACGAGCCATAGGAAATGAAGAGAAAGGTCACCGCCAAGCCAAAGAAAATCAAACAAGTATGGCGGAAGAAAGAAGTTGCACCATTCGTGGAAAATTCTCCATCCACGACGGGCACCACGAAGAATTAAGCGCAGAGTACGTCTTGTACGAGATGTAAAATCTGGATCCTCGTTGGGAGGTAAACCAATATTTATCCCCCTTCTTTTCCTTACCCTATTAAATTAGTTTTATTTTCCTTAACCACTAAATTAGGCTAAAAAAATATTTTGGTGATGGCTCGGCCAAATTTACTGGCCGGGAGGTCAAATTTCATCAAAAATGACCACCCGGGTAAAAATCTGAGGCTCCAACCTAGCCAGGTAATATTTAGCACCCTGGAGGTCATATTTCATCAAAAACGACCCTCCGGGTGATGATCTGATCATCCAACCCGGCTAGTCAGATTTCAGCAAACTGGGAGGTCATATTCCATGAAAATGACCACCCCGGCTAGGTAAATTTTGGGAGGTCAGATTCTATCGAATTTTAGCACGCGGGAGGTCATATTTTGCGAAATATGATCACCCGGCTCGTTAATGTTGAGCCACCTAACCTGAAATAACCCCGCCCAGTTTTAGCACCCTGGGGGTCATTTTTCATCAAAAACGACCACCCGGCTGGGTCATTTCTGCCACCCGGCAAGCCATGCCGCCCGGCACAACTTTTCCTCGAATTTTTGGTACTTTTACTGTAGAAATGATGGTCATGAGTGGTGGAGGTATAGCCAGCCTTCTCTTGAAGAAAAATGTTCATCAAAAGCCCCACCATGAGTGAAAGTATATGAATGAGAGCCACACATGTCATCTCACTCTTTCACCACTCACACTCACCTGCCATCCTACTCACCTAAGCCTCATGAGTGGCAGCACACTCATTGAAAACATACAACTTTGACCATCCCATCACTGTATTCTTGCTCCCTACTGTCTTAGCAAATTTTTGGACAAATTGAGCAAGTGGATCACATGGCACTTGGACCTAGCCCTCTCCTATCACCACTAAAGCAATAATGGTGCAAATAGAGGAGTAAGGCCTGCCGGCCGGCATGGGCTGCTGCCCGGCATGTCCCACCGCCTGGCATAGAAAATTTTACCCTAAGGCTCCCCCCGAGCCTATAAATACCGGGCACCCTCTCACTTGCTTCTCCACCCAAAACCTTCAGCTAAAAACATCTTCTCTACCTCACAAACTCCCTCCCTTTTCACTCCTCTTCTCACTCCACTAGTTTTCTCTAGTAAGTGCACTTTGACTCAACAATAAAAGTGTGCTGCAATAAAACCAACTAGAGAGAATTTGTTGTCACCCTTGCACCTTTGAACGACTAACACTTGGACTGCTAACCGAGCGACTAACCGCTAACCATTATCATCATTTTGTCCTTCGGGTATTGTGTCCAAGTAACCCTTTTGCAGGAATGACAGATATTTGGAGAGGCCTCTACACCAAGTTCAGCAGCAGCAACAGCTCAAGCCGTGGGAGGCGCACACCAAGTGAGCACTCAGAAGCCGAGCACTCTAGAGCTTCACATGGGTATGCCCCGAGTTATCTCTCAGACACAATGTCCATATCCGAAGCCCCTTATGGTGCAAAGCATGCAAGATGAAGAGTTTGAGAAGTTCATGGAGAGTGAAGAGAATATGGTGTTCAATGACTATGATGAGCAAAGCAAATTCACTGCCATTCGAGATCGGGAATTCACGTTCGTGCGCAAGTTCAACCACAACTTCCTCGAGCGAATCGGCGTCCTCGCTGATTTCGAGTACACGCTCAACACTGCTAGATGGTATGATTTCTACCTCCTCAATCATTACGGTTCTAAATGGCTTACCATTGAATTCCGTTGCACCTTAAAAGTTCATACCACTCCGTCTAACAAATTAGGCACTCGATCTTTTTGGTGAAACCTATGAACGATCTTTAAAACAAATTAGTAACTACCTTGGTTTTGACCGTAAGGCCGCCATAGACATTGATAAACTAAAAGGTTTCACACCTCAAGGACTTTGGGCTAAGATAGGAAATCCCATCACGGGGCAGGAGCGCACTAGCGACATTCATAACCCTTCACTCCGTATAATTCACCGCTTTATCACTCACTACCTCACCCCTCGGGGTGATGTACGTTCAGTGAATAGTTTGAATAAAGCCTATCTCTATGCTGTGATAAAGAAAATTAAAACGAACCCCACATTCTTCCTCATCAACCATTGGCTCACCCTAGCATTCAAGTAGCATGGACCTATCACTTTCACACCTTTTGTCACTAGAATTGCTAGAAAGGTTGGCGCGCTCCATAGAGCTTGAATAGATCGTCTCCCTAGTGCTCCTTTGCTAGGGAAAGATCACTTTTGTCAAACCCACCTTTTGAAGGAGGAGAAAAATAGGTTCTACATGCTTTATCTAGTGCATGACGCAGAGATAAAACTGCCTAACCTCGAGCTTACCATCATCGTTAGAAAGAACATTCTATACAAATGGCAAGCTCCCGTGCAGCGTGCATGACACAATGTTTCAGGGGATAGGCTAGGAACAAGAGCACCTCGAACAGGTGCTTCAAGAAGCTCCCAAAACCATTGGGAGCAACCACAGTTCCCCGGATTTACTAGTTCATCAACACACTACACTACTTCATCCCATGAAGAATATGAACCATCCAATCCCTATGGGATGGGAAGTTACCATCAACCTCATGGAGGCATAGTGATAAACCATGTGGAGATGTGCCACGGTTTGCAATATATGTGATGAGTAATTGACTTGAGCGGATTTGGTGTTTAAATTGAAATGCGGGAATCCGGGGATTGCATGAGTTTGTGCATGTAATGGTTATGACTAACCGGAGTTGGTCGAGGTATTGGTGATGTTGTAGGAGATGGGAAATGTGTTTGCTTGTCACATGATGTGTAGGTCACTGGAGTCGACTTAGCGGTCAACGGCGAGAGGATCGGGCACAAGTAGGAGACTTGGGGCTAGACGATTAGGAGGCCGGGTGGAGTCAAGGGTGATCCATGCCGTACACGTGGAGAGGCAAGAAGCACGGACAGTTTCACGGTTGAGCCTCAAAACCGTGGTGGTGGTGAAGATGGCGTGTTGACCAAGTCAAGGCGAGCGGGATGCCGGTGCAAGTGACAAGGCGGTCCAATGGACAAGGACCGGGAGAGACTTGCCGGTGGTCAGGATCGCGAGACAAGGTGACACACATCAACATCGAGAAGATGTGCTTTGAGAAGCGTGCAAGGTGGTTTCCCGGTTTGTGCCTCAAAACCGGTGGCAGCAATTGGAGGTGCACGTGGCACCATCGCGAAGCTTGCGTCAAGGGCAAGCAAAGTTGTAAAGGGCTCGATGGCATTCAGGCGACGAGGAAAAAGATGGACGGTTATGCCCCCGGTGGTAGGTGGGTGTGTTATGTAGGTCAAGTGTAGAGTTGTCATGTGGACAATAGACCCTAGGCCTATATAAGAAGAGGTAGGGCTGGTGGAAGAGGTGCCTCTCTTTCCCTCAGCCTTGCCTTAGGTCTTCATTCAAAGTACTAGGAGAGGTCTTCATGTTTTAGAGGAGAGTAGTGGGTGTGTGAGAGAGATCTCTTGCTCTCCCAAATAGTGGGAGGAAGAGGGTGGCTTCCTAGCCTTGTAAATATGAGTCTTGAAGCATGTTTCCATGATATGCAATTTATTTTGGTGCTCAAGATCTTCCTCTCTCCCTAAATCCCGAATTTTTCTTTTTCCCTATTTTCGGAGCTATTTTCATGGAGATTTTTTATCTCATTTTTGAGTGGGTTTTGGTACAAATTTTTTGATGGATCTTGGTGCTAGGACATGCCTAAACATTCCTCTATGGATCCTTGATTGGATCCTAGGCAAGAGCACCTTCAATTTCATGGATTTCCACAAGAACATTCAAACCCTAGAGCTTTTGGTAAATCCTCAAATTCGTGATGAATTCTTGAGATTTTTGTGTGATTTCACTTGGAGAAGGAACATCCTACCTTGATGTTTCTCTAGTCCAAATTTCGTGATTTATGGAGTTCGTTTGTTAGGGTTTTGCAATTCTTTCTTTGCGGTTCATTGTTGCTGTTCTGAACCTATCAGGCCCGACCGGCAGTGCCGATGGCTACTGCTGGTGGCACCAACTGCCGATGGACCAGCAAGGACCAGCACTGCCGATGGTCACTGCCGATGACTGGACCAGCACTGCCGATCGCCTAGACCAGCACCGCCGATCAGCACTGCCGATTCCTCGTCAGAACAACTCAGTTTTTTAGAGTGTTTCTTCCATAGTTTTGTGCCTTAGTTTTCCACCTTCATTAATTGTTTTTTATGTGTTTTTACAGTAGATTTGTGTCTTGGTTGTACCCAACAGACAGCTACAACTGGCACTGCCGATGGGTGTGACCAGCACTGCCGATGATGTCAACCGGCACTACCGATGGCTGTGATCGGCACTTCCGATGGTAGACTAGTAAGGTCTTGTTTTTGTGAGGTTCTTGACTATCTCAAGTCCATGCTGTTTTTCTTTGTTTTTGCTGTGCTTCATAGCTGTTGTTGATGACTATTAAGGGTAGCACATCATAAGTTGGTTTGTGTAGTCTTGATTATTGGTTTCGAGATTGGCTTGGGTTGTAATTGAGACATAGGCCAAGTTCTTGTAAAGAATTTTAATTGGCTCCCATTCACGCCCCCCCCCCCCTCTGATCACCTTATTGGTCCTTTAATTGGTATCAGAGTTGGTTTGATCACTAGTTGACCTTTACCGGCTTTGTGATCCGAAGGCAACATGGAGAAGCGTGTTGTCAAGCTGTGGATGTTCGATGGAGAGGACTTCCCCTACTGGAAGTCGCGGACCAAGGCTTTTCTGCTGAGTCAAGGATGTGCTATCTGGGACATCGTCGAGCAAGAATACAACATACCTGCCGACCTCAACACCGCTCCAGTAGGTGAGTTGAACAGGTATGAGAACAACTCCAAAGTTGTCAATATTCTGCTCTCTGCACTTGGTAGGAGTGAACATGATCGCGTTGCACACCTTAACATTGCTCATGCTATTTGGGATAAGGTTTGCACGTACCACAAGGGTACCAATCAAGTCAAGTCTATGCATAAGGATTCTTACAATAGACAGTACCAAACCATTGCACAAAAACCTAGCGAGTCACTAGATGACACTTTTTGTAGGTTTGAGGCAATTGTGTGCAACTTGCGGGCTTTTGGTAACCTTGTGTACAATGACAATGATAGAGCTAAGCAACTGCTGTACTTACTTGATGAAAATGTTTGGGGGGTTAAAATTGCTTCTCTAGAAGAAACTGCTGACTTCAATAACCTGAACTGTGAGCAACTGTATAGCAAGCTAAAATCTCATGAACTGTCTAGGAAATCTCGTCCTAATCTTGCTATTCCTGCTTCTAGCATGGCTTTGCTCTCTAGCTCTTAGAAGGGTAGTCACAATGATACTTCTTATGGAACTAACCGCTCACTTGACAAGTCTTCCTTGGAGTTTGCTTTGTCTTCTCTTGTTGCAGCTTCCGATGAACAGATGGAGTGCATTCCTCATGAGGAGCTGTCCTTGCTCATAAGGAAGTTTAGGAAGTTCTACAACAACCACAAGGGGAGAAGAGGAGGTGGTTCAAGAACCTGCTTCCAGTGCGGTGACCCGGGACACTTCATTGCTGATTGTCCCAAGAAGAAGAAGAAGGACGGGTACCGCGACAACAACACTGAAGACTTCAAGTAGAAGAAGAACCTCTTCTACAAGAAGGGCAAGAACTCCAAGAAGTTCGCCAAGGCCATTGCACGCACCTGTGATGCCGCCTTGAGCGATGTTGACCTCACATCAAGCGAATGCCTTTCAAGCTTGTAGGAGGAGGTTGAGAAGCCACGAGTCAAGAGGAAGGATGACTTCACCAGGCTTTGCTTCATGGCAAAGAACAACCATGACACCAACTCTGGATCCGACTCTGACACAAGCGAGGTACCTCCCACTCTTGATGAGCTCTCTTCTGAACTTGATCATTTGCGTGATGTTCTGCTCATGTAAGATGATAAGGTTCACAGTGCTGTTCGTGAAAGTAGAGAGCTTAAGTCTAAGTTGGAGAGTGCTGATTTTGAAATTTTTTCGCTTAGGTCTAAGCTTGCTTGTGTCGATATTGCTACTAAGTGTGAGTCTTGTCAAGTAGTGATGAATGATCTAAGTCAGAGGGAGAGTGTGCATGCTCAAGTTGCCAGTCAGCTTGAGAGTGCCCTCAAGGAGCTTGAGAATTCAAAGCTAGGCCAACTCTTTTGGGTGCATGTCAGAAATGCCCCAAGCTCACAGATGAGTTGGAAGCTCAGTCCCACAAAGTCAAAGAGCTCGAGTCCAAGCTGCTTCATGAGACTCGCTCAAAAGTTCCCCCACCTCTGTGTGAAGTGTGTGTCACCCTCAAGGACAAGCTAGTAATCACTAGGGAGGAAAACAAGGTCCTAGTTCAGGAAAATGACTATCTTGTTTCTAGACTCCAGAGAACCCTAGTGAGTGAGGAAAAGATTGAGAGTGATTTGGCAAGAGTGAAGGAGAGTGCTTCTAGGTCAACCTTGATACATCCGACCTAGGTAGGGTGGAACGAAGCCCGACACACCGATCCGGATTCTTTGAATCCCGCAATCTTAGCACCACAACTCCTGCCGAAAGCCCGACACACCGATCCGATTCTAGGTCCACGACCTGAATTCGCAGTCTTAGCACCGCAATACCGGCGCCCCCACTCAGGGAAAGGACCAATCTCCCTAAAAGACTAGTCTGATAGGGGAAGGGTGGCTCTCCCTTTTAAGGTGGCTTCCACCTCCCAAGCTAAGCAAGGTGGGATTATTCAGAGGCTCACACAGTCGCCGCCCCAGCGGGTAATAGTGGAGGATGTCCTCATCATTCTCCCCTTCTTAACAAGGGCCCAGCTCTGATACCAAATGATACATCCGGCCCAGGTAGGGTGGAACGAAGCCCGACACACCGATCCGGATTCTCTGAATCCCGCAATCTTAGCACCACAACTCCTGCTGAAAGCCCGACACACCGATCCGATTCTAGGTCCACGACCCGAATCCGTAGTCTTAGCACCGCAACACCGGCGCCCCCACTCAGGGAAAGGCCCAATCTCCCTAAAAGACTAGTCTAATAGGGGAAGGGTGGCTCTACCTTTTAAGGTGGCTTCCACCTCCCAAGCTAAGCAAGGTGGGATTATTCAGAGGCTCACACGGTCGCCGCCCCAGCGGGTAATAGTGGAGGATGTCCTCATCAGACCTATAACTTAGGCTTGGGATTTCAGAGGTGTGACAAAGAGAGTGAAAATGTGGGTAAGTTTGTGCCTAGCTCTAGCTACAAGGATGAGGAACAATCCATCAAACCCACTGACACATACTATCCATCAAACCCCAAACCTTTCTTCAACCCAAAGCAAACAGAGAAGCCAAAACCCAAGCTTCGCCATGCAAACCAAGCCTTATCCTAAGGGTGTCTACATTTGCATGTTTTGTGGTCGAAAGGGCCACTTGGATAAGTTCTGTTATAGGCGTAAGAGGATTGAGAGGAAGCAAGCTGAGTTCACTAGGGATGCTTTTTATGATGATTTTGTTGAGTTTCAGCCTCGCTCTTTTTCTCGTGCCTATCGTGGATAGGGTCATCCCCCATATGGCTTTGATTCATGAAACAGAGGCTTTGTGCAGCAGCGCTTTGGCGCCCCATGTTTTCCTCATCGTGGTGAGTGTCACTCATATGGATTTGGCTTTCACATAGATGATTTCTATCCTTACAACCCAAGGATCGAGTCGAGACGCTTTGACAGGCCACGTTTTCCCTATCGTGGTTCTCATCCCATGCATTCAAATGATATTGTGCAAAGAACTGTGATGACTACTACCGGTCGTATGGTTAAGTGTTGGATTCCCAAATGCCTTTTGACTAACCCCAGCACTGAGCCATCGACTTTTCCTTCTTGTTCTTTGTAGGCAGCAGATAGAGGTCTAGAGAACAAATGGTTGATGGACTCCGGGTGTTCGCACCACATGACCGGGCATGCAAAGTGGTTCTCCAACCTCACTCCCTTGAAGCGCCGGGAGTATGTGACCTTTGGAGATGACAAGAGAGGGAGAGTGCAGGCAAGAGGCGCGATAAAGGTAAATTAAAAATTCACTCTCAAGGATGTTGGTTTGGTTGAGTATCTCAAGTACAATCTCCTCTCTGTCTCTCAGCTTCTTGATGTTGATTTGGAAATGCGCTTTAATCGAATGCTTCTTGTGCTCTTGATTCGAGTGGTTCCTTGGTTTGTGGGACTTCTCGCATTGGTAGAGTTTTTCAGGCTGATTTTGCTGGTTCTCCTGGTTCTCACAAGTGCTTGTTTGCTCAATCTTCTTCTGAGCTCTAGAAATGGCATAGGAGACTGGGTCACATGAGCTTTGACTTGTTATGTCGCTTGAGTGACCTAGATTTGATCTGAGGATTGCCAAAGATCAAATTTGATAAGGATTTGGTTTGTGCTCCTTGTCGTCATGGGAAAATGATTGCGGCTTCTCATCCACCAATTAATTTGGTGATGACTGAACGCCATGGAGAGTTGCTTCACATGGACATTGTTGGTCCTTCTCGGGTTCGTTCGGCGGGTGGGAAGTGGTATGTTCTTGTGACTGTTGACGACTACTCTCGCTACTCTTGGGTTTACTTTCTTGAGAGCAAGGATGAAGTGTTTCATCAATTTTGGACCTTAGCTTTGAGGTTGTTCAAGGATCTTCCTAGAGCATTACGAGCAATCTGCATTGATAATGGCATTGAGTTCAAGAACTCCTCCTTTGATGCTTTCTGTCTTGAGCATGGTATTGAGCATCAGTTTTCAGCACCTCGTGTTCCCTAGCAGAATGGTGTGGTTGAAAGAAAGAACAAAACCTTGGTGGAGATGGCCCGGACGATGCTTGATGAGCATAGGACTCCGAGGCGGTTCTGGGTTGAGGCTATTAGCACTGCTTGCTATGTTTCCAATCGGATTTTCTTGCGCTCAATTCTTAATGTGACTTCTTATGAGCTGTGTTTTGGGAGGAAGCCCTCAATTTCTCATTTGTGTGCCTTTGGTTGCAAGTTGTTTATTCTCAAGCGTGGCAATCTTGATAAGTTTGAGTCAAGATCTTCTGATGGCATCTTTCTTGGTTACTCTCTTCATGGTCATTCCTATAGAGTTTTGAATTTGGAAACTAACACCAATGTAGAATCTTGCGATGTAACCTTTAATGAATCTAACTCTTGTGCTAGGAATGTGATTGAGTCTGTAGGTGACAATGAGCTGAAGGAAAGCATCTTTGTAGAAGAGAACCTACAGGGCTTTGACGATGATGATGATGATGATTCACTTCATCTCTCATCTGAGCTTGTTCCTGCTGCTACCAGTACTCCAGTAGAGGGTCCAGAAGCTTCTACATCGACTTCAGTGGCTGTCAAGCGAGCTCCAGCTGTGGTTGAGGGGGAGGTACACTCTAAGAGAGAGGCCCCTAGCCACATTCAGCATCAACATCCACCTCAACAAATGATTCATAATCTCTATGAGATGACAACAAGGTCAAGGTCTCCACATCTCGCTTGCTTTACCAATTCTCTCTTTGTTGCAACCTTTGAACCCCAAGATGTTGGACAAGCACTATCTGATGAACATTGTGTTAATGCCATGCATGAGGTGTTGGAAAATTTTGAGAAAAACAAAGTCTGCACCCTTGTAGATCCTCCCAAAGATGTCAACATCATAGGAACCAAGTGGGTGTTCAAAAACAAACATGGGGAGGATGGTGAGGTTGTGAGAAACAAGGCTAGGCTTGTTGCTCAGGGTTTTAGCCAAGTGGACGGCTTAGATTATGGTGAAACCTTTACTCCTATTGCTCGCATAGAAGCCATTAGGATCTTGCTTGTATTTGCTGCCTCTAAGGGCATTAGACTCTATCAAATGGATGTCAAGAGTGCTTTCCTAAATGGTTTCATAGAGGAAGAAGTGTATGTGAAGCAACCCCCTGGCTTTGAGCTTTAGAAGGCTTTGTATGGGCTAAAGCAAGCACCTAGGGCATGGTATGTAAGGCTTAAGACCTTCTTGCTAGAGTGCGGGTATGTCATGGGGTGTGTTGACAAAACCGTGTTCACTTTTAAGCATGGCAATGACTTTCTAATGGTTCTGATTTACGTGGATGATATCATCTTTGGTGGTTCCTCTCATGTTCTTGTGTCCAGATTTCAGGAAGCCATGGAAAGTGAATTTCAGATGTCGATGATGGGCGAGCTCACCTTCTTGGGCTTCAAATCAAATAGTGCAAGTAAGGCACTTTCATACATTAAGCCAAGTACATGAAGGATCTCCTGAAGAAGTTCAACATGGTCAACGTGAAGCCGTTGTCAACATCGATGTCCACTGCAACGGCACTTGACCCCGATGAAGACTGTGAAGCGATGGACCAAAGGGAGTACAGGAGCATGATTGGCTCCCTCTTGTACCTGATGGCGACAAGACCCGACATACATTTTGCGGTGTGGCTTTGTGCTCGCTTTCAAGCTTCCCCAAGGGTGACTCATCGCAAGGCTGTCAAGCGCATCTTCAGGTATCTCAAATACACCCTTGAGTTTGGTCTTTGGTACTCTGCATCTTCATCTCTTGATCTCATTGGGTATTCGGATGTGGACTTTACTGGGTGTAGAATTGATAGGAAGAGCACTTCTGGTACTTGCCATTTCTTGGGTACTTCTTTGATCTGTTGGTCTTCTCATAAGCAGTCGAGTGTTGCCCAATCCACCACCGAGGCTGAGTATGTTGCTGGTACTAGCTGCTGCTCCAAAATCCTATGGATTGTGTCCACCATGAGAGACTATGGGTTAACCTTTAAGACTGTTCCACTCATGTGTGATAACTCCAGTGCCATATGCTTAGCCAAAAACCCAAACCAGCATGGTAAGGTCAAACACATCAATGTGTGATTCCACTTCCTGAGAGACAATGTTGAGAAAGGGGATGTTGAGGTCAAATACATCGATACCAGAAACCAACTAGCTGACATCCTCACCAAGCCCCTAGATACTTCGAGACATGCTTTACTTCAGTAGGAACTTGGTATATATATATATATATATCATACCATTTTCGCATTGCATCTCATATATAATATATGCATTGGTAGATGAGCTTTGATTCTTATGCTTGCCTGTATTTCTCATTGCTATGATTGAGCTTGAGCTAAGTTGTGTGAATGTGATGGTGATCTCTCAAGCTTAGATTTTCTAGATGTCCTGTTATAGACTCATGTGAGCAACTTGCTAATCTTAAAGGTAAACTAAGCTTTTTGTGAACCTTATGATCTAATCTTGCTAAAACTTGCTCACCATGTGTATAATCGCTTTTATCCCTGGCAAAACTTGCATTGAGGCTAGTCTAGAGGATGTCTTGGCTTTGGCACCTTGTGTTTGTGAAATGAAAGGCTTTGTAATTGTTTAGCTCATGATGGAACATTGTGGGAACGCGTGTTCCTTTTGCCACAAAGGCATGCTCTTTTGTCTTGTGCATAAACATGAATAATCTCCTAAGTGCTTTGATCAAGAATAATTCTAAAATACTAAATCCTAACACTATGACTTAAAGCCTCAGGGTGTTTGCCATAACCAGTCGTGCGACCCTCCGCATGGATAAGAGGACACATGAGGATAAACAATAATCACTTGATCAACTGAGTCTCTGTTGCATATGTGAGCGTTTATAGAGCTTATTTTCTATGAATGCTTGTTGCCCTAATTGAGATTGAGACTGGCTAGTATCTTTTGATTCACTTGATGCATGTTTTGCCTTGGATGGGAGTACTTACACATGTGGTGGCAGATTTTCTCATGATAAGCAAAGTTTGATTCTATCTAAGCTAGTCAATCTTTCTACTTAGCTTCTATAGCTCTTGCTGTTTATGCTTTGCTATATATTTTTTATCTTTGTATGGTTGTGCGCCATTGCTTTTACACTTCATAGCTCTATGCTTGTGATTAGCATAGTTAAATGCTTGTTTGCATAATTGTTGAAGCTCCTTAGGTTTGCATTTTCATGCATTGCATGTTTGCTTGTTCTTTTGCCTCTTTGATGAGTTCATTGCCAAAGGGGGAGAAAATATTGGGTCGTGCACAAATAATGCTAAGAAACTTAAAATGATCCATTTTGCATTACATGAGACCTACCACAAGTTTAGGGGGGGCATATCATGATCTTGAGCATTTTCTTACGCTTTTCACATTCTTTGCTTCTCAAGTCGCTTTCTTTGCAAACTCTTGGTGTTGTGATCCCTACTTTGCTAGATGGCTTGTTTCACCTTTTCTTTGGTTTTGAGCCATTTGGATGTGCCTATTTGGATTCACATTTCAATCTCTAAATCTTTGTGCATTTGGTGTTGTCAATGCACTCATCAAGGGGGAGATTGAGAAACCATGTGGAGATGTGCCATGGTTTGCAATATATGTGATGAGTAATTGACTTAAGAGGATTTGGTGTTTGGGTTGAAATGCGGGAATCCGGGGATTGCATGAGTTTGTGCATGTCATGGTTATGACTAACCGGAGTTGATGGAGGTATTGGTGATGTTATAGGAGATGGGAAATGTGTTTGCTTGTCTTGTGATGTGTAGGTCACTGGAGTCAACTTGGCGGTCAACGGCGAGAGGATCGGGCACAAGTAGGAGACTTGGGGCCCGACGATTAGGAGGCCAGGTGGAGTTAAGGGTGATCCATATCGTACACGTGGAGAGCCAAGAAGCATGGACGGTTTCACAGTTGAGCCTCAAAACCATGGTTGTGATGAAGACAGCGTATTGACCAAGTCAAGGCGAGCGAGATGTCGGTGCAAGTGACAAGGGGGCCCGATGGACAGGGACCAGGAGAGACTTGCCGGTGGTCAGGATCGCGAGACAAGGTGACACGTGTCGACATCGAGAAGTCATGCTTTGAGAAGCATGCAAGGAGGTTTCCCGGTTTGGGTCTCAAAAGCGGTGGCGGCGATTGGAGGTGCACGTGGCACCATCGCGAAGCTTGCGTCGAGGGCAAGCAAAGTTGTGAAGGGCTCGATGGCATTCGGACGACGAGGAAAAAGATGGACAGTTATGCCCCCGATGGTAGGTGGATGTGTTATGTAGGTCAAGGATAGAATTGTCATGTGGACAATAGACCCTAGGCCTATATAAGAAGAGGTAGGGCTGGTGGAAGAGGTGCCTCTCTTTCCCTTACCCTTGCCTTAGGTTTTCATTCAAAGTGCTAGGAGAGGTCTTCATGTTTTAGAGGAGAATAGTGGGTGTGTGAGACATCTCTTGCTCTTCCAAATAGTGGGAGGAAGAGGGTGGCTTCCTAGACTTGTACCTATGGATCTTTGTAAGCATGTTTCCATGATATGAGATTTATTTTTGTGCTCAAGATCTTCCTCTCTCCCTAAATCCCGAATTTCTGTTTTTCCCTATTTTTAGAGCTATTTTTGTAGAGATTTTTCATCTCATTTTTGAGTGGGTTTTAGTACAAATTTCTTTAGGGATCTTGGTGCTAGGACATCCCTAAACATTCCTCTATGGATCCTTGATAGAATCCTAGGCAAGAGCACCTTCGATTTCGTGGATTTCCTCAAGAACATTATAACCCTAGAGCTTTCGGTAAATCCTCAAATTCGTGATGAATTCTTGAGCTTTTTGTGTGATTTCACTTAGAGAAGGAACGTCCCACCATGATGTTTCTCTAGTCCAAATTTTGTGATTTTTGGAATTCGTTTGATAGGGTTTTGCAATTTTTTCTTTGCGGTTCGTTGTTGCTGTTCTGAACCTGTCGGGCCCGACCGGCAGTGCTGATGGCTACTGCCGGTGGCACCAACTGCCGATGGACCAGCAAGGACCAGCACTACCGGTGGTCACTACCGATGACTGGACAAGCACTGCCAATCACCTGGACCAGCACCGCCGATCGGCACTGCCGATAATCTGATCAGCACTGCTGATTCTTCGTTAGAATAGCTTAGTTTTTGAGAGTGTTTCTTCCATAGTTTTGTGCCTTGGTTTTCCACCTTCATTAATTGTTTTCTATGTGTTTTTATAGTGGATTTGTGTCTTGGCTGTACCCAACCAACAGTTACAACCGGCACTGCTGATGGGTGTGACCGGCACTGCTGATGGTGTCAAATGGCACTGCCGATGGCTGTGATCGGCACTTCCAATGGTAGACCAGTAAGGTACAGTTTTTGTGAGGTTCTTGACTATCTCAAGACCTTGCTGTTTTTCTTTGTTTCCGCTGTGCTTCATAGCTGTTGTTGATCACTCCTAAGGGTAGCACATCACAAGTTGGTGTGTGTAGTCTTGGTGATCGGTTTCGAGGTTGGCTTGGGTTGTAATTGGGACATAGGCCAAGTTCTTGTAAAGAATTTTAATTGGCTCCCATTCACCTCCCCCTCCTCTGGTCGCCTTCTCGGTCCTTCACATGGGAACTTCACGTTCCTCCCGATTCACATCATACAACTTTTTGGAGTTGGAAGATGACATGCAATACCTGGCTGCAAACACTTATGAGACCAACATGCGAACTCAAGAAATACAAGCAGCCATAAGGGACGGACAAGAATGGCAGCAACAAATGAACATCTCCATGATGGACCAACTGTTCGGCCACTTCAACATCAACTATCAACCGCCACAGTGAATGCCATCTAAGTTTAAGTCTTGCAAAGACCTAAGCTTGGGAAGGTACCCAGACCAAGGTGTGCCATTCATCCTACCCCCCTCGCCTTCTTTCTCTAGTTGAGTTATTTTGTTTTCCTAAGAAAATCCAAAAAGATTTTTAGTTTCAATAAAATTTAAGAAAACACAAAAAGATTTTAGCTTTCAAGGAAAACCATAAAAATTTGCAAAACCAAAAAGAACAAAAAGATTTACCATTTTTTCAAATAAAATTGAGAACTTAGTCTCTACCTTGCCTATGGAAATGATGAATAGTTGCTATGTTAGCTCCCTGTGAGTCTCAAGTATACAATCTCTACTCTTCATTTTGGTGGGTAATGGTAGACTGGCATGATGATAAGCTAGTCTCTCTATGTTTTAATGGGTGAAAAATGGCTAATAAACCAAGTCTAGTTGTTGGAATTCATGATATAGCATGTTTTGGATGAGTCTATGATCTCCTCATGATTAGAGTCTGATGATTTCATTCAAAAACCATGCTGCAATAAAGACCCCCCCTTACTTGGTGCATGTTTTTCCTATTATAGAAAAAGTCCTACCAAGGCCAGATATTAATTGTGAACCCACTTTTATGCCATCCATCTATGGACTGAGTTTGGTTAAGATTTGATCCTTATGAGGGACTTGCACTTTCAAAGCCAATCATTTTCCTTTGCGTTATCTTTGAGTTCTCAAATAATCATGCTTGGTTATGCGGTTTCCATATTGGATTCAAGCATCCACTTCACTAAGCATGTTAGCCAAAAATCTCTTCGTTGCGAAAACCTTGATCCTACAAGAAAGATTTTGGTCCTCCCAAAATAAATGCTCAGAAAAAGTTTGCAAAAATTTGAACCATTGAACTAGCTTCTCTACACTATGAGAGCTGAAAAAGAAAGAAAGAAAAAGAAGAAAGAAAGAGAAAAATGAGAAAAAAATTATCAGCTCTCATGGATGTACAAACGTCAAGTTTCAAGGTTCATTCAAAAAAAATCATTTGAGCAAAATAAAGGACCATTGTTTCACTCTAGCACAAAAAACCAGTCTTTGATAAAGATTTTTGCTATTATGCTAGTCCACTCCTTCGCGTGAGTCCATTCTCTCCCTCTCCCCTGGACATTATTTCCAAATGGTTAGAATGAGAAAGTGCAAAGTCTTTTCGCTAGGACCATCTCTTAACTTAACAAAATATGCATATTAAATGTGCCATCCTACCAAGCTCCATCATTTGTACGGAATGCTCCGTAGTGCCCTCCATAAGGGGATAGGTGACATCTCTCCATAATTTTTAGAGTGTCTTGTATGGGAACACATCTTCTTAGCAGACCATCTGAGCATACTCGAAAGAGGTAGGGGTCATCCCAAAGGTGTATCTGACTGTCTCTCATGATCTTCTTTCGATCTGCCCCTGGTGGTATGTACCCCCCTACGAGGTAGTTAACAATATTTGCATACCAGGGATCTACGAAATAGACTTTTAAAAGGGTGTCATCCCTGAGATAGTCGTCTATAGGTAGCTCATCTTGACTGGAATTTTGTAAGCGCGAGAGATGATCTATCACTGAATTCTCGACTCCTCTCTTATCCCAGATTTCTATGTCAAATTATTGAAGGAGAAGGATCCAACAAATGAGTCGAGGCTTAGCATCTTTCTTTGTCAAAAGGTACTTGAGGGATGTGTGGTCTATGTATATGATGAACTTCGACCCAACCAAATAGGATCTGGATTTGTCTATGGCAAAGACGACTACTAATAATTCCTTTTATGTGCTAGCATAGTTGGGCTGGGGGCCTGTTAGAGTCTTACTTACATAGGAGATTGCATAGTGCTTTTTGTCCTTGCATTGTCCTAAGACAACTCCAATGGCATAGTCACTTGCATCACACATGATCTCGAAGGGTAGTTCCCAATCTGGTGGCTGAATAATAGGGGCTGTGACTAATGCATTTTTTAGCCTTTCGAATGCAGCCATGCATTCTTGATCAAAGTTGAACAGAGTATCCTTAGCTAGGAGGTTTGTCAAGGGTCTGGATATTTGAGAGAAATTCTTGATAAATCTCCTATAGAAGCCGGCATGGCCGAGGAAACTGCGGATTCCCTTTACGTTTGAGGGTGGTGGCAAGGAGTCGATCACCTCTATTTTCACTTTATCCACCTCTATTCCTTTTGATGAGATCTTGTGTCCTAGGACAATTCCTTCTTTCACCATGAAATGGTACTTCTCCCAGTTGAGAACAAGGTCTTTCTCTCTACATCTTGTCAAGACTTTCTCTAAATTGTTCAGACATGCCTCAAAGGTTGTACCATAGACAGAAAAGTCACCCATGGAAACTTCCATGACCTTTTATTTGAAGTCTGAGAAGATGGCCATCATGCATCTTTGGAAGGAGGCTGGTGCATTGCAAAGTCCAAACGGTATCCGTCGGTATGCAAAGGTGCCGTAGGGGCAAGTAAAAGTTGTCTTTTCTTGGTCCTCTAGGTGGATGGGAATCTGGTGGAAGTCCGAGAAACCATCCAAGATGCAGAAGAAAGAATGCTTTGCTAAACGCTCAAGCATCTCGTCTATGAAGGGGAGTGGGTAATGATCTTTACTGGTTGCTTTGTTGAGTTTTCTATAATCGATGCACATGCCAACTTATAACTGTATGTTGGGGTATCAATTCATTCCTCTCATTTTTCACAACTGTCATTCCTCCCTTCTTGGGGACAACTTGAACTGGGCTAAGCCACTAGCTATCTTGGATTGGGTACATAATTCTAGCCTTCAAAAGCTTTAGAATTTCCTTCTTGACGATTTCCCGCATTGCGGTATTGAGTCATCTATGATGCTCTCTTGTGGGCTTACTGTCTGGCTCCATGGGATGCGATGAGTGCAAAAAGTGGGACTTATTCCCTTAACGTCAGCTAAGGAATACCCAATGACTGACTTGTACTCGTCCAACACCGCTACTAACGTAGCTTCTTCCATAGGGGAGAGCTGGTCACTAACAATAACGGGTGTGTTCTGGTTGCCGTGCAGGAAGACATACTTGAGGTCGGAGGGAAGTGGTTTGAGCTCAATGGTTGGAGGGGCTGTTGGCTCATTTTTGTCGAGTTCAACAAAACCTTCTTCTTGCACCTGCTCTATAAAGTGTAGTGCTGCTTCTTCTAGCTTATTGGTTTGGGAGGCAATTGCAATGTTGGCTGACAGAATTTCCTCCATGATATTTGGTTTGGTTGATGGCTCAGAAGCTGAGTTCATTGATCTCGTGATGTCCATCGTATATGAAGATTCACCAAGTGAGAGTGATAGCTCATCTCCTTTGGATTTTGCGAGGTGCATGATGGGCATGCCAATGACGGCAAAGGTTTTATCTAGCACATCGAAGATATGGAAATCCATAGCAAGGTAGTTGTCATTAATGTCTACTTCAATATTAGGAACAACCCCTTTGCACGGATAGACTCCCTTCTTTAACCGAAGGATCTTTGGGGATTTATCTAATGATCCTGAGAGAAGTAGGATGGCCACAACTGATTTTGTCATAAAATTTATCTTGGCTCGGAGATCATAGTGGGTGTCCATGTGCAAGAATTGCTTGTTTTCTATTGAGATCTTCGGGGCTTTTGGGCTAAAAATGACCAGATCTAGATCAGCTTGAGATTCCTCTGTCCACTCCTGACTCAAAATGGAAGAGAGGTTAAAAAGTTATTCTTTCTAAGCCTCCCTCTCTTCCCAATTGGGTTCCTCTGGCTCCATAGGTGTAAAATCCATTCTCATTTCTACTGGCATTGTTTGGACATTTCCAATATTTGAGAGATCATCGTCATCTTCCCATATTTTGGGAAGAGGCAACGGTTCGACCTTGGCTTCTTGTAGAGAGAAGGGTGATTCCTGGCGAAATAGGTATGGGTCTACAGTGTTAAATGTTGGAGAACAGTTGACCTCTTCTATGATTGGGGGATCTGGTGTGGTGATGACAGGGGAGAGGTTGGTTAATTGTGCATCCTCTGTGTGGTCCTCTGAAGGTGTGGGCTGATAGTCTTCGAGGTTACAAAGAATTTTGGCTAGAATCCTCTTTCCTTCAATAGGTGTGGTATACACAAATGCACCACCAGCGGCTATATCCAGGAATTTGGTGCTCTCAGGCTTAAGTCCCCAGATGAAATGTTGCAAGAGCATGCATTCGGGTAGTCCTAAGTCTGGGCCAACTGTGGTGTATGAAAGCAATCTCTCCCAAGCAGCTCCCAGTGGTTCTTGATCCTTTTGCTCGAAATTTATTAACTTCCTTCTTAATTCAATTATCTTTGAGAGCGGAAAGAACTTCTTGCAGAAAAATTCTCTCAAGGAGGGCCAACTTCCTTCAGCATTCTTAACATGACGGATGTACCATGTTTTTGCTGCATCTTTTAGTGAAAACAAAAAGAGTTTCCACCTTAAGGTGTCCTTATGGACACCAGGTATGTTCACAGTAGAGCAGACTAACTTGAAGTGCTGAAGGTTGGCGTAAGGGTTTTTCGAGCATTCCCCTAAGAAGGGTGTCGACTGAACCAAAAGTATGAGTTCTGGGCGGATCTCATAATTTTTGGTCTCGATTGGTAAAGCGGAGCTTGGGGGCTCCATGTTTTCAGCCTTGGGGGCTGAGAACTGGCTAATGGAGGGTAATTCCATAAGGGTAGCTAGGGTGAAAATAAAAGAAAAACTAGCGGACGAGACAAAATTCAGAATGGTACTGCTACCGCTCCCCAGCAATGGCGCCAGAAAGCTTGTTGGCTGTTCTTAAGCCTAATAGGGAAAATCTGCAAGCGTATAGGTTCCGGTGTAGCTTTCACTCCCTTGAAGCATTGGGAGTATGTGACCTTTGGATATGACAACAGAGGAAGAGTGAAGGGAAGGGGCGCGATAAAGGTAAATGAGAACTTCACTCTCAATGATGTTGGTTTGGTTGAGCATCTCAAGTACAACCTCCTCTCTGTCTCCTAGCTTCTTGATGTTGGTTTGGAAGTGCGCTTTAATACAAATGCTTCTTGGGTTCTTGATTCGAGTGGTTCTTTGGTTTGTGGAATTTCTTGCATTGGCAGAGTTTTTCAGGCTGATTTTGTTGTTTCTCATGGTTCTCACAATTGCATGTTTGCTCAATCTTCTTCTGAGCTCTAGAAATGGCATAGGAGACTGGGTCACATGAGCGTTGACTTGTTATATCGCTTGAGTGACCTAGGTTTGATCCCAGGATTGCCTAAGCTCAAATTTGATAAGGATTTGGTTCGTGCTCCCTGTCGTCATGGGAAAATGATTGCCGCTTCTCATCCACCAATTAATTTGGTGATGACTGAACACCCTGGAGTGCTACTTCACATGGACATTGTTGGTCCATCTCGGGTTCGTTCAGTAGGTGGGAAGTGGTATGTTCTTGTGATTATTGATGATAAAAGAATGATATCTTTATTAAATTGATAATATTATTACAAGAGTGACTTGTAGGTCAAAAGAAAAAGATTACATTGCAGCGGAATAAACTAAGCGTTGGCATCCTTCAGCTCCCACAAGAAGTCGACCGGAAGACCGCATGCCTAGACTCCTCCATCGTCTTCATAGTTGTACCTTCATTCTCCTGTAGCTGAGCAGCAATGTGGTATATAGCAAGGGTGAGTACGTGTCGTACTCAGCAAGTGGGGGAAAAGATGACATGGGGCTAAAGACAAGAAAGGCTTAATAGGGTTTATAGCATGAGCTTTTAACTCCCTAAAGCATCCTAATTACTAGGTGGGGTCATCCCAACCCTCAACCCACATGGTACTATCCAATCCATGTCTTAACCATCCAACATCCCAATCATTCCCAACCATTCCAAACACCAACCCATAACAAACTAATCTTGTGAGGATTCCAGGCCGCTCTTAACCGTGAGCACGGCTGTCATGACAGTTTGATACTCTGCAGAGTTTGTACCACTTTACCCACAAGTCGTGATTTCGTCCCCTGTTGCCAGGTGGACTAGAGTCTCCATGTTGCCATGCCGGCCAAGCACTAGCACACTTCCTTAGGTGTGTGACCAGGAGATCACTATGAGGCTTTTACAAAGGGTCTCCCAGTACATGCTTGCCACTGAGGTTCCACTCCCGTCCATAAGTGATATCCCCTCAACAAGCAGCTCATCACCCCAGGAGCCCCCTCTTGAGCCATTCGGATACAAGGACAGTCCTCTTGACTTCCATTCCCCGCTCAACCAAAATGCTGAACCGACACTAGGAGAACTCGTAATTAATCAGCCAAGCTGTTTCATAGCAACCTTGTGATGGCACTGTTGTCCTGGGTTACCGCTCCAAGAATCGGGTCCTAGGATCTACAACAAGCCTACCACCACCGACCATGTGCCCACGGCACCACATCCATTCCATCCGGCGTGCATAGATCCCAAATCCATGTTGCTAAAAGAACTACCAATCATTCCCCACATGATATTGTTGATTAGTCAACATTAAATTGGACCCAACCACCCAATAAACAACTAAGCATGTCTACTCATTGATAACCAAGACTCTAGTTCAAGGCGACAAGGACAAGGTAAAACAATGCTAGTAAACCCTAACAATAGGTTTCCAATCAATTGACACAAGCATGCAATTCTATATTAACATTATAATAGGTACGAAATGCATCAAGGACACTTGCCTGAAAATGGATGTTGCTGCTCAGGTCTTCAATTCAAGCTCTTGTGATTCCAGGATCAACATGTTCTCTAATTAACGTCACGCAGACACTACATGCACACAATCATATAAACAAACTAAGAAATAGTACACCAAACAATAAGAAAATACTTTAAAATCAATCACAAAAGATGGTACGCATTTCTACGATCACGTGAGCATAAGAATCATCTAAATCGGAGTTACGAGTAAAAAGTTACGAAGGTTTAAAGATGTATGGTTAAAATAGTAAAAACAAATAGGTTTAGGGACCTAAAAGTAACTTTAGAAAAGCATAGGGACTAAATTGTAAAATAATAGGATAAAAATATAGTTTATAAAAAGTTTAGGGACTAAAATATAATTTATAATAGGCTTAGGGACCAAAGTGTAAAAAGATAGGACTAAAATATAATTAAAATTAAGTGGAGGGGTGTTTCTACAAAATTATAGGGTTAAAATAATATTTATAAAAATATTAGGGACGAAAACAAAAATAACTAAAGCTTATGTGAAGAAATCAGGTTTAAAAACTAATTAGGACAAAACAGAGGGGCTTAGGTGTAAAATAGCCATTTTTCTGGATATATTTGAATTAAAATAAATCTTAAAACAGGTGGACCAAATTCATGGGTTCATGGACCGGCTCTGGGGCACTGGTTCACAGGTCCATGGCGGACCGGGACTGGGTAGGCAGTGGGCTGCTGCTGTGGACAGAACGGCACGACGAAAGACTTGCGTGTTCCCGCTGATTGGCTATACTAATCGAGCTACAACTTGAACCTATATGTTGAATAAGTTGTGGGACACAATACTAGTAATCTGGTGTCGATGTTAGCTCACCTGATCTGGAAGTCGCAGGGGGGAAAACAGGCAAGGTCACGACGCGATAGATGTGGGCCAAACGCGTTCCTGGAGGCATCAGGATAGATCATTGAATATGCTTTGGTCAAGACGATCATTACTTCCTGGAACACGTTGTGGATATGATTATGTATCAACGATGCATCATAATTGGGAGAAATAGAAGGGGAATTACAGATGCACGTGCTGGATGCGCCCAGAACAGAGAGCAGTCGTCATTCAAAACATGATCCTGCTCACATCACTGCTCCTATGGGCATGAATTTTGGATATGTTGTAGGATGCATCAAGGTGCATCTCCTGGTATAATTTTGTGATGTTTCATTGGCTGGATCAACGGGAACGTGGATTGGAATTTGGGGCGTTGTGGCTGGACAGACCGATAGCAAGAGTTGAACTTGATGCTTATGGATGGGAATGAAGGTGAGGTGGCAAGGGAGCTCGTGAGACAGGCCAAGGGGCGTCCAGGGGTAACTTTAGAGGCCTAGGATGGGGAGAGGAAAGGGTAGGGAAGGGAGGGGAGGGGCCAAGAGGCACATAAAACTGCCTGCAATGAATGGTGGCCATCATGTTGATTGTTTCATCTCCTTTTTTGTGGGGATTGATAGATGAGTTATTGGGTAACAAAAATACCGTATTAAGTGGCATGTAGGTGATGTTTTTGTGACACCCCAGCTGTCCCATTCCAATTAAACATGCATAAGGAGCACAAGGATATGAGTAATGATGGCATGAAATAGGAAGGCCTCCCTAAAATTTGGAATTAATTCTAGGAAAAACAAAAACCCTGCAACCAAATTATGAAGCAATTTAAAACTTTTCTATATAACATATACCAATTAAATTCATAATCAGAATGATAATAATAAAATAGAATTTTATGAATTTATTGAGCATTTTATCTAGATTGCAAAAGCCACAATTAATTAATTAATGCTTAAGTATCTATTTAGGGCAATTATTAAATACTAAAAATATTTTTATGGAAATCACAAATAAAAATTCACCTGAGTGTCCTCCACTATTTAAATAGTCAACTCACCAGGTTTCACAATTTTTGGGAATTTGTAGCTATTTTATTTTGATTTTCCAAAATCCAGCATTGACCAACCCTCACGCGTGCTTGCCAGCGGCGAGCTTGACCGTTCTCCGGCGAGCTCCAGCGCCGCTGACCCGCCGTCCGACTGGCGCCTCCTGGCAGCCGAGATGGAGCCGACGTGGCTATGACGTGTCTGCTGACCTGGCCCGACGTGGCAACGTTTTAATAGATAAATGCCAAGAAAATTCCAGAAAACCATTAAGACTTCAAAAATTCATAGTAAATCGATTTCAAACCCAAATCGGCCCAAACAAATTTTGCTAGGTTCTGGATTATTTTAGGCTCTGGAATTTTTTAGTGCATTTGCTTAGATTAATCCTAGTAATTATTTTGTAAATAAATTGCCCCTGCCACTTGACACAAAAATCACTCATATAGCTCTCTGTACACAGTAAATCACACATGTCTTGAAACTTAAATTTATTTTACTAATTAATTTAAATGCCCATATCACTCAGTTACTTTATTTAAATGCATAAGGAATATATATACCTAAAGTCCTAAATAACAACCTTACTTCTCTGAAGCATATGTCTTCTAGAACATATTAGGAATTCGATTATCATATTACAACACGGCACTCCGCATCCATCATATCGTTGCATGTGACGGTGTCACAAACATACCTTAAAACATCTTCCGTCATATAGGTAACGACAACCAGGAGCCCGAAGAGGATCTTCAGAAGGACACTGAACACCAGGAGCCAGAAGTTGAAGTTGCTAACACCAGTGTTGATCCAGGCAAGCCCCAGTTTGCATTTGCCCATTTATAAATTTTGCTAGTTTATATCACTGCTACGTCTATGATTGTTTGATGCATTAGGTCATAGGAGTTGATTGGAAATCCACCTTGCATGACCCCCAAATGACCCTTGCTTATTATTAGAACTGTGATAGGAACGGTACTGTATTGCTATGCTTAGTGACTAATAGTCTCGGTAGACATTATTACTAAGGAATGACTTGATCACTAAATCTAAACTTAATGGAAGAAGTTTACTTCAATGTTATGGTCGGGCAGGGATTATGCATGTATAGGTTGCAGTCACACATGGGTGTTGACTGCGGTAGCCCTGCCTTGCCCACCCTAGGACCCGTCCGTGGTCGGCCCCTTGGTCAAGTCTCGAACAGTACCGAAAGCATGCTAGTCTATGGGCACTAGTAAACTGATGTAGCATTGACGCGGCAATTAGGACGGTACCTAGTACAGTGTTCGTTGACTCTCCTGCTGCTGGAGTGGGCGGTCCACACCGCGAAGTACTGCTGGCAGGACGGCATGCCCACTCGCTGAGACTGGACCCGGACCAAGTCGTTTTCGTCCTTGTGAAAGGTTGCCATATACGACCTTAATTGGTGCGTATGTGTCGTGTATTTCGGGTTTTTCCTAGCTGGTGTAAATTGATTGCAATTGCTATCGCTCGCAGTAATGAGTACCGCTTGGTCACTAAGTCGTCACATAGTTGTAACATGATTTTTTTGAAAGTTGATTATTGCCCCTTCTGTTGATTACTTCTACTGATGCTCTTGTACTGCTGTCACCCCTGTATTGGCTTTATTATCCTATATAGCTCCACTAAAGTTACATTTTGCTTCACCCAATTAACATGGCTCAATAAAACTCGATAGAACTAATAGGTTGCTTAGTGTGAGTCCTTTCAAACAAGCTACCCTATTAGAGCCCTTGCATGTCTAGGTGAATCGACGGGTAAGTCTTGCTGAGTAATTAGTACTCAGGCTTTGTGCCATCGTTGTTTACAGGTCATGAAGCGATTGAATTGCTTGAGAATGTGATGCCTTGGGACGTGCAAGTCCCCGAGGGTTGGACTACCCACTGGGAGTCCGACTCGCCGCCGCAGTGATGTGTGTGCTGCTAGGGTGATGGTTCTCCGGGCAGGGATCATCACTACAATGTATCGTCGAGCTCGTATCTTCTTTACGTTAATTGCTTCCGCTATTTTCAAAACATTATGAACTTGTATTAATTCCGCTGCACTCTGAATCTTCGTATTAATGTAATATTCAACTTGAATTTGGACCAATGATGTATTATCAAGTGTCTGCGCTATCAGCACCATCGGGACCTCGATCCTCCGGGAAGGGGCGCCTCAGCTGGTATTAGAGCCGTGGTCCATGATAATACAATATTTAAATCGTATTTTCGAAAACTACGATGTTTACGAGTGAGGATACGTTAGTATTGCCCATATAGATATTAGGGTGGTGACAAAGCTAACATGTGTTATGTTTGTTTAAATATTGCATCTACGGCTTCTTCAAACGAAGGTACGTACGTGCTTAACCGACACGCATGATATCGGTGTCTGTGCTCGCAGACGGATACGAGACACTGTTGGCTCGTGACTTATCACGGGGCGATCCTTTTCCATGGATCGTTACTAGTAGAAATGTGCTTCTTTTCATAGTTTCTTTTGAATTTGATGTATTGTTTCTGCAATGGATCTTCTGCAGGTGCACTAACGCCGTTAGTATAACTTTTAGCTTGACTTACGTGATGATTGCGGGTCGTCACCAAATATCCGTGCCGCTAAGTATCGGCAATTCATGTGTTTAGTTGTGAGGAACGATAGGCTAATTAAATGAAACTTCTTGCATCAAGCATTCCTTATGTAAATAAACAAAAATTTGGTTCTCTTCTTGCCCACCCACCTCTGAATAAAAATTTCTAAGTATGATGAGTATAAAAATTTCGAGCTACAAATCCAATGGTCAAAATAATAAGAATCTGTCCTGTTTTAGTCGTCAACTTCAAAAATTCATAACTAATAAAATACTTAACCAAATAAGGCATATAAATGCTTCTCAGAAAGATCTCAACACCCTCTATCACCAGAAATCGAAATTTAATTTTGAGCATAAAAGTAACAACCTCAGAAATAGAGAACAAGGGAAATCTGTTAACTTGTTGCTTTCAGCATAACCCTGAACTTGAAAATTACATAACTGGAGTTGTACTTCGAATTAAAAGGTGTATGTGCCCAATCGGGAAGGCCCTAGAAGTCTATTTTCATCTCCAATAGGTTTCACCACTTAGAGTAGAAACAGTAAGCCCCTATCATCCAGAAACAAAACCTGCCAACCCAAACTTTTTTTGGGAGTATGAGTACAATCGAAAAGCTATGAAAGTCTACTGTAACATGGTGCCAAGCCCCAGTTCTGAAGATTTCATTTGCTAGTCAAAACACTCACTTCTCTGACAACTGGACAGTCAAGAATGAAACTGCAATAAGAACCGTTACCGCATTATTGCCCCTTGAGACTGGAAAATGTTAAACTAAAACTTGTTTCCATATTTACAGCACTTTATAGGATATGCATTCCTCGTTGTGGAACACTATACTCACCATTGGGTTGTTGTTCCAGATGGGTGATCACGGTTTTGAGGATCTTACGCATGACGGGTGGCGCTACACCACCGGTCTCCACAACCGTGGCTTTCCTACACTTTTGTGGGATTTGCTCCGCTTGCTGGGCTATGATGAGCCGCCCTCCTACTAGGGCCGTGAGGTCCGCTGCCACGGTGTGACTCTTGCAGAGGTGCACATCAGCGTGCCCACTCACCCGCGCAACCTCGGCATGGCAGGGATGGAGAGCATGGCGACTTGTGGGAGCCTTCGTGAGGGCTTGGAGAGAGTCGCCCACAGGGCTCTCACCCACTTCTGCGGGCGCCACACGGCAGCGCTCTCTGGGACTCCGTTTGAGATGATCCCGATCTGGCACCAGGCCAACCCGGTCTGGCAGAGGCGCGTGAGGCGCATTCGCCCGCAATGACTACTCGACGTATCACGCGGGGTACCACCGTGTGTCCCACTACTCCGAGTACCTCCTCAACTTGGATGAGGGGGCTAGCAGCCATAGCAGGATCCTACTGGCTGACGCTGAGCAGGTCTGGACACAGAGGAACGACCTGCAGACACAGGTGGAGACACAGCAGAGGGAGGTTCAGCGGTTGACCGCTGCTCTTGAGGCAAGTGAGACTCGCGTTACTGAGGTCACTGGACAGCGCGACACTCTCGCGCAGGAGGTCGATAGACGTGGCACGATTATGCAGCAGCATGCCAACCACAACGAGCACCTACAGCATCAGTTGACGGCTACACAGCATGAGATGGAGCTTATGGGAGAGGACTTGGAGACCCTGGCTCACGAGAACCAGGGCCTGCAGGAGCAGCTAGAGGCGGCTGTAGCACCTCAGGCAGCACCAGAGGAGGAGGAGCCGCAGGAGGATATGGACGAGGAGTCTGATGTAGACTACGAGGCACCAGTTGGAAACAGGACTTAGGGATCGTGGTAGATCGGACTAGGTCGTGTAGGTAGGACTAGATGGGTTGGTAGCTTTTGTTGATTCACGCGAGATTGTTGTATTTTGGGATCACTGCGTGATATGCTTTTGTAGCTCGATGGTCACATATTCCGAGTCCATGTACTTAAGGTTATGTTGACTCACGTTCTGAATTAGTCGTACTCTTTTAGCTATCTTTATTGCAATCAAAGCTTTATAAGATACATTTTGACTCGATCAAAGTACTTTCCTTGTAGATGGCTGAAAACAATGAACAAGCCCCACCGGATTGGGAGATCACCGACGGTTTGGAATTCACCGGGATGGTTCACCTGTTCTGGAGAATTCTCTAGGGGTTCGGATATCACACTTCTCCCACTTATGTTGGCAAGGAATATCAGGAGTATGGAGTTACCTCCTGTGTCGTTCATGTGGCGGTTCCCACCAATTATTCATTTACTCTGGCATGGGAGTCTTGGACTGTTAACGTCTCTGGGACCGATTTACTCACCACTTGGAATATTGCTGCTTTCAAGGCACTCACACAATTCTGTGAAGACCGCAAGCATGATGCTGCTGGAACACCCGTCGCCTTGCTGCCCATCAATGACGTGACGGATTTTGAGTGGATTAGGCATGTGGACTTCATCTTCGATCCAAACCACCGCCATCATGACCCCATGCTGCCCATAATAGAGTATTATGGCCTTTCCACATTTGCTTTATGCACCAACTTGTGCCGACTACTGGACATGTATCATTCTGCCCTCCGATTTTCGGAAGCAGAAAAGCAAGCTAAGGATGTGGAGATTTCAGAACTTTCCTCCCCGTGTGCCATACCAGCAGCAAAGCAATCAGTATCGTGCACCGTAACAGCAGCAAGGGAACCCAAATGCTCATGCTCCACAGCCTGTTGACCGTGGAGGCAACTATCCATGTTACAACTGTGGTCGCACTGGCCACTTTGCTAAGAACTGTACTGCACCTAGGTGCAACAACAACAACATCAACCAGCATCCGAACCAGAACAGAAATGTGAATGCACCGTCTCGTGGTGCCCAAGTGAACTACACCAATGCTGAAGATATCCCTCAGGGCGAAACCGTGCTGACCGGTACGCTCTCACTCTATCGCCAGCCTGTCCTTGCACTTTTTGATTCTGGTGCTACTCATAATTTCATTAGCCAAGCATGCGTGCAAAGACTTAATCTTCAACTCAAGGCCATAGAAAAATACTACACCGTTCGTTCCCCCGCGGGACAAATCTGTGCCAATCGAATAGTATGCAAGACTCCACTAGAAATAAATCAGAAAATCTATCCCACTGATTTTATCGTGCTTAGTCACCAAGAAATTGATTTGATTTTGGGTATGTTCTGGATGAAAACCCATAGAGCCATGCTAGATATCGAGCCCCGTATTGTGTACTTAAACTCTCCCTTGCACGGCCGAAGCATACTTTCTCTAAACACCGATTCATCGAAATTTCTAGCTGCCTACCATTTGGAAGGAGTGGCACTAGAAAGTATTCCTGTTGTCTGTGAATTCCCCGACGTGTTTCCCGAAGATATCTCTGGTCTTCCCCCTGACCGGGACGTGGAATTTAAGATAGAGCTTCAGCCAGGAACTTCTCCAATATCCCGTCGACCGTATAAAATGGCTCCGAACGAGCTGGCTGAGTTGAAAAAGCAATTGAATGAGCTATTGGAAAAGGGATTCATTCGCCCAAGTACTTCACCTTGGGGCTGCCCTGCTATCTTCGTAAAGAAGAAGGATAAATCTCCGCGTCTTGTGGTTGATTATCGGCCATTGAATGAAGTTACCATCAAAAATAAATACCCGCTGCCGCATATCGATATTCTTTTCGATCAATTGGTTGGTGCCAAGGTCTTTTCCAAAATTGACCTTCGCTCAGGGTATCATCAGATAAAGATAAGAGCAGAAGACATTCCCAAGACCGCTTTCTCTACAAGATATGGATTGTTTGAGTACCTAGTAATGTCTTTCGGATTAACAAACGCTCCAGCCCATTTCATGTACCTCATGAATTCGGTATTCATGCCGGAGCTGGACAAATTCGTGGTGGTATTCATTGATGACATCCTCATCTATTCCAAATCCAAGGAAGAACACGCTGAACATCTTCGCGTCGCTCTTCAACGCCTCCGAGATCACAAGCTGTATGCAAAATTCAGCAAGTGCGAGTTTTGGTTGGACCGTGTGCCATTTCTTGATCACATAGTTTCTGCGGAGGGTATCTCTATAGATCCTAGCAAAGTTCAAGATGTGTTGGATTGGAAGCCACTGAGAACTGTTCATCAAGTACGCAGTTTCCTTGGACTAGCCGGATATTATCGTAGGTTCATTCCGAATTTCTCTCGGCTAACCAAACCCATCACGGAACTGCTGAAAAAGGATAAGAAGTTTGATTGGAGTGATGATTGTGAAGAAGCATTTCAGACATTGAAGAAATTATTGACCACTGCCCCAGTATTGGCTCAGCCAAACATCACTAAGTCGTTTGACGTATATTGTGATGCATCTGGGACTGGACTTGGATGCGTGCTCATGCAGGAAGGTCGTGTCATTGCTTACGCATCTCGACAGCTACGGAAGCATGAAGAGCATTATCCAACCCACGACTTGGAACTAGCTGTAGTGGTACTTGCACTAAAACTCTGGAGGCATTATTTGCTTGGAAACTTAGTGCACATCTACACGGATCATAAAAGTTTGAAGTATATCTTTACTCAAACCGATCTGAACATGAGACAACGTCGGTGGCTAGAATTAATCAAGGATTATAACCTGGAGATTCATTATCATCCAGGCAAGGCCAATGTAGTTGCCGATGCACTAAGTAGAAAGGTACACTGCCATAATTTGGTGCTGGAATTTCAGGACAGCGGCAACCAAGTAGCCATTTCAGAACCTAGCCTTCGCGTTTTGCCGGCTATAGTAATCAACAACCTTAGTGTACAGTCCACCATTCATGAAGAAATCATTGCTGCGCAGAAGGATGATGATGGTATGAATCATATCCGTCAAAACATCAAGAACAGTAAGGCAAAATGCTTTACACAAGACTCAGATGGTACCCTATGGTTCAATAACCGTTTAGTAGTACCAAGGGACTTTGAGCTTCGACGGAAAATTTTGGATGAAGCGCATCACTCCAAATACTCCATTCACCCGGGTAGTAATAAAATGTACCAAGATCTGAAGAAGAATTTTTGGTGGACCAGAATGAAGCGAGAAGTTGCTCGATATGTTGCAGAATGCGACACATGTCAGAGTGTTAAGGCTGACCATTTGAAGCAGGCCGGGTTACTTCAACCATTAAGTATTCCCTCCTGGAAATGGGAGGATATCAACATGGATTTTATTGTTGGCCTCCCTCTCACTTCGCGTAAGCATGATTCCATTTGGGTTATTATGGACAGACTCACCAAATCTGCTCACTTTCTTCCGGTCAATAACACTTACAAGATAAAACAGTATGCAGAACTATACATCGCGAGAATTCTATGTCTTCATGGAGTACCCAAAACCATTGTTTCCGATTGTGGTTCGCAGTTCATTGCTCATTTCTGGGAACAACTGCATGCATCATTAAGAACAAGGTTGATTCGAAGTTCTGCTTACCATGTCACCACCGATGGACAAACAGAGCGTGTCAACCAAATTCTAGAAGATATGCTTAGAGCTTGCGTTTTAACGTATGGCGGTAACTGGGATGAGTATCTACCCTATGCCGAGTTTTCGTATAACAACAGTTACCAAGAGAGTGTGAAAATGTCACCGTTCGAAGCACTCTATGGTCGCAGTTGTAGAACGCCATTGAATTGGTCTGAATCGGGAGAAAGAGTAACATTTGGCCCTGATCTCGTAAAGGATGCCGAGGAGAAAGTTCGTGTCATTCAAGCAAACCTTAAGGCTGCCAAATGCCGACAAGAGAAGTATGCAAACGGACGACGTAGACCACTGTGCTTCAATAAGGGTGACTACGTCTATCTCCGAGTGTCCCCTATGAAGGGAATCCAACGGTTTGGAGTCAAAGGAAAGTTAGCTCCCCGTTATATTGGACCATTCCAAATCCTGGAAAGACGAGGAAACGTTGCCTACAAGCTCGAGTTACCAGCTAACCTGTCTGGAGTGCACCACACCTTCCATGTTTCCCAGTTGAAACGATGTCTCAATCCATCAATTGACAAAGTACTAGAAGATTACAACCAACTCCAGCCAGATCTCACCTACTCCGAGCAACCATAATCTCGGGACGAGATTTCTTTAAGGAGGGAGGGCTGTGACACCCCAGGTGTCCCACTCCAATTAAACATGCATAAAGAGCACAAGGATATGAGTAATGATGGCATGAAATAGGAAGGCCTCCCTAAAATTTGGAATTAATTCTAGGAAAAACAAAAACCCTGCAACCAAATTATGAAGCAATTTAAAAATTTTCTATATAACATATACCAATTAAATTCATAATCAGAATGATAATAATAAAATAGAATTTTATGAATTTATTGAGCATTTTATCTAGATTGCAAAAGCCACAATTAATTAATTAATGCTTAAGTATCTATTTAGGGCAATTATTAAATACTAAAAATATTTTTATGGAAATCACAAATAAAAATTCACCTGAGTGTCCTCCACTATTTAAATAGTCAACTCACCAGGTTTCACAATTTTTGGGAATTTCTAGTTATTTTATTTTGATTTTCCAAAATCCAGCATTGACCAAGGACCTTTTTGCGAAGAATCTGAAAGTTTGGGGGGTTCAGAGGAAAATTTTCTTCTTCTTCCTCCATTGGCCGGCAAAGCTCTCCCCTGCCGATTCCCTCTCTGTCGACGCCGGCGCACCGAACGGACGACCATCACTCCAGCCTCGGGACCGAGCGCACGCTACAGTGCCCCCTGCCACTGCCCTGCCGCTCGAGCCCGGCCAACGGCCTTCTTCCTCCCCCTCTCCTCTGCACGCCATTGACATGACCTTGCCGCTCGGCCACCCTGCTCCTGACCGTTCCCATCACTCCGACCAAATGCAGATCGATGCGCTGACCCTTGCACCACCACGTGACACCCTCCGAGCACTCTCATTTCAACTCCCTGCACTCTGCTCCCCACTCTCTCCTTCTCATTCCTCCACCATTCCGCCATTTCAGAGCTCCAGCGCAAGCTCGAGCCCTGTTTTCCCCTTTGCCTCCCAACCCGATTCAAAGACAAACACGCAGCGCATGCTCCCTGTGCGACTCTCCCTTGCCACCATCCCCCTCCACTTCGTGAGCATCGCAAGTAATTCGAGTTTTTCCCCTTGGAACCTATCCGGCGATCCCCATTGCCGCAGCTCAAAATTTACCAAGCACCGTAAGCCTCCTGATCTGGTTCTTGCACATCCAGGTGCGCACACCCCTCGACGATTTCCCTGACCCCTAGCACCGTGTTTGATCGCTTCATTGCGCGCAGAGACGATTTTTCCCCGGACTCTACCATCGCCGCCGTTCGTCGAAGCCGCCTCGCCGACGAGCTACTAGTTCCGGCCCGAGTCCATGACGACATCATCAACGCCGGTGTTCTCCGCCTTCTGCTGGTGCTCTACGCGAAGACGGCAACCGATTTGATGCCCCCTTCCAGAAACACGACGCCGCCGAAGACCAGAGTTCTGCCGCCGCTCGACATCGACCCTCTCTGGTGAGCCTCTGTCCTCGCCAACCCTCCAGATCTGTTTGCCTCGACGTGCGTGTTAGAAAAATGCTTCCGCGGCGAGCTTCCCTCGCGCGTGCTTGCCAGCGGCGAGCTTGACCGTTCTCCGACGAGCTCCGGCGCCGCTGACCCGCCGTCCGACTGGCGCCTCCTGGCAGCCGAGCTGGAGCCGATGTGGCGTTGACGTGTCTGCTGACCTAGCCCGACGTGGCAACGTTTTAATAGATAAATGCCAAGAGAATTCCAGAAAACCATTAAGACTTCAAAAATTCATAGTAAATCGATGTCAAACCCAAATCGGCCCAAACAAATTTTGCTGGGTTCATCTTTTAGAGCTCTATTTTAGTAAAATGATAAATCATAGTCTCTGTACATGTATTTTTATTAATTCATTTAATTGCTTAAACACTAGTTAATTCACTAGAAATTCTAGGAATAAAATTAAATCCTGATTTTTGGCATGCTCAATAAACATATGATTATCTACCACCACAAATTTTGGTTTGGTAAAAAATGGATTATTTTAGGCTCTGGAATTATTTAGTGTATTTGCTTAGATTAATCCTAGTAATTATTCTATAAATAAATTGCCCCTGCCACTTGACACAAAAATCACTCATATAGCTCTGTGTACATAGTAAATCACACATGTCTTGAAACTTAAATTTATTTTACTAATTAATTTAAATGCCCATATCACTCAGTTACTTTATTTAAATGCATAAGGAATATATATACCTAAAGTCCTAAATAACAACCTTACTTCTCTGAAGCATATGTCTATGATTGTTTGATGCATTAGGTCATAGGAGTGTTGACTTTTGCTAAGCCATATTAATAAATCATTCCCGGCACGGGGCCAGAAACGGTTTACTAATCTGTCCCAGAGTCAAGTAGGTAAAATCCACAAGCGCACGGAGAATACCGCTGTAGCATTTCACCCGGAAGTATTCAGGGTATCGTATTTGTTTATCCCAAAGGAAGGGTATGATCAAGAAGCGTTACTAACATATAAGATCATGTTAACAATTAGCAAGGATATCTTAACCAAGACAGGCGGGTACATGATAATAACCGGGTAGTGTGACACACACAGAAGATTCCTACTAAATAAATAAAGTCTAGTGGAGGAAAGACTAGGCTAAGCTACTCCTACTATACATTCCTATACAGTTGCATAGCCTAAGTAGAATACATACAGACCCACACTCAGGTTCAGCAGTCATTAATATAGCACTTCAGGCACGAACTTACCCCTGCATCCACAGGCGACTTCCGCCAAGAGCCTACGCACTAGCCTAGCGGGGAGGATTTCAAAGGACGGACAGGGCTGTCACCACCTGCCGCCTACCTCAACGAACCAGTAGACTAACGAATAATTGATGCAAATCAGTCACCCAAGTACCATACTTGCATGACCAAAGAGCACTCTGCCCCTCCGCGATTACTATTAACGAGGCAGAGCTACCGTACGAATACGATCACCAAACCCATGCTATACTTTATCAGCTAAAACTAAGCATAGGGACTATAACATATAAACTAGACTATAGTGACGGTATATAACTAGCATGACAATAGTAGTATAATAAATATAAACTACTATCACACAAGTAGACTATACTATCACATATATGGATCACAATATCAAACAAGAAACTCATGACCCAAGCACAACTATATAGAAAAGATATATATATTGATAAGAGCAAAGTCTTACAAAAGGGAAAAGATACAAGAGCCATACCAATTCCAAGTGAAGACTTGGGACTAGAGAGCTCTAGACTCAGCCTAACTCCACTAAAACTCCAAGAACTACTACTAGCAAGAGAGAAATGCTTCTTGTGGTGTGTGTTGAGTGTGAAGGCACACCCTCCTATTTATAGCCTCAATAGGTCGGCAAGGGAGAGTAACCGCCACGGAAGGCATCTCAAACCGTCATCAGGAGTCGCGGAGGAGCCAACACGTGGAAGCCCAGGCGGAGAGGGCGCCCGGCCGGGTCGGCCGACCTGACCAGGTCGGCCGACCTGGGGGTGGCCCCTCCTAGCCTGTGCTTTCTCCAGGTGGCTGTCCTGTGGGCCCTGACGTCGGTTTGCGCGGTATTACAGGGAGTTACGTCGGTTAAGTGCTGAAAATGGGCCCTTCAATCCGTGTGACGTCCATGTGGCACTCTCTGATTGGTCGAAAGTGTGTTTTCTTGCCTTTTGAGGTGTTTCCTTCACATTTCCTCCTGCATGCACAAAGTTCTCCAAGTACAAGTGGAACTATATTATTGTGCTAAAGCATGCGTGTATGAAATGCCAAATTCTCCTATATTTGAGTATAGTTGACGGTAAAAAATGGTACTTAACAGCCGTCAACAAACTCCCCCAAGCTTACCCTTTGCTCGTCCCGAAGCAAAGATAAACTTAAGTTGTTGATCAGGAGTTGCTACAATGTCCTACTCCTCAATAATACTATGCGCATAACAAAGTACTCTTCCTAGAATTAAATATGTTGGCACATAATATGTTGGCTCTTGTTGTCATGATGATGACCTTCATGGTGGTGATTTGATCAAACTGAAACAAGTTTTGGAGTCAACATACTAAATATTAATAACCTAAATTAATTTATTTAACTTAGAAAATAGCCCTTTTGCCTACAATGAATTATAATTCTCTAATTAATTTATAATAAAATTTTAATCTATTATAAAAATGTTGAAATTTAGTGGAATTGGGTCACAAACCAAAATTTGAAATTTTGGGGTGTGACAATACTACCCCTCTTAACAGGAATCTCGCCCCGAGATTCTGTGTGGCTAGCAAGAAAGGTTACAGGTAGGCTCACTTGTCATTCTCCATTTTGAACTCAATTCACTTGATTGACCTGGTGTGTTTACTCTTGCAAGTTGTCAAAAGCAAATCTTGACGTCCATCTTTTAGTACGTCCCTTGATTTTACTCTTCCATAGATGTTGCCTCTGGAGTTGTTCACTTGAATCTAGCAGTCATGTGTTGCCCTTCTCTATGAGGAGATCACGAAGTTATGATTGTTGACTAGAGCAAGGGTAAGGGTGAACTTTCTCGGGTCTTGGCGTCCTCTTGTCGGTTCTACATCCAAGGTCTACAATAGTTGAGTTCAACATCTCTTGGATTTGATTAGGTCATAAGAGGCTAGAATACAATAGAGTGGAGGTAAGATAGCAAAGAATAGAGGGAAACGTTACCCCAACTAAACTAACCTAGGTATAACTAATGACATGATAACAAAGCTAAACGCTTTGCAAGCACACCAACACTCAATCAAAGATCCAACTCAAACATAGCACACCACAAGAAACACAAGCATATAATTAGCAACGTCGTTCTATCTAGCGACTATTATACTAAAGTGGGAAGGGTCCTAGATCATGATTCTACATAAGGTCTTTCTTCAGGTTTGATGTAGAGTGAGGGCCAATATCCTTGGTGTTGTGAAGAGTCTTCATGTTTGGTTGTTCATTTTTCGTCTTCATATTGAGTAGAACCAGCTTGTAAAATCTTCAATGTCATTCATCTTGTTTGTGATAGTTCTAGTCGACGACACTAATGTTTTGAAAGGGAAAAGGTATAGTAGAAATAACATTTTGTCAAACATTTGAGAATAGACAAGTAAAGAGAAAATAAGAATAGAGGATAGAAGATAGAAGAGTTTACAAAAGTTTTTTTTTCAAATACTAATTTTGAAGATAGAACCTATCGCACGGTCATTCTATCTAGGCTTGCGTCCGGCGGTCGATATAGCTCTGATCCACTTGTCACACCCGGTTCCAACGATGGAAACTGAATGCATCTGTATGCGTGCCTAGGATCAAGTTTTCACGCACACATGACAATTATTGTGATAAAAGAACGATATCTTTATTAAATTGATAATTTTATTACAAGAGTGACCTATAGGTCAAAAGAAAAAAAATTACATTGCAACGGAATAAACTAAGCGTTGGCGTCCTTTAGCTCCCACAGGAAGTCGATCGGAAGACCGCATGCCTAGACTCCTCCATCGTCTTCATAGTTGTATCTTCATTCCCCTATAGCTGAGCAGCAATGTGGTATATAGCAAGGGTGAGTACGTGTCATACTCAGCAAGTGGGGGAAAAGATGACATGGGGCTAAAGACAAGGAAGGCTTAATGGGGTATATAGCATGAGCTTTTAACTCCCTAAATCATCCTAATTACTAGGTGGGGTCATCCCAACCCTCAACCCACAAGGTACTATCCAATCCAAGTCTGAACCATCAACCATCCCAATCATTCCCAACCATTCCAAACTACAACCCATAACAAACTAATCTTGTGAGGATTCCAGGCCGCTCTTGACCGTGAGCACAGCTGTCATGACAGTTTGATACTCTGCAGAGTTTGTACCACTTTACCCACAAGTCATGATTTCGTCCCCTGTTGTCAGGTGGATTAGAGTCTCCATGTTGCCATGCCGGCCAAGCACTAGCACACTTCCTTAGGTGTGCGGCCAGGAGATCACTACGAGGCTTTTACAAAGGGTCTCCCAGTACATGCTAGCCACTAAGGTTCCACTCCCATCCATAAGTGATATCCCCTCAACAAGCAGCTCATCACCCCAGGAGCCCCCTCTTGAGCCATTCGGATACAAGAATAGTCCTCTTGACTTCCATTCCCCGCTCAACCAAAATGCTACACTGACACTGAGAGAATTCCTAATTAATCAGCCAAGTTGTTCCATAGCAGCCTTGTGATGGCACAGTTGTCCTAGGTTACCGCTCCAAGAACCGGGTCCTAGGATCTACAACAAGCCTACCACCACCAACCATGTGCCCACGGCACCACATCCATTCCATCCGGCTTGCATAGATCCCTAATCCATGTGGCTAAAAGAACTACCAATCATTCTACTCATTGATAACCAAGACTCTAGTTCAAGGCGACAAGGACAAGGTAAAACAATGCTAGTAAACCCTAACAATAGGTTTCCAATCAATTGACACAAGCATGCAAATCTACAATAACATTATAATAGGTACAAAATGCATCAAGGACACTTGCCTGAAAATGGATGTTGCCGCTCAGGTCTTCAATTCAAGCTCTTGCGATTCCAGGATCAACACGTTCTCTAATTAATGTCACGCAGGCATGACATGCACACAATAATATAAACAAACTAAGAAACAGTACACCAAACAATAATAAAATACTTTAAAATCAATCACAAAAGATGGTACGTATTTCTACGATCGCGTGAGCACAAGAATCATCTAAATCGGAGTTACGAGTAAAAAGTTACGAAGGTTTAAAGATGTATGGTTAAAATAGTAAAAACAAATAGGTTTAGGGACCTAAAAGTAACTTTATAAAAGTATAGGGACTAAATTGTAAAATAACAGGATAAAAATATAGTTTATAAAAAGTTTAGGGACTAAAATGTAATTTATAATAGGCTTAGGGACCAAAGTGTAAAAAGACAGGACTAAAATATAATTAAAATTAAGTGGAGGGGTCTACAAAATTATAGGGTTACAATAATATTTATAAAAATATTAGGGACGAAAACAAAAATAACTAAAGCTTATGTGAAGAAATCAGGTTTAAAAATAATTAGGACGAAACAGAGGGGCTTAGGTGTAAAACGGCCATTTTTCTGGATATATTTGAATTAAAATAAATCTTAAAACAGGTGGACCAAGTTCATGGGTTCATGGGCCGGCTCTGGGGCACTGGTTCATAGGTCCATGGCGGACCGGGACTGGGTAGGCAGTGGGCTGCTGCTGTGGACAGAACGGCACGACGAAAGACTTGTGCGTTCCCGCTGATTGGCTATACTAATCGAGCTACAACTTGAACCTATATGTTGAATAAGTTGTGGGACACAATACTAGTAATCTAGTGTCGATGTTAGCTCACCTGATCTGGAAGTCGCAGGGGGAAAAACAGGCAAGGTCACGACGCGATAGATGGTGGGCCAAACGCGTTCCTGGAGGCATCAGGATAGATCATTGAATATGCTTTGGTCAAGACGATTATGATTTCCTGGAACACATTGCGGATATGATTATGTATCAAGGCCACATCAGAATTGGGAGAAATAGAAGGAGAATTACCGATGCACGTGCTGGATGCGCCCAGAACAGAGAGCAGTCGTCATTCAAAACATGATCATGCTCACATCACTGCTCCTATGGCCATGAATTTTGGATATGTTGTAGGCTGCATCAAGATGCATCTCCTGGTAAAATTTCGTGATGTTTCATTTGCTGGATCAACGAGAACATGGATTGGAATTTGGGGCGTTGTGGCTGGACAGACCGATGGCAAGAGTTGAACTTGATGCTTATGGATGGGAATGAAGGTGAGGGGGCAAGGGAGCTTGTGAGCCAGGCCAAGGGGAGTCCAGGGGTAACTTTAGAGGCCTAGGATGGGGAGAGGAAAGGGTAGGGAAGGGAGGGGCGGGGCCAAGAGGCACACAAAACTGCCAGCCATGAATGGTGGCCATCATGTTGATTGTTTAATCTCCTTTTTGGTGGGGATTGATAGATGAGTTATTGGGCAACGAAAATACCTTATTAAGTGGCATGTAGGTGATGTTTTATTGAACACTAGCATGATCCTAGTTTGCTGCGTGGCCCATAGGACGAAATGGAAGCATCGAGAGGAAGTGAAGAAACATGATGTTGTCGAGTTGGACATTCTGCGTAGTTGGAATACTAGCATAGTCTAGATTTTGTTGGACCTGGTATGAGCAAGACCAGGAAGAAGAGAAACTCGTAGGCTTACAAGAATGGATGAATGAACTAGTTTTCATGGTGTGCTGTTATAGTGGGACAAAGTGTTAGACAAGGTTTTGATTTGGCTATTGACCTCATTAGATAAGTTTATGCTTGGTGGGAAGAGATATTAAGCAAAGCTAGGAAAAGCAAGGATGTGAGAAATAATAATAATGACACTCGGTGTTTTGATAATCATAAGGTTAAGGGAAAAAAAAGGAATTGTGGAAGGATTCAAATGAGAATATTATGAGAATTATGCCTTCTGAGTGTCAGAAAGGCTCACAGCCCGAATTTGGAAAATGTGGGGTGTGACAATTTGTCATATAACTTTACTTAGATCATCAAATCCGAGTGATTAAGTCCCTGATCATCAAACCAGGCATTTGGTTTGCTCACTATTAGTGATGTCGGCCGATCATAACAAAGGCAGAGTGATTGCAACTCTTAGCCAAGTGACTATTTAGTTCCTATGACATTTATCATATTTGGAATCAAAAATTAATTATGACATCAATCATAATCAAGTACTAACCTATAATGACATCAATCACAATATAGTCTTTCCTAAAATGTCACTCAACTCAATGCAAGTTCAATCTTGTAGTATTTATTTACTGCCATCAATCAGCAACTTTACCTTAGAACTTGCTCCCATATGACCTTCTAGTCCTTTGCAATATGATCATCAAATCATAAGGGTACAGGAAATATTTTTAAATGACCATGTCACTGCTTCTCATTAAAGAAGCCCCTGAGTCCATTCCTCAGGAAAACAACTTCAATTCTTTTTAAAGAACAAAGCCTTTTTAATGTTTTTGTTATTAAACAAAATAGCCTTGTACTGTACGGCCCAAACCAGCCCATGGGACCCAAACGACTAGGTCAAAAGAGGAGAAGGTATAAAAAGGACTCGTGCTGTTGACCCCAGGTCCACGCTATCATTTCGCACGCAGTCTTTCGTCTTCCTCGCGCCTCCCCTGTTCTTGCGACTCTTCTGCTCCCTGAACTAGGGTTAGCTCACTCCTTGCCGCCGTCGTAGATCCACGCAGCCATCAAGCCCCCGAGCATCCACTCAGGTTCTGCTCGTGATCCGCCGCGCAGATTCATCCTGCAAAGATGGGTCGCAAGTCTGCCTTGAAGTCTGTCGCCACCGCCGAATCTTTCTCGTCGAAGCTAGAGATCCCAGATTAGCTCCAAGAGTTTTCAAAGAGCAGCATCACCACCTCTGATTTGAACAAGATGGTGGAGGACGACATTCTTCCCGAACAAGCTCCGGTTGATTGGAAGGTACCGAAAGAAAATTGTCCCCTTCCAATCCATAAGCAAATAGTTGTATTTCACTCGTTTTTTGAACATGGCTTCGGAGTTCCTTGTTGTAGCTTCCTACGTGGGCTCCTTTTCTTTTACGGGATTAAGGTTGGTAACCTCAATCCCAACTCTATCCTTCATATTGCCATCTTCGTGCATATGTGCGAAGCTTTCCTTGGCGTTCTTCCCTATTTCAATCTGTTCTGCCACCTCTTCGTTCTTCGACCGCTCCTGACTAAAGAGTACCAGGTCGCCATTGGTGGTGTTGGAATCCAATTGCGCAAAAAGGAGGTCTACATCAATGTCCCTCTGAAGACCGGCAACAAGAACTGGAAGGATGAGTGGTTTTATTGTGACAACCCTCCCCCTGTTCTTGTCGACTTCTCTGGTGCAAAGGCTATTAACCAGGCTCGTTGGTTTGAAAAACCAGACTCATCCGACCCCCAAATGGTCACCTTACTAGGGAAGATTGCTGATTTGAAGAAAGAAGGCATTGATGGCATCACCATAGCAAAAAGCTTTATAGTGCATCGAGTGCAGCCTTTGAAGCTTCAGATCAGCCTGCCTGGGCATATAAGACCGACAACGAGACGAGGGAAGTGCCCGACCCCCCAAACTCTAATCTCCATTGGTCATAGTTGTCAAAGATGTTCGAAGGAGATATCCTTAAAGATCACATGTTGATCACGAAGGCATACAATATGGACACTCTACAAGCCCGAGTAAGCATTTAGTCACTTTGAACAATTTTGACGTCCTTAAATAATCACGATGTGTGATGTCTTGATGTTTTTGCAGGTTCTGGACACTCCCATGTCTCACCCTCCGCTCCCTCTGACTAACACCAAGGGACCGGATTATGTGGAAAAGCCGTAACAGACTAGCGCTGGTGGTTCAAGCTCATCAGCAGGCGCTCGTCTAGAGACTGTTGATCACATCATCACCCTTCCTTCCCCCAGTCGACGAGTAAAACAGCCTGCCTGTCGAGACTTAATCTCAGCAATAGACATAGGGTAGTTCATCTATGTGGATTTATAGGTAGGACAGGGGTATGCGCGAGATTGAGAGACGATGGTAACACAAGACGCTGATGTAGATAGGTTTGGGTCTCCCAAAGGATAATAAACCTATGTCCTGTGTTATGTGGGTATTTGTATTGATATATCCAGATCTAAAGATCTAGACGAAAAGGGTAGACCTAGATGACAATGTCTAGTTGTGTCTAATCTATGTCCCATGTGAGATCTATCTAATTCAGCTTGTCTATTTCTTGTCCCTTGAGAAGGGCCCCTTCCCCCTTTTTATATATCTGGGGGGACAGGGTTACATGGCGGAGTCCTAGTCGGTCTACTGCTCTTATCCTAGTAGGAGTCTACCTCCACTTTCCTTCTATGTGAGGTACCCCGGGTACAGGTCATCGATAGAAGCCCCCGAGAGTCTTGCAAGCTTGATGATAGTCTTAAATAGCTTCCCGACTGGTTTATGCCATGTTGAATGCTTCAGCTTTGTATCAGTGAGCTTGTGAGAATCTCAAAGATCCAAAAATGTCTTCAAGAAATCAACTGGTGCACCGATTAGGTGCACCTAATTAGGTGTAGCCCCGACTCTTGTATCATTTGGAAACTGCAAATAATGTGAGAGTCCGAATCAAGAATAGTCGTGTTGGCTCTCTTAAGGAAAACTCACTCAAATCATCAAATCCGAGTGATAAATAACTCAATAGAGTGACGTCAATCACAACCGAGTGATATATAATTCAAACGAGTGACTTCAATCACCGCTGAGTGGTTGATGACTCAAACCAATGACTTCAATCATTGCCGAGTGCTATACTATATATTCGGGTGACATCAATCACAGCCGAGTGAACGTAAGTTTATGACATCAATCATAGCCAAATGACATAGTCTTTGGCCGAGTGGCCGATGAGTGATTTATGAATCAAATGGGTGACTTCAATCACAGTCGAATGATTATGTTCTAATTGGATGACTTCAATCACAACCGAATGAACGAGGCTTTATGACAACAATCATAGCCAAGTACTAAGTTATCATGACTTCAATCATGATTAAGTAACCTTTCCTTAAGAATTGTAATCACTCATATCTTTGAGCTTTATTTTCACTATTATAGACTAACTTCAATCAGTTGAGTGATGCTCGATATTTCACGTATATGACCGTCAAGTCATAGCGACATGATCATCAAATCATGCTTTGAATAATTATGGCATCGACCATTTTTGATAAAGCACTTCTCTTCAAACAAGCACATATTGATAAAGTGACCATCTAGTCATTGTCATATGATCATCAAATCATATATATTTAGCATCAACCATAAATTTGATATAAAGTGCTTCTCTTCAAAGAAGCCCCCAAGACAATCATCATTATGAGTGTCGGTTGCGCTCAACTCAGAATATCATGTCTGAGTGGCAGCGTACTTAACTCATGACGATAAGGTCGAGTGAAGAAGATAGTCAAGGTTGTTGTAGCTGCCGACCGCTGATGAAGTAGGAATCACTCGAAGTCGCGATGACCAAAAATAAGACCAAGACGTGAAATAAATGCAATGTATTGGTCGAGGCAGAAGCCAAAAAGGTGAAACTAGAACAAACGACATGGGTCATATGGTGTCAGGGCTGATGCACTACTGAAAGGTCACCGACCGACATGTGTACAACTAGATTCACAAAAAAAGTGGGAGAACACGTGTATAGATACACAAATAGCCCCCTGGCTTGATTGTTTAATGCAAAGAATTAAAGAACCGAGGCAATAAAAAGATGAATAAAGCCACAAATAAGAGCCCTGATTATAAAGCCCAACTTTACTCATAAAAAATCTACGACCTTCTGCTTAGAAAACAGAAATAAGCAGTCCTAGAGAAAAGAATGAAGGACATGAGCCCAAAATCTCGAAAAAATAAATCGAGAAAGAATAATGATACTTAGCTTTGCAATTTGGCGAGTTGAAGATGAGCCCCCGAGCATGCTGATGTTATTGGTGAGTGGTCAAATGTCGAAGTCGAGCCATAATGTCGCCGGATCATCAAAGCTTGGAGTGGTTGACCGAGACACCGAATCGTTGAAGGTGTGGCCAAGTGGTCGAGTGACCGAAGCACCGTGTCATTGTAGGTGTCATCGAGTAGCCGAGTGGATGAAAACCAATAATTGGCGGCGTTGCTGAGTAGCTGAGTAGCCGTTGAGTCATAGTGTTGCAGTGATGTCGCCGAGTGACCAAGTCAAGGCGATGTCGCCGAATGACCGAGTCGAGGCGATGTCGCCGAGTGACCGAGTCGAGGCGATATCGCCGAGTGACCGAGTCGCGGTGATTGCCGATGTGCTGAGTCATTGAAGATGTCATCGAACAGCTGAGCAGCCGAGTGGCCAGGTGAAGGCAGAATAGCCCCTGGGCATGTCCATGTGGCCGTGAGCGGTTGAACCATCGAGTCAAGGCGATGTCGCCGAGTCGTCGGAATCCGCCAAAGCATCGAGTTGTCAAAAGAATCATCATAATGGATCATGTCACCGAATAGCGGTCGTCCTTGTTGAAGGTGCTGTCTTGATGAAGACATGATGATTTGTGCGATGACACGATGCTTCATCATCGGTCTGCTCACGATTAGGTCTTGAAGAAGAAATCTTCCAAAAAAGATTGATGAAGTTGGCAAGTCTTCCCAAAAGAGGAAGGAGACTGATTCACACTCTACTTCTTCAAAGAAGAGGGTCTGCCGAATCAAGGTCAAGAGAGCTTCTAGGTTAGCCCCTTGTCCATTTAATCCTTGTCTTGCATGGTCAATAACCACAATATAATTTCATCACTTTATTCTCTGATGGTGACCGCGGTCGGTCGGGCGGTGCACAGAGTACCCAAGATTCTGAAGGCACTCGGTCAAACCCAACTCCTCATTCGGTCGACCTACCTCTACCGGTCAACAAGCTATCAAGCATACCGACCGAGTCAAGGAAGCCTTCTGATGAAACAATTCCTGCATTCACATCAGAGCCGGCACCACAAATTATCAACCCTTCTCTGGTCAATGCTTTGTCCCCTCTTGATAAAGGCAAGGCAACACTGACTGCAGATACACTTGGTCGGCCTGAGATGAATGAGGTTGAGATAATGCATCAGCATCGAGAAGCCAACAAGGTACATCAATACCCTGTTTTTTCTTGTTCTTTGTCTTAGTCTTGATCCTTAGCTTAACCATCTTCTCTGTGTTTAGAAAATGTATGCTCTTGTGGAGAGGAAGCATGCTAGGGTTGAATACCTTGAAGCCGAGACCTTTGGTATGTCCTAGATTTCTTTTTTATTCAGTCCACTATTTATGATATTAACCTAGTGCTGGTATTTTGCTAGTTACTGGTGAACAGCTCCCATGCCAAGAAGCAGATTGAAAAACTACAGACCGAACACAGAGAGATGACCAAAGCCTTGGAGCAGAGTCGTGCTAATCTTGCTGGTATGATCGCATACCACCTTTTTTGTATGTTCTAATCACTCTGACACTAAAGACTCAATGTTTTCCTTTAGCTCGTTATCTGAAGCTGCCCGACCTAGAGAAATTAACTTCCAACCAGCAAAGATTCTTAGATGCTTTGAATGTTGAGAAGGAAAACCTCTCTATGTCGGTCAGGGAGCAAAAGATCGAGATCACTCGGTTGTAGAAAAAGCTAGAGGAGGCCAACGTGAACATAGACGAAGCCAAAAGCATCTCAAAATCCTTCAAATGTAATCTCACCAGTAAGCCCTCCATCATATCTTGATGCTTGAATTAGTTTCTGATCTTAATAATGAAAAATATCTCTTGCAGCTCTATCTTATGGCGCTCGGAAAGCATTGAATTATATTCATGCTAACCAAGTGGAGCAGATTGGCAACTCCTTGGAGTATTTGCTAGAGCACGCGTTGGAGGCTATTGCAAACAACACTCGAAGAGTGGCGAGCGAGGCCGGGAGTCAGGTATTGGCTATTTGCCAATCTTGGTCTCTTGCACTGCCACTGGAAAAAATCAAGGAGAGCTTCAACCCTGACTTGACTGAAGACCAATGCCAATTGCTTATGGATTCCATGCTAGAGACCTCCCGAGCCTTGGTCGACAATGTAGAGGTTGATCCGACTGCACCTACTCCTCTAGCATCTCTGAAAGTTGAAATGCGGGATGATAGCTCTTCTCCTTCGAAGGAGCTGTAAAATCTGCAATGTTGGAAACTTACTAGTATCTATGTAATGAGTATTATAAACTTTATGTAATTAATCTCATTCTTTGTAGTTTAGAAAACTGATAAAAATATCATAAGTGTGTTCCTGTCACATAAAGACAGAAATTTCATCGGTCTTCCTTAACATATTAGGTTGTAACTTGTAACCGCGTGACAAGCAGAATCGACCAATCGACGCATGACCTCTTGCACTTTGGCTCTGGATTTAGTGTAGCGGTAGTCTGATGTGTAGTATGAAGTATATAACCATGATGTTTAAATGTTAGACCAAAAAATCTGAAGACCATATCAAAAGATGAGAAATCGGTCAGAAAAGTTCCAAAACCCAAATTACATAAGGTTAGGAGATGGTGGGACATTATTACTAGCCCCCTGGCTCGAATGTTTAATAGAATAGATTAAGGAATCGAGCCAAATTAGAATGAAAATCATCAAGAAATCTTCCATCAAGAAGACTGAAGTTTCATTCATTAACAATGTATGAGAATACAAAAGAGAAACTAAGTATAAAAATGACGTAGCAGATTTATATTCTAGGAGTTTGGTATATCATCACCGTCTTCATACATCAGTAGTAAGGCCCCGACCGAGTGACTTCTTTCACAACATAATGCCCTTCCTATTTTGGAGAAAGCTTGTGCTTCGTTGACTGCACTCGGTGCAGCACTAAATCTCCAACTTGAAATTGACGACTGCGTATGTTCTTATCATAATAACATTGCATACCTTGTTGGTATAGTGCCGACCAAAACAAAGCGAAATCACGCAACTCTTCTGCTGCAATCAAATCAATCTCTCGGGTCTCCTCAGAAAGCTTCTCATCATATCCTTCGACTCATACTGAAACAAGACTGACCTCAGTCGGCAGCATGCCTCCAAGCCGTAGACCAGTGAGAAAAGTGTCTGACCAGTTGCCCGACTGGTATTAGTGCGAAGCCCCCAGAGAACTGAAGGTAATTCCTTAACCCACCGACCGGTATAAGGCTTAAGCCTATCTAATATCCGAGGCTTCAATCCTTGAAGAATCATATCGTTGGCCCGTTCGACCTGCCCATTATTTTGAGGATGAGCCACTAATGCAAAGTGGATTTTTATTCCCATCTCATCGGCAAAGTCACAGAACTCCACATATGTGAATTGAGTACCATTATCGGTAATCATATCATGAGGAACCCCGAACCGAGTAAAAACATCCTTGACAAATTCAATCGCCTTCTTTGATGTTATCTTGCCGACCGGCTTCACTTCTATCCATTTGGTGAACTTGTCAATAGCAACAAACAGATAGGTGAACCCGCCTGGAGCTTTCTTGAAAGGATCGACAATATCAAGCCCCCAGACAACAAAAGGTCAAGTCAAAGGTATCATCTGAAGTTGTTGCGAAGGCACGTGTGTTTGTTGAGCAAAGAATTGACAACCTTCACACTTCCAAATGACTTGGTGTGCATCTTCGACCATCGTAGGCCAATAAAACCTTGCCGAAAAGCTTTTGCCAACCAAAGTCTTAGAAGCTGCATGATTGCCACATATTCCTGAATGAATTTCTTCCATCAGCACCTTGCCTTCTGGTATCAAAATACATCACATCAAGATGTTTGATCCTCCTCTTCTATAAAGCTGATCATCCACCATCAAATATCCTCGACATTTGGCTTTCAACCTTTGTTGCTCATTAGGATCCGTAGGCAGCATTCCCATGTCCAAATATTTGATAATTGGGTCGTGTAAGTCGGTCTCCATACTGTCATCACTAACAGGATCAACAACATAAGTTAGCAATATGTCCGACCGAGGAGAAATAGTGGGGGAATCCAGGGTGTGTTGGAAGCTTCATGACCATTGATGATTGGATCCCCATGGTATGGATGTTTTGGTGATAGATGACAACTATGAAATTGTGGGCTAACATCTACACGAGTGTTTTCTTTGTAGGAATCATCTCTTAACTCTATTGCAAATCATATGGATAATGGTGTCATTGGTTATTGATGACAATGACCGCAAGCATGGAGGCTTGTGAACTTGATGAAGTCCAAGGGTTGATGAAGATGGATCAAACCGGAGAACAAGCCTTGGTGCAAGTGTTTCGAACACTTGAGTAGTTGTTAGGGCTTTGAGTCCATAGGAAAAATCAGACTATCAAGGGGGTCTAGGTAATTCTATTACGTCATGTCTAGTCGGTGATGTGCAAGGTTGCTCAGTGAAATCACAGGCACCAGATGATAGTGGAGAAGCCAAGGAGTTGTTCGAAGAAGCCGGGAAACCAAGTCAAGCAAGGATGACCAGTTTCAACTTCTGGACATAGAGACCGGACAGAGGGGTCAGTGGAGACCAGACTATACGGTCACTATGGGGAGTTTTCCAGGACTTAGCGCGAGGAGCAGGACTCTGTCAGCAGGAGACTCCATACAGACTGGACGGTGCGGTCTGCTGACCGGATAGTCCGGTCAGTAGGAGTGCAGGAAGGCAGAAGAGGTGCATTTCACGGAGGCTCTTGGAATGGAGAGAGAAAGTGGACCAGACGGTCCAGTCCAGTGACCGGACTGTCCGGTCAGTTGGAGTTTCAGTAGGGGCAGAGCTAGTTGTGCATCGAGTTGCACTGACCGGACTGTCCGGTCAGACAGTGATTGAACTGTCTGGTCAGTGTGCCCAAGAAGCTGATTTCATGGAGCAACGGCTAGTTTGAGGTTGGGAGCCTATATAACTTTGTTGCTGGGGTCTTGGAGACAACTCTTGGCCAGTGGAATACCTGAGAGCATTTGGTAAGGTCCAACAGGAAGAGAGGAGAGCACTAGGAGGACATATTGCATATCTTGAGAGTGCTAGAGAAGAGTAGCTTGAGCATCTTGCACATCTAAGGCTAGGGTGTCCTTGAGGATGTGATCTAGATTGTTACTCTTGGTCTATGGTGAGACCTAGACCGGTTAGGTGTCGGTGATTGAGCCTATCGTGATCGATTGTGAAGGCTGTCACACGTTTGTAGACAGTTTGAGCCCGCCGTGGAAGGGGCATCGCTACTGAGCGCCCGTGTCAGCTCGGGGAGTCCGACAAGTTCTTGAGGGAGGCGAGCTTGTGCTTTGTGCAGCGGTGATGCACATCGTGTCTTCACTTGAGGAGTGGTTGCTGGCTCGTGGGCGAGAACTCCACTTGATGGCGGGAGGGACCGGGACTCCGGCAGGAGTGGTCCAACGAGGATTAGGGGATGGCGCCATCCATCCGAGACCTTGGGAAAAAATCATGAGCATTCCTTGACCCTCTCTTTACTATTCCACATTTGTGTGCTCTAGTGAGTAGGGTGACTTGTGGCTTGCATAGGCTAGTGTGATTGGCTTCCGCATTTTATCTTATCATGAACATCAGCATGTGTAGGATCTTGGCTTACTAGAATTGTTTAGGTTTCCTTATCTTGTTAGACTTGAGTAGCGAAATTGAAGTATTTGGATTCATGAGCAGCTTACCGATTCACCCCCCCCCCCCTCTCGGTACGCCTTCGGTCCTTACAAGTGGTATTAGAGCCAAGTGCTCATCTTTGAGGATTCACCGCCTTGGGTAAGGATGCCGGGACCGGCGAGGAGTGTTCCCATATTCAATGGTGAGCACTATGCTTATTGGAAGGCTCGCATGCAAGCCAACCTTCAGTCCCTTGATCCAGAGATATGGTCGGTCACTCACGAGTCCGATGCGAATGTGAACCTACTTGAGCCTGACTACATTAAGTGTAATGCTAAGGCCAAGAATGCTTTGTTTGCTTTCATTTCTAAGGATGTTTTTGCTCAGCTAGATGCTAGTACTACAACACATGGTATCTGGACTGAGATTCAGGGGCTCTATAAGGGCACCAGTGATGTCAAAGAGGAAAGATACTATGTGCTGAAGAACAAGTATGATCACTTCACTAGATTGCCACATGAGAGAGCTAACACTGTTTATTCTCATTTTCATGTACTTGTGGAGGAGATCAATGCACTTGGGGATGATTTCAAGATGAAGCCCATCGAGGTGATAAGAAGATTCTTGAGGCTATTCAAAGACCCCGAGTATGAGTCCGTCATCACCTTTATCTTGCAAGGTGACCTCAAGACCAATACCATGAAGGAAGTGGTTGGCAAGATCACCACCTTCGAGAGCTGTCAATTGGGGTTGGATGATCCTCAACCATCCAATCTTGCTCTATCGGTTAACAAGCAAGAATCTAGCAAGAGCAAGAAGAACAAGAAGAAGGTGATCATTGAGGATGACGACGAAGAAGATGATGATGAGGGTGACATGACCGAAGACTAGGCTCTTCTCATGAGGAAGATGAAGAACTTCAAGAACAAGTTTGCTTCCAAGTCAAGAGGCAAGTGCTTCAATTGTGGCTCAAAGAATGACTTTGTCCGAGAGTGCCCAAAACCCAAGAAAGAAGCATTCAAGTCACAAGATTCAAGTGAAGAAGAAGAAGAAGATCCCAAGGCCAAGCACAAGAAGAAGAGTTACTTCAACAAAGACAAGAGCAAAGGCAAAGGCAAATCTCAAGACTACAAGATGATGTTCTCTCACAAGGTACTTGTTGGAGAGTGGACAAGCGACAATTCAAGTGATGAGTCCTCTTCCTCAAGTGATGAAGAAGTGGCCGATCTAGCCATGATCAAGACTATACCTCCACGAGCTCTTCCTCCACCTCCCACGTGCCTCATGGCCGTGAGCCAACTTGGGGAGAGTGTGGATGAGAGCAGCGATGATAGCGATGATGAGGAGCACATGTGTGCCGAGTTGTGGAGCATGCTTGAGCAAGCCCGCGACATCGCCATCAAGAAGTCCAAGATGTTGGAAGTGGTAAGAAAAGAGTGTAAGTTGGCTAAGGACCGTGTTGGTGAGCTTGAGAGTGAGCTCAAGGACCTTGTCACATCTCATGATGCCCTAAACAAGAGTTGTGACAAACTCAAGGGTGATCATGTAGAGCTTCATGAGAAGTACAAGGCCCTTGAGATCACTTATGAGGCCATCAATGTTGAGAACCTTGCCTCTCCCTCCTCTAGTTCATCTAAGAATGATGCTTCTACTATGTGTGATGAACTAACCACCTCGTTTGAGGTTTCTTCCCGTGAGCCACTTGTTTTGAAGGAATATCACAAGCTCAAAGAAGAGAGGAAGATGGTGATGGACGGCTTTGAGAGGCTCACATGAGGTAGAGCCATCCACAAGGAGATCCTTGGGAGGAAACATGTGAACAATGTCTCCCACCGTGGACTTGGCTCATATCCCGCCACCATCAACATCATAGGGACGAGTGATTCCATCCCCACATGGATCAAACCCCTTCTCGCCGGCAACTACTATTGCGAGAGGTGTTGCAAGGATGGACATGCCACCAAAGATTGTCCCATGGTAAGAAATTCCATTGTTTTGCCTAACGCTAACTTGTTCCATGAGAACACACATTTCAAGATTTTTAGGAACAAGGATGGCAAGGTGAAAGCTAAGGCCTTGGGACCACCAAACAAGAAGAGGAAGGTCAAGAGCTTATGGGTGCCTAAGTGCATTGTTGATATTGAGAGATCGGCTACGTACAAGTGGGTGCCCAAGAACAAGACATAGATGGTTCTTGGTAGTTGTAGTGTGTTTTTCTTTCTCTTGCATTGCATGGTAATTAGGACACCTTTGTGACTAGTATGTTTTACATCCATGCATGAGTAAATAACTAAAAGAAAAACACATAAAAATTAGTAAATGTCTAACCCATCCAAGATAGCTATAAGCAAGGGGGAGTGCTTGAGATGGTTGTTTGATTTCTCTCAAGGCAAGGGCATGGCTTATAGTGATAAGCTTGGGAGGGGATCAAACTTGACATTGTTAGGTTTCCTTTGTGTCTTGTACTTAATATTGCTTGCATTCACATGGCATGTTCACTTTCATTACATATGTAAATTGCTCGTTGCATGCATCATATAGGAAACACAAAGGAGGCTTGTCACATTTGGAGATATTTGTGCCTCATGCTCTATATGAGCTTACATCTCCGTAAGTGTGACCAAAGGAAAGGATTGTGCTTCATGCCCATTGAGCAAGCTCTTATGAACTCCGAGGTTAAATCTACTCATGTGGTTCATGGACTAAGGCTCGTACATACCCTTTGGTTCTTATTTGCCTTGGTTCTTATTTGCTCAATCTTTCATTTGGCTTTTGCAAAAACTATGAGGCCATAGTGTGCCACTATTTGAAAACGAGTGTTTGAGAGTTCCCTCTATACTCCAAGTGTGGTGTTCTTTTGTGTGTTTAGAGAGGGCACTTGGAATTTGGAGAGAGTCCTTGACTTAGCAATTTCTAGAAGTGACCGTATGGTCCGGTCTTTAGACCGTATAGTCCGGTCAGTGGCACTGGAAACAGTGTGTAGGGGGAGTCTGGTCGTAGAGACCGGACAGAACGGTCCTAGAGACTGGACAGTCTGGTCTGCAGTGGCTAGCAGACCCCGACCTGACTAGACAGTCCGGTGTAGAGACCGGACAGTCCGGTCAGATCAGTTGATCGTGTGAAGTGCTTCCCGATCCATGACCATTGATTCATTTCTTGACGAATCTCGGCCGTCTTCTGTCAATTTTGACCTAGCTCAAAATCGGTCAGAGGAGTTTTGGTTCCTTCCTTGTTCGACCCTGACGCCGAGACCGCACCCCTGCCTTCCTCGCTCTCGCTGATGCCATCCTCTCTTCCCCGTTGTCGCCGACCCGCGCTTCCTGACGCCTACGCTCGCCCACGCGCAACCGAGCAAGAGCCGCTGCGCCGCCAGCACCCGTTCCCGCACGCGCCCGCACACCAGAGCCACGTCGCCGCCAACGACCTGCATCGCCGCCACCGTGAGCCACCTCCAGCGCCGCCACTGACGTCCCTGTGTGTGTGCACACTGCCTTAAAGCCGAGCTCCACCGACCTAAGGCAAAGCTTGCCCCTTCTCTTCCATTGCCAGAAAAGTTCCAAGCTTTGACCTTTTTGCAGTGATCGCTTGCAAGGTCTTCGGTTCTCGGTGTTGACACATCCCCAGGGAATCGTGCTACTCTCATCTTTTCATTGATTATGCCCTGAATTTCGAGAAATTTAGTTAATTAATGCAATTAGGCCAATTTCCCATCTTTAGTTGCATTAGTTAATTAATTGGCTCAACCTAGGTTGCAATTAATTTCCTGCATATCTGTTAATTGCAATTCTAGGGTTGATTCCTGTTTAGTCTGCAGTTAGATTAATTGCCTATTATTTGACTGTACACTAGATGACTCGCACCAACCACATATATTCGATGATCGCTGTTGTTACTTTGCTTAATTGTCTAGTGATCATGTCCTTCATTCAGTGCTAGAAATTCTATTGCGCATTCTTTCCTAGCGGTGCTTTGCTTGTAGATGTATTAGGACTCTATGCTTATCCCATCTACATCTATGTACGTGCAGTGACAGCAGCAGCAGATAGAGATGGCAATGTCAAGATAGGACAAGGGCAAGGGGAAAATGCCTAAGAAGCCCAAGACGAAGAAGAGACCAAGACTGGACCCAGAGTCAGAGAGAGCCCGGAGATTGGCTCAGCACTTGGACGCCATGGAGCAGTCACGCAGGACACCCGGCTCCCGTCTGAGGATCAGCCAGCTAGCTGAGGACCAGAGCTTGAGGAGGAGAACCAGGCAGAGGACTGCACCACTAGCAGTCGGAGTTGTGCCACCGTCGTGCCGTAGCGTACTCCAGTTTCCCATCAGGGGAGATTGTCAAGAACTGCGGATCAGGGATCCTCCAGGCAGTAGAAGGAGGAGTCTGAGGAGGAGGAGACTGGAGAGGAGGAGGCCTCAGAGTCAGAGTCTGAGGAGCTAGTTGAGGAGTAGGAGTCAGAGGAGCCAGAGCAGACTATTCCCCAGAGGATAGCTCACCGGGGAGGAGACCTGAGGTGCACTTGTGAGGTTTGCACGAGGAGGCTGCAGAGACTAGTACAGGCAGCTGGAGAGCGGGATATCCTCAAGGTTCCTGCAAAGGACCTTAAGGTACTTTGGTTCGTGTCCTTCGAGCAGTGGGTGCCAGTTCCTCGAGACCCCGCTGCTGGAGAGAGGTAGTGGACGGTGCTCCACAGGAGGACAGGAGAGGGCCTGAGACGTTGTGTGGCCTTGAGGACCAGAGACAGGGTGCTTGTACCACAGCAGTACACCACCTACTAGGCCATGAGGAGGGCCATCGGGACAGAAATGAAGCCGTACTTCTCGTACCTACCAGGACTAGTTGAGCTAGTCACTGCTCCACTCAGGTTCAGGGAGGACGTGGTCCTCGACTTCTACGTGACGCTGTGGGTTGCCAGAGACCACTCAGAGTTCTAGTTCTTGTTCAAAGGGTAGCCACAGTGAGTCACCAGGCAGGATCTGATCGCCAACCTAGGACTCCTTGCTTCAGACTTTCAGCTTTATAGGAGTGCCTATGGTACACTAGAGCCACCTCGCAGACCTCAGGGAGGAAAGCAACCTTCAGATGACCTCGTGTCGATTGCTTTCCCACCTCCCCACACTCCAAGTTTTGAGAGAGGCCCTGCTAGACTCACAGCAGCGGCCAAGGTGGTGAGACCGATAGTCACCAGGACTATCATTCCCAGGTCTGGCTACAGAGAGGAGTTCATGCTTTTACACCAGTGGGCTGTAGCAGCCATCTTGAGGAGGCAGACCTTCGACTTGGCGGACCTTCTCACTAGAGAGATGGAGGAGGTCATTTCTGAGAGGGTTGGAGGATGTCACTTGGTCTACGGGCCCTATATCTGTTATCTCTTGAGGAGGATGGACCTAGTGACGGAGGAGCAGTACGATGTTTTCCCTAAGGTGACCACCAGCTACTCACCTAGAGTCCCCAGGGGATCCCAGTCTACCTCTAGCCAGCACACAGGAGAGGAGGAGCAGGAGTCACCAGTACTACACGAGCACGCAGCTCAGCCAGAGACTGTGATTCCTGAGTCAGCCAGTACAGGAGCACCTCCCCAGCCGACAGGTTTGCAGTCTGAGGTCACTGTCATAGTGACAACACTAGCAGGATGGTTGGGTGAGTTTATATAGAGTGTGTCAGAGGACAGACGTCAGATGATGGAGCTGATCAAAGGACAGGCAGAGCTTCAGCGCCAGCAGATGGCCCTTGTCTCCGCTCTAGTGACTCAGATGACGGAGCTTACTCAGAGGCAGGCCGGTCAGCAGTCAGGATCTTCAGTGTTTCCTCAGTTTTAGCAGCTGCAGACTCAGCCAAGACCCTTCACTGCACTGATGACAACACAGTCCAGTGGACTGTCACTCTTAGGTGTCTTACCAACAGGGGGAGCAGGACAGACTTTCTCTTCAGCACAACTCTATCCCGTGGTAATCTTCTCTGTGTTAGCATTGTTTGTCTCACCCTCACACTCGTCGAGCTCGCAGATGGCAGGACACTCCAGCTTACAGCATGTACCAGTCAGGAGTCTGTTCTCAGACATTGTGCACACTACTCATGTAGATTGCCAGACCGCCCCAGAGACAGCTACAGCTTCAGCTCCACCTCTTATTGTCACAGTTTCCACTCTTACTATTCAGGCAGCAGAGGATCTTGTCCGTGGAGGTTTCTCTTAGCAGGACGTGCCAGACCTCATACTACAACAGACTTCAGCTCAGGAGACTGCCACATTCACTACAGTAGCACAGGACAGCGGGTCTGAGTTGCCTGTAGACCTTGATTTCTTTGAGCAGCTGGATGCTCAGGCGGCACAGGCTCAGGGACCATAGCAGGATCCACCTTAGGAGCAGCCAGGAGCAGAGCCCACAGAGGACATCGCTACACCACTTCCTTTGACCACGAGTGCTTTTTGGCTTTTTGGTGCTTGTTGCCAAAGGGGGAGAAGACATTAGGTCTAAGGGGATTAGGAGTGTGATCTTGTTATGATCGAGAGTAGCTTGTATCTAGGGGGAGCTATGAGGTTTTGGGACATAGACCATTTGGTTCTTATTTTGAGGAGTTATTTGTTGTTCGTGGATTATGATGAGTCATGGATTTCATTTGCTTATGTTTGACTCATTTTGATCTCACTTGGTTTATTTCATGTTCATTTGTAGTGCTTGTATTTATTTATTATCTTATATGCTTGTGTATGATATCATGATGTAATGCTTGTTTTTAATTCTTATGCATTGCCATGCTAACTTGTTGCATCTCATCATTTATGCCTTGTATTGCATATCCTTATGCTTTCATTCAATATATTGCCATGACATGCATGCATGTTTCATCTAGAGTGTGCTCTTCACTCTTTTCCTTATATCTCTAGATGATGTTTGATTGGGTAGGACCTTATGCATTTCTCTCATATGTCATTATGGTTACTCTCGATCTTTGTGTAGCTTGTTTAGTCTGGTTATTCATTAAAGTTTTTCAGTTAAGTAGTGGTTGTCATCAATCACCAAAAAGGGGGAGATTGTAAGCTTTATGACCATTGATGATTAGATCCCCGTGGTATGGATTTTTTGGTGATAGATGACAACTATGAAATTGTGGGCTAACATCTACACGAGTGTTGTCTTTATAGGAATCATCTCTTAACTCTATTGCAAACCATATGGATGATGGTGTCCTTGGCGATTGATGACAATAACCGCAAGCATGGAGGCTTGTGAACTTGATGAAGTCCAAGGGTTGATGAAGATGGATCAAAGCGGAGAACAAGCCTTGGTGCAAGTGTTTGGAACACTTGAGTAGTTGTTAGGGCTTTGAGTCCATAGGAAAAACTAGACTATCAAGGGGGTCTAGGTCATTCTCTTAGGTCATGTCTAGCCGGTGATGTGCAAAGTTGCTCGGTGAAATCACAGGCACTAGGTGACAGTGGAGAAGCCAAGGAGTTGTTCGGAGAAGCCGGGAAACCAAGTCAAGCGAGGATGAGAAGTTTCAGCTTCTGGACATAGAGACCAGACAGAGGGGTCAGTGGAGACCAGACTGTATGGTCACTATGGGGAGTTTTCTAGGACTTAGCGCGAGGAGTAGGACTCTGTTAGCAGGAGACTCCATACAGACCGGACGGTCCGGTCTGCTGACCGGACAGTTCGATCAGTAGGAGTGCAGGGAGGCAAAAGAGGTGCATTTCACGTAGGCTCCTGGAATGGAGAGAGAAAGTGGACTAGACGGTCCGGTCCAGTGACCGGACTATCCGGTGAGTTGGAGTTTCAGCAGGGGCAGAGCCAATTGTGCATCGAGTTGCACTGACCGGACTGTCCGGTCAGGCAATGACCGGACTATCTAGTCAGTGTGCCCAGGAAGCTGATTTCGTGGAGCAACGACTAGTTTGAGGGTGGGAGCCTATATAACTTCGTTGCTGGGGTCTTGGAGACAACTCTTGGCCAGTGGAATACCTGAGAGCATTTGGTAAGGTCCAAGAGGAAGAGAGGAGAGCACTAGGAGGAGATATTGCATATCTTGAGAGTGCTAGAGAAGAGTAGCTTGAGCATCTTGCACATCTAAGGCTAGGGTCTCCTTGAGGGTGTGATCTAGATTGTTACTCTTGGTCTATGGTGAGACCTAGACCAGTTAGGTGTTGGTGATCGAGCCTATTGTGATCGGTTGTGAAGGCCGTCACACGTTTGTACATGGTTTGAGCCTGCCGTTGGGAGGGGCATCGCTAGTGAGCGTCCGTGCCGGCTCGGGGAGTCCGGCAAGTTCTCGAGGGAGGCAAGCTTGTGCTTTGTGCAACGGTGATGCACACCGTGTCTTCACTCGAGGAGTGATTGCGGGCTCGTGGGCGAGAACTCCACTTGGTGGCGGGAGGGACCGGGACTCTGGCGGGAGTGGTCCAATGAGTCTTAGGGGAAGGCGCCATCCTTACGAGACCTCGGGAAAAAATCATGAGCATTCCTTGACCCTCTCTTTACTATTCCACATTTGTGTGCTCTAGTGAGTAGGGTGACTGGTGGCTTGCATAGGCTAGTGCGATTGGCTTCCGCATTTTATCTTATCATGAACACTTGCATGTGTAGGGTCTTGGCCTATTAGAATTGTTTAGGTTTCCTTATCCTGTTAGACTTGAGTAGCGAAATTAAAGTATTTGGATTTGTGAGTGGCTTACCGATTCACCCCCCCCCCTCTCGGTACGCCTTCGGTCCTTTAGACCATAATGATCCCATCTTGGCCAACGTATCAGCCGCATGGTTGTTATGCTGAAGGACATGCATGAATTTCAATCCATCAAATTGTTCCTTGAGCTTCCTTACTTCCTGACAATAAGCACTCATATTGTCATCTACACAATTCTAATCCTTAGTGACCTGATTAATGACCAAGGTTGAGTCACCAAAGATGTCGAGACGCTTAATGCCGAGTGAGACAGCAATGTGCAGACAGTGTAGGAGGGCTTCATACTCGGCAGCGTTATTAGACGCGCAAAACATAACCTGAAGGATGTATCGAAGCTTCTCTCCTGTGGGTGAGATAAACACGACTCCCACACCGGCTCCAGGTAATTGGAGAGAGCCATCAAAGTACATTTTCCAGTACTCAACATCTTGTGTCGCAGGAGGCATTTGAATCTCTGTCCACTCGGAAACAAAATCAGCCAATGCATGTCCTTTAATGGCTGACCGAGCTACAAACATAATGGTATATTGACCAAGTTCGACCGCCCATTAGCAATCTTTCCTTCTTCTTCTCGATTGTGAAGCACCGTGCCAAGTGCAAAGGATGTCTGGACTTTGATAAGATGAGCTTGAAAAATAATGCTTCAACTTCCTGGAGGTGATCAACAACGCGTATAGCAACTTGAAGATCTGATGATATCTTGCTTTAGAGGCACTAAGAACCTCACTTACAAAATAGACCGGGTGTTATACTTTTAGTATATGACCCTCTTCCTCTCAGTCGACCATTAAAATGGTACTCACAACTTGAGTTGTGGCCGATATGTAAAGTTGAAGCTTCTCTCCTGGCTCTGGAGGCACTAACACCAAAATGCTGGTGAGATGGACCTTCAGCTCATCCAATGCCGACTGCGCCTCTTCTGTCCGAATGAAGTCATCCTGCTTCTTTAGCAGTCTGAAAAGAGGCAACCCTCTAACCTCCAGTTAGGAGATAAAGAGACTCAAGGATGCCATACATACGATTAGCTTCTAAACATCCCTTTGAGAATTAGGTGGCCCCATATCAACGATTGCCTTGATCTTATCTGGGTTAGCCTCTATACCTCATTTTGAAACAACGTAACCGAGTAGCATTCCTAAAGAAAGCCAAAAAACACATTTTTTGGGATTCAGCTTCATCGAGTAGTGTCTCAGATTGTCAAATGTTTTTTCCAGGTCAGAAAGGAGTTCTTTCGACATTCAGAGTCTTTACCACAATGTCATCAACATAAGCTTCTGCGATCCGACCGATCTGAGTAGCAAGGCAGCATTGAATACCTTGTTGGTAAGTCACGCCAGTGTTTTTCAGACCGAAGGGCATCGTAATGTAGCAATAGGCATCGAAGGGTGTTATAAAGGAAGTTTTGATCTGATCTTCGACTTTCAGTGGGATCTGGTGATAGCCTAAATAGGCATTCAGAAAGCTTAAAAGCTCACACCTGGCTGTTGAGTCTACAATCTGATCAATATAAGGTAGAGTGAAAGGGTCTTTAGGACAGACCTTGTTCAGATCCGTATAATCCACACACATCCTGCATTCTTCTTAGGTACAAGGACTGGATTGGCTAACCAGTTGGGATGATACACTTCCTTTATAAATTTAGCATCTAATAATCTAACTATATCCTTCTTCATGGTGTCCTTGCGGTCTTGCTCAAATCTTCTAAGCCTCTGTCGAATAGGGGTAGCCCCAGGAGGCACCCTTAACTCATGCTCAATCTTTTCCCTAGAAACTCTCGGCATGTCGGATGGCTTCCATGCAAAGATGTCCCTATTTTCCTGGAGGAAAAGAGTGAGCACGAGTTCCTATTTCTCGTCGAGGTTCCTATTTCCGGGTCAAGCACAATCTCCTTGGTCTGGACATCATCAGTCTGGATCTTGTCCTTGGTGGGCTTCTTCACGGGAACCACCACATTGGTCTTCTCCTCTGTGCCGACTGCCTTCTGGATCTCCTACTGGTCAGACAGCATCAACTGCTTATTGGCCATCTCACAACTTTGTATATCGCAATCAAAAGAATTCCAAAGATCAAAGTGGAGGGAGATTATTCCATTAGGGCCTGGCATCTTAAGAGTGAGATATGGATAATGTGGAACTGCCATGAATTTAGCCATCGCTGGTTGACCAATAATAGCATGACATGCTGAGTCAAAATCGGCTACCTGGAAGAGAATACGCTCGGTCCTGAAGTTCTCACGAGTCCCAAAAGTAACAGGCAGACTGATCTGTACAATAGGAATTGAAGTCTTGCCAGGCACAATCCCATCAAAGGGTGAAGAACTCGGCTGAAGGTCATTGACTGACAGACCGAGCTCCAAGAGAGTCTTGGTGAAGATCAAGTCCAGACTGCTTCCTCCATCAATGAGTACTTTGTTGAACTTGACTTCCTTCATCGTTGCAGCAAGTACCAGCGGGTATCGACCCGGCTTTGGTAACTGCTTGGGATGATCCAACCGATCAAAAGTAATCGTTATTTCATACCACCTCATGAATTGCGGCATAGCCGGTTCCACAGAATTGATCTCCTGTAGTTCTAGCTTTTGTTTACGCTTAGACACATAGGCATCCGGGCCTTCGAAGATGAAGTTGACTTTCTTTCGGGGCTCCTGGAACTCTCCTATGTTGTCCTTGTCGCCACCATCCTTAGTTTTGTCTTTGCCATTGCGCCTCGGCGGACCTTTGGCCACCTTGAGCGCAGCAGTCACGAAACCCTTCAGTCGGTAGCAATCCTTTGCTTTGTGGTTCCCCTTTGGGTGCCAGAGGCACGGGCCACTCAGCAAGTCATCCATGGTTGGCTGGTTTGTCCGAGGATTCTTCTAAAATCGGTCTACCATAGCAACCATGTTGTCAGACATCCTCTTCCTGTCCTTCTTGGATGACTCTGGCTTGTCCAACCGCTTCTCCTTGCCTTTTCCTCGAATGTTGTCTAATGCCGACTCATCCAACATGAACTTGTCAGCGATCTTGAAGCACACCTGAGCGGTCAACTTGTGGTCATGATTCCTCTAACCGACTTCCTGGAGCAAGTCATCACTACGGATTCCTCCTTGAAAGGCAGCAATAATCTGTTGGTCAGGGACGTTGGGGATTTCGGTCTTTTTAGCGTAGGATCGCTTGATGTAGTCGTGAAGAGGTTCGTCGATCTTCTGCTTGATCCGAGTGAGGTCGAAGTGATTTCCTGGTCGGTTGCAGGTGGCTTGGAAACTTTCAATAAGTTTCTTCTCAAGGTCTCCCCAAGAGGTTATTGATTCCTCCGGAAGAGATGTAAGCCATATATGAACGGCTGGATCAAGGCAGACCGAAAGGTAATTTGCCATTACATAGGTATCACCTCTGGTCGACCGAATCGCCATGCTATAGAGTTGAAGCCACTCTCGGGGATTGGTCTGACCATCATATTTTTTGATGGGGACCGGCTTGAACCCCTTTGGCCATCGAGCTATGCGAAGCCTTGGGATGTAAGCCTTGATGCCATCGATTTCTTCATCAGTGGGAGTGGGTGACCGCCTTTGCTAATTTGGAGACGGAGTTGGGCGACGATGGTGTCGCAGATCAACATCACCATCATGGTGACGATGTCTATTGTCATCCTCATTGTTATCGCACCGATCTCGATCGTCTTATTGACATCGGTCGTCGCAGTTGTTTCTTGGAGGAGGATCTCATCAGTCTTCTCGCTAGTCGTCCTGTCAGTTGTTCCGTCGGTCATCCCACCGGTGCCAGTTCTCCGATCATGGCGCTCCTCCTCATAGTGTCGATTGGCCCGAGTGCGTTCTTCATAGTGAGAGTTGATGGTATCTCGTCCATCATAGATACTGAGAGAGTTTTCTAGATCTTCACGCCTACGCCGACCTCGTGAAGTTGCATGGCTAGAGCTTGTTATCGACTGTGATCTATCCTTGGCAGCGTCTTGAGCTACAACAGCTTTGAGCATAGCCACCGCCTACAGCATCATAGGGGTCTAATAGGTTGCATCGGCCATTAAGGTGTCGAGCAACGTTTTTGTCCTAGTGATGTTGTTCTGAGGGGTGTCATAGACCTTGATGCCATCCACTTCAATGTTTGGCACAAGATCCAGTCAGCGCGCATGGCGTGATCCGCGCGACCCTCTTGGTCAATGGCAGTGACCGAACGATAAGTCATTGTCTGGAGGATTAACGTCCGGTTGACCTTCTTTGGCAGGTTCTTCTGTGTGGCCATCTTCATGGCCGTCTTCTAGGTCATCTTCCTCGTCCTCGTCCCCTAAAGGATTTTCTTCTATATCAACCATGTTGATAGTAAGGGGATATGAGTAAGCAGATCTGACCGAGCCCTTAGCAAAGGACCAGACCGACTCTGAGTTGTTCCCTGAGGATGAATCTGCTTCATCGGATCCGAGTGGGACCAACACGGGGATCAGATCTGACAAGCTCAGTGATCACGCCATAGAGGTAGTTGCGGTCGAGTTGGATCTGTGGTTTTCCAGACTTAAGGCTCCCTTGTCGCTAATCGTGAAGTCGAGCGATCCGAAGGAGATCTTGATGTCCAGTGAATATTGGATGATGGGAATTTCGGCCATCATAGTCGACGGAGAATCCCGGTGAGCCTTGTCCCCTTCCTGGCGTGCCAACCATCGAAGCTTGATCTCGGTAGTAAATATATAGGGCTACGTCGAGACTAAGAACTACGATGGTTAACACAAGACACTGAGTTATACAGGTTCGGGCCCTCTCGATGAGAGTAAAAACCCTACATCCTGTGTTCTGTGGATTGTATTGCTTGTAATGTCAAGAGAGTTTCATGTCCCTCGATGGGGGGTACCCTGCCACCTTATATATCCGGTCGGTAGGGTGTACATGAAGAGTCCTACTCGTAGCCTACAAGGATTTACATAGAAAGTATATCTCTAATTGCCTTATGCTCCAAGCCAACTCGGTCGGCTTCCTTGTTGAGGAAGTACCCGGTCAGCTACCAACTTAGGCATATCTTCGGATACCCGAAAGGCAAGTATCCCACAAGTGGAAACCAGCTAGCTGCTAAGATTGTACCAATATAAAGAGCAATACAACATAGCAATGTGTAACCATAGAGTAAATAAATTTCAGAATCATAACCAATCTTCTCTACTTAAAGTATCATTGCCACTGCTCAAAACAAGAGGTACTCATAACCGCGAGGGACGGCAATTCGAATCGATTTACATCCTATAGGAGAAAACCCAAGTACACGACATACACAACATTTAAGAACATGTATGGCCACTATTCACGAGGTTGCTATAAAGTCGATCTGGGGCCATTGATCCCGAGTACACGTCCTCCCCACGATACAGTACTTCGTATCCGAGGCTTAACCCGTGCACTCTCTAGCGATCCTCAAAACCGTGCATCCACCATGCCATTCACATCATCTCTGAATTGATGAGTATAGCCATCCAACAATATTGCACCCAAGTTACTAGGTTTACCAATTCCCATATAAAGGTATGCACATGGTACTATTCAAAACTTGCTCACGGAGTTGCAACAATAGGTTCTCAATTTTATCCAAGTTCATCCTTCATGTGAATCATAATTGAATCAAGTGATCACATAGTCTACTATTGACTCCACTAGTTTAAGCATAGCATTTGCTAACGAAAAGGCTTACTAACATAGACTAACATAGCTCATTGTTTGTGACACCCAGGTGTCTCACTTCTACTTAACAAACATGAAGGGCACAAATCATGAATAATATAGCCTGAAATAATAAAGCCTCACTCAATTTTGAATTAAATCTAGGCAATTTAAAACCCTGCAACCAATTTGTGAGCCAAATGAAATTTTATAATATAACATATACCAAATAAATTCATAATCAAATTAGTAATATTAAAATAGAATTTTATGAATTTAGTGAGCATTTTACCATATTTAGAAATGCCCTAATTAATTAATTAAACCATAGACACCTTTCACAATGGGTAATTAATTATAAATTTTCTAATCAAATGGGTCCCACCAGAGCACCACAAATATCAATAAGGACCTATGTGCAAAATCCCAATTTATTTGGAAGTCCCGAGCTATTTTATTTGGAAATATCTTTGACCAAGGACCTAGATGCAAAGTATCAAATAGTATAGGGGGTCCAGAGCAAAATCTTTTTCCCTCTCCTTCCACTGGCGCAGAGCTTCTCCCCCTGTTGACGCCTTCCTCTCCCCCGCACGCCACCGCCTGCACCCTCCCCGCCTCGGGACTCCTTGCGAGCTATAGTGTGCCTGCCCCCTCTGCCTCACCGTGCTGTCCTATCCCCTCTGATCCTGCCATGAGCTCGCCCAACGAAGCCATTTCTCCCCTTTTATCTCTGCACACCATCGACATGACCGGCCGGCGACTTCAATTCCCACCCCTTCTTCCGCTTGCGAACCCCACTTGCTCCTCTCCCCTCTACGCAACTCAAAGCACACTACCAGCCCCTAGACTCACTCCTTCCCTCGCTTCCTCTGCTCTCCCTCTCTCGTTTCTATTTCCTCACCTGCCATTAACAGAGCCACACTCGAGCTTGAGCCCCTACTACTCCCCTGGTCCATGAACCGAGCCAGAGATGCAAATCGCTACGCACAAACCCACTCCCCCTCCCCGCATGCTTGCCCAGCTGAACTCGACCTCGCCCTTGGCCGAATCGAAGAAAAACCAAGGTGAACCCCTCCGGCGACCTCCTCCGCCATGGGCCAAAAATTCCTCGCCCCTGGTAAGCCTCGTCCCCTCCTTCCACTTCTCCCGTGCGCGCAACCCATCTACGCATTTCCCTGACCCATTTCCCCTTTGTTTCCTCCACCGGAATCGACGGCATTCCAATTTGTCCCTCGCTGCTGCCCTATTTTCGGCCGATCGACGCCGCCTCCACGACGAGCTCCCACCTCCGGTCCTCCTCGTCCAACAATGACTCGATGCCAATGATAGCCTCGCCCCCGTGAAGCTCTAGTGCTTGACCACGACGGATTTGGTGCTCCCTGCCATTCCCGCGACGCAGCCAAAGACCTCTGCTCTGCCACCTCTCATCGCCGACCGCCTCCCGGTGAGCCCCCATCCTCGCGAACCCCACCAAGCCCTTCGCTTCGACATGCACATCATGTGTGTGGTCCCGCGGCGAGGTTTCTTCACGCGCAGCCGCCAGCGGTGAGCATTGACCACGCTCTGGCGAGTCCCCGGCAGTCGTTGTCCCCTGCACACTGGCATCCGATGGGCATCCGATGTGGCGTCTACGTGGTGCCTACGTGTCGCATACGTGGCCTCCCCCAAACCAAAAAATACCCAGAAAAATCCCAAAAAATGCTAAAAGCTTCCAAAACTCATAGTAAATCGAAGTGTTATATTTTAGTAAAATGATAAATCACTATCTCTGTACATGCATTTTTATTAATATAATAAATTTTTGAAACACTAAATAATTCACGTGAAATTCTAGGAACAAAATTAAATCCTGATTTTTGGCATGCTTAGTAAAAATGTGATTATCTACCACCACAAATTTGGGTCTGGAATTTATTTAGTGTGTTTACTTAGATTAATTCTAGTAATTATTCTGTAAATAATTTGCCCATTCCACTTGGCATAAAAATCACTCATATAAGCCTCTGTTCACAGTAAATTACACATGTCTAGAAACATAAATTTACTATACTAATTAATTTAATTGCTCATATGACTCATTTACTCTATTTAATTGCATAAATAATATATACCTAAAATCTTAAATAACAACTTCACTTCTCTGAAGCATATGGCTTCAAGAACATAATAATAATTTTATTGACATTAAAACACTAATGCATTGTGCATGCATTATATCGTTGCATTAAACGGTATTTCGACAATGCCGTTGACTCAATTCCATCATATAGGTAACGACAACTAGGAGCAAGAAGAGGACCTTCAAAAGGATGTTGACCCTCAAGAGCAAGAAGTTGTAGTTGCTAGCACTAACATTGATCCAGGCAAGCCCCGGTTTACATTCACCCATTTATAAAATTTTGCTAGTTTATATCATTACTAGTGTCTATGATTATTGTTGCATTAGGTCATAGGAGTTGATTGAAACCCATCTTGCATGACATCCAAATGACCTATGCTACTATATTTAGAACTTTAGTAGAATTGGTACTGTGATGCTATGCTTAGTAATTACTAGTCTTGCTAGATATTATTCTTACTAAGGAATGAACTTGACCACTGGAACTGGAATTATTAAAAGAAGTTTACTTTTGATGTTATGACCGGGCAGGGATAATGCATATGTAGGTTTGCAGCAACACATGGGTGTGGACTGTGGTAGCCCTGCCTTGTCGAACCTAGGACCCGTCCGTGGTCGGCCCCTTGGTCATGTATTGAACAGTACCGAATGCATGCTAGATTATGGGCACTAGTAAACTGATGTAGCATTAAAGGTCACTTGCGAAAGGTTGCCATATACGACCTTAATTGGTGCGTATGTGTCGTGTATCTCGGGTTTTCCCAGCTAGTGTAAATCGATTGCAATTGCTGTCCCTCGCAGTAATGTGTACCACTTGGTCACCGCGCCAATCACGTAGTTGCACATGGTACTTGGAAATTGATTATGATGTGTATTGTTGATGTTACTATTATTGCTCTTATGTTGTATTTACTTTATGTATTATTTTATTATGTTATTGTTGCAACTAAAGTTACATTTCAGCTCAACCCATTTAATTTGACAGATAAAACTTTATAGAACTAATAGGTTGATTAGTGCGAGTCCTTTCAAACAAACCACAAATTAGAGCCATTGCATGTCTAGGTGTCCAACGGGTAAGTCTTGGTGAGGAATTAGTACTCAGGCTTTGTGCCATTGTTGTTTTTCAGGTAATGAAGAAATAGAATTGCCTGTAGATGTGATGCCTTGGGACGTGCAAGTCTCTGAGGGTTGGACTGCCCACTAGGAGTCCGACTTGCCGCCGCAGAGATGTTGTGTGCTGCTAGAGTGATGGTTCTTCGGGCATGAATCATTACTACAAATGTATCATCGAGCTCATAGTTTTCCTAACATTATTGCTTCCGCTGTTTCCAAAACATTCATGAACTTGTACTATTCCGTTGCACTCTGATTACCTAAATGATGTAATATTCAACTTAAATTTGGACAAATATTATATTATCAAGTGTCTATGTTATCAGCACCTTCGGGACTTCGATCCTCCGGGAATGGGAGTCACAGCTGGTATCAGAGCCGTGGTCCATGATAATACATCAAACAAATTGTATTTTCAAAAACTACGATGTTACATGTGAGGATACGTTAGTATTGCCCATATAGTTAATAGGGTGGTGACAAAGCTAACCTGGGTTATGTTTGTTTACATTACTTGCATCTACGGCTTCTTCAAGCGAAGGTACATGCATGCTTAACCGACACGCGCGATATCGGTGTCTGTGCTCGCAGACGGATACGAGACACTATTGGCTCGTGACTTATCACGGGGCGATCCTTTTCCATGGATCGTTACTAGTAGAACTGTGCTTATTTTCGTAGTTTCTTTTTAATTTGATGTATTGTTTCTGCAATAGATCTTCTGCAGGTACACTAATACCGTTAGTATAACACTTAGAATAACTTACGTGTTGAGTACGGGTCGTCACCAAATACTCGTGCCGCCAAGTATTGGCAAAATATGTTTTGTGTTATGGGGAACGATAGGTTAATAAAATGAAAATTTTGCATCATGCATCCCTGTATAACTAAACTAAAATTTTGTTCTCATCTTACTCACCAACCTCTGGATACAAAATTTTTAAGCTTGATTGAGCATACAAATTTAAAAATACAAGTCCAATTGTCAAGTTAACAAGAATCTGTCCTGTTTTTAGCTGCCAACTTTAAAAATTCATAGTTATTAAATTACTCAACCAAATAAGGCATACGAATACTTTTTAGAAAGGTCTAAACATCCTCTGTCACCCAAAGTTTAATTTAATTATTGATCATAATAGTAACAAACTCAGAAACAAAGAACAAGTATAATCTGCCAACACATTGTTTTCAGTATAACCCTGAACTTAAAAATTTCATAACTGGAGTTGTACTTCGAAATTTTAGGTGTTTGAACCCAATCTGGAAATCCCTTGAAGTCTATTTTCACCTCCAATAGGTTCCCTAATTTTATTAGATTCCCTCTGTCCAGTAGAGCCAAATCACTAAGCCCATATCATCCAGAAATAGAATCAGCCAACCTGAGCTTGCAAAACTCATAAGTCCAGAATTGATTGGAATTGTTGAGAGTGTAAATACAATCTGGAAAGCTATGAGAGTCTACTGTAACATGGTTCCAAGACCCAATTTTTAAGACCTAGTTTTCTGATTGAAATACCCATTTTTCTGACTATTGTACAGTTAAGACAGAACCTGCTTTAAAACATGTTGCCGTAATATTACCCCTTGAGACTGGAAAATGTAAACTAAAACTTTGTCTTAGCACTTCATAACACTTTATGTGAAATACATTTTTGCTGTAAGGAAGGTTTGACTCAATCAAATTACTTTCCTTGTAGATGGCTGAAAACAACAACCAACCACCACCGGGTTGGGAGATCACCGACGGTCTGGAATTCACTGGGATGGTTCATCTGTTTTGGAGAGTTCTCTAGATATTTGGATATCCCATTCCTCCCACTTATGTTGGCAAGGAATTTAGGGAGCATGGAGTTCTCTCATGTGTCATCCATGTGGCAGTTCCCGCCAACTACTCGGTCACTTCCGCATGGGAATCCTGGACCATTAGCGTCACTGGGACAGATTTGCCTTCCACTTGGAATGTTGCTGCTTTCAAAGCACTCACTCAATTCTGTGAAGACCGCAAGCATGATGTTGCTGGAACACCCGTCGCCTTGCTGCCCATCAATGATGTGACAGATTTTGAGTGGATTAGGCGTGTGGATTTCATCTTTGATCCAAACCATCGCCACCATGATCCTATGCTGCCCATAATAGAGTATTATGGCTTGTCCTCTTTTGCCTTGTGCACAAACTTGTGCCAGCGTCTGGATGTGTTTCATGCTGCACTTCGACTTTCTGAAGTCAAAAAACAAGCTAAGGATGAGGAAATTGCAGAACTGAACCAACAAATTCAAGCAAAGAATGAAGAGATGGATGCGATTATAGAAGAACGTGACCAAGCCTTACAGGATGTAGCAGATTTTGAGCATGACATGATTGAGGCTCAAGATGACTTAGATGCATTCAAGGCTGCCCACCTTCCTATTGAAGGGAATTGGGATGAGATCATCATGGAGTATGGAGAACAAGAGGATGTAGAGATGGCACTTGTCGGTATTAATGATGTGGAAATGATCGATCTGGAGGAATCGAAAGAGCCTATGGAACTAGAAGAACCAGAAGAGCCAGAAGATATAGACCACGAGTAGATGATTCGCTACACCCCTATGTACGATCGCGTAGTATATGTATCCCTAGTTCGATGTAGGATTGTGAATCTTGCATAATGTGTCTGCAATATCATAGCTAGGCGTTGGCACATATGTGTAAGAAATTGTGTGACGATGTCCTTTTAACAACCATGTAGTCTGAATTGAATTAATGGAGATGGTTGTCACTTCTAAAATTTTATTCGTGCCTCTTGCAAATTTATATTCTTGCACATGTATTTTTATGGATTATTTTGAGAAATAACTTATGTGCAACCGTATAAATTGCAGCATGGTGCGTACTCGGAATCAGGATGTTCCAACAAGGAGCTAATGTTGAGCCCTCACTGGCAGAAGTATTGGCTGCTGCGCTCAACCAGCAGCAGAACGACTCCGAGTTGCTTCATCGGCTGGTAGATATTACGTCCCATTTGGCTGGACATGGGGGCCACCGCAACAACAACAACCAGCCCCGAAAGAGCACTTAGTCAGACTTTCTGGGTACTCATCCGCCAACATTTGAGCGTGCCATAGAGCCGCTGGACGCCGATCATTGGCTACATTAGACTGAGTCTAAATTCAGTCTGCTGGAATGCACCGAGCACCAAAAGGTGTTGTTCGCCGCCCAACAACTTTAGGGCTCTGCTAGTGCCTGGTGGGCCAATTATGAAGCTTCTCTACCCGTTGGACGCCGCACCTAGTGGAATGAGTTCAAAACTGCTTTTCATGCTCATTTCATCCCCGCTGGCCTCAGGCAGAGGAAATTCCAGGAATTCATGGATCTGAAACAAGGAGGGAGGAATATCCTCCAATATTATGAGGTTTTCAATCACCTTGCTCAGTATGCAACTGTGTAGGTTAACACTGAGAAAAAGAAAAGATATGCATTCTTGCGTGGTATGAATGCCACACACAAGGAGCGTCTGACTTGGCAGACAACTGACATCTACAATGACCTGGTCAATGCTGCTATTGTCCAGGAAGGCGCCATGTGCCAAGTTGAAGAAGAAGATCGCAAGAGAAAGGCCCCTGCTAGTGCCTCTGCTGCCCCACAAGCGAAGCATCGCCTGATCTACACTTCACCTACCGGACAGCATTTCCGGGTGTCTCCGCAACAGCAGTTCTAGCGACAGTTTGACCAGAACTACTCGAGGCCACCACCGCAACAGAACTTCCAACCTCATGCATCGTATCAATAGCAGAACTATCAATACCGTGCACCATATCAGCAGCAAGGAAACCAGAATGCTCGTGCCCCCCAGCCCGCTGATCGTGGAAGCAGCTATCCATGCTATACTATGGTCGTACCGGCCACTTTGCTAAGAAACAGCAACCATCGTCAGAACCAGAATAGGAATGTGAATGCACCGTCACGTGGTGCCCATGTAAACTACACCATTGCTGAAGATATCCCTTAGGGCGAACCCGTGCTAACCGGTACACTCTCACTCCATCACTAGCTTGTCCTTGCACTTTTTCTGGTGCTACGCATAATTTCATTAGCAAAGCTTGTGTGCAAAAACATAATCTCCACACCACCATCATAAATAAATGCTACACCATCCGCTCTCCTGCTGGACAAATTTTTGCTAATGAAGTAGTGTGTAAAGCTCCACTAGAGATAAATCAAAAGATTTATCCCACCGACTTTATCATGCTCAAGGATCAAGAAATCGATCTGATCATAGGTATGATCTGTATGAAAACCTATAGAGCCATGCTAGACATCGAGCCCCGTATCGTTCACATCAACTCTCCCTTGCATGGAAAAGACACACTTTGTCTAAACACCGATTCATCGAGCCTTGATTGTCCATCACTTGGAAGGGCAATCACTAGAAAGTATTCCCGTTGTTTGTGAGTATCTGGACGTGTTCCCTGAAGACATCTCTGGCCTTCCGCCTGACCGTGAAGTGGAATTTAATATAGAACTACAGCTAGGAACTTCTCCGATGTCCCATCGTCCGTATAAAATGGCATTAAATGAGTTGGCCGAGCTGAAAAAGCAACTGAATGAGTTATTGGAAAAGGGATTCATTCGCCCAAGCACTTCACCTTGGGGCTGCCCTGCTATTTTTGTGAAGAAGAAGGACAAATCTCTACGTCTCATCATTGATTATCGGCCCCTCAATGAAGTTACCATCAAGAATAAATACCCACTACCCCGTATTGATATCCTTTTTGACCAATTGGTTGGTACCAAGGTCTTTTCAAAAATTGACCTCCATTCGGGTTATCATCAAATCAAGATCAGAGCCGAAGACATTTCGAAGACCACCTTCTCTACTAGATATGGATTATTCGAGTATCTAGTAATGTCATTCAGATTGACAAATGCCGTTGCCCATTTCATGTAACTCATGAATTCGGTATTCATGCCAGAGTTGGAAAAATTTGTGGTAGCATTCAGTGATGACATCCTCATCTATTCTAAGTCCAAGGAAGAGCATGCCGAACATCTTCGCATTGTTCTTCAACGTCTCCGAGAACACAAATTGTATGCAAAATCCAGAAAGTGTGAATTTTGGTTGGACCATGTGCCATTTCTCGGCCACATAGTTTCAGTAGAATGTATCTTGGTAGACCCCAGCAAAGTTCAAGATGTGCTAGATTGGAAGCCACCGAAAACCGATCATCAAGGCTGTAGTTTCCTCGGATTAGCTGGATATTATCATAGGTTCATCCCTAATTTCTCCTAGTTATCCAAGCCTATCACAAGATTACTGAAAAATGATGTGAAGTTCAAATGGAATGATAAATGTGAAGAAGAATTTAAGAAGTTGAAGGAATTATTAACCACTGCCCCAGTATTGGCTCAGCCGGACATCACCAAACTGTTTGACGTGTATTGTGATGCATCTGGGACATGACTTGGATGTGTGCTTATGCAAAGCGGTCGTGTCATTGCCTATGCATCATGACAACTATGGAAGCATGAAGAACATTATCCCACTCATGATTTAGAACTAGCTGTAGTGGTGCTTGCACTAAAAATTTGGAGGTATTACCTACTTGGAAATTTAGTGCATATCTACACAGATCATAAGAGCTTGAAATACATTTTCACTCAGGCAGATCTGAACATGAGACAACGTCGGTGGCTGAAATTAATCAAGGATTACAACCTGGAGATTCAATATCATCCAGGCAAGGCCAATGTAGTCGCCGACGCATTAAGCAGAAAAATCCACTGCAATAACTTGGTGCTAGAATTTCAGGACAGCAACAACCACGTAACTATTTCAGAACCTAGCCTTCGTGTATTGCCTGCTATAGTGATCAGCAACCTTAGTATACATTCCACCATCCATGAAGAAATTATTGCTGCACAGAAGGAGGACATTGGTATGAAATACATCTGTCAAAACATTAAAGATGGTAAAGCAAAATGCTTCACCCAAGACTCGTACAGTATCCTATGGTTCAACAACCGTTTAGTAGTACCAATGGACTTTGAACTTCGACAGAAAATCTTGGATAAAGCACATCACTCCAAATACTCTATCCACCCGGGTAGTAATAAAATGTACCAAGACTTGAAGAAGAATTTTTGGTGGACAAGAATGAAGCGAGAAGTTGCTCGATATGTTGCAGAATGTGATACTTGTCAGAGAGTCAAGGCTGACCATCTAAAACAGGCTGGATTACTTCAACCATTGAGTGTTCTCGCCTGGAAACGGGAAGACATCAGCATGGACTTTATTGTTGGTCTTCCTCTCACCTCTCGGAAGCATGATTCAATTTGGGTCATTGTGGACAGACTCACAAAATCTGCCCACTTTCTGCCCGTCAATAGTAGATACAGCATACGGCAATATGCAGAGCTATACATTGCAAGAAATCTGTGTCGTCATGGAGTACCCAAGACCATCATCTCAAATCGTGGTTTGTAGTTTGTCGCTCGTTTCTGCGAACAGCTGCATGCATCTTTGGGTATAGGTTTAATTCGTAGTTCCGCTTACCATCCCGCTACCGATGGACAAACAGAGCATGTCAACCAAATTTTGGAAGATATGCTTAGAGCATGTGTTTTCACACGTGGTGGTAATTGGGATGAGTATCTATCTTATGCGGAATTTTCGTATAATAATAGTTACCAGGAGAGTGTGAAAATGTCACCATTTGAAGCACTCTATGGTCACAGTTGTAGAACACCGTTAAACTAGTCTGAATCTGGAGAAAGAGTGACATTTGGTCCTGATCTTGTAATGGACGCTGAAGAAAAAGTTTGAACCATTCAGGCAAATCTTAAGGCTGCTAAATGCCGTCAAGAGAAGTATGCAAACAGACAATATAGACCACTATATTTCAGTAAAGGTGACTATGTCTATCTCTGAGTATCGCCTATGAAGGGTATCCAACGGTTTGGAGTCAAAGTAAAGTTAGCTCCCCATTATATTGGACCATTCCAAATTCTGGAATGATGTGGAAACGTAGCCTACAAGCTAGAGTTACCTGCTAACTTGTCTAGAGTTCATAACACCTTCCACGTCTCTCAGCTAAAGCGGTGTCTCAAGCCACCCATTGACAAAATCTTGGAAGAGTATGATCACCTTCAACCAGACCTCACATACCCCAAACAACCAATAAGGATCCTCGATGAGAAAGAGCGTACAACCCGTAAAAGAACACTCAAATTCTATAAAGTTCAATGGAGTAATCACTCGGAAGATGAATCCACTTGGGAATCTGAAGAATTTCTGAGTACGCATTACCCGAAATTTTGGTCGTCATACGTAGGTATACTTTGACCACCGTACTTCCCTCTAGTTTTCCTTGTTCATAATCTCGGGACGAGATTTCTTTAAGGAGGGAGGGCTGTGACACCCAGATGTCTCACTTCCACTTAACAAACATGAAGGGCACAAATCATGAATAATATAGCATGAAATAATAAAACCTCACTCAATTTTGAATTAAATCTAGGCAATTAAAAACCCTGCAACCAATTTGTGAGCCAAATGAAATTTTACAATATAACATATGCCAAATAAATTCATAATCAGCTTAGTAATATTAAAATAGAATTTTATGAATTTAGTGAGCATTTTACCATATTTAGAAATGCCCTAATTAATTAATTAAAGCATAGAAACCTTTCACAATGGGGAATTAATTATAAAATAATTATAAATTTTCTGATCAAATGGGCCCCACTAGAGCACCACAAATATCACTAAGGACCTATGTGCAAAATCCCAATTTATTTGGAAGTCCCGAGCTATTTTATTTGGAAATATCTTTGACCAAGGACCTAGATGCAAAGTATCAAATAGTATAGGAGGTCCAGTGCAGAATCTTTTTCCCTCTCCTTCCACTGGCGCAGAGCTTCTCCCCCTGTTGACGCCTTCCTCTCCCCCGCACGCCACCACCTGCACCCTCCCCGCCTCAGGACTCCTTGCGAGCTACAGCGCGCCTGCCCCCTCTGCCTCACCGTGCTGTCCCATCCCCTCTGATCCCGCTGCGAGCTCGCCCAACCAAGCCATTTCTCCCCTTTTATCTCTGCACGCCATCGACATGACCGGCCAGCGACTTCAATTCCCACCCCTTCTTCCGCTCGCGAACCCTACTTGCTCCTCTCTCCTCTGCGCAACTCAAAGCACACTGCCAGCCCCTAGACTCACTCCTTCCCTCGCTTCCTCTGTTCTCCCTCTCTCGTTTCTATTTCCTCACCTGCCATTAACAGAGCCACACTCGAGCTTGAGCCCCCACTACTCCCCTGCTCCCCGAACCGAGCCAGAGATGCAAATCGCTATGCACAAACCCACTCCCCCTCCCCGCATGCTTGCCCAGCTGAACCCGACCTCGCCCTTGGCCGAATCGAAGAATAACCAACGTGAACCCCTCCGGTGACCTCCTCCGCCACGGACCAAAAATTTCTCGCCCCTGGTAAGCCTCGTCCCCTCCTTCCACTTCTCCCATACGCGCAACCCATCTACGCGTTTCCCTGACCCGTTTCCCCTTTGTTTCCTCCATCGGAGTCCATGGCATTCCGATTTGTCCCCCGCTGCTGCCATATTTCTGGCCGACCGGCGCCGCCTCCATGACGAGCTCCCACCTCCGGCCCTCCTCGTCCAACACCGACTCGATGCCGACGATAGCCTCACCCCCGTGAAGCTCTAGTGCTTGACCACGATGGATTTGGTGCTCCCTGCCATTCCCGCGACGCAGCCGAAGACCTCCGCTCTGCCGCCTCTCATCGCCGACCACCTCCGTCCTCGCGAACCCCACCAAGCCCTTCGCCTTGACATGCGCATCATATGTGTGGTCCCGCGGCGAGGTTTCTTCTCGCGCAGCCACCAGCGGCGAGCTTTGACAACGCTCCGACGAGTCCCTGGCAGCCGTTGACCCCTGCACACTGGCATCCGATTGGCATCCGATGTGGCATCTACATGGCGCCTACGTGTCGCATACATGGCCTCCCCCAAACCAAAAAATACCCAAAAAAATCCCAAAAAAATGATAAAAGCTTCCAAAACTCATAGTAAATCAAATTCAAATCCAATGAGGCTCAAACAAATTTTGTTAGATTCATCTTGCAGTGTTCTATTTTCATAAAATGATAAATCACTTTCTCTATACATGCATTTTTATTAATATATTAAATTGTCAAAACAGTATATAATTCATTTGAAATTCTAGGAACAAAATTAAATCCTGATTTTTGGCATGCTTAGTAAAAACATGATTATCTACCACCACAAAATTTGGTTTGGAAAAATATGAATTATTTTAGGCTCTGGAATATATTTAGTGTGTTTACTTAGATTAATTCTAGTAATTATTCAGTAAATAATTTTCCCTTGCCACTTGGCATAAAAATCACTCATATAAGCCTCTCGTCACAGTAAACCACACATGTCCAGAAACATAAATTTACTATACTAATTAATTTAATTGCTCATACCACTCATTTACTCTATTTAATTGCGTAAAGAATATAGATACCTAAAATCTTCAATAACAACTTCGCTTCTCTGAAGCATATGGCTTCAAGAACATAATAATAATTTTATTAACATTAAAACACTAATGCATTGTGCATGCATCATATCGTTGCATTAAACGGTATTTCGACAATATCGTTGACTCAATTCCATCATATAGGTAACGACAACCAGGAGCAAGAAGAGGACCTTCAGAAGGACGTTGACCCTTAAGAGCACGAAGTTGTAGTTGCTAGCACTAACATTCATCCAGGCAAGCTCCGGTTTACATTCGCCCTTCTATAAAGTTTTGCTAGTTTATATCATTACTAGTGTATGATTTTTGTTGCATTAGGTCATAGGAGTTGATTGAAACCCACCTTGTATGACATCCAAATGACCTATGCTACTGTCTTTAGAACTTTAGTAGAATCCGTACTGTGATGCTATGCTTAGTAATTACTAGTCTTGCTAGATATTATTATTACTAAGGAATGAACTGGACCACTGGAATGGGAATTATTAAAAGAAGTTTATTTTTGATGTTATGACCGGGCAGGGATAATGCATGTGTTGGTTTGCAGCAACACATGGGTTTGGACTGTGATAGCCCTGCGTTGTCGAACCTAGGACCCATTCGTGGTCGGCCCCTTGATCAAGTATTGAACAGTACCAAATGCATGCTAGTTTATGGGCACTAGTAAATCGATGTAGCATTAAAGGTCACTTGCATTAAGGATGGTTAAGGTACATTGGTCATTGACCCTCCAGCTACTGGCGTGGGCAGTTCATACCACGAAGTACTGTTGGCAGAACGGCATGCCCACTCGATGTCACCACACCCGGGTGTTGACGGCTGTTAAGTACCATTTTTTACCGTCAACTATACTCAAATAAAGGAGAATTTGGCATTTCATACACGCATGCTTTAGCACAATAATATAGTTCCACTTGTACTTGGAGAACTTTGTGCATGCAGGAGGAAATGTGAAGGAAACACCTCAAAAGGCAAGAAAACACACTTTCGACCAATCAGAGAGTGCCACATGGACGTCACACGGATTGAAGGGCCCATTTTCAGCACTTAACCGACGTAACTCCCTGTAATACCGCGCAAACCGACGTCAGGGCCCACAGGACAGCCACCTGGAGAAAGCACAGGCCAGGAGGGGCCACCCCCAGGTCGGCCGACCTGGTCAGGTCGGTCGACCCGGCCGGGCGCCCTCTCCGCCTGGGCTTCCACGTGTTGGCTCCTCCGCGACTCCTGATGACGGTTTGAGATGCCTTCCGTGGCGGTTACTCTCCCTTGCCGACCTATTGAGGCTATAAATAGGAGGGTGTGCCTTCACACTCAACACACACCACAAGAAGCATTTCTCTCTTGCTAGTAGTAGTTCTTGGAGTTTTAGTGGAGTTAGGCTGAGTCTAGAGCTCTCTAGTCCCAAGTCTTCACTTGGAATTGGTATGGCTCTTGTATCTTTTCCCTTATGTAAGACTTTGCTCTTATCAATATATATATCTTTTCTATATAGTTGTGCTTGGGTCATGAGTTTCTTGTTTGATATTGTGATCCATATATGTGATAGTATAGTCTACTTGTGTGATAGTAGTTTATATTTATTATACTACTATTGTCATGCTAGTTATATACCATCACTATAGTCTAGTTTATATGTTATAGTCTCTATGCTTAGTTTTAGCTGATAAAGTATAGCATGGGTTTGGTGATCGTATTCGTACGGTAGCTCTGCCTCGTTAATAGTAATCGCGGAGGGGCAGAGTGCTCTTTGGTCATGCAAGTATGGTATTTGGGTGACTGATTTGCATCAATTATTCGTTAGTCTACTGGTTCGTTGAGGTAGGCGGCAGGTGGTGACAGCCCTGTCCGTCCTTTGAAATCCTCCCCGCTAGGCTAGTGCGTAGGCTCTTGGCGGAAGTCGCCTGTGGATGCAGGGGTAAGTCCGTGCCTGAAGTGCTATATTATTGACTGCTGAACCTGAGTGTGGGTCTGTATGTATTCTACTTAGGCTATGCAACTGTATAGGAATGTATAGTAGGAGTAGCTTAGCCTAGTCTTTCCTCCACTAGACTTTATTTATTTAGTAGGAATCTTCTGTATAGGAATGTATAGTAGGAATCTTCTGTGTGTGTCACACTACTGTGTGCGCCGGGAATGATTTATTAATATGGCTTAGCAAAAGTCAACAAGCATTTCTGGCGCCGTTGCCGGGGAAGGCATATGATTCAAGAAAAATTACTAATGTATATAGTAGTGTTGCAATTATTAAGGCTATCTCCTAAGCAGGTTAACCTTGCTTTGTTTTCTGCATTTTGTATGAAAACAGGGTAGTGTATGACTGGTTTCGACTTGCCGACAAACTTCACTGAAGATCCTAAGTCACTCCTGAGAAGGACACGAGCTAGGCTCACCCCTCCTCGTAAGGAGACTCGGCCAATCGAACCTGTCATTCCCGCACCATCAAGCTCTGAGCAAATGGCCGACAAGACCCTCCGCGAGTTCTCCGCTCCCTCCGCTGCCAACATCCCTACGGGACCAGCTGGCAATGTGGGAGATGCGAACTTCGAGATCAAGACCGGTCTCATCACCATGGTGCAGGCTAGCCCATTCTGTGGGAAAGCCAATGAGGACGATAGTGCTCATCTCCAGCAATTCCTGGAGATTTGCAACACGTTCAAAATGAAGGACGTCACCCCCGACGCTGTTCGCCTTCGACTGTTCCCGTTCTCTCTCCTTGGGAGAGCGAGACAGTGGTTCTACGCAAACCCTGAAGCTGTGAACACTTGGGAGAAGTGTTCAGCTGCGTTCCTTGCAAAGTTCTTCCCGCTGGGCAAGACCAATGCCCTCCGCGGAAAGATCTCAAGCTTCCAGCAGGAGTCGAAGGAGTCGATTCCTGAGGCATGGGAGAGGCTCCAGGAGTACATCCTGGCATGTCCCCACCACGGGATGGTTGATTGGCTGATCATCCAGAACTTCTACAACGGGCTTACTCCGTCGGCCCGCGACCACCTCGACGCTGCTGCTGGTGGAGCCTTCTTCTCGCTCACTGTGAGCAAGGCAAAAGATTTGATCGAGAAGATGGTGTCCAACCAAGGTTGAAATGAAGAGCGCCTCCAACCTCGCCAGCGAGGCATGCACTCCGTCAAGGAGGTTGACATGCTCGCCGCCAAGATTGACCTTCTCATGAAGAAGATGCACGACCAAGGCAATGGAGAAGTGAAAGCCCTAGACGCTCGTATGACTTGCGAGGTCTGTGGCAACACGGGACACTCGGGCAATGACTGCCCTGAGACCCGTGAGGACGCAATGTTCATGGGCAACAACAACAACAACGGCTACCGTCCACAAGGAGGTCAAAGTTGGGGTCCACCACGTCCCAACTACCAAGGAGGTAACTCTGGCAACTTCTCTGGTTTTAATTCCGGTTATAATCAGCCCTCCTTGAAAGATCTTGTGCTTGGTCAAGCTAAGGTTAATGATAACATCAGTAAAAAGCTTGCCACCACTGATAGGACTCTTGAGAGCATCCACACTAAGATAGAGGGTGTTTCCTCTGCTCTCAAGAATCAGCTGAGCTTTAATAAAATGATAGAAACCCAATTAGCTCAGTTAGCTGCTGCTGTTCCTACTGCTGAGTCGGGGAAAATCCCGGGGCAACCCGAGACCCCCTTAGAAAATGTTAATGCGGTTACCACGAGAGGAGGTAAGTCCACTCGGGATCCGCCATACCCTAACCATGCAGGAAAGGACACATCAGCTGAGAAGCCGGCAGAAGCAGAAGAACTGCCGCCCAGGAAAACGGCCCCACATGAGTTCTATGACACGAACCTCGTGCCGTTTCCTGAAAGAAGAAGGAAGCTCACCGTGGACGAGCAGTTCACACGCTTCGTTGAGGTGATCCAGAAGCTGCACATCAACGTGCCCTTGCTGGATGCGATACAAGTACCCACGTACGCTCGCTACCTCAAGGATCTTATCAGCAACAAGCGCCCTCTACCGACCACAGAAATTGTCAAGCTGACGGAAGAGTGTAGCGCTGCTATACTCAACCGGCTTCCTGAGAAGAAGAAAGATCCGGGGTGTCCTACGATCACCTGCTCGATCGGGACACAGAACTTCGACCATGCCTTATGTGATCTTGGGGCAAGTGTGAGCGTCATGCCGAAGGATGTCTTCGACAAGCTCAACTACACCACACTATCCCCCACGCCGATGCAGCTGCAGCTGGCCGATTCAACGGTCCGCTATCCGGCAGGGATCGCCGAAGATATTCCGGTGAAAATCCGGGATTGCTTCATCCCCGTCGACTTCGTAGTGCTTGACATGGACGTCGGGAAGAGCACACCGCTCATCCTGGGACGCCCATTTCTCAGCACTGCGGATGCTCGCATCGATGTAGGAGCCGGAGAAATCTGCTTCCACATCAATGGCAAGGAGGAGAAGTTTGACTTTCGGCCACGGAAAGAACAGTGCAACATGATCCGTATCAAGTACGGGCCGAACCCAAGCAACATCAAGGAAGTAGAGGTCACTCCGCCAAAGAAGGACAGCCTCATCACATTCATGAAGAACTTCCTTGAGAAGGAAAAGGTTGCACAGCAACAACTAATGAAGGCAAGGGGGCAAAGGTCACACATTAAGCAACAGCCTCCGAAGTCCACAAGGCAGCAACCTCCGAGGTCTGCAAAGAAACAGGCTATGAAGCCTGCAAAACCGCAGCCTCCGAAGCCCGAGAAGCCACCGACCGCAACAAAGACCAAGAAGGTGTGGCGAGTGAAACAAGAAGCATCATCCGTGTCTTCATCTCCGGGACCGGACAACGCATCATCGAGCTGAACGCCGGAGAAAAGTCCCGCTCGTCGGACTTTAAAAGGTGAGTCCTCGCCGGGAGGTTAAATCGGTAGTTATCCATATTTGCTCTTTTAATTGCATATTTGCTCTCCACCACATTTTGATTTTTTCCGACCACTGCATTTCTGCATTTTTGAATTTTTCCAGCCACCTTGAAATTTTTCAAAACTCATTTGCATTTCTGAAAATTTAGAAAATAGGTTTTTGGGCTTTCCATTTTGAAAATATTTTTTGTCGAGCTTTTTGAGCAAAAAGGCAGCAGGGGACAAATCCCCTAGCCGTTGGGGAACACATAGGAAAAAGGGGGCTGCCAGGAGGCCCACCTGCCAGGTCGGCCGACCTGGTGAGGTGGGCCGACCCCCTGGCCCCACCTTTTCCTGTGCTCCTTTCTCCCAACGGCTATATGGCCGTTGCTCTGTCCCTTTATAACGGCCATCTTGCTTCCTTGGCTATAAAAACCGCCCAGGAGGAGGAGCTTCACCATTCCAAGCTCATCTTTCACTCCCCTCCTTTGCTCACTTGTTGCTCTCCCAGTGTTCTTCAACTTTACTACAGCCCCAAAAACCCAAAAAAAAATTTCCCCTCTGTTTTAGTGCATTTGCAAGTTGTTGTGAGAAGAAAACCAATTTCGGAGAAGCTCGGGTTTGTCGTTTTCACTAACGCTCACCCGAACAGTTGTTCGATCTTGTTTTTGTCTTGTGTTTGTTCTTGTGTGCAGCCATGTTCAACCGAATGAAGCAAGTCGCCGGAATCAAGCGGAGAAAAAGCACTCGTGCAAGCACGAGTCAAGCATCCTCCGTCGAGCTCACACCAAGTCCGGGGCATGGTGACCCCGAAGCTGAAATTCCGGAGGAAAGGCCGGCGTTGCTCATCACCGAGGAGCATCTCGACATCAAGGACAACCGCGAGGGCCAAGCCATCGCGCTCATGAGAGAACGGCCATTCGCCCACACCCGACGCTTCGATCCGGACTTCCTCGAGAAAATAGGTATGAGAGAAGAATTTGCCTCTATTTTTCGCACTATGGGTTGGCTAAATTTCATAGAAGTAGATGAGCCGGGTTCTCGTTTGCTTACTATGCAGTTTTTATGCACCCTTAGAAAGTATGATGAAGGCATTTCTTTTCGCTTGTTTGGGCAAAAGCGCTTGGTCACATGGGGTGATCTTCATGCTATGCTAGGTCTAAATCCTAAATGTAGGCTAGACTTAGATAAAGCGCTAAAGGGGTTCCATAAAGAAAGTTTTTGGAAAAAAATTTCTGGAAACGAGTGGGGTCCCAAGCCTAGAACAAGTGCCATCCACAATCCTACACTTAGATTTATGCATGTGTGGTTGCCTATGACCTTGTTTCCTCGAGGTGACATTAGGGTTGTCCGGCAAGATGAATTGAAAATACTTTATGCCATGGTTAAGAAAATTAGGGTGTCACCCGCGGAATGCATAATTGATCAATGGTTAGACAATATAAAGTTGACAGGACCAATTGAGTGCACCTCTTTAGTTACTCGCATTGCGCAGAAGTGTGGTCTGCTTGAGAATGTTCATGTTGAATATTTGACGGTAGATAGAGAATTTCTAGGCGAGGACTATTTTGTGCAAGGACATACTTTGAAACATGGTCCATATAATACCTTGATCTATCACTTTCCCGGATATACAAATGAATTCCCGTTACCTAACCCGGGTCTTCGTTTGTATCACTATCGGGCACTAACCCTCCCACTTGAGCCAGTGGGAGAAGTTCGCAGGCATAGTGTTTCAGGGCGACCGACACGTTCCCGTAGGCATATGGAGCCTACACCGGAGTTTCACACTCCGACCGGAGATCCGGTATGGTAGCAGCCCCCGCCACAGGACGAGGCGGGTGCATCAACATGGCAGGCCGGAGCATGGGAATCTCAGTACGATTACCCCATGCAGACGTCATCAAGTTCAAGCGGACCGCCATCCTTTGCCACTCGGTCATTCTCATCCCGTGGGTTCCGTGAACTCAACTATGGGATGGCCGAGTTGACAAGGAGGGTGAACGACATTGATTTGCGCACCGAGAGCATGCAACAAACTCTCACGCAACATGTCACCGACACCCAGCAATGGCAGAATTTCAGCGACAACCAATTCCGCCAGCTGAACGCGATGATGGCTCAGAATCAGAACAATTGGGATGCCTTCTTCCGCTCCCAAGGCTACGACCCGAACCAGCAGATATGAGCAAGAACAAGCTTGGGGGAGGACCCCCCTTCTCACGGTAACTTGTATCTTTCCCCTTCCCTTTATTTCTTGCATTTGCTAAATCTGAAAATCCATAAAAATTTGCAAAACATAAAAAGAACAAAAATATTTCCCTTTTTCATGCGCGGTATGAATATGTATAATTTTCCTATGTTGAGATGATGAATAGTTGCTCTGTCCTTTATTCCTCTCTAATGCTAGTTTACAACTTAGTACTCTCTCAAGAGTTAGGTTTGTTGGTAAATCTTGCCTTGAACTTGAATCTTGTGGGTAGCATATGCATTCTCTAGTTCTAAGTTGTTGAGAGGTATGATATGATACATAGGGCTGCTATGATCTTGCTCAACGTAAAGCTTGAATTTCGGAGTTTTATTTTTCAAAATGACAAATTGACAAGTTCCTCAATGATGAAATTCCCACCACAGCCATATGTAGTGTTTACATTTGAAAACCTTTACACATATGCTGCTTGTTTCACATTGAGCTTAGTCAAAATTGATGTGACCCTAGTAGAACTCTTTTCATGCTTTCTTGATCAAGATCATATACACACATCCACCGCCATGAGCTATCCTTCTAAATCAAGAAGATAGCATCCACCATATCCACCGTGAGCTATTCTTCTACACCGGAAGAAAGTCACTATCCATCCATCCATCCAAAGAAACACTCCATATATCCATTACAAAATTCCTCTCTCAAAGTATTCATTGCAAACTAGGACTATGGCTATGCAAAAAGAAAAGAAAAAAAATGCTCAAAAAAGAGAGCAAGCAAAAGATAGCCATAGCCTAGAAACTCCAAAAGAGAGAAGAAAAATTCAAAAAGGAGTCATTTCTTCCCATCCACCATTCCTCCGTTCTCCCACACACTTGCACATCTTGATCAAGATTGTTTGAATTGATGTTTTTCTTGGATCCGGTCTTTTGACATAGCAATATTATGTGAACATGAGTGCCTCATATATCCCTACCTTGAGCTCCACATAAAGCCTTATTTAGAAATAGGTGATTATAGGCAACACTTTGCCTTGGTGAGGAATCATACACATATTGAGTGATCCGAGAGAATCATTTGAGGAACTTGGTTTTTATTTTCAAAATCTTTTGAAAACCTCCGGAATAACATAGCGGAATCTAGAGCAAGTGATTGGTGCCCTGCAATTGTTCTATCTCTCAACCGCCCAAGACAATGAGGTGTAAAAGCCCCATGGATCGAGGTAAATGGGTAAAGTTATGTGCCAACATATTTAATTCTAAGAAGAGTACTTTGTTATGCGCATAGTATTATTGAGGAGTAGGACATTGTAGCAACTCCTGATCAACAACTTAAGTTTATCTTTGCTTCGGGACGAGCAAAGGGTAAGCTTGGGGGAGTTTGTTGACGGCTGTTAAGTACCATTTTTTACCGTCAACTATACTCAAATAAAGGAGAATTTGGCATTTCATACACGCATGCTTTAGCACAATAATATAGTTCCACTTGTACTTGGAGAACTTTGTGCATGCAGGAGGAAATGTGAAGGAAACACCTCAAAAGGCAAGAAAACACACTTTCGACCAATCAGAGAGTGCCACATGGACGTCACACGGATTGAAGGGCCCATTTTCAGCACTTAACCGACGTAACTCCCTGTAATACCGCGCAAACCGACGTCAGGGCCCACAGGACAGCCACCTGGAGAAAGCACAGGCCAGGAGGGGCCACCCCCAGGTCGGCCGACCTGGTCAGGTCGGTCGACCCGGCCGGGCGCCCTCTCCGCCTGGGCTTCCACGTGTTGGCTCCTCCGCGACTCCTGATGACGGTTTGAGATGCCTTCCGTGGCGGTTACTCTCCCTTGCCGACCTATTGAGGCTATAAATAGGAGGGTGTGCCTTCACACTCAACACACACCACAAGAAGCATTTCTCTCTTGCTAGTAGTAGTTCTTGGAGTTTTAGTGGAGTTAGGCTGAGTCTAGAGCTCTCTAGTCCCAAGTCTTCACTTGGAATTGGTATGGCTCTTGTATCTTTTCCCTTATGTAAGACTTTGCTCTTATCAATATATATATCTTTTCTATATAGTTGTGCTTGGGTCATGAGTTTCTTGTTTGATATTGTGATCCATATATGTGATAGTATAGTCTACTTGTGTGATAGTAGTTTATATTTATTATACTACTATTGTCATGCTAGTTATATACCATCACTATAGTCTAGTTTATATGTTATAGTCTCTATGCTTAGTTTTAGCTGATAAAGTATAGCATGGGTTTGGTGATCGTATTCGTACGGTAGCTCTGCCTCGTTAATAGTAATCGCGGAGGGGCAGAGTGCTCTTTGGTCATGCAAGTATGGTATTTGGGTGACTGATTTGCATCAATTATTCGTTAGTCTACTGGTTCGTTGAGGTAGGCGGCAGGTGGTGACAGCCCTGTCCGTCCTTTGAAATCCTCCCCGCTAGGCTAGTGCGTAGGCTCTTGGCGGAAGTCGCCTGTGGATGCAGGGGTAAGTCCGTGCCTGAAGTGCTATATTATTGACTGCTGAACCTGAGTGTGGGTCTGTATGTATTCTACTTAGGCTATGCAACTGTATAGGAATGTATAGTAGGAGTAGCTTAGCCTAGTCTTTCCTCCACTAGACTTTATTTATTTAGTAGGAATCTTCTGTGTGTGTCACACTACCCGGTTATTATCATGTACCCGCCTGTCTTGGTTAAGATATCCTTGCTAATTGTTAACATGATCTTATATGTTAGTAACACTTCTTGATCATACCCTTCCTTTGGGATAAACAAATACGATACCCTGAATACTTCCGGGTGAAATGCTACAACGGTATTCTCCGTGCGCTTGCGGATTTTACGTACTTGACTCTGGGACATATTAGTGAACCGTTTCTGGCCCCGTGCCGGGAATGATTATTAATATGGCTTAGCAAAAGTCAACACCGGGCTGAATGTAAGGACCGAAGGCCTACCGAGAGGGGGAGGGGGTGAATCGGTGGGCCGTCCACGAACCCAAATACTTTACTTTCACGCTTCTAAAACCTAACGAGTCATTGCAACCTAAACAATTCTAGTAGGCCAAGACCCTACACATGCTAGTGTTGATGATACAAAGCAAAGTGCAGAAGCTAAACATACTAGCCTATGCAAGCCACAAGTCACCCTATCACTATAGCACACAATTGTGGAATAGTAATGAGAGGGTCAAGGAATGCTCATGATTTTTTCCAGAGGTCTCGGAAGGATTGCGCCCTCCCCTACTCCTCGTTGGACCACTCCCGCCGGAGTCTCGGTCCCTCCTGCCACCAAGTGGAGTTCTCGCCCACGAGCCCACAATCACTCCTCGAGTGAAGACATGGTGTGCGTCACCGCTGCACAAAGCACAAGCTCGCCTCCCTCAAGAACTTGCAGGAATCCCCGAGCTGGCATGGGCGCTCACTATTGATGCCCCTTCCAACGACGGGCTCAAACCGTGTACAAACTTGTGACGGCCTTCACAACCTATCATAATAGGCTCGATCACCGACACCTAACCGGTCTAGATCTCACCATAGACTAAGAGTAACAACCTAGATCACATCCTTAAGGACACCCTAGCCTTAGATGTGCAAGGTAGCTCCTTGTTACTCTCACTAGCACTCTCAAGATATCCAATATCCTCTTCTAGTGCTCTCCTCTTTTCCTCTTGGACCTTACCAAATGCTCTCAGGTATTCCATTGGCCAAGAGAGGTCTCCAAGACCCCAGCAATGAAGTTATATAGGCTCTCAACCTCAAACTAGCCGTTGCTCCATGAAATCAGCTTTCTGGGCCTCCAGACCGAACTGTCTGGTCACTGCCTGACCGGACCGTCCGATCACTGCAAACTGAGCTCCAACGGCTCTCTGCCCCTGTGCTGAACTCCAGCTGACCGGACTGTCTGGTCGCTGGACCGGACCGTCCGGTCCACTTTCTCTCTCCATTCCAGGAAGGTCCGCAAATTATCGTCCCTGCACTCCTACTGACCGGACCGTCCGGTCAGCAGACCGGACTGTCCGGTCTGTATGGAGTCTCCTGCAGTTAGAGTCCTTGCTCCTCGCGCTAAGTCCTGAAAAACTCCATATAGTGATCGTACAGTCCGGTCACCTCTGACCCCTCTGACCGGTCACTACGTTCAAAAGCTGAAACTTGTTGTCCTCGCTTGACTTGATTTCCCGGCTTCTCCGAACAGCTCCTTGGCTTCTCCACTGTCACCTAGTGCATGTGATTTCACCGAGCAACCTTGCACATCACCGACTAGACATGACCTAAGAGAATGACCTAGACCCCCTTGATAGTCCGATTTTTCCTATGGACTCAAAGCCTAACAACTAGACAAGTGTACCAAACACTTGCTCCATAGCTTGTTCTCCACTTTGATCCATCTCTATCAACCCTTGGACTCCATCAAGCTCATCAAGCCTCCATGCTTATGGTCATTGTCATCAATTGCCAAGGCAACCATCATACATAGATTTGTTGTAGAGTTAAGAGATGATTCCTACAAAGACAACACTCGTGTAGATGTTAGCCCATAATTTCATAGTTGTCATCTATCACCAAAACATCCATACCACGGGGATCCAATCATCAATGGTCATGAAGCTTACAATCTCCCCCTTTTTTGTGATTGATGACAACCACTACTTAATTGAAAAACTTTAATGAATAACCGGACTAAACAATCTACACAAAGATCGAGAAGAACCATAACAACATATGACAGAAATGCATAAGGTCCAACCCAATCAAACATCATCTAGAGATATACGGAAAAGAGTGAAGAGCATACTCTAGATGAAGCATGCTTGCATGTCATGGCAATATATTGAATGAACGCATAAGGACATGCAATGCAAGGCATAAATGATGAGATACAACAAGTTAGCATGGCAATGCATAAGAATTAAAAACAAGCATTCATCATCATGATATCATACACAGGCATATAAGATAATCAATAAATACAAGCACTGCATATGAAAGGAAATACACCAAGTGAGATCAAAATGAGTCAAACACAAGCAAATGAAATCCATGACTCATCATAATCTACGAATAACGAATAACTCCTCAAAATAAGAACCAAATGAATAACTCCTCAAAATAAGAACCAAATGGTCTATCTCCCAAAACCTCGTAGCTCCCCCTAGATACAAGCTACTCTCGATCGTAACAAGATCACACTCCCAATCCCCCTAGACCTAATGTCTTCTCCCCCTTTGGCAACAAGCACCAAAAAGCCAAAAAGGCGGGAAAAGATGAACATCTAAGCGCTCGTGGTCGAAGGAAGTGGTGCAGCAACGTCCTTTGTGGGCTCTGCTCCTGGCTGCTGCTGAGGTGGATCCTGCTGTGCTCCCTGAGCATGTGCCACCTGAGCGCCCAGCTGCTCAAAGAAACCAAGGTCCACAGGCGACTTAGACCCATTGTCCTGTGCTGCTGTAGTGACTGTGGCAGTCTCCTGAGCTAAAGTCTAGAGTAGTATGAGGTCTGCCACATCCTGCTGAGAGAAACCTCCATGGATAAGATCCTCTATTGCCTGAGTAGTAAGAGTGGAAACAGTGGCAGTAAGAGGTGGAGCTGAAGCTGTAGCTATCTCTGGGGCAGTCTGGAAGTCTGCACGAGTAGTGTGGACTATGTTTGAGAACAGACTCCTGGCCGGTACGTGCTGGGAACTGGAGGGTCGTGCCATCTACGAGCTCGACGAGTGTGAGGGTGAGACAAACAACGCTAACACAGAGAAGGCTGACACGGGAGAGAGTTATGCTAAAGAGAAAGTCTGTCCTGCTCCCCCTATCGGTAAGACCCCTGAGAGTGACAGTCCGCTGGACAGTGTTATCATCAGTGCAGTGAAGGGTCTAGGCTGAGTCTATAGCTGCTAAAACTGAGGAATCACTGAGGGTCCCGGCTGCTGACCGGCCTGCCTCTGAGTAAGCTCCGTCATCTGAGTCACTAGAGTAGAGACAAGGGCCATCTGCTGACGCTGAAGCTCTACCTGTCCTCTAATCAGCACCATCATCTGACGTCTGTCCTCTGACACACTCTGTATAAACTCACTCAACCATCCTGTAAGTGTCGTCACTATGACAGTGTCCTCAGACTGCAAACATGTCGGCTGGGGAGGCGCTCCTGTACTGGCTGACTCAGGAATCACCGTCTCTAGCTGAGCTGCCTGCTCGTGTAGTACCGGTGACTCCTTCTCCTCCTCTCCTGTGTGCTGACTGGAGGTAGACTAGGATCCCCTGGGGACTCTAGGTGAGTAGCTAGTGGTCACCTCAGGGAAAGCGTCGTACTGCTCCTCCGTCACTAGGCCCATCCTCCTCAAGAGATAGCAAATAGGGCCCGTAGACCAAGTGACGTACTCCAACCCTCTCAGAGATTACCTCCTCCATCTTTCTAATCAGAAGGTCTACCAAGTCAAACAGCTGCCTCCTCAGAATAGCTGGTACAACCCACTGATGGAGAAGTGTGAACTCCTCTCTATACCCTGACCTAGGGATGATAGTCCTGGTGACTATCGCTCTCACCACCTTGGCCTCTGCAGTGAGTCTCGCAGGCCCTCTGGTAAACCCTGGTGTGTGCGATGGTGGAAAGGCAATCGACACCATCTCATCTGTAGGCATCTTCCCTCCCTGAGGTCTGCGGGGTGGTGCTAGTGTACCATAGGCACTCCTGTAAAGTAGGAAGTCCGAAGATAGGAGTCCTAGGTTATGGATCAGATCTTGTTGAGTCACACACTATGGCTGCCCTCTAAACAAGAACCAGAACTCTGAGCGATCTCTGGCAACCCATAGTGTGGCATAGAACTCTAGCACCACATCCTCTTTGTATCTGTGTGGAGCAGTAACCAGCTCTGCTAGTCCTGGCAAGTACGTGAAGTACTGCTCCATGTCTGTGCCGGTGGCCCTCGTCATGGCCTCGTATGTCATGTACTGCTGCGGCACAAAGAGTCTGTCCTTGCCTCTCAGGCCAAGGTAGCATCTCAGACCCTCACCAATCCTCCTCTAGAGGCCTGTCCAGTACCTCTCTCCAGCAGCAGGGTCTCTAGGGACTGGAACCCACTGCTCGAAGGGTACCAAGCGAAGCGCCTTAAGGTCCTTTGTAGGAACCCTAAGGATGTCTGGCCCTCTGGCTACCTGTACCAGTATCTACAGCCTCCTCATGCAGACCTCACAGGTGCACCTTGGGTCTCCTGCCCGGTGAGCTGTCCTCTAGGGAACAGTCTACTCTACCTCCTCCTCCTCTGACTCCTCCTCCTCAACTAGCTCCTCAGACTCTGACTCTGAGGTCTCCCCACTAGTCTCCTCCTCCTCGGACTCCTCCTCCTGCTGCCTGGAGGATCCCTGATCCGCAGTTCTCGACGATCTCCCCTGATGGGAAACCGGAGTACGCTATGGCCATGGCGGTGGCACAACTCCGACTGCTAGAGGTGCAGTCCTCTGCCTGGTGCTCCTCCTCAAGCCCTGGTCCTCAGCTGGCTGGCTGATCCTCAGACGGGAGCCAGCTGTCCTGCGTGACTGCTCCATGGCGTCCAAGTGCTGAGCCAACCTCCCGGCTTTCTCAGATTTTGGGTCCAGTCTCGGTCTCTTCTTGCTCTTAGGCTTCTCAGGCATCTTCGCTTTGCCCTTATGCTGACCTGATCCTGCCATCTGACTGACTGCTCTGCTATCACTGCACGCACGTAGATATAGATAGGATAAGCATAGAAACCTAGTACATCTACAAGCAAAGCACCGCTAGAAAAGAGTGCACAATAGAAAACTTAGCACTGAATGAAGGACATGATCACTAGACAAATATGCAAAGTAACAACAGTGATCATCGACTCTAAGTGGCTGGTGCGAATCATCTAGTGTGCAATCAAATAATGAGCAATAAAATTAACTGCAAACTAGACAGGAGACAAACTCTAAAATTGCAATTAATAGATAATCAATGGATTAATTGCATCTTAGGTTGAGTCAGTTAGCTAATTAATGCAACTAATCATGGGCAGATAATTCAATTGCATCAATTAAAGCTAACTACTCAAACTAGGGTATAATTCGATGAATGGGAGAATAGTAGCAATACCCCGGGTAGAATCCAAGTCGAGGATGAGATGGTCACACGGCCGATCACCGGAAAACTCAAAACTTGAAGCTTCTTGGTGCCGACAATGGAGGTTAAAGGAAGGAGGGGAATCCTTGCCCTAACAAACAGTGGTGATGGAGCTTGGCTCTGGGCGCACGCACACGAGAGTGGGGATGGCGCTGCAGCTGGCGGCTCAAGAGGTGGTGCGGCGTGGCGAGGCGACTAGGCGGCGGCATGACTGGAGACGCGCGATGGTGGCGGCTACTCTGTGCAAGGGTGAGCGGGGCGAGCGCGGGCGCATGCGGGAAGGGAGGCGCGGGCGCGGTGACTCGGCCAGCTCAGTGCGGCGCGGGAGGGCAGCGAGTCGGGAGTGAGGCGGCGAGCACGAACGTCGGCGTCGGGGCGAGCTCTCGGCATTGGGAGACGAACGAAGAAGGAGACAATTGTCTCTGAAGAGTTTGACCTAGGTCAAGAAGACGATGAACGACCGAGATCAACTCAAGGATAGATCGACGGCTCAGATCGGAAATCGTATCGCACAATCAAGCGAACTGACTGGACGGTCGCTCACTAGACCGGACTGTCCGGTCACTTTGGGGAGCCTAGAAATCAAGGTAATGGACAACAGAACGGCGTGCAGACCGGACCATCCGGTCTTTACCGGGAGAACCGTCCGGTCTCTATTTCCAGTTTCCTGAAGCACTGTGTATTGCTACACAGATCGGAGTGTATGGTCATATGACCGGACCGTACGGTCACTTCCAGAGAAATGCTGAGTCAAGGAAATTCTCCATTTTCCAAATGCCCTTTCCAAACACTCAATGAAACACTACATTTGGAATATAGAGGGAACTCTCAAACACTCATTTTCAAGTAGTGGCATTCTATGGCCTCATAGTTTTCGCAAATGCCAAATAAAAGATCGAGCAAATAAGAACCAAGGCAATAAAGAACCAAATGGGTATGTATGAGCCTTAGTCCATGAACCACATGAGTAGATTTAACCTCGGAGTTCATAAGAGCTTGCTCAATGGGCACGAAGCACAATCCTTTCCTTTGGACACACTTACGGAGATGTAATCTCATATAGAGCATGAGGCACAAATATCTCCAAATGTGACAAGCCTCCTTTGTGTTTCCTATATGATGCATGCAACAAGTATTTTACATATGCAATGAACATAAACATGCCATATGAATGCAAGCAATATTAATCAAGACACAAAGGAAACCTAACAATGTCAAGTTTGAACCCCTCTCAAGCTTACTCACTATAAGCCATACCCTTGCCTTGAGAGAAGCCAAACCACCATCTCAAGCATTCCCCCTTGCTTATAGCTATCTTGAGTGGGTTAGACATTGACTAATTTTTATGTGTTTTTCTCATAGTTATTTACACATGCATGGATGCAAAGCATACTAGTCACAAAGGAGTCCTAATTACCATGCAATGCAAGAGAAAGAAAAAACACATTACAACTACTAAGAACATACACGGTTACCTCCCTCATGAGTAGATAGGTCGTTGAGGTCCATGTCACTTGTGGTTGACTTCACATGATCTTCATGAAAGCACTCGGTCCACCACCACCACCATCTAGGTCTTGTTCTTGGGCACCCACTTGTACGTAGCCGATCTCTCAAGATCAAGAATGCACTTAGACGCCCATATGCTCTTGACCTTTTGCTTCTTGTTTGGTGGTCCCAAAGCCTTGGCTTTCACCTTGTCATCCTTGTTCCCAAAGAGCTTGAAATGGGTGTTCTCATGGAACAAGTTAGCATTAGGTAAAGTAATGGAACTTCTCACCCTTGGACAATCCTTGGTGGCATGGCCATCCTTGCAACACCTCTCGCAATAGTAGTCATCAGTGAGTAGGGGCTTGATCCATTCGGGAATGGAGTCACTCGTCCCGATGATGTCGATGGTGGCAAGATATGAGCCAAGTCTCCGGCGGGAGACGTTGTTCACAAGATTCCTTCCAAGAATCTCCTTGTAAATGGCTCTACCATGTGTAAGCCTCTCGAAGCCATCCATCACCATCTTTCTCTCTTCCTTGAGCTTGTGATATTCCTTCAAAACAACTGGCTCAAGAGAAGAAACCTCAACCGAGGTGGTTTGTTCATCACACATAGTAGAAGCATCGCTCTTTGATGAACAAGAGGAGGGAGAGGCAAGGTTCTCAACATTGATGGCCTCAAAAGTAATCTCAAGGGCCTTGTATGATGAGGACATCACTCCTAAGGATACATGCAACACTCCTCCAATTCTAGACTTGCAAGGTCCAATGACTAGAGCTCGTGCACGACGACTAAATTTAGAGGTGAGCTCGCTCCTACATTCTTCATTATATGTCACTTTTGAGAATGGTTTGCTACCTAATGATTATATTATAACTAGGAACCATGGAGAGGACCAGGAGATGATGGGAGAAGGACTTGGAGACGTGAAGGACCAGCAAGGACGTGGAAGCCAAGGTGGAGGCCCAACCAAAACCGACTTCGAGTCTGTTTCGGTGCTCAGGACCAGTCTGCACTAAAACGGAGGCCCATGACGCATACGGACTCGGATTTGGACATTCTACATATCCACAAAAAGATAAGAAGAATACCTTTCCAATGCCGCCGGTCTAATATCAAAATTCATCCGGAGTCATCAGAAATCATCGAAACAAGAGAGGGTCCAGAATCTGTTTTGGTGCTGCATCGCCTGTTTTTTGCCTTTGGGCTTTGTATCTAGTTGAGACCAATTAGGGGTGCGTCCAGAGGGTCTTGCACGACCCTAGGGTCTTCATATACAGCCGCCACCGCAGCATTATGGTTCGGGTTTTGCTTAGATTATTCTGTTCATAACAGTTTCATCGTCATCATGGTTTGTGAGACCCCAACTTCGTGAGATTCATAATACATTTGCAATTGTGTTGCCTTCTTATTTGTTCTTGCTTGTGTTCTTGATTCGCAGGCAGGGATTAGCATTCTCGGTGAGGTCAATCGTTTTAGAACGGTTGATAACCAGAAGAGACGTCGTGCTGTGATTGCGGGGTTTAGAACATGCTGTTCTGAAGCCGGATCGATTTGTGTGTTGCCTCCGACCAAATCAACGTATCCAGAACCTTTCGGAAGATCGGGAACCCTTGTCCATATCATTGTACTTCTCATGAAGCTCTACATGATCACCCTTGAGTTTGTCATAACTCTTGTTTAGGGCATCATGAGATGTGACAAGGTCCTTGAGCTCACTCTCAAGCTCACCAACATGGTCCTTAGCCAACTTATACTCTTTTCTTACCACATCCAACATTTTGGATTTCTTGATGGCGATGTTGCGGGCTTTCTCAAGCATACTGCACAATTCGGCACAAGTGCGCTCCTCGTCATCGCTGTCATCACTACTCTCATCCTTACTCTCCCCAAGTTGGCTCGAAGCCATGAGGCACCTGGCAGGAGGAAGGAGAGCACATGGTGATGTGGTCTTGATCATGGCTAGGCTGGCCACTTCTTCATCACTTGAGGAGGTGGACTCATCACTTGAGTTGTCGCTTGTCCACTCCCCCATAAGTGCCTTGCGAGAGAACTTCTTCTTGTAGTCTTGGGGCTTGCCTTTGCCCTTGGACTTGTCTTTGTTGAAGACTTTCTTCATCTTTTGCTTGGCATTGGGGTCTTCTTCTTCTTCTTCACTTGAATCTTGTGACTTGAATGCTTCTCTCTTGGGCTTTGGGCACTCACGAACAAAGTGATTCTTCGAGCCACAATTGAAGCACTTGCCCCGGGACTTGGAAGTGAACTTGTTCTTGAAGGTCTTCATTTTCTTCATGAGAAGAGCCAAGTCCTCGGTCAAGTCACCCTCATCATCATCTTCATCTTCATCATCGGTGTCCACCTTCTTCTTGCCTTTCTTGCTCTTGCTTGATTCTTGCTTGTCAGCTTGTAGAGCAAGGTTGGATGGTTGAGGATCATCCATCTCTAGCTGATAGCTCTCGAAGGCGGTGATCTTGCCAAGTACATCCTTCATGGTCTTGGTCTTGAGGTCACTCTATAAGATGTATGTGATGATGGACTCATACTTGGGGTCTTTGAAAAGGCTCAAGAATCTTCTGATGACCTCCACGGGGTTGAGCTTGAAATCATCCCCAAGTGCATTGATCTCCTCCACTAGCACATGAAAACGAGAATGCACAACATTAGCTCTCTCATGTGGCAATCTAGCAAACACATCCTTGGAGATGCATGAGAACAAAGCATTCTTGGCCTTAGTGTTGTTCTTAATGAAGTCAGGCTGTAGAAGGTTAGCATCCGCATCGGACTCATGGGTCACCGTCCATATCTCTAGATCAAGGGACTCAAGGTAGGCTTGCATACGAGCCTTCCAATACTCAAAGTCCTCCCCATCGAATATGGGAACACTCCCCACCTTTTCCGGCATCCTTAATCAAGGTGGTGAAGCCTCAAATTGTGCACTTGGCTCTGATACCACTTGTAAGGACCGAAGGCCTACCGAGAGGGGGGTGAATCGGTGGGCCAACCATGAATCTAAATACTTTAGTTTCATGCTTCTAAAACCTAATGAGTCATTGCAACCTAAATAATTCTAGTAGGCCAAGACCCTACACATGCTAGTGTTGATGATACAAAGCAAAGTGCGGAAGCTAAACACACTAGCCTATGCAAGCCACAAGTCACCCTATCACTAGAGCACACAATTGCGAAATAGTAATGAGAGGGTCAAGGAATGCTCATGATTTTTCTCGAGGTCTCGGAAGGATGGCGCCTTCCCCTACTCCTCATTGGACCACTCCCGCCGGAGTCCCGGTCCCTCCCGCCACCAAGTGGAGTTCTGGCCCACGAGCCCACAATCACTCCTTGAGTGAAGACACGGTGTGTGTCACCGCTGCACAAAGCACAAGCTCGCCTCCCTCGAGAACTTTCCACACTCCCCGAGCCGGCACGGGTGCTCACTATTGATGCCCCTTCCAACGGCGGGCTCAAACCGTGTACAAACTTGTGATGGCCTTCACAACCAATCACGATAGGCTCGATCACCGACACCTAACCGGTCTAGGTCTCACCATAGACCAAGAGTAACAACCTAGATCACACCTTCAAGGACACCCTAGCCTTAGATGTGCAAGGTAGCTCCTTGTTACTCTCACTAGCACTCTCAAGATATCCAATATCCTCACCTAGTGCTCTCCTCTTTTCCTCTTGGACCTTACCAAATGCTCTCAGGTATTCCACTAGCCAAGATAGGTCTCCAAGACCCCAGCAACGAACTTATATAGGCTCCCAACCTCAAACTGGCCATTGCTCCATGAAATTAGCTTTCTGGGCCTCCAGACCGGACTGTCCGGTCACTGCACTGCAAACTGAGCTCCAACGGCTCTCTGCCCCTGTGCTGAACTCCTGCTCACCGGACTGTCCGGTCACTAAACCGGACCGTCCGGTCCACTTTCTCCCTCCATTCCAAGAAGGTCCACAAATTGCAACCTCTCTGTCGTCCCTGCACTCCTACTGACTGGACCGTCCGGTCTGTATGGAGTCTCCTGCAGTCATAGTCCTTGCTCCTCGCGCAAAGTCCTGGAAAACTCCACATAGTGACCGTACAGTCCGGACACCTCTGACCCCTCTGTCCGGTCACTACGTCCAGAAGCTGAAACTTGTTGTCCTCGCTTGACTTGGTTTCCCGGCTTCTCCACTGTCACCTAGTGCCTGTGATTTCACCGAGCAACCTTGCACATCACCAACTAGACATGACCTAAGAGAATGACCTAGACCCCGTTGATAGTCCGGTTTTTCCTATAGACTCAAAGCCTAACAACTAGACAAGTGTACCAAACACTTGCTCCATATCCTGTTCTCCACTTTGATCCATCTCCATCAACCCTTGGACTCCATCAAGCTCATTAAGCCTCCATGCTTGTGGTCATTGTCATCAATTGCCAAGGCAACCATCATACATAGATTTGTAGTAGAGTTAAGAGATGATTCCTACAAACACAACACTCGTGTAGATGTTAGCCCATAATTTCATAGTTGTCATCTATCACCAAAACATCCATACCACGGGCATCCAATCATCAATGGTTATGAAGCTCACACTGAGTTGTTTGTGCTTTTCTTACAAAAGGTTGCCATATACGACCTTAATTGGTGCGTATGTGTCGTGTATCTCGGGTTTTCCTAGCTGGTATAAATCGATTGCAATTGCTGTCCCTCGCAGTAATGAGTACCACTTGGTCACCGCGCCAATCACATAGTTGCACATGGTACTTGGAAATTAGTTATGATGTGTATTTTTGATGTTACTATTATTGCTCTTATGTTGTATTTCCTTTATGTATTATTTTATTATCTTATTGTTGCAACTAAAGTTACATTTCAGCTCAACCCATTTAATTTATCAGATAAAACTTGATAGAACTAATAGGTTGCTTAGTGCGAGTCCTTTCAAACAAACCACCAATTAGAGCCATTGCATGTCTAGATGTCCGATGAGTAAGTCTTGCTGAGGAATTAGTACTCAGGCTTTGTGCCATTGTTGTTTTTCAGGTAAGGAAGAAATAGAATTACCTATAGATGTGATGCCTTGGGATGTGCATGTCCATGAGGGTTGGACTGCCCACTGGGAGTCTGACTTGCTGCCGCAGCGATGTTGTGTGCTGCTAGAGTGATGGTTCTTCGGGCATAAATCATTACAATGTTGTATCGTCGAGCTCATAGTTTTCTTAACGTTATTGCTTCCACTATTTTCAAAACATTCATGAACTTGTACTATTCCGCTACACTCTGATAACCTTAATGATGTAATATTCAACTTAAATTTGGATAAATGTTGTATTATCAAGTGTCTGCGTTATCAGCACCTTCGGGACCTCGATCCTCCAGGAAGGGGAGCCACATTGTTCATCGATGCAAGTGGGTTTCACCCAAGCCCTATACCTAATGCACAATACAAGACCTCTATTTTGTGAGTAAACAAAAAGGACTCTCAATAAGTAGGTGTGCACCGGGGCTTGCCTTGGGAGTGATCGTAGTTAGGGTCTTCGATGGAGTTCACGTCAGCTCCGGTCTTCTCCGGTGTGGTCTCCTCGAGCTCGCTCCCTATTTGAAATGAAAATGCATAATAAACGAGGAATGCTCAAGGATCGATGAAATTTCTTGAATAATGTGACATGCAAGATGACAAACATATAATCATGGACACCTAAACTTACTACTACCCATGGTCCAAATATACTGAATGAACAGCACTAGAGAGTAATTTAATCAGTAATTAATCTATTTAAGTATATAATTCTGCTGCCTATAATTAATCCTTAGGTTATGTACTTAAATAAACAAATTAACAACAAAAAGTATACTTCTGATAGTAGATATTTAATATGGAATTTCACAGGGATGTATTAATGTATAAGTAAAAAACCATGCAAAGTTTCATATTTAAATTCCTTATAGAGAATTTATAGAAATTCATTTACTGAATACAATGATTATGCAATAACTCTACAAATATGCATAAAATGGAGATGTGCTTTTGCAGAAAGTTTACACATGCAATGAGATGATTACTGCCAAATTTCATGATTTTACCATTTATCCATTTTTTTCCTTATGGATTTATTACTCTTAGCAAGGTTCTAACTTTGGTGAATTAATTTGGTTAATATGCTGCATAACTTTGCTTCTCATCTTGTTTTTCTGATAGAGGCGAATTTTCTGAATCCAACAAAATTGGTTTCATATTTGTTCCTCTATTAGTTTTCAAGTTATTGATTTTTGAATATTAACCAAAGTTTAGGCTTAATTACGAAATTGCCACTAGCTGAATTCAAATCGGGCACAATGCATCTAGGGCTGGATGCCGGCTGCGAGCAGCGGCGAGATTTGCTCTTGGGTGCTGTAATTCACGCTCAGCGGATAGAGGGTGTTCAGTAGGTGGTGGTGGGGTGCGCTAGGGTGGCCGGAGTTCGGCCGGCTGCGAGCGGTGGCGCTCGGCAAAAATGGCCGGTGGCGGGCGGCGCATCCACGGCTTGATCCGGCAGGGGAAAAGGTCCTAGAGCATCACCTTCAAGTCATGGTGCTCAGTGGGGGTCGAGTCGAGGTCGGGGAAGGCCGAAGAGGGGTCGTTGTCGTGAGCTCCTCTGCACGGGCGTACGGCGGCGACTCTGTCTTCTTCAATTCCGGCGAGGGTGCTGCATGGTGAGGACAGAGCGTTAGAGTAGAGCTAGGTGAAGGCTTTGCGTATCGGTTTGAGGAGGAAAAAGGGAATGAGGAGCTGCCTAGGTGAAGCTGGACGCGGTGGCGGCCATGGTGGCAGAAACAGAGAGGCAGCTCGGTCTCGTTTCTGCACTCGTTGGCAAAAAGGGAAAGGCAGTGCTGGGGAGCTTGGTGTATCGAGAGAGAGCAGAGGGAGGGTGTGGAAGAGTGCAAGTGTGGAGAGAAATGAGAGGGGAAGGTCCTTGCCGCTGCTGCTCTTGTAGCGGTGAGAGAGAGAGAGAGAGAGAGAGAGATCGGGGGAGGTGAGCTGGCCGGGGGAGAGTGGCTCGATGGTGAGGAGGCTTCAATTCAGTGCCAGTAGCATAGGGAGGGGCAGGCGGAGTAGTGGACGGAGTGGGCAAGGGATCAGGTGAGTTGATCAATGGCCAGTGGAAGGGGACGACGGTGTCGATCGGGCATTGGTCCAAGGGAAAAGAAAATGTTGACTACCCTTGACTGAAATAGTGCCACTATATTTCGCCAAATTTCCCACGTTGCCTTGCTCAGAATCTTATGCCAATTTTTGTGCATGGCTAGCAAAATATCTTCTCCAAGTTTGCTTTTGGGGTTAGGTTGAAGTTCCTGCTGGAAAATTATGATCAATCCTAGAACAGAGGGACCTTTCTCTGCACTTAGGGAATTGTTAAGGGTATTAAACCTTTACCAAAAATTCTGATAAATTCCCCAAAATGCACTCTTGGCATGACCCATTGGAATGAGCAAAAACATTGGCACACTTTCATGGAGTTTTGTGATGTTTGTGAATTGCTATCATTTGGCCAATTTTTGGATTTAATTAATTAAATTCCCTTTTTCTTTGGCAACTTAATTACTTAAAATTTTAATTAGCCAGCAATTTAGCATTAGGGCTAGATTAATTAACATTTTGTGACATGGGATGTCATAATGATTCCTTGAGCCAATTGAGTTGATCTTCTAGGGATAAGGTCGTGATGTGATGAGGATTACCTGGTCCAAAAATCGCATCATTTGGAGTTGGTTTGATTAGGTTTTGGTCGAGATTTGCCTAATTCCCAAATCCTTCTTCTATTCTGTTGGGGGATGATCTGCACTACCGACGATAGGGATCGACACTGCCGATGCTCACTGACTGGTCCTTCTGAGTTCTGAGAATCCCGCACCGGCACTACCGATGCGCTTCGACCGTTTCTGTTTTGAGTCCTGAGATCTCCACGTCGGCACTACTGATGGGCGTGACAGGCACTACCGATGGTGCCAACCGGCACTACCGATGGTAGTGATCGGCACTGCCGATAGCAGTCCAGTAAGGTCTAGTTTTTGTGAGGTTCTTAACTATTTCAAGTTTGTGTTGCTTTTCTTTGTTTCCGCTATGTTTCATTGATGTTGTTGATCACTCCTAAGAGTAGCACATCACAAGTTGGTGTGCGTAGTCTTGGTGATTGTTTAGAGGTTGGTCTGGGTTGTATTTGGGACATAGGCCAAGTTTTTTTGAAGAATTTTAATTGGCTCTCATTCACCCCCCCCCCACCCTCTGGTCGCCTTCTCGGTCCTTCAGTTGATATCAAAGCTAGTTTGATCACTAGTTGACCTTCACCGGCTTTGTGATCTGAAGGCGACATGCAGAAGTGTGTGGTCAAGCTGTGGACGTTCGATGGAGAGGACTTCCCCTACTGGAAGTCACGAACCAAGGCTTATCTCTTGAGCCAAGGACATGCAATCTAGGAGATTGTTGAGCAGGCATATGCCATACCAAAAGATCTCAATGTTGCTTTTGCAGGTGAGTTACTCAGAAATGGAAACAACTCCAAAGTTGTCAATATCCTGCTTTCTGCTCTAGGTAGGGGTGAACATGATCGGGTTGCACATCTTGAAACTGCTCATGATATTTGGGTTAAGCTTTGCATGTACCATGAGGGTACTAACCTGGTTAAGTCTATACGTAAGGACTCTTACAATAGGCAATACCAAACCTTTGCACAAAAACCTGGCAAGTCACTAGATGACACTTTTTGTAGGTTTGAGGCAATTGTGTTCAACTTGAGGGCTTGTGGTGAACTTGTCTACAATGATAATGATAGAGCTAAGAAACTGTTGTATTCTCTTGATGAAAATATTTGGGGGGTTAAGATTGCTACTTTGGAAGAAACTGCTGATTTCAATACCCTGAACTGTGAGCAACTATATAGCAAGCTGAAATCTTAAGAACTGTCTAGAAAATCTCGTCCTAATCTTGCTATTCCTGCTTCTAGCATGGCCTTGCTTTCTAGCTCTCAAAAGGGTAGTCACAGTGGTCCTTCTTATGAAACTAACCCCTCACATGACTAGTCTTCTTTGGAGTTTGCTTCTTCTTCCCTTCTTGCAGCTTCCGATGAACAGATGGAGTGCATTCCTGACGAGGAGCTATCCTTGCTCACAAGGAAGTTCAGGAAGTTCGACAACAACAGTGGTGGTTCAAGAACTTGCTTCGAGTGTGGTGACCCTGGGCACTTCATCGCTGACTGTCCCAAGAAGAAGAAGGCTGGGTACCATGACAACAACATTGAAGACTTCAAGAAGAAGAAGAACCACTTCTACAAGAGAAGCAAGAACTCCAAGAAGTTTGTGAAGGCGGTTGCCCTAGTTGAGATTGAGACTGGCTAGTTTTCATTAATTCACTTGATGCCTGTTTTTCCTTGGATGGGAGTACTTATACATGTGGTGGCAGCTTTGCTCATGATAAGCAAATTTGATTCTATCTAAGCTAGTCAATCTTTCTGCTTAGCTTGTATAGCTCTTGGTGTTTATGCCCTGCTATCTATTTTTGATCTTTGTATGGTTGTGAGCTATTGCTTTTACACTTCGTAGCTCTATGCTTATGGATAGAAAGGTTAAATGCTTGTTTGCATGATTGTTGAAGCTCCTTAGGTCTGCATTTTCATGTATTGCATTTTTGTTTTTGTGCTTCTTTGATGAGTTCATTGCCAAAGGGAGAAAAAGTGGGTCATGCACAAATAATGCTAAGAAACTTAAGATGACCTCATTTTGCATTTTACTTGATCTACCACAAGTTGAGGGGGAGCATATCATGATCTCAAGCGCTTTCATGCGTCTCTCAAAATTTTTGCATTCTCAGATCACTTTCTTTGCCAACTCTTGGTTTTGTGATCCTTTCTTTGCTAGATGGCTGATTTTCACCTTTTCTTTGGGTTTGAGCCATTTGGATGTGCCTATTCAGATTCGCATTTCAAATCTCAATTCTTGTGCATTCAGTGTTGTCAATGTACTCATCAAGGGGGAGATTGAGAAACCATGTGGAGGTGTGCAATGGTTTGTAATATATGTGATGAGTAATTGACTTGAGCAGATTTGGTGTTTCAGTTGAAATGTGGGAATCCAGGGATTGCATGGGTTTGCATGTCATGGTTATGACTAACCGAAGTTGGTGGAAATATTGGTGATGTTGCAGGAGTTGGGAAATGTGTTTGCTTGTCTCATGATGTGTAGGTCACTAGAGTCGACTTGGCAGTCAACGGCGAGAGGATCGGGCACAAGTAGGAGACTTGGGGCCAGATTATCAGGAGGCCGGGTGGAGTCAAGGGTGATCCATACCGTACACGTGGAGAGGCAAGAAGCATGGATGGTTTTGCGATTGAGCCTCAAAACCGTGGTGGTGATGAAGATGGCATGTTGACCAAGTCAAGGCGAGCGGGATGTCGGTGCAAGTGACATGGGGTCCCAATGGATAGGGACTTGGAGAGACTTGTCGGTGGTCAGGATCCCGGGACGAGGTGACATGCGTTGACATCGAGAAGTCATGCTTTGAGAAGCGTGCAAGGTGGTTTCTCAGTTTGGGCCTCAAAACTGGTGGCAGTGATTGGAGGTGCACGTGGCACCATCGCGAAGCTTGCGTCAAGGTCAAGCAAAGTTGTGAAGGGCTCGATGGCAGTCGGGCGACAAGGAAAATGATAGACGATTATGCCCCCAGTAGTAGGTGGGTGTGTTATATAGGTAAAGGGTAGAGTGGTCATGTTGACAATAGACCCTAGGCCTATATAAGAAGAGGTAGGGCTGGTGGAAGAGGGGCCTCTCTTTCCATTAGCCTTGTGTTAGGGCTCATTCAAAGTGCTAGGAGAGGTCTTCATATTTTAGTGGAGAGTAGTGGGTGTGTGAGAAACATCTCTTGCTCTTCCAAATAGTGAGAGGAAGAGGGTGGCTTCCTAGCCTTGTATCTCATGCTCAAGATCTCCCTCTTTCTCTAAATCCCAAGTTTTCCTTTTTCTCTATTTTCGGAGCTATTTTCGTGGGAATTTTTTATCTCCTTTTTGGACGAGTTTTTGGTTCTTATTTCTTGAGAAACTTATTGCTAGGATGAGCTAGAAAAATCCTCTATGGATCCTTGATCGAATCAATAGCTCTAGCACCTTCGATTTGAAGGATTTCTCAAGTTTCCCCTTTTTGGTGTTCTTGGCACAAGATCTGAAATTCACGATGATTTCTTGAGCCAATCGAGTTGATCTTCTAGGATTAGGGTCGTGATGTGTTAAGGATTCACTGGTCCAAAAATTGCATCATTTGGAGTTTGTTTGATTAGGTTTTGACCAAGTTCTTGCCTAATCCCGAAAGTTTTTGTTGTTCCGTCGGGGTCGATCGGCACTGCCGACGACAAGGACCGGTACTACCGGTGAGTTATAGAATCCCACACCAGCACTGCCGATGGGTCATACCAGCACTGCCGATAGCCCTGATCGGCACTACCGGTGGTGGTCCAGTTAGTTCTGGTTTTTGTGAGGTTCTTGACTATTTTGAGTCTTTGTTGCTTCTCTTTGTTTCCGTTGTGTTCCTTTGCTGTTGTTGATCACTCCTAGGGCTAGTACACCACAAGTTGGTGTGTGTAGTCTTGGTGATCGGTTTAGAGGTTGGCTTGGGTTGTATTTGGGATATAGGCCAAGTTCTCTTAGAGAATTTTAATTGGCTCCCATTCACCCCCCCCCCCCTTTAGTCGCCTTCTCGGTCCTTATATCCAAATCTAGCCATCATTAGAGCCCTAAAGTGACCAAAATCTGACTCGCCATGTCCGTCGTTCCGTATTTGTTTGCGTTCAGCACATGCAATGGTAATTGACCTGCTTGATCTTTTCAATCTATACGCCTCCATGATAAACTCCTTGTACCATACCATGTTCCATGAAGCGCTCTTGCTGCTCGCAGGAGTACTCCTCGAGATCTTCTTTGACACTCCCAGGAACGCTGATGGCATTTGATCTACTATGGCATGACCTTGCATTTTTTCAACCCTACTATCTCCAAATCAGTCGAACTTCTATCCAAATACCATGATGTTCATATATTCCATATGATCAAGAATATTCTTGTTCATGTCGTTCCTTAATCACTAACAAGCAGCCACACTACAAGAGGTGACAACAATTCACATGCAAGCTAGTGACCAGACTCTTTATTTCTTGTCCTAGTATTGGCACAAATCAGCAGCACACGTGACCTAATTAATCATTGAACTTTCCGGCCAACTAAGCTTCAGTTTGTGCTCAATAAAACCAGCACCCATGTTGGTTTATGATCAAAGCCAGTTGCTAACTATGTCTCCCATCAATTCCCACTTTCAGGAGAAGAAACATCAACCATAGTGCTCATAACTCAAACCATTCATGGATGGCCAGTTTGGCTTGCCTCTTGGCCTCTCTCCTCCCTTCCCTACCCTTTCCTCTTCCCTCCCTAGGCCTCTTAAGTCACACCAAGACGCCCCTTGGCCTGGCTCACAAGCTCCCTTGCCCCCTCACCTTCATTTCCATCCCTTCAAGTCAAGTTCATCTTTGTTCGTCTACCTTGACCACCCTTGACGACGCATGTTTCAATCCATGTTCCCGATGATCGACCCAACAAAATGCACCTAAATTTCTACAGAGTGTTCTCCGCTATGTCCTATAAAACATATCCAAAATTCAATCCCATAGGAGCATTGATGCGAGCAGGATCACATTTTCAATTGACACTGGTCTCTGTTCTTGGTACATCCAGTGCGCGCATTGGTAATTTCTCTCCTATTTCTCCTTATTCTGATGGTTCCATGATACAACACCATATCCACCATGTGTTCTAGGAAACAAAGCACGTGTATATACAATGATTTGCCAAGATCTAGCTCGACGCCTCCAGGAACGCCTTTAGCACTCGAACTGCCACTGCATGACCTCATCATAATCGAGTCACTTGATCTCTCACTCAGGTGCATTCTATATAAAATAACCTTGTCTCACCCATGTTCCCAACACCTAAAAATGTTTATGTTCAATTATTTCCTTTATACCAGTAGCCTATCTCCGGGAACACGCATGTCTTTGTCATGATGTCTGCAGTGGGATGCTGAAATGTGTTCTGGTCGTGTTCAACATGCGGGACTAGAATTCCCCAATGATTCTAAGCTATTGTCGGATCTTTTGGATACACAGATCATACCAGAGCATGTTTCCATAAGTCCTTTCCATCTCTACCTCACGGTTCATCAAGATCATGTCCTATTCTCCAAGGACCGCGAATGGCGTGTCAACTGCCGCTGCACAGGTCTATCATGATTCAGCTCCTTGATCTGACTTCCCGCTTGCATTCCATCCAATTCATCATGTTGAGATCATGTTCCTGATATATTTTCATATGATTGTTGAACTACTTCCTTGATTACTACAGCCAAGCTACAAGAATGTGTTTGTCTTTGCATGAATATATGTTCTGTCATGCCTGAAATCTCTCCACCAATTGTAAGCATTTTGCTATTGCTTCATTTGACTCGAGTTATAACAAACAACACCACTAAACTTATTGTTCCATGCTCTACAGGATGCCATCATCATATCATTTAAACATCGTCGATGTCGATGTCACCACTCCTTGCTATGTTTTTATCCACCTTGCACCATCACCCATGGCAGCGAGGCTTTTCGCCATTGCATAAACCTTGGTGAGCTCCTTGTGTCCCGCTTCATATCTTGTTATTAGCTCCTATTATTGCATATTATCCTTAGCATGTATATTTGTTATTGATGTGTGTGAATAGGTGTGCGCTTGAAAATGGGAGAAGGTATCATGAAGATAAAGTCAGGCAATCAGTAGTCATAGAGCAGCAACATCTTTTATGGCAAGTGTCCTTGACCATATTGCATCTATTAAGGATAATAGTTTACTTTCATGCATGCTTGTCTCAATTTGAATCCTATGTTAGGGTTGCCTAGAAATTGATTTATCCTATCCTTGTCGCCTAGTTTGGGACTTGGTGGTTGAGTTTGGGTACGTCATGCTAGTGCAGTACTTTGGGGGATGGAAAATTGAATAATAATAAACTTGACTAATATTCACTTGAATTAAATTATCATTTGGATAACTTAGATGACCCAAGCAGGAGAATGTTGATGATGGTGTGGGTATGCACAGGTACGGGTAATGTACTGTTTGGTTTGTGGTAGTGCCTACTTGTGGTCATAAAAACCAATTCGTGGAGCGGCCACCCAGGAAAACAGCGCAAAGCACATGGCTAATATGGGTAGGCGTGGTCCGGTAGTAGATGTCTTCCTAGTTTTGTGGGCATTAAAGGAAGGAGGACGAAAGGGTCACTTTCGGCCTCAGGTGATGAAGGGTATGCTTCTAGCCACGGCGCTAGAGGGGTCTTCTGTAGGGATGGTTAATCCCGTAGCAGTGAAACCTTAGCGGGGACGTTTTGCAAGCTAGGGGGCTCTTTGAAACACCATGTGGTGATCTCTTGGCCTCATACCTATGGTAGTGTGTTGGCAACAGGGAGATTTTAGTCGCCGACGGGTGATGGAATCACCAACCTATGGGTAAAGTTGTGCAACCTCTGCAGAGTGTAAAACTGTTATAACAATCGTGCTCATGGTCAAGAGCGGCCTGGATCCTCGCACGATTAGATGGATGTTTGAGTGGATCTGGTGGGTAATTAGATTTGGGTGGTAGCTGCAGGTGGGTAACATGTAGTGTTCTGGGATGGGTGGGGAACTCATAGTTTTGCTATCGGTGGTCAATCGATAGTATGGGACATGTGGTTAACCTGTTGGGATACTTTCACCTTGTAAATAGGATGCTTGTATAATTGAGTCATAGCTTGTGTAGTGCAGTAAATCCGTGTCAAGCCTATTCTTGTTTTAGCCTACATGTCATTATTTTTCCCCACTTGTTGAGTACTTTATGTACTCACGCATTTTAGTTTTCCCTATGTTCTTGCTGCAATATTATTGCTGCTCAAAAGACGATGGCGAGATGGACTACGCCAACGAGGACTACTACGACTAGGAGTGCGACCTCTGGTTGACTGCCTGTGGTGTTATGGAGTCTTCCGCTATTTTCTTTTATTTTCTTGATGTAACTTAGACTATGTAATAATAATACGAGGTGATAATAATAATGATATTGGTTGTACTGTTATTTCACTTTTGTCCTATGTGCATGAAAACTTGATCCTAGGGATGCATACAGATGCATTCGATTTTGGCCTTAAAACCGGATGTGACAGAGTGGTATCAGAGCTATGTCGACCGTAGGACGCAAGCCTTGTTAGAAATGGTCAATTTTTCAACTACATTTTACGGAACTCCTCTTTGCCTAGCCATTACATCCTTGATCATTTATCTTATTTTCTTAAAAACAAAATGTTTTTGCGATTTGCCCCAACCTTTAGGTTGTATTTGACTTTCTTTTAAGGTTCATCTATCCCAAGCCAACCATTAGTTTATAGTAGGAAGGTGTCCTAAAATAGTGTTAGTACTACATTGTAGTCATGATAGTTTGTTTGATTGTGATGTGCTTGTGTGCAATTTTTTTTAATGTTTCTATGCCATTTTTTTTTACCTTTACCCTTAGCCCAATTGATCCTATTTTTGTATGCTGACTCCAAAACTTGTTTCGGGTTTGATCAAATCACCACCACGAAGGTCATCATCACAACAACAAGAGCAATAAGACAAGGCGCTAAAGACTTTCCATAAGAGAAGTGAAGTACTTCACCCACAACAAGACATGAAGCAATAGATGTTGCGTAGACTATTGTTTATAGAGTAATGAGTGATTGTGTGTTATGATTTTTTTAGATTGTTTCAGCATATCCTTCCTTGGTCAACATTTTATCCTTGGAACATATCTACAATCTTTGATGAATATAGTGTGGTCCTATTTTCACATTCATAATTCTTTAGCTCATCATTCATTGTCCACTCCATTGTTTCCTTTTGATCTTTACAAATTATTGTCTTGTATGTTCAGATTTCTAAGTCTCAGTATCTTTGAACCTCGGGATGAGATTCCTTTTAAGGGGGGTAGTTTGTCACACCCTATATTTTTCAAATTCAGGTTGTGAGCCTTTCTGACACTCAAAAGGCATAATCCTCATAATATTCTCACTCGAATCCTTCCACATGTCCCTTTTTCTTATAACCTTATGATTATCAAAACACCGAGTGTCATTATTATTTTTTTCTCACATCCTTGCTTTTCCTAGCTTTGCTTAATATCTCTTCCCACCAAGCATAAACTTATCTAATGCGGTCAATAGCCAAATCAAAACCTTATCTGACACTTTGTCCCACTATAATTGCACACCATGGAAACTAGTTCATTCATCCATCCTTGTGAGCCTATGAGTGTTCTCTTCTTCTTGGTCTTGCTCATACCAAGTCCAACAAAATCAAGACTATGCTAGTATTCCAACTACAGATAATGTCCAACTCGACAACATTATGTTCATTCACTTCCTCTCGACGCTTTCATTTGCTCCCATGGGCCAAGCAGTGAACTAGGCTTATGCTGGTGCTCAACAAACAACATCCACAAGCCACTTACTGAGAGATTTTTGTTGCCCCTAGCTCATCTATCAATACCCACCAAAGAGGAGATGAAACTAACAGCCAAATGGGCATTACTCGACCAACCCTCACCAGAAAGTGTGCCTGGCCTTTATCTGTATCATATCCAAATCTTGCCATCATTGGAGCCCTGAAGTGACCAGAATCTGACTCACCATGTCAGTCGTTCCGTATTTGTATGCGTTCAGCATAGGCAATGGTAATTGACCTCCTTGTTCTTTTCAATCTATACGTCTCCTTGATGAACTCCTTGTACCGTACCATGTTCCATGAAGCGCTCTTGCTGCTCGCAGGAGTACTCCTCGAGATCTTCTTTGACACTCCCAGGAACGCTGATGGTGTTTGATCTGCTATGGCATGACCTTGCTATCTTTCAATCCTGCTCTCTCCAAATCAGTCAAACTTCTATCCAAATTATCTTGATGTTCTCATATTCCACATCATCAAGCATATTCTTGTTCATGTCATTCGTTAATCACTAACAAGCAGCCACGCTACAAGAGGTGACAACAATTCGCATGCAAGCTAGTGACCAGACTCTTTATTTCTTGTCCTAGTATTGGCACAAATCAGCAGCACACGTGACCTAATTAATCATTGAACTTGCCGGCCAACTAAGCTTTAGTTTGTGCTCAATAAAACCAGCACCCACGTTGGTTTATGATCAAAGCCATTTGCTAACTATGTCATCAGATAGTGTGTGCCCAACATCTTGGGATTCAAAGGTTGCAACAAAGAGAGAATTGGTAAAGCAGGCAAGATGTGTAGACCTTGACCTTGTTATCCTCTTATACAAATTACCAATCATTTGTTGAGGTGGATGTTGACGCTGAATGTGGCTAGGGGGCTCTCTCTTAAAGTGTACCTCCCCCTCAACCACAACTGGAGCTCTCTCAACAGCCACTGAACTTGATGTAGAAGCTTCTAGACCCTCTGCTGGAGTAGTGGAAGCAGCAAGAACAAGCTCACATGAGAGATGAAGTGAATCATCATCATCATCATCATCAAAGCCCTATAGGTCCTCTTCTACAGAGATGCTTTCCCTTCATCTCCTTATCACCTGCAATCCCAATCACATTCCTTGCACAAGAGTTTGATTCATCAAAGGTTAGATCACAGGATTCTACAATGGTCTTAGTTTATAAATTCAAAACTCTGTAGGAATGGACATGAAGAGAGTAACCAAGAAAGATGCCATCAGAAGATCTCGACTCAAACTTATCAAGATTGCCACGCTTGAGAATAAAGAACTTGCAACCAAAGGCACGCAAATGAGAAACAGAGGGCTTCCTCCCAAAGCGCAGCTCATAAGAAGTCACATTAAGAATTGAGCGCAAGAAAACACGATTGGAAACATAGCAAGTAGTGCTTATGGCCTCAGCCCAGAACCGCCTCGGAGTCCTATGCTCATTGAGCATCATCCGGGCCATCTCCATCAAGGTTCTGTTCTTTCTTTCGACCACACCATTCTACTGGGGAACACGAGGTGCTGAAAACTGATGCTCAATACCATGCTCAAGACAGAAAGCATCAAAGGAGGAGTTCCTCAACTCGGTGCCATTTTCACTACGAATTGCTCGTAATACACCAGGAAGTTCTTTGAACAACATCAAAGCTAAGCTCTAAAAGTGATAAAACACTTCATCCTTGCTCTCAAGAAAGTAAACCCAAGAGTAGCGAGAGTAGTCATCAACAATCACAAGAACATACCAATTCCCACCTCTTGAACAAACCCGAGAAGGAACAACAGTCTCCATGTGAAGCAGCTCTCTAGGGCGTTCATTCATATCACCAAATTAGTTGGTGGATGAGAAGCAGCAATCATTTTCCCATGACAACAGGGAGCACAAACCAAATCCTTATCAAATTTGAGCTTAGGGAATCCTTGGATCAAGCCTACACCACTCAAGCGACAGAGCAAGTCAAAGCTCATGTGACCTAGTCTCCTATGCCATTTCTAGAGCTCAGAAGAAGATTGAGCAAACAGGCACTTGTGAGAACCAGTAGAAATAGTAAAATCAGCCTGAAAAACTTTGCAAATGCGAGGAATCCCACAAACCAAGGAACCACTTGAATCAAGAACACAAGAAGCATTCGACTTAAAGCGCACTTCCAAACCAACATCAAGAAGCTGAGAGACAGAGAGGAGGTTGTACTTGAGATGCTCAACCAAACCAAATTAATTGAGAGTGAAGTTCTCATTTACCTTTATCGCGCCCCTTCCCTTCACTCTTCCTCTCTTGTCATCTCCAAAGGTCACATACTCCCGACGCTTCAAGGGAGTGAGGCTGGAGAACCACTTTGCATTTCCGGTAATGTGGCGCGAACACCTGGAATCCATCAACCACTTGTTCTCCAAGCCTCCACCTGCTGCCTACAAAGAACAAGAAGGAAAGATCAATGGCTCAGTGCTAGGGTTAGACAGAAAGCTTTTGGGAATCCGGCACTTTACCATACGACCTGTAGAAGTCATCACAGTTCTTTACACTTTTTCATTTGAACGCATGGGACGAGAACCACGATGGGGAAAATGTGGCCTGTCAAAGCATCTCGACTCGAACCTTGGGTTGTGAGGATAGAAATCATCTGTGTGAAAGCCAAATCCACGAGAACGATGCTCACCATGATGATGAAAACGTGGGGCCCTAACGCGCTGCTGCGTAAAGCCTCTGTTTCATGAACCAAAGTCATATGAGGGATGACCCTGTCCACGATAGGCATGAGAAAAAGAGCGAGACTAAAAGTCAACAAAATCATCATAAAAAGCATCCCTAGTGAACTCAGCTTGCTTCCTCTCAATCCTCTTTCTTACACCAATAACAGAACTCATCCAAGTGACCCTTGCGACCATAAAACATGCAAATGTATACACCCTTAGGATTAGGCTTGGCTTGCATAGCAGGCTTGGGTTTTGGCTTCTCTGATTGTTTTGGGTTGAAGGAGGGTTTTGGATTGGATGGATAGTATGTGTCAGTGGGTTTAATGGAATTTTCCTCATCCTTGTAGATGGAGCTAGGCACAAACTTACCCACATTCTCACTCTCCTTGTCAACTCTCTCAAATCCCAAGCCCAAGTTATAGGTTGACCTAGAAGCACTCTCCTTCACTCTTGCCAAGTCATTCTCAATCTTTTCCTCACTCACTAGGGTTCTCTGGAGCCTAGAAACAATATAGTCATTTTCCTGAACTAGAACTTTGTTTTCCTCCCTAGTGATTACTAGCTTGTCCTTGAGGGTAACACACACTTCACACGGAGGTGGGAGAACTTTCAAGAGAGTCTCATGAAGCAGCTTGGACTCGAGCTCTTTAACTTTCAGGGACTGAACTTCCAACTCGAGCTTGGGGCACTTCTGACATGCACCCAAAAGAGTTGGCCTAGCTTTGAATTCATCAAGCTCCTTGAGGGCACTCTCAACCTGACTGGCAACTTGAGCTTGCACACTCTCCCTCTAACTCAGATCATTCATCACTACTTGACAAGACTCACACTCGGCAGCAATATCATCACAAGCAAGCTTAGACCTGAGCGAAGCAATTTCAAAATCAGCACTCTCCAGACTTAAGCTCTCTACTTTGACGAACAACATTGTGAAGCTTATCATCTTGCATGAGCAACACACCACGTAATTGATCAAGTTCAGAAGAGAGCTTATCAAGAGTGGGAGGTACCTCGCTTATGTCAGAGTCAGAGCCAGAGTCGGTGTCGTGGTCCTTCCTCTTGACTCATGGCTTCTGAATCTCCTCATCCGAGCTTGTAAGGCTATCGCTTGATGTGAGGTCGACGTCACTTAGAGCAGCAATGCAGGCGCGTGTGACCACCTTCGTGAACTTCTTGGAGTTCTTGCTTCGCTTGTAGAAGTGGTTCTTCTTCTTCTTCAAGTCTTCAATGTTGTTGTCGTGGTACCCGGCCTTCTTCTTCTTCTTGGGACAGTCAGCGATGAAGTGTCCAGGGTCACCACACTCAAAGCATGTTCTTGAACCACCACCTCGTCTTACCTTCCGGTTGTTGTAGAACTTCTTGAACTTCCTTGTGAGCAAGGACAGCTCATTATCAGGAATGCACTCCATTTGTTCATCTGAAGCTGCAACAAGGGAAGACAAAGCAAACTCCAAGAAAGACTTGTCACGTGAGGGGTTAGTTTCATAAGAAGAACCACTATGACTACCCTTTTGAGAACTAGAAAGCAATGCCATGCTAGAAGCAGGAATATCAAGATTAGGATGAGACTTCCTCGATAATTCATGAGATTTCAGCTTGCTATATAATTGCTCACAATCCAGGGTACTAAAATTGGTAGTTTCTTCTAAAGCAGCAATCTTAACCTCTTAAAAATTTTCATCAAGAGAATATAGCAGTTTCTTAGCTCTATCATTGTTATTGTATACAAGTTCACCACAAGCCCTCAAGTTGCACACAATTGACTCGAACCTATGAAAAGTGTCATCTAGTGACTCGCCAGGTTTTTGTGCAAAGGTTTAGTATTATCTATTGTAAAAGTCCTTCACATAGACTTAACCTGGTTGGTACCCTCATGGTACGTGCAAAGCTTAACCCAAATAGTATGAGCAGTTTCAAGATATGCAATCCTATTATGTTCACTCCTACCTAGAGCAGAAAGCAGGATATTGATAGCTTTGGAGTTGTTTTCATACCTGGGTGTAACACCCTATTTTTTATATTTTGCAAATTATTAATTTTTCCTAATTTAATTAGGGTGTTAATATTTTTCTTTAACTAAAAAGATTATTTTTAGGATTTATTAAGAAATTAAAATTATTATATTTTTGTATGTTGCATTCATGCTGGAGTAGAAATGCAGTAGGTTTTTAAGTATTTAAAATTTTGAGTAGAAATTGTTTACCAATTAGTTAGAATTTTAAAACTATAATTGGAAAAGGAAAAGGAATTTTCCTAGCATTTGGGCCAAGTCTCTCCCAGAGGCCCACTTTCTTTTTCCCCTCTCCCTCTCTTCTTTCAGATTGGGCCTGAACTGCCCTAGCTGCAGCCCACTTTCTTCCCTCCCCTCCTCATTTTTCTTTTTGGTCTGCGAGACCGCACCCACCCGCGCTCACCCGGCCCAGAGCACACCCGTACGGCCCAGCCGCCAGGTCACCAGCCTCCCCGGCTCACCAGCGCGCCCTGCATCCCAGCTCGCCCCGTCTGCCCAGCGCGCGCAGCCCACTCGCTAGCGCAGCTCAGCCCCCCTAGCTGCTGATAGGCGGGTCCCGCCGGTCATCCCTCTCCTCCAGCCCCTCTCTCTCCCCGCCACCAGGAGCCGAAACCGACGCCGCCGTCCGCCCTCCTCCCACCTCCTCGGCTCCCGAAACTGACCCGGACGCACCCGCGCAACCCTCCGCCTCCCCTTCCCCCCATCTCCGTCCTTGATTGCGCACTCCTGAGCGCCATTTTTGTGAAATGGCCGCTGCTGGCCGTTACTTCAGCGAGCTCGAATCCGCCATCTTCCCTCCCTCTTTCCCCCTATAAACCCCCCCCCCCCCCCTCGGCATCGCCACCACCCGCCGCCTCTTTTCCTCTCCTCCCCCTTGACCCGCGACCTCCAGAAGCCCCTCCCCGTCGAGTGCCGACTGCCGCCGCCAGCCTCCGTCGAGGACCCGCCTCCGGCCATCCCCGACCCCACGCAACCCCGTCGTGAGATCCCTCGTCTTCCCCTCCCTCTCCTTGTTCTCTCGCGACGAGAAACTGGCCACCAGAGCGCCTTCTCGGCCAACTCCGGCGAGCCCCGGGCTCTGCGCCGCCACCCTCATCGCCACCGACAGCCGCCTGCCCCGCCAGATCTCCCCTCTGCCGTCCGATTCTGGATCTGCGGCCCAGATTAGAACCCCGAAGGGGAATGTCCCCTGGTGCACCGTGGACCCATGGACCCGGGTCAAACCCCGGTCAATGACCTCTAGGGACCCGGTCCACGCCTTTAGCAATTAAATTAATTCAGGAAAATTCCAGGATAATTGATCTTTTTCACTTAAGCCCCTCTATTTTGACCTTATTAGTTCCTAACCCTAATTTTCTCTAGAACCTTTAATTTAATTATGTTTTAACCCCTGAACTTTTTATAAATATTATTTTGACCCTGGAATTTTATGGAAACACCCTTGTACTTGTTTTTAATTATATTTTTAGTCCTCTCCTTTTACACTTAGGCCCCTATACTTAAAATAAATTATGTTTAGTTCCTAAAATTTTGCAGAAACAACCTTATAATTTTTAGTAATTATTTATCAGTCCTAGTAATTTACACTTTAGTCCCTGGAATGTTATAAAATTACAAATAGGTCCCTAAACCTTGTTGTTTTTTACTTTTTTGCCCCTAAAACTTCAAAGTAGCATAACTTTTCAACCGTAACTCCGATTTAGGTGATTTTTATGCTGACGGAATCATAGGAACGTGTACTATCTTATGGTATTGTTTTCATAGTCATTAGGAAATGTTTGGTGTACTGCTCCTTATTTGTTTATATTTTACCTTTCCGGTAATTATCAATTTTAGAAGAGGAGCAGCTCCAGAATTTCCAGGATCTTGATTTTGAGCAGTAGCCAGTGGGAGAACACGACAAGTGTCCTTGACCATATTGTACCTATTTAGGATTAGTTTATTTTCATGCATGCTTGTCTAAATTTGAATCCCGTGTCATTTATCCTTCCTTATTATTCCTTGTCGCCTGAGTTATAGTATAGTGTGCGGGATTTTAGGTACATCATGCTAATGCAGTACTTTGGGGCATTAAAATTGAATAATAATAAATTTGACTAATATTCACTTGAACCTAACTATCATTTGGGTAATTTAGATGACCCAAGCAGGCGGATGTTGAGGATGGTGCGAGTATGCACAAGTACGGGTAATGTACTGTTTGGTTTGTGGTAGTGCCTGCTTGTGGTCATACAAACCAAATTCGTGGAGCGGCCACCCAGGAAATCAGTACAAAGCACAGAGCTGATATGGGTAGGCGTGGTTTAGTATTAGATGTCTTCCCAGTTTTGCAGGCGTTCGAGGAAGGAGGACGAGAGGGTTACTTTCAGCCTCAGGTGCTGAAGGGTTACGAGCTTTAGTCCTTCTAGGAAGCAGAGGTCTGCTTCTTGAAAGATTTGTAGGTGTGGCACATCTCTTTGGTTCATGTATTTCTTTTTTCATCTTATAATCCAGATTCCTCTTGTACAAATTAATAAATAATAAATTAATTTTTTTATTCTTTCTTAGGTTTCTTTGATTGCTTTTGGATCTGGCTGATTCTTGGAGCCTGAGGATCTTTACTCCTATTTGCGGTGAAGTGTTTTATCTAGGAGGCAAGGAGTTGAAGAACCTCTCCCAGTACGGCAAGAAATCCTTCACCTTCGCACAACAAGAATTAGATGTGGATTGAATGGATCGAAACTGGTGGTAGTGCTTCTTCAGGTGTTCATTTATTCTAGCCTTTAGGAGAGGATTGAATAGGCAAAAGTGAAATCTCAGCTCTTTTATATTAGTTTTGGTTTTGACCTATGTTTTATTATGCCTCGTAAATTGATGAAACCCGTTCACGTTGCAGACAGTTATTTCCGTAGAGCATTTTTCTAGACCATAGATGGTACAACTCGACATACATTTATTGAAACCTGGTCAATTGGATATGCGATTCAAGCATTCTCTTTTAATCTGTTTTCCTTCAAATTATCCGAGCTGAAAGAAATTGATAATCACATGATATTGTAGTATGGAGATTGTGGTTTGCATGAAACACCAAATCCATTAGTGGATGGGTTCTGTTGCAAGATAGGACCTTGACTGCTTGTTTCGTAGCACTATGGATAAGAGGATAATCCATGGGAGATTGGTCTGACACTAAGGATCATTTTATCTTGCTTGTTATTTAGAAAAAGAAATCGGTAGTATATTACACAGATTGATCAACTTGAGTTCTTTTATATTTTGCCGATTGCTTATTCTATTTAATTATAACATGGGTTATTATCTGAGAAGGAAGGGATTATTGTTTCAATGGCATATTCCATGAACACATGACAAGTTGGTAGTATAAGTATGAACACATATGAGTGATTGTTGCAAAAGTCTGAGTTGGTACTATAAGCATATATCAACTTGGTAGTATAAGTATATGTACATCTACTCTATTGAGGCCCTTTTTTGGGTGCTACAGTATTAGAAAACTGTAGTTTTTTAGGTGACAGACAGATGCAGTATATTCATAGATTTAAGGAAGACCATAACCAAATGTGGTAGGAATTATGCAAGTGTCCGCACCATGGTGCAGAGGGACATAATTTACAAAACTATGCATGCCACCTTTGATTTTTCATGAAGAATCCTGCAGGTATTATTTACACATCATTTCATTTGCTCCTTAGTAATTGTTCCGCAGCCCTACATATCAAGTAACAGTTCTCAAAACTTTTGTTTTCTTAGACTGGTTGCACATTTGTGCATTTAGATTTTTTTTTAGGATTAAAAATGCTCATCACTTATGGGAAGCAAGACACATGTTAAATTGGCAATTTGGCCATGCCAGGGGTGGTGGTACTACTATGTTATCTTTAAGTCATTGCAAATCAAACTTAGCACTAGATAGCAAGTACCATATAAGCAAATATTTCTGGAGGTATTTACTTTTGAACATACTTCTTGAATTCTCATCTATATGTTATTATTTTCTCTAGGATTATTTGTGATTTTGAAAAAAAATGAATATTGTTATACTTTTCTGTTGGATTGCCATTTAATAAAGCTTATTTGACAACTACATTATGTTTTGCCTGGGTTCCAGTAATTGTAGGCGCTAGGATTTCAGCAGGCAGAATTAGTAAAGTCATATCTAAACTAACTTGTAGGCATGTTCATAATAAACTGAGTGATGTGAGGTTAAAGGTTTGTTATCTTTTTCTACTTATCATACTATAAGTTGTCTTTATCTGGATAAGTTAACTAGATCAGTACTAGGTGGCAATCACACGTATGTATGGAGCCTTGAGATCATTCACATGTATACCTGTGCTTGAGCAGTTAATCAAAGTGGTACAAGAATTGGGTCCATGTCTGAATAAGCTTTATCTCCTTTAGAATAAGATGATCTAGACATGATGTCAGATTTTGGGTCAGTTTAAGGGATCATTCTAAAGCACAAGAAAAATGATAATAGATAAACCTGTCAGATATTATTTAACAAGTCTTAAGTGATAGGAATAACGTATATAATGTGCTCGGCACCGATGGATGTTATTCACTAATGTCTCAATATTATTGTTAGATTGATACTGCATATACTACACAGGTATTGTTATTTCTGTTCATGTCAAGGAAAGGAGATTTGTTGTATTATGGTTTGACAGGCCTACTACTTTTGTAGCTCTTTTATTTCTGCAACAGAGTTACATTTGGCATTTTGTAACTATGCATCACAGTATCTAATGGCCTGTATTGTTGAGGCATTTGTGCCAGCCTGTTTAAAGATCTAAGGGACCTTATGACTTAGAGTAACAACACATATTATATATTTTATATATTCTTTATTATTGGTCTTTTGCTTAGATATCATAAAACCATCTTAGAGGATGTCGCATGATAAACTATTAACACATGCCCTGCACGAGCATCTTACCTTGTTGAAGCTTGAGATTGGCAGTAAATGTATAGGGCTACGTCGAGACTAAGAACTACGATGGTAACACAAGACGCCGAGTTATACAGGTTCGGGCCCTCTCGATGAGAGTAAAAACCCTACGTCCTGTGTTCTGTGTATTGTATTGATGTTGAGAAACTTGTGTCTCTTATCGCTACTTGTCGATGACTCGTACCCTAGGGTACCTCACATAAAAGGAAAGTGGAGGTAGAATCCTACTAGGATAAGAGCAGTAGACCGACTAGGACTCCACCATATAACCCGATCCCCCCGGATATATAAGGAGGGGCAGGGGTCCTCCTCAAGGGACAAGTTCTACAAGCTCAATTAGATTAGACATAACTAGACATCATCGTCTAGGTCTTCCCTTCTCGTCTAGATCTTTAGATCTAGACATATCAATACAAATACCACAGAACACAGGACATAGGGTTATTATCCTCCGGGAGGCCCGAACCTGTATAAATCGGCGTCTTGTGTTACCATCGTCTCTCGATCTCGCGCATACCCCTATCCTACTTATAAACCCACATAGATGAACTACCCTATGTCTATTGCCGAGATTAAATCTCGACATTTGGCACGCCAGGAAGGGGAAGCGTAACGGTCGGCTCGTCGAGATCGGTGGTTTCAATCTACTACTTCAAGATTTCATCGCGAGCAGACCGGCATTGAAGCGCACGAGTCGCCACGTTTTCTAAAGATTTCTTCTTCAAGATCTAATCGCGAGCAGACCGATGTTGAAGCATCATGTCATCACACAAATCATCACGTCTTCATCAAGAGGCGCTCAACAAACTGACGACGACACCTTCAACGAGGGCGACCGCCACTCGACAACATCATCGCACTACAACGATGGTTCCAGCCACTCGACAACAACGTCTTGGTCAACTACATCGAGCTTCAAGATTCGGCGATATCGCCTCAACTCTACGGCTTGACCGCTCGGTGGCCACATGGGCATGCCCGAGGCTACTCGACGACGACCAGTTGACTACGCCACTCGGCAACATCATCGCTACTTGGTCACTCGGCAACATCGCCGCGACCCGACGACATCGCCGCAACTCGGTAACATTACCGCGACACTACGCCTCTAGCAACTCAGCGACATCATCTATTATGATGATGCTTCCGACAACTCGATGCTTCGGTGGATTCCGATGACTCTGCGACATCACCGCAACTCGACGGTTCGACCGCTCATGGCCACATGTGCATGCCCAGGGGCTACTCTGCCTTCACCTGGCCACTCGGCTGCTCGGCCGCTCAATGACGTCTTCGATGACTCAGCGCATCGACAATTGCCGCGACTCGGTCACTCGGCGACATCGCATCGACTCGGTCACTCGGCGACATCTCTACAACACTATGACTTGACGGCTACTCGGCTACTCAGCGACGCCGCCAATTACTTGAAGCTTTGGATTTTCATCCAGTCGACTACCCGACGACGCCTGCAATGACATGGCGCTTCGGTCAACTCGACCACTCGGCCACACCTTCAAAAATTCGGTGTCTTGGTCAACCACTCCAAGCTTCGATGTTTCGGTGACATGATGGCTCGACTTTGACGTTTGACCACTCGCCAACCACATCGGCACGCTCGGGGGTTCATCTTCAACTCGTCGAATTGCAAAGCTAAGTATCCCTATACTTTCTCGACTTACTTTTGAGGTTTTGGGCTCATGTCCTTCATACTATTTTTTTCCCACGGTCACTTATTTCTGTTTTCTAAGCAGAAGGTCGTAGGTTTATTATGAATAAAGTTGGGCTTTTTAATCAGTGCTCTTATTTATGGCTTTATTTATCTTTTTTGCCTTGGTTCTTTAATCCTTTGTATTAAACAATCGAGCCCGGGGGCTATTTGTGTATCTATACACGTGTTCTCCCACTTTTTTGTGAATCTAGCAGTACACATATCGGTCGGTGACCTTTCAGTAGTGCATCAGCCCTGACACCATATGACCCATGTTGTCTGTTCTAGTTTCACCTTTTTTGGCTTTAGCCTCGACCAATACATTGCATTTTATTTGTGATTTGGTCTTATTTTTGGTCTTACGCCGACTAGCAACTAAGGCATAAAACTTCTTTGCTACGCGACAGATTGCCACTACACTAAACCCAGAGCCAAAGTTGTGAGAGGTCATGTGTCGATTGGTTCTGGTTGCTACGCAAGAGTAAATTATGACCGATATTGTTGCGGCAGACCGAGCTTCGAGCTCTTTATATTTTTTCCTAAGTATCCTACGGCGGGTCAGGCTGGTTGCTAACGCGCGAATACGCTGCTATGCGTCAGTCGGTCTACCAACAAGGAGAAAAATGGATACACACTTGACTTTTCAGTCGACTGATTTGTTTGGCTTATGAAAATAAGTTTTCAAACAAACAATATTAAATATAACTAATTATTCTAATATTCTTTATTGTCAAGAACATTTACGACGGATAGGCGGATACACCACTCGATATAGAGTGATTTCCTCGTCTTCGTCGGTCGGCAATGCCAGCTTCGACTGCTTTCATCGGTCGACCATGCTAACATGGACTGCCTTCATCGGTCGGCTTACAGCTCCGACTGCTTTCGTCGGTCGGCTACATCAGCTCCGACTGCCGCCATCGGTCTGCCACATCATATTTGACCACCACCATCGGTCGGCAACTTGTCAGATTGTCGGCTTCACTCGGTCATCGCGATTTCCAGTGATTCCTACTTCATCAGCGGTCGGCAGCTATGACAACCTTGATTGTCATCTTCACTCGACCTTATTGTCATGAGTTAAGTACCGCTGCCACTCAGACATGGTATTCTGAGTTGAGCGCGACCGACACTCATAGCGGCGATTGTCCTGGGGGCTTCTTTGAAGAGAAGCACTTTCTATCAAATTTATGGTTGATGCCATAATATATAAATATTTGATTTGATGATCATATGATAGTGGCTTGATGGTCACTCTATCAAATGTTCTTCTTTGATGAGAAGTGCATTATCAAAAATGGTTGATGCCATAATCATTCAAAGCATGATTTGATGATCATGTCGCTATGACTTGATGGTCATATACACAAAATAACGAGCATCACTCAACTGATTGAAGTCAGTCTGTAATAGTGAAAATAAAGCTCAAAGATATGAGTACAATTCTTAAGGAAAGGTTACTTAATCATGATTGAAGTCATGGTAACTTAGTACTTGGCTATGATTGATGTCATAAAGCCTCGTTCATTCGGTTGTGATTGAAGTCACCCGTTTAGAACATAATCATTTGGTTGTGATTGAAGTCACCCGTTTGATTCATAAATCACTCATAGGGCACTCGGCCAAAGACTATGTCATTTAGCTATGATTGATGTCATAAGCTTATGTTCACTCGGTAATGATTGATGCCATTCTACTGAGTTATTTATCACTCGAATTTGATAATTTGAGTGATTTCTCCTTAAAGAGAGCCGACACAATTATTCTTGTTTTGGACTCTTGCATTATTTACAGTTTCTAAATGATACAAGAGTCGGGGGCTACACCTAATTAGGTGCACCTACTCGGTGCACCAGTTGATTTCTTGAAGACATTTTTGGATCTTTGAGATTCTCACAAGCTCACTGATACAAAGCTGAAGCATTCTACATGGCATAAACCAGTCGGGAAGCTACTAAAGACTATCATCAAGCTTGCAAGACTCTCGGGGGCTTCTGTCGATGACTCGTACCCTAGGGTACCTCACATAGAAGGAAAGTGGAGGTAGACTCCTACTAGGATAAGAGCAGTAGACCGACTAGGACTCCGCCATGTAACCCTATCCCCCCGGATTTATAAGGAGGGGCAGGGGTCCTCCTCAAGGGACAAGTTCTACAAGCTCAATTAGATTAGACATAACTAGACATCGTCATCTAGGTCTTCCCTTCTCGTCTAGATCTTTAGATCTAGACATATCAATACAAATACACAGAACATAGGATGTAGGGTTATTATCCTCCGGGAGGCCCGAACCTATATAAATCGACGTCTTGTGTTACCATCGTCTCTCGATCTCACGCATACCCCTATCCTACTTATAAATCCACATAGATGAACTACCCTATGTCTATTGCCGAGATTAAATCTCGACACTACTTGTCCCTCAATGGGGGGTACCCTACCGCCTTATATATCCTGTCGGTAGGGGGGTACATGAAGAGTCCTAGTCATAACACTTTAGGATTTACATAGATATTCTATCTCTACATGACTTGTGCTCCAAGCCGAGTCGGTCGGCTTCCTTGTTTATGAAGTACCCGGTGGGCTACCGACTTAGTCTTGTATGAGGATACCCGTAAAGCAAGTATCCCACAACAGCCCCTGAGTGCTTCCTGATTTTGAGCTTTGATTCTCAGAGTGATCTTCAATGTTGATCATAAATTAGGAAGACCTCTTTATCGAAGTTCCTGATAGATCTGGTGCACCGTTCAGGTGCACCTGATCAGGTGTAGCCCCCGACTCTTGTATAATTTGGAGACTAACAAATAATGCAAGAGTCTAATTATATTAGCTCTTATTATTTTGTATGTATTTTACTCAAACCAACGAGTCCGAGTTTAACAGACCTCTGGTCATCAAACCAGTAAGCCAACTTGCAAGGCTTCAACCTTGCCGACCGATTATTTACTATGTCTGAGTGACTGGTCGGTCTGAATTTTATGATATCAATCATATTCAATTCATGTGAACCAATATGACATCAATCATATAATGGTATTAAGCTAAATGACATCAATCATAATATTGCCTTTCCCTAATAATTAGCCACTCTATCTATTCATGAGTCCAATTTTGGCAATTTGGTTATTGATTTCAATCAATACCATAACCTTTGAACTTATATCCATATAACCATCAAATGCTTCTCATCAAAGAAGCCCCCGAGTTTTACTTCTCAAGGTTTTAGACCCTAAATGTGTTTAAGGCCCTTAATTAATCTTCTGATTAATCAAAAAGTAGTGTCACTGTATGGCCCATTCCGGCCCATGGGACCCTTAGCTCAAAAAGCGGGAGTATAAAAGGGCAGCATCAGGTTGACTCTAGTCCACGCCGCATTTGCGCATGAACTCTTCATCTTCCTCGCGCCTCCTCTGTTCTCAGCGACTCCTCCACTTTCTAGCTAGGGTTAGCGCCTTTCCTTCCGGCCATCGTAGATCTCACCGCGTTTAGCCCCCAAGCTTTTACTAGGGTTCAGCATTTGATCGGCCACACCCAAAACAATCATCGCCATGGGTCGCAAGAAGGTTTCCACCTCGATTCCAGCAACTTCCATTGCCGCCACCGCGTCCTCTTCATTGGAGATCGACATTCTGGAGCAGCTTCGAGAGTTCTCGAAGAGCAACCTCTCCCAAGTCAATTTGAACCAAATGGTGATTGACGGCATCCTTCCAGAGCAAGTTTGGATCGACTGGAAGGTACCCCGTGAATATTGCCCCATCCCCATTCATAAATAGATTGTTGTGTTCCGCTCGTTCTTCGAGCATGGTTTTGGAGTTCCCTGCTACAGCTTCTTGTGCAGGCTCCTATTCTTTTATGGGATTGAGCTTGTCAACCTCAATCCCAACTCTATTCTTCACATCACCATCTTCGTGCACATGTGCGAAGCATTTCTGGGCATTCTTCCCCACTTCAATTTATTTTGCTATTTGTACGTCCTCCGACCGCTGCCGACCAAGGACAATCAAGTAGCTATAGGCGGTGTTGGCTTCCATTTGCGCAAGAAGGAGGCTACATCAATGTGCCGTTGAAGACCGAAAACAAGAACTGGAAGGATGAGTGGTTATACTGTGACAACCCTCCCCCTGTTCTTGCCGACTTCACTGGTGCCAAGTCAATTCCCCTGGCGCAATGGACTGAGAAGCCTGATCCGACCGACCCCCAGGTGGTCGCTCTGCTGAAGAAGATAGCTGACTTGAAGGCTAAAGGTGTTGATGGAATCACCATCACCAAAAGCTTCATAGTACGCAGAGTGCAGCCCCTGAAGCTTCAGAGTCACCCCGCGTGGAACTATGTTAATAATGACGAAACCAGGGAGGTGCCCGACCCACCGAATGGTGAACTTCGTAAGAAGCGCCTATCAAAAATGTTTGAAGGGGATATCCTTCGGGATGACTCATTGATCAGAAAGGCGTATAACAAGGGTACTATGCGAGCCTGAGTAAGCCTCAGTCTGCTTATCATACTATAAGTTGTCTTTATCTGGATAAGTTAACTAGATCAGTACTAGGTGGCAATCACACGTATGTATGGAGCCTTGAGATCATTCACATGTATACCTGTGCTTGAGCAGTTAATCAAAGTGGTACAAGAATTGGGTCCATGTCTGAATAAGTTTTATCTCCTTTAGAATAAGATGATCTAGAGATGATGTCAGATTTTGGGTCAGTTTAAGGGATCATTCTAAAGCACAAGAAAAATGATAATAGATAAACCTGTCAGATATTATTTAACAAGTCTTAAGTGATAGGAAATTATGCACCAACATAGAGAAGCTAGCAAGGTACTTCAATTCTCTGCTTTAGCTTTATCTCAATCTTATCCTTAAGCTTAACCCCTTTTGTATACAGAAAATGTATGCTCTTGTAGAGAGGAAATAGGCTAGGGTGGAATACCTTGAAGCTGAAACTTTTGGTATGTCCTAAACTCTTCGGTCTTCATGTCTTTAAGTTTAAGACTGACACATTGCTGGTGTTATGCTAGTCACCGATGAGTAGCTTGCCAAAGCACAAAAGGAGATTGAAAAGCTGCAGACCGACCAAAGAGAGATGACCAAGGCCTTAGACCAAGGCCGTGCAGATATAGCTGGTAAGATCACTCACCATCTGTGTTTAAATAATCAACTAATCACTCTAGCGCTAAAAGTTCAAATGTTTGCCTTTAGCTCGTGACCAGAAGGTTGCCGACCTGGAGAAGTTGACTTTCAATCAGCAAAGGTTTGTCAACGCCTTAAATATTGAGAAGGAAAACCTCTCCAAGTCGGTCGAGGACCAGAAGGCTGAGATCACTCGGCTATAGAAGGAGCTGAAGGAAGCTGATGCCAAGATAGAGGATGCTAAGAGCACCTCCAAATCCTTCAAATGTAAAGTTGCTAGTAAGCCCTTCATTATTTCTCACATCTGCTTGAATCCTCCTTTGATCATACTAACCAAAAATCATCACTCGCAGCTCTATCTTATGCTGCTCGAAAGGCAATGGACTATGTTCATGCCGACCGAGTGGAGCAGTCTGGCCACTCCTTGGAGTACTTGCCGGAGCATGCATCGGAAGCTATCGCTCATAACACTTGGCGAGTGGCGATCGAGGCCGAGAGTCAGGTTCTGGCAATTTGCCAATCTTGGTCTCCTACTCTGCCATTGGACAAGATCAAGGAGGGCTTCAACACAGACTTGATCGACGACCAATGCCAGCTGCTCTTGGATTCCATGCTGGAGAATTCCTAAGCCTTGGTCTACAACATAGAGATCAATCCGACTGTGCCTACTCCTCCAGCAACTCCTGAAGTTGAGCTACGAGCTGACTCTTCCTCACCTTCAAAGGAGTTGTAAATCCTGCAATGCTAGGGAACTTTAGTAATATCTATGTAATGAAACAATGTTACCTGTATGTAAACTAGTTTCATGCTTAACATCTTTTAAAAGATTGATAAAAATATCATAAGTATGTTTCTGTCATTGAGAAACTCAAATTGTATCGGTCTGCCTTAACATATTAGGTTGTGACTCGTAACCGCGTAATAAGCAGAGTCGACCAATCGACACATGACCTCTTGCACTTTGGCTCTGGGTTTAGTGTAGTGGTAGTCTGATGTGCAGTATAAAGTATATAACCATAATGTATAGACGTTAGACCAAGAAAATGAAGACCGTATTCAAAGAGAAGAAATCGGTCGAAAAATAGTCCAAAACCAAAATGAGGTTAGACTGAGGTGGAACATGATGACTAGCCCCCTAGCTCGATTGTTTAATAAAATAAATTAAGGAATCGAGACAATATAGAATGAAAATCATGAAAAAATCTTTCATCAAAAAGACCAAAGTTTCATTCAGAAATAATGTATAAGTATACAAAAGAATAACTAAGTATAGAAATGACGTAGCTGATTTATGTTCCAGGAATTTGGTATATCATCGTCGTCTTCATACATCAGTCGGTAAGCCCCCGGGCGAGTGACTTCCTTCACCACATATGGTCCTTCCCACTTTGGAGAAAGCTTATGCTGGTTCTTCGTTGACTGCACTCGGCAAAGCACTAAATCTCCAACTTGGAAGTGGCGATTACATACGGTTTTTATCATAATATCGATGTAAGCCCTGCTGGTAAAGTGTCAACCGAAACAGAGTGTGATCACACAACTCCTCTGCTACAATCAAATCAATCTCTCAATTCTCCTCAGAAAGTTGTTCATCATACGCCTGAACCCATGCCAAAACAAGGCTGACCTCGGTCGGCAGCATAGCCTCTAAGCCATAGACCAATGAGAACATTGACTGACCAGTTGCCCGACTGGTGTTTGTGCAAAGCCCCCAAAGAACTGAAGGCAATTCTTTGACCCACTGACCAGCATAAGGCTTAAGTCTGTCGAATATCCTCGGTTTCAATCCTTGAAGAATCATACCATTGGCCTTTTCGACCTGCCCATTGCTATAAGGATGAGCCACTGATGCAAAGTGGATTTTTATTCCCATCTCATCGGCAAAGTCACGGAACTCCACTGATGTGAATTGAGTGCCATTATCGGTGATGATATCATGAAGAACCCCAAACCGAGTGAAGATGTCCTTGAAAAACTCGATTGCCTTCTTCGATGTAATCTTGTCGACGGGCTTTGCTTCGATCCACTTGGTGAATTTATCAATAGCAACGAACAGATAAGTGAACCCGCCTGGCGCTTTCTTGAAAGGACCGACAATATCAAGCCCCCAAACAGCAAAGGGCCAAGTCAAAGGTATCATCTGAAGTTGTTGTGAAGGCACATGTGTTTGTTGAGCATAGAATTGACAACGTTCACACTTCCGAATGACCTGGTGTGCATCTTCGACCACCGTGGGCCAATAAAACCCTTGTCGGAAAGCTTTGCCGACCAAAGTCTTGGAAGCTGCATGATTGCCACATATCCCAGAGTGGATTTCTTCTACCAACTTTTGGCCTTCTGGTATCGAGATGCATCTCATCAAGATGTTTGAACCTCCTCTTTTATAGAGTTGGTCTCCCACCAACAGATATCCTAGGCATCGGGTCTCCAATCTCCGTTGCTCATAAGGATCCGAAGGCAGCGTTCCCTTGTCCAAACATTGGATGAGTGGGTCACGTCAATCGGTCTCCATGTTGTCGTCACCAACAAAATCAGTAACAACACTCATTAATACATCCGACCGAGGAGAAATCATGGGGGAATCCAGAGTGTGTAGGAAAACACCTGGCGGGACCGCAGACCGGGATGATCCCATCTTGGCCAATTCATCGGCCGCTTGGTTATTGTCTCGAAGAACATGCATGAACTTCAATCCATCGAATTTGTCTTCGAGCTTCCTTACTTCTTGACAGTAAGCACTCATATTATCATCCACACAGTTCCAATCCTTAGTGACCTGATTAATAACCAAAGCCGAGTCACCAAAGACGTCAAGGCGCTTAATGCCGAGTGACGCGGCAATACGCAGACCATGTAGAAGGGCTTCATACTCCGCAGCATTATTGGACGTGAAACATCACCTGAAGGACATATCGAAGCTTCTCTCCAGTGGGTGAGATCAACACGACTCCTGCACAAGCTCCATGTAATTCAAGAGAACCATTGAAGTACATTTTCCAGTACTCGATATCTTGTGTAGTAGGTGGGTTTTAAATCTCTGTCCACTCGGCAACGAAATCAGCTAACGCTTGTCTCTTTATAGCCGATCGAGGCGTGAATGTAATGGTATATTGACCAAGTTCGACTGCCCACTTGGCGATTTTTCCTTTGGCTTCTCGATTGTGCAGTGCTGTGCCGAGTGCAAAGGAGGTCTGGACTTTGATTGGATGAGCTTGAAAATAATGCCTCAAATTCCTGGAGGTGATCAACAATGCATACAATAACTTCAAGATCTGTTGATATTTTCCCTTAGAGGCACCAAGGACCTCACTCACAAAATAGACTGGGTGTTGTACTTTTTGTATATGTCCCTCTTCTTCTCGGTCGACTGTTAAAACAGTACTCACAACCTGAGTTGTGGCCGATATGTAAAGTTGAAGTTTTTCTCCTAGCTCCGAAGGCACCAATACTGGAATGTTGCTGAGGTAAACCTTCAACTCGTCCAATGCCGACTGCGCCTCTTCGGTCCAAACAAAGTCCTCCTGCTTTTTAAGCAGTCGGAAAAGCGGTAACCCTCTAACCCCCAGTCAGAAAATAAAGCGACTCAAGGACGCCATGCATCCAGTCAGCTTCTATACATCCCTTTAAGAATTAGGTGGCCCCATACCAAGGATCGCCTTTATTTTATCCGGGTGAGCCTCTATACCTCATTTTGAAACGATGTAACCGAGTAGGTTTTCTGAAGGAACCCCAAAACTACACTTATTAGGATTCAGCTTCATCAAATAATGCCTCAGATTGTCAAAGGTTTCTGCTAGGTCAGAAATAAGTTCTTCAACGTTCCAAGTCTTGACAACGATGTCATCAACATACGCTTCTACATTCCAACCGATCTGAGTAGCAAGGCAGCATTGAATACCCCGTTGGTAAGTCGCGCCAGCATTCTTCAGATCAAAAGGGTGCTATAAAGGAAGTTTTGATCTGATCTTCGACCTTCAGTGGGATCTGGTGATAGCCTGAATAGGCATCCAGAAAGCTTAAGAGCTCACACCCGGCTATTGAGTCTACAATCTGATCAATACGAGGAAGAGCGAAGGGGTCTTTAGGACAGACCTTGTTGAGATCGGTATAATCAACACACATCCTCCATTCTTTATTCTTCTTGGGTACAAGGACTGGATTTGCTAACCAGTTGAGATGATACACCTCCTTTATAAACTTAGCATCTAACAGTCTAACTATCTCCTTTTTCATGGCGCCCTTGCGGTCTTGTGCGAATCTCCTAAGCCTCTGCCGAACGGGGTAGCCCCAGGGGGTACCCTTAACTCATGCTCAATCTTTTCCCTAGGAACTCCAGGCATGTCAGATGGTTTCCATGCAAAGATGTCCCTATTTTCCTGGAGGAAAAGAGTGAGCGCGAGTTCCTATTTCTCATCGAGGTTGGCCCTAGCATAAGTTACCTTATCGAGGTCCTTAGAATCGAGCAAGATTTCCTTGGTTTGGATGTCATCGGTCTAAATCTTGTCTTTGGTAGGCTTCTTTGCTAGAACCGCTGCTCCAGTCTGTTCCTCCATGCCGACTGCCTTCTGGATCTCCTTCTGGTCGGACATCATCAACTGTTTATTGGCCATCTCACAACTCTGTACATCACAATTGATAGAATTTCAAAGATCAGAGTGGAGGGAGATTATTCCATTCGGGCCTGGCATCATGAGGGTGAGATATGGATAATGCGGGACAGCCATGAATTTAGCCATCACCGGTCGATCGATGATAGCATGATATGCTGAGTCAAAATCCGCCACCTGCAAGAGAATGCGCTCGGTCCTGAAGTTCTCACGGGTACCGAAGGTGACCGGCAGACTGATCTGTCCAATAGGAACTAAAGTCTAGCCAGGTACAATCCCATAGAAAGGTGAAGAACTCGGCTGAAGATCATTGATTGACAGACCGAGCTCTTTGAGAGTCTTGGTGAAGATTATGTCCAAACTGCTTCCTCCATCAATGAGTACTTTGTTGAACTTTACCTCCTTCATTGTAGCAGCAAGCACCAGCGGGTATCGACCCGGCTTCGGGATATTGTTGGGATGATCCAATTGATCAAAGGTGATTGGCATCTCAGACCACCTCATGAATTGAGGCATAGCTGGTTCCACCGAGTTGATCTCCCGAAGTTCCAGCTTCTGCTTGCGCTTGTACACATTGGCATCCGAGCCACCAAAGATGAAGTTGACTTCCTTCCGGGGCTCCTGGAACTCTCCTGAATCATCCTTGTCGCTATCGTCCTTGGTCTTGTCTTTGCTATTGTGCCTCGGGGAATCTTTAGCCACCTTGAGCATAGCTGTTGCAAAACCCTTCAGTCGATAGCAATCCTTCGCTTTGTGGTTTCCATTTGGATGCCAAAGGCACGGGCCACTTAGCAACTCATTCGTGGATGGTTGGTTTGTTCGAGGGTTCTTCTGAAATCAATCCATTGTGTGAACCATGTTATCAGACTTCCTCTTCTTGTCCTTCTTGGAGGACTCGGGCTTGTCCGACCGCTTCTCCTTGCCTTTTCCCCGGATGTCATCTAATTGCCACTCACCAGACGTGAACTTATCAGCGATCTCGAAGCACTCTTGAGTGGTCCGCTTGAGGTCATGATTCCTCCGACCGATCTCACGAACCAAATCATCACTGCGGATCCCTCCTTGGAAGGCAGCAATGATTTGTTGGTCCAGGACATTGGGGATCTCAGTCTTCTTAGCGTAAAATCGCTTGATGTAGTCATGAAGAGGTTCATCGGTCTTTTGCTTGATCCGAGTGAGGTCAAAGTGGTATCTCGGTCAATTGCAGGTAGCTTGGAAGCTTTCTATGAGCTTCCTGTTGAGGTCTCCCCAAGACGTGATTGACTCCTCTGGAAGAGATGTGAGCCATATCCGGACGGCTGGATCCAGGCAAACTGGAAGGTAATTAGCCATTACATAGGAATCACCTCCAGCCGACCAAATCGCCGTGCTGTAGAGCTGCAGCCACTCTCGGGGGTTGGTCTGACCATCGTATTTTTTGATGGGGACCGGCTTGAATCCATTTGGCCATCAAGCTATGCGAAGCCTAGGGATGTAAGCTTTGATGCCATCGATCTCATCGTCGGTAGGCGTCAGCGACCGCCTATGCCAATCTGGGGACAGAGTTGGACGGCGGCCGTGTCGCGAACCAACCTCATCGTCATGACGACATCGCCGGTTGTCATTATCATCGTTATCACGCCGATCCCGATTGTCACATCAACGACGGTCGTCGCGGTTATCTCTTGGAGGAAGATCTTGACGGTCCTCTCGTCGGTCATCCCATTGGTCGTCCGTTCTCCAATCATGGCGTTCTTCCTTGTAGCGTCGGTTGTCCCGAGCGTGTTCTTCATAGTGAGAGTTGATGGTATCTCGTCCATCACGGAGGCTGAGAGAATTTCTCAGATCTTCACGCCTATGCCGATCTCGTGAAGATGCGTGACTAGAGCTTGTGATCGACTGTAAGGACCGAAGGTCTACCAAGAGGGGGGGGGTGAATCAGTAGCCGACCACGAATCCGAAAACTTCAGTTTCACGCTTCTCAAACCTAACGAATCATTGCAACCTAAACAATTCTAGTAGGCCAAGACCCTACACATGCTAGTGTTCATGATGTAAAGCAATGCGCGGAAACTATTCACACTAGCCTATGCAAGCCACAAGTTACCCTATAACTAGAGCACACAATTGCGGAATAGTAAAGAGAGGGTCATGAAATGCTCATGATTTTTTCCCGAGGTCTCGGAAGGATGGCGCCTTCCCCTACTCCTCGTTGGACCACTCCCGCCGGAGTCCCGATCCCTCCCGCCACCAAGCGGAGTTCTCGCCTACGAGCCTGCAATCACTCCTCGAGTGAAGACATGGTGTGCGTCACTGCTGCACAAAGCACAAGCTCGCCTCCCTCGAAAACTTCCCGTACTCCCCGAGCCGGCATGGGTGCTCACTATTGATGCCCCTTCCAACGGTGAGCTCAAACCGTGTACAAACTTGTGATGGCCTTCACAACCAATCACGATAGGCTCGATCACCGACACCTAACCAGTCTAGGTCTCACCATAGACCAAGAGTAACAACCTAGATCACACTCTGAAGGACACCCTAGCCTTAGATGTGCAAGGTAGCTCCTTGTTACTCTCACTAGCACTCTCAAGATATCCAATATCCTCTCCTAGTGCTCTCCTCTTTTCCTCTTGGACCTTACTAAATGCTCCCAGGTATTCCACTGGCCAACAGAGGTCACAAAGACCCCAACAACGAAGTTATATAGGCTCCCAACCTCAAACTAGCCGTTGCTCTCTGTTCGCTGCTTCCTCCTGTAGTAACCGGACTGTCCGGTCACTAGACTGGACCGTCCGGTCCACTTTCTCTCTCCAGTCCAGGAGCCTCCGCGAAATGCACCTCTTCTGTCGTCCCTGCACCTATACTAACCGGACCACCCGGTCAGTAGACCGGACTATCCGGACTATACAGACTTACCTGTTGACATACTCCTGCTTCTTCGCACTAAGTCCCGAACAATCTCCACATAGTGACCGTACAATCCGGTCTCCACTGACCCATCTATCCGGTCTCTATGTCCAGAAGCTGAAACTCATCGTCCTCGCTTGACTTGGTTTCCCGGCTTCTCCGAATAGCTCCTTGGCTTCTCTACTGTCACCTAGTGCCTGTGATTTCACCGAGCAACCTTGCACATCACCGACTAGACATGACCGAAGAGAATGACCTAGACCCCCTTGATAGTCCGGTTTTTTCTATGGACTTAAAGCCCTAACAACTACTCAAGTGTACCAAACACTTGCACCATAGCTTGTTCTCCGCTTTGATCCATCTCCGTCAACCCTTGGACTCCATCAAGTTCACAAGCCTCCATGCTTGTGGTCATTGTCATCAATCGCCAAGGACACCATTATCCATATGATTTATAATAGAGTTAAGAGATGATTCCTACTTAGACAACACTCATGTAGATGTTAGCCCACAATTTCATAGTTATCATCTATCACCAAAACATCCATACCATGGGGATCCAATCATCAATGGTCATGAAGCTTACACCGACTGAGATTTTACAGCTCTTGAGCGCAGCAGCCTTAAGCATAGCCACCGCCTTCTACATCGTAGGGGTCCGATAATTTGCATCGACCATTAGAGTGTTGAGCAAAGTTTTGTCCCCGGTGATGTTATTCTAAGGAGTGTGGTAGACCTTGACGCCATCCACTTCGAGTTCTGGATCGAGATCCAGTCGGCATGCGTTGCGTGAACCGCGCGACCCTCTTGGTCGACGGCGGTGACCGACCGATAAGTCATCAACTGGGGGGTTCTCCTCCTATTGGCCTCCTTCGGCTAGTTGATTCGGGTGGCCATCGACGGGGTTACCTTCTTGTTCACCGTCTTGGTCACCATCTTGGTCTCCATCTGTGGGATCTGCTATATCCACCATGTTGATAGTATGGGGGTATGGGTAAGCAGATCCGACCGAGTCCTCATCAAAAGACCAATCCAATTCTGAATCATTCCCGAAGGAAGGACCTTTTTCCTCAGATCCGAGTGGAACCAATACGGGGATCATGCCAGACGAACTCGGTGATCACGCCATGGAGACGGCTGCGGCCGAGTCGAATCTATGGTATTCCAGACCTAGGGCTCCGTTGTCGCCGACTATGAAGTCGAGCGATCCAAAGGAGATCTTGAAGTTCGGCGAGTACTGAATGATGGGAATTTTGGCCATTGTAGTCGACGGAGATTGGCAGTAAATGTATAGGGCTACGTCGAGACTAAAAACTACGATGGTAACACAAGACGTCGAGTTATACAGGTTCGGGCCCTCTTGATGAGAGTAAAAACCCTACGCCTTGTGTTTTGTGTATTGTATTGATGTTGAGACACTTGTGTCTCTTGTCGCTACTTGTCCCTCGATGGGGGGTACCCTGCCGCTTTATATATCCAGTCGGCAGGGGGGTACATGAAGAGTCCTAGTCGTAACCCTTTAGGATTTACATAAAAAGTCTATCTCTATATGCCTTGTGCTCCAAGCCGAGTCGGTCGGCTTTCTTCTTGATGAAGTACCCGGTCGGCTACCGACTTAGTCTTGTATGAGGATACCCGTAAAGCAAGTATCCCACATACCTTACTCGTATGTTCTTGATAGGAAAGTCGAGATATTGTCATCAAACTTATGTTTGTGCAGCCCTGCACATGCCTTGCATAGTGTATGCTGCATTGCCTTGAGCCCCTGATTAGTAGTAACACCATCACTTGTTAATTAAATTATTAATTGCTGCTTTGGTGCAAAAATTTTGGTTTCCAATTGTTAAAAGCTATTTGAAACATAGACTAAAACATAGTTAACCTTATTGCCATGTTAAGGGCTATCATAGTCAGTTTGATGACCTGGACCTGTTAGTGACTGTTTGTCCTTAATTTTTTTTTTTTGACCCAGTCCTGCTGTTCATATTGATGATCTGAATTTTCAATTTTCTGTCCCTCATACCTCATAGACTTCTACACATAAACTATAAGTTCTACTGCTCATTTCTTGCTCAAGTACAATGTAGAGATCATTCTGATTATTGGATTCTATATAAATTTGGCATTTTCTCTACTACATCCCTTCTCTCTCTCTTTTACTGTATATAGTTATTGCACTGATTCCCATGAAGTTAATTGTTTTATTCAGCTTCTAGAATTTATTCCTTTGAAGGAACTATGCTCTTCAAATTAATTAATAATGTTCAGTCACAGAAAAAGTAAAGCATCCTTATGCCAAAAAATAAACCAGTGGCCAGTTCTACCGATTCACCTATACACATGATCGGATTATATGATGATGGTGTATGCTTTCATTAATGAATTTATTTGTTTGAACAAATTTGCTTGAGGCCACTACCTCTGATAGAGGCTTGTCCTATCATTCGTGGTTCCTTCCAAGATGTGATATATATAGGTCATGTAGTTGTCTAGGAACTTTTTCCTTTTCCTGGATTTGTGGGAAATATATGCTTGAATGATGCTAATTATATTTAGTTACATTTGCTCGACCCAGAGCCACCATTATGGTTAGGCTTCTTTGATTTAGTACTATTGAATAACATTCTTAGTTTCGTTCTGTTATAAATTTCTTAGTGCTTGTACCATTTTTCAACAATATTACTTTCATTTATTCAACCAAGAGTACATGGGCAAGAATTATTTCTTTTGTGTGTTGTAGCATAACTCCAGGATTGAATTGTCTATTATATCATTTCCTTTCTTATTTTGTGACATGCTTCTCGTCACATGTTGTCACTAAATAGGCTGGCACACAACCACACACACACAAGCTCAGTGTGGAACTGAATTCATATTGTGTCTTGTCTCTGTTTTGAGGTGGTGGACATCAACAAGAAGAATATCCGGTGGGAGGATATTAAATGCCAAAATGGTTCTTCAAACCAGTGAGAAATTCTGGTAATCTTTCGGCTTGATAAAAAAGAAGTTCTATGATGTCACATCTCACTAGGATCACTGATATCAAAATTGCATTAGGACATGCATATTTTTTTCTATATGTGAGGCTAGCATTCAATAATATGATAATTCTCCAAATTTTAGAATTTATGGTCTTTTTTTAATCTTAAATACATTTTGTTTGTTTAATTTGTATTTATAGCATTAGCATATTAATTTTTTACTGGAAATAAGTAATATTGTTGAATGTATTCCTTTCAGCAGTTATAATTTAATATTGATCTCTGTTGTTGTTTCGCATCTGCTAAAATACAGGTTATGGGGATCCTAGATACAAGGTATAAAATTTAGATATAATAGGTGTATTGAGCTGTGGCTATTGCTTAATCTATGGATTGAGGATACATGTATTAGGTCTGATTACATTGCACGCCTATTGAAAAATGTAGCGGGGACCATCATTCATAGCTATTCTGAAATCCCGTGCTTCTGTACGTTCTTGATGATCAATCATTTACCACATATATAGTGATTTTAAGGGATAATGGCTATTAACTGAAGTGCTTTTGTTTCTATAGACATCAATGCTTTGATTAATATAGCTTCATTTTTTATCACTCATTAGCCGCGCCTATGGACATGAACCTGTCATCCAGGATCAAAGGTATCGAGGTTCATTCCTGTGTTATGAAACTAGCTTACTTGTTTTCAACAATTCAGCATGTTTACATTGCTTTTTGCACAACTCAATACCAGATACAACTGAGCTGAGATTTTTCTACTTGTAGTAGGAGCTTCAGTACCGTTAACAATTGTTGCTTCTATCATACTTCAAAAATGTAAGATATATACAGTTCTTAAGGTAGGTGGTCAGTTCTTCTCTATACTTCTATTGCAGCTACTAATAGTTTTGTAACTTTTGTTCCTTAGTGCATTGGTTCAGGAAAATGTTTACTTCACCATTGTGGCTTCAGTCTAAGATTTTGTCTAAGGTTTGCTTTAAGAGACGTCCTCTGATTCTGAGCAAGTTCTATAAAGTGAGTATTCTATTACGTAGAAACATGGAAGAAAGATTGACAGATCAATTAATTTTGATTTATAATGGGGACCGACTACTCATTGTGTACATGATATTACGGGGAAATCGATTCAATGCTACATGAAATAGCAAATCAAACCAAGAATCATCTTTTGACATTCAGAATAGAATCGTGTATCCAGAGTATACTCAGAAAAGAAATTTGTGGTCATGGTCATGACCATCTGTTGTCTCGAGTTTAGAAAAAAAAAACATATCCACCAGAGAAGGCATCAGCATGGACCATCGGCACAAAAGACACAAAGGGGATGCCATGCCTCAAAACAACTGAGACATATGCAGACAGCTTTGCATGGTGGAGGAGCATCAAGGTTCATATGTATGGCCAGGACATCAAGGCTGATGAAGTGTTCGATCAATCTGCATGGTGGAAAACCAACTGTCGTAAATAGCATGAAAGATATATGAGGAAAAAATTACAAACAAAATAAGGTTATGTGGGGTTAGTAGCAAGTCAATGCAGGGAAGGGAGTCGATGGAAGCGACGTGAGCTATTAGATGGTGATTACATGGACGAAATTCCATATTTGCACGGTTGCGCCAAATCACCATTTGTACTCAATATTTTCCCATCTAAGAGTCTGTAGTAATAAATCATATTGTTTAAGAGAAAATATATTATTTTGTAATTCAATTGACTACCTTAAGTTTTTATACTTTGTTTTATTACAAGTATGATGCCCGGTCGAGCTCTTTTGAGACTATCATGGTGGTGGCGACCGGTGTGGATGGTATGGTTCAGAACGTGGGTTGCGGAGCACAGGTGTGTCGAGCAGGTCACGAGGAAGAGAGGAACGGTAGTGATGCGTTGGAAGTTTCGGAATGTAAAATACGTTTCACCCTTCTAGAATAAATTTGAGACACATTGTTCATCTCTGATAAAATCCGACAGAGACATTTTTATGATGCGTGGAGGTGAGGAGCTATTTTATGAAAGAAGATACATGTTTCAATATATTTAGATCGCATAACTCAATATCTTGGCCACAGTAACCTACTTCTGACTGTGAAATTTGCAATATTTTCTATAAAATATAGGTGGTTAGATTTGATTCTCAATTGAACATTGTTAATATTATGTTCCATGAATGAATTAGACGTGTGTGTATGTCGCATGGGCATAGTAACTAGTGTTATACAGGAGATAACAACAGAAATACAGAGAAGACACCAAAGAATGGGAGCATGTGTCACACATCCGTGAACCGATTGATGGTATGGATTATGCATGCTAAGCATGTACATGCGGCATAGGGTTTCTCACCACGAAACCTCACCGCGGCAAATGGGCTGGAATTTATTGCATCGGGTCATCAAACTCAAGAAGGTTGGGTCCGTGCACTATGCTGGTCGTACTGCAGGATATATGTTCTGGTGCATGGATGATAACGACACCGTGTTCACTTGCAAAGAGATATCAAGGTAGTGTTTGGTTCAACGTTTGTAATGAAACTAGTACTTTGCATGTGCGACACACACGTGCTATCCTCACACTAAAAATATATTTAATAAAATGAGAAATAGTAGATCTAAACACAAGAATTTGGATAATATAACTTAGTAGGAATAGGACTTTCTCAAAATATCGTAAATATATGATACAAATATCAAAAAAAATTCAAGTGACCATTCCACCTTACACAGACCCATAAAAACGACTTCGGAACATGTGTCTAATTATTCATAGGATCTCAAATATTTGTATTCTTGATTTGCTCGAGACAACTTTTAATATCTTCTGGTAAAGATGACCTTGCTCCATTGCCATCAAAAGACAACACTTTGACAAGGAACTCCATCCTCAATGTTGTGTGATCCTGAGGATAACAAAATATTAACTTTTGCTAATACTTCTTATCAATATCACAAATGTATACAAGAATCATTCAGGATAATAACCTGATTGAGGTTGAGAAGAGGATCCATTCCATTCCAAGAAGCCATGGCAGACCACACGCGATGACTGGATATTACACTTCATCACATATATATTGTTAGTAAAAAATGTGACACTTGTCATATGGTAGGTTGTCAATGGTGAATAAATGTGTTGTTGTATTCGCACTTACCTATCCCTATTTTCCATTCCATTGTCCAATATTTCAGTATCCCAATGCTCCCACTCACGTACACCATGCTTTTCCAACCTGCTGATCGCGTGTCTGAAGAACGAGAATATATGATTCAGCCTGTTTGTAAACCGTTTGAAGTCATACTTCTTGGCCCATGGCGGGATGGGATTAGGGTCAAACATAAAAAGTTTTGATCCTTACTTTGAATTATTATCAAGAAGTATGCTTCACAAAATAGGAATGGTACATAAATCTGCAAATTTATGACATGGGTCAGTATAAGAAAACATCTTAATCTTAATTATTAATGACCAAAGGTTCAGTACCGAGATCAACAATACCATCATAAAGAATCTTCTTGTTCCATCCGGCCTCTCCATTGGTGAAGAATAAAGGGTATGACAGTGGATCATAACATCTCCAGAATGCTATGATATACTGCGGATGATCGGATACCACAAACCATGATACTCGCTTGAAACATCTTCCTTGGGTCACTACCATTCTCCCAAATAGCTGCGACTTGTGAAACAGTAGGTGCATTATACCGCCTCTAGTCGACGTCTATATCAGTGTTCAACTCAATCCTATACTCATCAAGGTTAGGGACAGACCCCAAGCTCCTGAATACTCGCACATAAGGATTATTGCTCAAAATTTCAAGTATTGTTTTAACAATATTCTGGTCCAAGTGCGGAGATCAGATGAATCTATGTTGCCTGGTATCATAGAAATAAAGCTGCATATGCCTAGGTCCATGGTCACCTGGCATCAATTGATCAAGACGATGATACACACTACTGTGTACTCTAAAGGTATAAACCCCAGAACCAGCCATGGTGCTGTATCGACGATCAAGTTTACATCCTAAGCTTGTGAATGAAAAATGTGAATTGAAGTACCGGATATTTTTTCAGAAATATTTTGCATCTTGGTCATCCTGGCTAGTGAACAAACATCGCAGCTCATCGGGCACATGTGGGAGGTGAATTTTGATTCTATCCTGCCTAAAATAGAAAGATTTTCCTTCCCCAGGGAAGCACTTTGCACCACAGAATGAACATGGCTTCACTTTACGCAGAACATGATGTTTCTTTGGGAGATTTTTGGTAAACAAAGTCATAAGGATCATGCCTACTAGACCCCGACCTCTCCTCCCTATATGAAACATATCGTACCTCTGCATTTTAACAAAACTCGTGGTGTCACATAACTATATAAATGCAACGGGATCATACAACCTCAAATATTTTTTCATATATATAAAATGCAAACAAAGTCAAGAATGACAAACCTCGGCCATTAAAAATCCTTTCCTCCTCATCTTCTTCATCTGATGGTATATGTGGGAAATGTTCGAGAGGGTTCAAGCGGTCCAAGTCCTCATCTGGGAAATAATCAATAGGTCATGGCTTTGATGTGCAACAGTAGCTATAGCTATGGCATGGCAGTTTAAGATACAGACCATCATCTACCCGACCGATATCATCTGGTTCCCAAATTCCAAAATCAAACTTTGCCCCCTTATAGTCAGGTTGTGCAGATGGTTCTTGAATCCCTGACACAAACATTATGTTCTCTTGAATCCCTGACACAAACATTATGTTCACTCGTTGGATCGAGAAAGCAATGTATTACTGTCACTACAAGACAATATATGGCATAATCAACCTTCAGTATCATGCAATACACACCTTCGTTATTGTCGCTAGTGAGGCCCGAAGGTCCAACAGTGGGTTGTGTAGGACGGTCTCGAGCTGATTCAATTTAAGCAGGTAATCAAGAGAGGCGCCTCCAAAAAAGGGTATCACAAAAAATTGAACAAAAAAAGACTGACACTAGTATAATAGATAAAAATCTGATGTGCCCACTACAAGTATGTTATGGTTACAGTATAAACACCATTGCAGATATAACCAGGCTCAATGTTCATACCAGCTTTAATTGCAGTGGCTATTTTTTCTTCTCGTTTCCTTTTCTGATAAGCTTGCTGATATTCACGATTTTTCTGTCGCCATTTCGCCAGGTCCATATCTGCCTGGGTAACACACTCAGTTTGGGTTTCAGTTTGATGATTTTGTGGACGGCAATTATCACGGTCATCAACCCTTCGAAGCCAATTGTCATCATCATCATCGACACATCCCTGACTAGGGTTGTTGGTGTCCCTTGTCAACTGAGACTTGTGCATGGGGACTAGGCAAAAAATAACAGGATCAGATATGGATAGAGCATATTTTCTCTACACAAGATGAAACAGTTGACTATCGGCCCTTTGGTTTGTATCTGGTTGCGTCAAGTTTTCCAGAGTTCTAAAAGTTAGATTTTCCTTAAAAGCTGTAACAACGGGATCTCTGGTAACTGAATATGCCAATTTCCATAAAAACAAGAGCAATGAAAACCACATTACAGTTTACTAGAGCTTGTCGTTTGGGTTGGTCCAGCCAATTCTGCCAAAGACTTCCTCCGCTCCCGCATACGCTTCATTCGTTCCCTGCTCTATTCCAGTTTCTTGGCAAGAGCATCAGAGTTGTGCTCATGGGGGGCACGTCTCGAACATGATTTAATAACAAAAATGAAGACAATTTTGGACATGGGTAACATACAAAAAATAACACTACTTATCTTGATGTAAGGACCGAAGGCGTACCGAGAGGGGGGTTGAATCGGTAAGCCGTTCACGAATTCAAATACTTCAATTTCACAACTCAAGTCTAACAAGATAAGGAAACCTAAACAATTCTAGTAGGCCAAGACCCTACACATGCTAATGTTTATGATAAGATAAAATGCGGAAGCGAATCACACTAGCCTATGCAAACCACAAGTCACTCTACTCACTAGAGCACACAAATACGGAATAGTAAAGAAAGGGTCAAGGAATGCTCATGATTTTTTTCCGAGGTCTCGGAAGGATGGCGCCTTCCCCTAATCCTCGTTGGACCACTCCCGTCAGAGTCCCGGTCCCTCCCGCCACCAAGTGGAGTTCTTGCCCACGAGCCCGCAATCACTCCTCGAGTGAAGACATGGTGTGCGTCACCGCTGCACAAAGTACAAGCTTGCCTCCCTCGAGAACTTGCCAGACTCCCCGAGTCGGCACGGGCGCTCACTAGCGATGCCCCTTCCAACGGCGGGTTCAAACCATGTACAAACGTGTGACGGCCTTCACAACCGATCACGATAGGCTCAATCACCAACACCTAACCGGTCTAGATCTCATCATAGACCAAGAGTAACAATCTAGATCACACCCTCAATAACACCCTAGCCTTAGATGTGCAAGATGCTCAAACTACTCTTCTCTAGCACTCTCAAGATATGCAATATCTCCTCCTAGTGTTCTCCTCTTTTCTTCTTGGACCTTACCAAATGCTTTCAAGTATTTCATTGGTCAAGAGAGGTCTCCAAGACCACAGCAACGAAGGTATATAAGCTTCCAACCTCAAACTAGTCGTTACTCCACGAAATTGCCTTTCCGGACACACTGACCGGACTGTCCCGTCACTGCCTGACTGGACCGTCTGGTCACTCTGTAACGGCTCACCTCAGCCGTTGGCTTCCTCTGTCCAGGCAAATTCCTGTACTGACCGGACTGTACAGTCACTGGACCAGACCGTCCGGTCCATTTTCTCTCTCCATTCCAGGAGCCTCCGTGAAATGCACCTCTTCTGTCTCCCTGCACTCCTACTGACCGGACTGTCCGGTCAGCAGACCAGACTGTCCGGTCTATATGGAGTCTCCTGCTGACAGAGTTCTGCTCCTCGCGCTAAGTCCTGGAAAATTTCCCATAGTGACCGTACAGTTCGGTCTCCACTGACCCCTCTATCCGGTCTCTATGTCCAGAAGCTGAAACTTGTCATCCTCGCTTGACTTCGTTTCCCGGTACAAAGGATGGTGATTTGTAGAACAACAATAAACTGTGAAGCACCGTATAGAATCATGCAACAAAGAACACTCATGCAACAAATAAGCAGTCAAATATGAACACTGACGCATATCCGACATCATGAAAACGGAAGCATACCCGGCAATAAGAACTATGCACAGTTTGCGAAATTATGAACATTGTAGACTGTACAACATTATGAAAACCCCAGCCTATCCAACAATATGCAGTGACACTAATCCATACTTAAAAACACCAACTTGATAATTATAAACGCAGCCAGGAGGAATACAAAGGGTTGGAACATATCAAGAAACAACATTCAACATATTATTTCGCAAAGATAGGAGCTCCTGATAATCACTTTTAGTTACTTGATTTAATCTTTTCTCGCCTTCTCCCTTATCGAGATCATTGATGTGTTTCCTATAGACAACAGTATAGCACTTCAATTTGTGGGTATGTGACGAACACAACTTGGAATGAAAATAGGAGATCGCATCAAATTCAAATCGCGTTTGTAGGGGACAAATAGCAAACTTTCAGAGATACTGAAGAAGAATAAACTTGTGACAATTACACAGAAGAAGAAGCTGTTACCCTCCTTGGTAGACGTTGGTGTCAAGAGGTTTGCAGACGCGGATCAATCATCGTCTTGATCAATCAAATTCAAATAGCGTTGAAGCTATGGCGTAGAAAGATCGCTGCTTCCCACATGTCGCCAATCCCGGACACCGCCTTGCCTGAGAATATTAGGTCGAAGCTACAGAAGGGTCGATCATCAATTCACAGGCGCTGCTTCCACGTATTCAGATTTCGCATTGCAAAATCGAGCGCTTCACTCAAGGGCGAAGTAAAGGAATTAAGGCTGCTTCCTTAAACTGAGCCGAGAATCAAGCCACGTCCTGAGCTTCCATGTAATTCAAACATCTCCTACCTAAAGCGTAAGATGTTACACTTTTTTTATTTTTTTATATACTATAGAGGCTAAATATAGTCTCTAAACCCAGTTACTCAGAGATTATACCTATACTAAAATTAATAGTGATTGATTCATACTTAATTGTGGGCCCGATTTGATTAACCATATAGCGCTAACACCTCATTTATGGCTGATTAGTGGGCCTTCACAAAAAAATAGCGTAACAAAAAAATCCAACAGGGGCGGCACAACAATAACAAAGCGTAAGATCTGACGCTATTTTTTTGTGAAGGCCCACTAATCAGCCGTAAATGAGGTGTTAGCGCTATATGATTAACCAAATCAGGCCTACAATTAAGTATGGATCAATTACTATTAGTTTTGATGTGGGTATAATCTCTGGTAATTGGGTTTAGAGACTATGTTTAGCCTTTATAGTATAGATAGATAAGATTACGGAAGGTATATGATACCATTAAATATGTTTGTTTCGATGTTGATCATAATCTGTTACTTCCTCTATTTCTTTTTACTTGTCGTTCTGACTTTTTACCAGATTTATTGAACATTCTCTGAATCTAAACAACATGTATGTCCAGTTCAGAGAATGTTCAATGAATCTGGACACTAAAAAGCACCTTCAGAATGACAAGTAAAAAGAAACGGAGAGAGTATCATAATCGATTACTAGCCTATTCATATCCGAATACCTCCATCCACCACCGTAATCAATTGCCCGTATTGCTGCCGCCGCATCCGGAGCTCGACCTCTTCGTCTCCAATTCCACTCTCGTTTTCTCAAGCGAGAGCAACTCTTGCCCCTCTCCACTCTCATCCATGCGAGCACTTCCCGTGTGAGGAGTTCCACTAGCGATGAGGAAGATGATGACGCACATGAGACACCGTCAGCGGCCACGACGAGGAGGAGTGCATGAGAAATAAGGAAATATGATTTAGTGGTTGTGGCCATAGCAAAGAGGTGGACTCGAGAAAGACGCTGACACCACAGCGGCCACCCGCGACGGCTGAAACGATGATGGCCACAACAGCGAGGATAGCATCAAGGGAGACGACCACGCAGGAATGACATAACCGTAGCTAGTTGCAAGTTTCCTGCAATGCTCAATCGATGGTGGCACTCGCTGCCGGCATAAGCTGATGGTCATGGCTGCTCAAGCTCTTGCATCTGAAGTTCTTGTGGGTTGCCACTGTAATTTGTGTCCAATACGTTATTAGAAAAGAGAAACCAAACAAAGACCGTAATTACCGATCCGATTTGTGATTACCCTATATTCTAATTTTGTTTCCGTTTGCATTACAATTTTCAAAATCAAACAGTACCCAAGCTCTTTCACGCAGCTCCATGTTCTGTGTCAACCGGGGTTGGTGTCACCAATCAACCTTTCAGTTTGTTGACAACGAAAGCAGGTTTTCTGATTTGGTGCAGGTCGTGAGCCTGATCGGCGATGAGCGATTTTTTTGTTTAAAATAATTATTTTTAATCTATTATTATAAAAAAAATCTATATGAAACTAAATTACATGATCTAGACATTTTTAACACGTTAATACGCCATATCGATTGGCATGATTGGATCCACGTCAGTGTCAACCACCACGTTGGATCTAAGCGGGGACTGAGATTGACCGCAAACACGCCAATCTATTCCACATGTCTTTTACATGAAATACGACATGTTTATTGGCGTGTTTGAGCCTTAATACTCTTCGGATGATCCAGATGCGAGTTAAGCTTAATTAAGTCACGCCAATCTATTTGGCGTCATTAATATAGAAGACACGCCAAAGTGATTGGCAGTTGACACTGACGTGGATTCAATCATGCCAATGGACATGACGTGTTTCATTTACAAAATACACCAAAGTGATTGGTATGTTAAAAATGTAATTTCATGTAAAACCCAAAACAAAACCGTGACCGGCCGCTGAGGCAGGAGCGAAGGAGCCGTGATGATGGCACCGCGCCGCCGAGGCAGGAGCGAACAAGGTAGAACCCAAAACAAAACCTAAGACTCTCAATGTTATGGGCAGGCTTTTAGGCCTTGGTACTGTAGTGGCCCACGGTACTGTAGCGGCGCGAGTACTGTAGCGCCACCCTTACTTAGCCCTCAAGTTAGGTTAGTTAGAATTAGGGCCGGCTCTACCTCTATATAAGAAGAGGCACGACAGTCATTTGGAATCAACGAATGAATCAATAAAGAAACAATTCTCTCAATTCCCCCCAATGTCTCTCAAGCTCTTGGCATAGCATAAGGCCTAATTATCCTCCCCATTACATCTGGTATCAGACTTGCCAGAGATCCCTTCCCATGGCTTCTACTACCGCTTCATGGCAACCAGATCTGGAGCTGAAAGAATTACGCCACAAGTTGAGGAAGTTTCTGGCAGCAGTAGAGAAGAAGGAGGCTGCCAAACATGCAGGAGTGCTCGTCCAAGATGTTATGATTGTGCCTACAGCGCCAACCCCTTCGACCTTGCTGTTCTCTTCTATCCCAACTCCGCCCTTGCCAACCATGGAACAAAAATCACTCAACGACTTGACACTCTGAGAATTGGTCCAGCTGCTTAAGACAAGACTTGAAGTTGGAGAAGACAAACACCACCCAACTGCAGAGATTGAAGTTACGAAGTGCTTACTTCCGAGCTTCAGATCACAGAAGACGTTCATGAGCTTTAGATCGATGATGTCGGCTGTTCAATCGAAGGCAATGGCCACCAAATTGAAGAAGGTGAAGACCCTGAAGTTGTACCCTTGCAGAGGAAGAAGACGAAGAAGAGGAAGGTTACTACTGCACCATTACCGCTATCTCCAAGTCGTCGATCAATGGCATGCCTCTGGTTGTGTGGAGCACGGCGAAAATGCACACACAATCCTTGCACTCATCCTGCGTCCATCCAATGCAAAGGTAAGAGAAGCATCCATACTGCTCCCTACTGGTCCATAATGAAATCAGCAAATTTATCAACATCAAGCAGCACAACAAGCTCAATTCTTTCATCTTGGACTATTGCTGCAATTAGCCTACTGATCTTTGTGCAGCGGCACCGAAGGGAATCTTTCCTGTCGTCATGGGGATATCAAGGTTTGTAGCCATGGCCTCCACCACAGGTCGAGGACGAGCTGTCTCGGAAGGAGGGATGGAGATGTTATGGGCAGGCTTTTGGGCCTTGATACTGTAGTGGCCCACGGTACTGTAGCGGCGCGAGTACTGTAGCGCCACCCTTACTTAGCCCTCAAGTTAGGTTAGTTAGAATTAGGGCCGGCTCTACCTCTATATAAGGAGAGGCACGACAGTCATTTGGAATCAACCAATGAATCAATAAAGAAATAATTCTCTCAATTCCCCCCAATGTCTCAAGCTCTTGGCATAGCATAAGGCCTAATTATCCTCCGCATTACACTCAACTGGCCTCTCCCTGTTTATAGATGACAGGGCTAGCCGACGCCTAACAACTTGAATAACAAACTGACCCAGCTAACAGCTATCCAAACAAACCAACTAACTATTACTATTTTGTGCACCTATCTGCTCCTGATTTCTTGCTCGACGTTGGTCACGTTGGCGCCGGCGATACTGGATGCCGACCATGACATCTCTCCCCCCATTGACAACAAACTCGTCCTCGAGTTTGAAATCTGGATACAGGCGCTTGAACTCCTGCAGCTCTACCCAAGTGGCTTCAACGGCTGGCTGGCCTACCCAATGCACTAGCAGCTCCTGACGACAACGAGCCAACCTGCTCTTGGTGACTGCTGCGGGAGCAAGGCAAGCCCGCCCGGGCTTGCTGAAATTTGATTTTTTTGCCAAAGCAACACTTGGCTAGTTTCTAAATCCACTTTAGGCGTATTAAGAGGGTTGTGATATGAATGTAAATTTAATTAGCTATGAACTCTCAAACAAATTTCAATACAGCAATTGAGTGATCAAAACAACAAGTATATCTTCATCGTTAGTTCTTACTACGCTGCAATCTGCTCGAGACAAGTGGTACTCATATCCGCGAGGGACGGTGATATATATCGATTTACATCCTATAGGAGAAACCCAAATGCATGACATACGCATAATTTAATAACACGTATGGCCACCTTTCACAAGATTATCATAATGCTGAACCGGGTCCCCACTCCGAATGTATGTCCCCCTTGCGACCGCTGTTCATCATCGGGTCCAAGACTTAAACCATACATCCTCCAACTTTCCACAAACCCGTGCAACCACCGTGACCGACACTTTGCACAAAGTGGGTAGTGAGCGGCCAACATTACGAGGCTCATGCTACTAAGTTTACCAACTCCCATATGAAGGTATGCACCTGGTACTGTTCAATACTTGCTCGCGGAGTCACAATGATCCATACGCGACATGTACGGGCTATGGCAGTCAGGGAAGAACCCTGTCGCTGCTCTCTACACATGCAATTCCCGTATGGCCTTCAATTGCATAAGTATCATAATGTGAGGGATATCAGTATAAGAACCTATACCGAGCGGTCTCCGTACCACTCGATATCTCTATCGCTGACTCATTATTAAGCATAGCATTTAGCTACCGAAAAGGCTTATACCTGATCTGAACCAAACCATAGGTATTAGGGAATCAAATAATGCATCTATGGTTTCGATCAATTCCTATACGTAAATGCACAAGTCATGACACTTATACTTGTGTAGAACAAACAAAACATTAAAATCATAGGGGTGCACCGGGGCTTGCCTTGGGGCTGTTCAAAGTTAGTAGCTCCAACGGTGTTCAATTCAACTTTGGGCTCCTCGGGGTTGCTTTCCTCGGTCTTGTGTCCGGTCTCGTTTCCTAAATGATGTGATGCAATGCAAAGTAAGATTTCGTATGATGATTTATGGCACTTCCTCAACAAATAGAATTAGTGAAATGATGCTCATGCATGAAATGTTGTGCAATACTATGTATGTTGGAACAATCTTCTAATTAGAAGAAATACTACAATTATCACTATAACTATAGCGTTTGTAGGCTTTTAAATATGAGCATGGTACCATGGAATACTCTACTGCACTACATGATGAAGTTAAGTATAAAATGTAGTGCTAGGGCAAAATTTCAGAAAGAATGTTTTTAAACATATAAGCCAAAGTGACAATTATGCAATTGTTAAGAATAATATTGAGATTAGCAAGGTTGAATTAACTAAAATAGTTCTAAATGGAAATTAATTACATGGATTTTTCCAGTAACATATAAAAGCATAATAGACATGTATGAAATTTCTCAGAATAAATTTCTATGCCATTAATTCATATAAATTCATATACTTAAAATGCAAGAAATGCACATAATCATGAAAATATGCATAAATTAAGTATTGGCACTTGTCAGTGGGTCACGTATGCCATGAGGAGCGTGCATGCCAAAATTTGTGATTTAATCATTTTTATAGAATTAATTATGATTTTATTTGTTTTACAAGGGTTGTTTGTTTAGAATTAAATTCTCCCAAATTTATCTCAAAATCCTAAACTTCATGCTAACCAGGACAAAGTACAGGTTACAAGGATTCCAAAACAATTTAGCTTGCAATTTTTGGCCTTATAATTTTGGAGAAATCGATTTTTCAATTTAATCAAAAGTTCATTGGTATTTACCAAAAATGCCATCGACAAATTTTCAAACAGAGCCCCGCGCGCGGCGGCGCTGCGGCACGGTCGGCCTGCCGGTGGCGATCGGCAGCAGGACTCGGGGCTTTGTGCTGCTCTACGTGACTAGGGGCTCACTAGGGTTCGGTGGGTGGTGGCGGCGAGTGCAGGGGTCGCCGGAGCATCGCCGATGACGAGCGGTGGTGCTGCGCCACCATGGCCGACGGCGAGCACCTTGCACGGAGCTTGACAAAGCAAGGCGAAGGGTATGGAGGCATCACCTGAAGGCCGTGAAGCTGGGTGGGGGTGGTTTCGACATCGGGCTGGCCGGAACTGGGCTGTCGCCGTGAGCCCCCTCCGTGCGGAGATGACGGCGGCTCGGCTGCTTCCGATTCCGACGAGCACACTGCACAACATGGGTTAGGAGTGAGCAGTGAGCTCCGAGGTGGTCCTGTGCTTGCTCGGGTACGAGGAATCGAGCAACGCTCACCTCAATCGACGACAGCGGCCATGGCGAGCCCGACCGCCGAAAACAGGGGCTGTGCCGAAATCGGGGTGCTCGCCAGAGAAGAAAGGGGTAGCAGGGCTCAGCGGCGAGCACTGCTTTGTTGGGGAGTGCGCGGAGTGCGTAGCAGCTGTTGGAGAGGCACTTGTGCGTGAACTTGCGCTCGGGTCTCTGGATAAGGCCGGCGGCGATGAGAGAGAGGAGACCGAGAGAGAGGAAGGGCGAGGGAGAGAGCAATGGCGGCCTGACACGATCATGCGCGAGGACGGCGGTGTAAATGGTGAAGGACGGGCCGGCCAGCTGCTCACCGTCGGCGGTATGGGCGCCGGACGCCGCTGCCACTGCCCGGTGGCCCGCCGGCGCTGTAGATGCTTGACGAAATGTCAACCCGTTCTTCTCTCTCCCGAAGACTCACTGTTCGAGTCAATTGGGGGTCTTCGAGAGTTCTGATTGGCCTGCAACGTTTTGTGGAGATGTGGAACAATATTTGGAGCAACTTTTGTATAGGACTTTTCCTGGCATTCGTCCTCCAAAAATTTATAAAAAATCCACACTGAACTCTGTATTTCTGCTTTCTCTAAATTTTTCCAGCTATTAAACCTTTACCAAAAATTCTGGTAAATTCCTTACAGTTCCCTTTTTATATGCCCATCATGATTATGTAAAAATATTGGTACACTTCTGTTGAAAATACTTGGGTTTGTGATCTCCCTTGATTTCAATTATTTGGGCTCAATTATTCTTATCTTTGATCTTTTATTTAATCTTAAGTCCATTAATTTTCTCTTGGGCATGTGGATCAAGTGAGATGACACACCATTAGGGCAAAGTGACACTGGGGTGTCACAGCCCTCCCCCCTTAGAGAAAATCTCGTCCTGAGATTACAATAAGGGTTGGCGGGGAAACGAAAAGACGGTATAATTACCTTACTTGTGAATCCTAAAATGCGGGAAAGTTGGACTTCAAGAATTCCTCTTGTTCCTATGTAGCTTCATCTTTAGAGTGATTACTCCATTGCACTTTGTAGAAGGTGATAGTCCGACTGCGTGTCACCCGGTCCTTTTGATCAAGAATCCGGACGGGGTGTTCGGGATATGACAAATCTTCTTGTAATTGTGTCGTGTCGTCAATGACAACATCAATAGGGGGCTTTAAGCACTTCTTGAGTTAGGAAACATGGAACACATTATGGACACGAGATAAATTCTCCGGTAATTGTAATCGGTAAGCGACCGAACTACATTTCTCCACGATCGGGTATGGACCAATATACCGGGGAGCCAATTTGCCTTTAACCCCGAATCGTGATATGCCTTTATTTGGAGAAACCCGAAGATATACATGGTCACTTTCTTCAAATTCCAGTGGATGTCTTCTCTTGTTGGCGTAGCTAGTTTGTCGGGATTGTGCGGCTTTCATGTTAGCTTGAATTTCTCATACCTTTTCTTTGGCTTGTTTGACTAGATCTGGACCAAAGGTAATCCTTTCGCCTGATTCGGACCAATTTAATGGAGTGCGGTAAGAATGACCATACAAGGCTTCAAATGGTGACATTCTTAAACTTTCTTGATAACTATTGTTGTAAGAGAACTCTACGAACGGCAAATAATCATCCCAACTGCCTTGATGATCTAGTGCACACGCTCTCAACATGTCTTCCAAATATTGAATTAACCGTGCAGTTTGCCTGTCAGTTTGCGGATGATATGCAGAGCTTCGCAATAAGGTAGTGTTGAGGCAAGAGTGCAATTGTTCCCAAAATCGAGAAACAAATTGGGGTCCTCGATCGGAGATGATGGTCTTTGGTATGCCATGTAAGCATAGCACTCGGAAAATGTAGAGCTCGGCATATTTCTTGCTGGAATAGGTTGTATGGACTGGAATAAAGTGTGCTGATTTTGTTAATCGATCCATGATGACCCATATGGAATCATGCTTCTTAGATGTGAGTGGCAAACCAACCACAAAATCCATAGAGATGTCCTCCCATTTCCATGCTGGAATATTTAATGGATGTAACAGTCCGGCCTTTTTCAAATGGTTGGCCTTCACACGTTGACAAGTGTCACACTCGGCCACATATCGGGCAATTTCCCGCTTCATCCGAGTCCACCAGAATTTCTCCTTTAGCCCTCGGTACATTTTATTGCTACCTGGGTGAATGGAGTACTTGGAAAGGTGGGCTTCATCCAAGATCTTCTTTCGCAACGCCATATCCTTTGGTACAACAAGACCGTCCTTGAACCATAGAACACCATCGGCATCTTGCCGAAAACATTTGGCCTTTTCCTTACCCAAATTCTGTCGAATATGTTCCATTCCTTCATCTTTCTTTTGGGCTTCAATGATTTCCTCTCGGAGTGTGGGCACAAGAGCCAAGTTATATTAAGCACCATATGGAAGAATTCGGAGGCTTGGCTCCACAAGATCAGATTTAGCACCCTCATCCCTACGGCAAAGTGTGAGGAAATTACATTGATTCTGACGACTTAATGCATCGGCCACGACATTAGCCTTGCCGGGGTGATAATGGATTTCCAATTCGTAGTCCTTAATTAATTCCAACCATCTTCGCTGCCTCATATTCAGTTCTTGTTGGGTGAAAATATACTTAAGGCTCTTATGGTCAGTGTAGAAGTGAACAAGATTTCCGAGAAGATAATGTCTCCAGGTCTTGAGAGCAAGAACTACCGAAGCTAATTCCAAATCATGTGTTGGATAATTCTGCTCATGCTTGCGAAGTTGATGAGAGGTATAGGCAATTGGGCAGCCTTCTTGCATTAACACGCAGCCCATACCCGTGCCGGAAGCATCACAATACACGTCGAACGGCTTGGCGAGATCGGGCTGAGCCAAGACGGGAGCGGTAGTCAAAAGTCTCTTGAGGGTTTGGAAGGCTTCTTCGCATTTCTCGCTCCACTTAAATTTAGCGTCTTTCTCTAGTAATTTGGTCATTGGTTTGGCAACGCTTGAAAAATTAGGAATAAACTTTCGATAATACCCGTCAAGTCCGAGGAAACGACGGATGTGCTTCACTGTCTTTGGGGTCTTCCACTTGAGTACGTCTTCAACCTTACTTGGGTCAACCTCAATACCGTCCGCAGAAATGATGTGGCCCAAGAAAGGAACTCGCTTCAACCAAAATTCGCACTTGCTGAATTTGGCATAAAGCTCATGATCACGAAGTCGTTGGAGCACAGTTCGGAGATGATCAGCATGCTCTTCTTCTGACTTGGAGTAAATGAGAATGTCATCAATGAATACCACCACGAACTTGTCCAGCTTCGGCATGAATACCGAGTTCATCAAATACATGAAATGAGCTGGAGCATTCATTAGTCCAAATGACATGACTAGGTATTCGTAGAGACCATACCTTGTAGAGAAAGCTATCTTTGGAATGTCTTCTGGCCGAATTTTAATTTGGTGATAGCCGGAGCGAAGGTCAATCTTGGAGAAAACCTTAGCATCAACTAATTGATCAAATAAAATGTCAATACGCGGTAGAGGATACTTGTTCTTGATAGTCACCACGTTTAATGGTCGATAGTCGACAAATAGACGCAGTGACTCGTCCTTTTTCTTCACAAATAGCGCGGGATAGCCCCACGGTGATGAGCTAGGACGAATGAATCCCTTGTCCATTAGCTCCTTTAGCTCCTCTTTTAATTCCGCCAATTCCTTAGGAGCCATTTTATAAGGACTTCGGGAGATCGGAGCGGTACCGGGTTGGAGTTCAATTTTAAATTCAACATCTTGGTCGGGCGGCATACCGGGTAAGTCATCCGGAAACACATCGGGAAACTCACATACCACGGGAATGTCCTTAAGATCTTTCCCCTCCAGTAGGTAGACTTTGGAAGTGGTAGGTTTCGGGTGGGGCAGAAATAAGGTTGCTGGACCGTGCAGTGGGGAGTCCAAATGGATTTGCCGAGCATCGATATTTAAGACGGCTTTGTGGCGTTTCATCCAACTCATGCCCAAAATAATATCTATGCCCAAAGCATGATGGTACACCTTCCCCCCTAGGTTGAGTTCCACTCGCCTTACTCTAAAATTTTCAACTAACTTTCCACCCGGGGAAGTAATGACATAAGGGTTTGTCAGGGTACATGGCGTGATCTGTAGCTGCTCTATGCATGCTTGGCTAATAAAATCATGTGTTGCTCCCGAGTCAAAGAGGACGATAACGGAGCTGCTCTATACATGGCGTGATCTGTAGCTGCTTTATGCATGCTTGGCTAATAAAATCATGTGTGGCGATCGGCAGCGGGACTCGGGGCTTTGTGCTGCTCTACGCGACTAGGGGCTCACTAGGGTTCGGTGGGTGGTGGTGGCGAGTGCAGGGGGTCGCCGGAGCATCGCCGACGACGAGCGGCGGTGCTGCGCCACCATGGCCGACAACGAGCACCTCACACGGAGCTTGACAAAGCAAGGCGAAGGGTCTGGAGGCATCACCTGAAGGCCGTGAAGCTGGGTGGGGGTGGTTTCGACGTCGGGTTGGCCGGAGCTAGGCTGTCGCCGTGAGCCCCCTCCACGCGGAGACGACGGCGGCTCGGCTGCTTCCGATTCCGGCGAGCACACTGCACAGAACGGGTTAGGAGTGAGCAGTGAGCTCCTAGGTGGTCCTGTGCTTGCTCGGGTGCAAGGAATCGAGCAGTGCTCACCTCAATCGATGGCAGCGGCCATGGCGAGCCCGACCGCCGAAAACAGGGGCTGTGCCAAAATCGGGGTGCTCGCCAGAGAAGAAAGGGGTAGCAGGGCTCAGCGGCGAGCACTGCTTTGTTGGGGAGTGCGCGGAGTGCGTAGCAGCTGCTGGAGAGGCACTTGTGCGTGAACTTGCGCTCGAGTCTCTGGATGAGGCCGGCGGCGATGAGAGAGAGGAGACCGAGAGAGAGGAAGGGCGAGGGAGAGAGAGCAATGGCGGCCTGACACAATCACGCATGAGGACGGCGGTGTAAATGGTGAAGGACTGGCCGGCCAGCTGCTCACCATCGGCGGTATGGGCGCCAGACGCCGCTGCCACTGCCCGGTGGCCCGTCTGCGCTGTAGATGTTTGACGAAATGTCAACCCGTTCTTCTCTCCCGAAGACTCACTGTTCGAGTCAATTGGGGGTCTTCGTGAGTTTTGATTGGCCTGCAACTTTTTGTGGAGATGTGGAACAATATTTGGAGCAACTTTTGTATAGGACTTTTTCTGGCATTGGTCCTCCAAAAATTTATAAAAAATCCACATTGAACTCTGTATTTCTGCTTTCTCTGAATTTTTCAAGCTATTAAACCTTTACCAAAAATTCTGGTAAATTCCTTAAAATTCCCTTTTTATATGCCCATCATGATTATGTAAAAATATTGGTACACTTCTATTGAAAATACTTGGGTTTGTGATCTCCCTTGATTTCAATTATTTGGGCTCAATTATTCTTATCTTTGATCTTTTATTTAATCTTAAGTCCATTAATTTTCTCTTGGACATGTGGATCAAGTGAGATGACACACCATTAGGGCAAAGTGACACTGGGGTGTCACAGTTCCACTGGCAGACAACACAGGATCTAATAAAATCCAACTCCACGGTCCGTGCCGCCGGAATGTGGAAGTCGGCACGGAGACGATTCAGTGTCTTCTGCGAGCCCTCGTGTCCCACGCAGTGCGCCGCGGCAAGGATAGCTCGAAGGCTTGATGAAGCAGACGTGACGTAGACCCGGCCGCCGTAGGTGATCAAACCGTCAACGATGGCCCACTTGCCCGTGCGTGATCCTACAACGATCTCGTCATAGATGGTCTTTAGGTGCTGATCTGAGGCTGTCTTGACACGCAGTTCTTCGAAGATGGAGAAGAGCGACTCGGAGAGAGCGGCCACCTCCCCACACGCCTTCGTGTCGCGGCGGGACAAAGCGTTCGCCACCACATTTGTCGACCCCGGCTTGTACTCCACCCAAAAGTCGAAGCCGAGGAGTTTGCTTGCCCATTGGTGCTGAGGAATGGTGGACAAGCGTTGGTCCAACAAGAACTTGAGGCTGTAGTGGTCAGTCCGTACCACAAATGGGCGTCCCCATAAGTACGGCCGCCAATGTCGCACGGCCTGGACGAGGCCGATCAACTCCCTCTCGTAGGCGGCGAGCTTGGCGTGGTGAGGGGCGATCTGACGGCTGAAGAAGGCGATCGGACCCCCACCCTGGTGAAGCATGGCTCCAAATCCGGAGCTGGAGGCGTTGCACTCCACGATGAACTCGGTGTCGAATGCGGGCACTTGAAGAACGGGCGCCGTGGTGAGTGCCTGTTGCAACGCACGAAACGCCGCTTCCGCAGTCGGTGACCAGCGAAACCCCTCCTTGCGCAACAGCTGAGTGAGGGGCGCTGCGATGGTGCCGTAGTCACGGATGAACCGCCGGTAGTACCCGACGAGTCCCAAGAAGGCATGCACAGCGCGTACCGTAGTCGGAATGGGCCATGATAACACCGCCTTCACCTTCTCCTCGTCCATGGCCACGCCGGACTCGGAGATGACGTGACCCAAGTACGCGACGGAGCGGGCACCAAAAAAGCAATTCGACTTCTTGAGGAAGAGTTGGTGGTCCTGCAGCTTAGACAACACGAGACACACATGGCGCAAGTGATCGGTCCAAGATGAGCTGTAAATAAGGATGTTGTCAAAAAACACGAGGACAAACCGACGAAGGAATGGCTGCAGGACGTCGTTCATGAGCGCCTGGAACGTGGCCGGGGCGTTGGTGAGTCCGAATGGCATGATCAGGAACTCGAACAGCCCTTGGTGCATGCGGAAGGCGGTCTTCTCGACGTCCTCCGGGTGCATAAGCACCTGGTGGTAGCCGGAACGAAGGTCGAGCTTGGTGAAGAACTTGGCGCCGCGAAGCTCGTCCAATAGCTCCTCCACCACTGGGATGGGGAACTTGTCCTTGATCGTGGCGTCGTTGAGGCACGGTAGTCGATGCAGAAACGCCACGTCCCATCATGCTTCTTGACGAGGAGCACAGGTGTGGAGAACGCCGAACAACTTGGATGGATGACGCCAAGCTGTAGCATCTCAGCGCACTGTCGCTCAAGCTCCTCCTTCTTAAGGTGGGCGTAGCGGTATGGGCGCACCGAGACCGCCGTCGTGCTGGGCTTGAGGCGGATGCGGTGGCTGCGACGCCATGCCGGAGGTAGACCCGTTGGCTCAGCGAAGAGTGGGCTGAAGGAGGCCAGGATCTCGTGCAGCAAGTCTGGCTCAACCGCGGACAGCAGTGGTGAAGGCGAGGTTGGCGCGTCGGACCATATGACGTGGCGGTCACCCCGTCGGAACGCCATCGTCCGCTGGCCAAAGTCCCAAAGTATCGGCCCGAGCGACTCGAGCCACTGGACTCCGAGCACCTATGTAACACGGATACGTCACTGAGGCAATGTATCACGTATCCGATACGTATCGGATGCGGATACATGTCCGATACACTCTGGATACGTATCCAAGAAGTATCCATAAAAAAATAAATACAAATAATTCGGACACTTGGGCTGGATACGTATCGGGTCGAGAAACCTCGCTTTGGATACGTCCTAGCCCAGCTTCGGAGGTCCAGCCCACGATGGAGAGTGGAGTCAATAAGCCTCCCATCGTCCTCCCTTACCTAGCCGCTCGAGAGAAAGGCAGAGGGAGCGAGGGAGGAGAGGGGGGAGGGAGGGAGAGAGAGAGAGAGGATGCGGCGGCGGCGGAGCTTGCGCGCAGCCGGGCGAGCTCACGTGCAGCGGTGGCAAGGCTCGCGCGCGGCGGGTCGGGTTCCGGTGTCACGAGCACTCCGGGTCTCTCAACGAGTTGCCAGTCTTCCGTCTCTGCAGGTGCTTCTTTTCAATTGCCTCATAGTTGTTCGTCTAATTCTCTCTCTCTCTCTCTCTCTCTAGGTTGGAATGTGACTGAGATTAAGATTTGAGTAAGTTTGCTTAGTTCTAAGCTTTGATGCACTTATGGTGTTTGGTATAATGCCAAAATAGATATCATAAACTGTAAAGCAAACTAACAATGCAAAATCATAGGATTGTTACTAGAATACTTTTATTGTTGAGAATTTGAGACCTGCTGCTATGTTATTTATTTATTTTAAAAAATAGTAAAACGTATCCACATATCATGTTTTCTAGCAAATTGACGTATCCACGTATCCGTATCCTTCCGATACTAATATGCGTATCCGTATCCATGCTGCATAGCCGAGCACCATGTTGTAGGACCCCAAGGCGAGGCCGTAGCACCGGATGGAGAAGGGCTCGCCGCTGATGGTGATGTTGAGCTTGTCACAGCAACCCGAACTCTCCAGCTGGTCACCGTTTGCCACCGCCACCCGAAGTCCTGCACGGCGCGCCAGCTTGAGCCCAGCCCGCGCTGCTGCCCCATCGTCGACGAAGTTGTGTGTGGACCCCGAGTCAAGGAGGGCGGTCAGCTGGACACCCTCCACATTCACCACCACCTGTATGCTACGGGCAGCGCGTGGGTGAATGCTGGTCAGCGCCGAGTCGGAGATGACCGGCTCCTCTGTGGTCGCGGCTGTTGTGTCCTCGTAGTCAGTGTAGGCCACCTCGATCACGAACAATTGCTTGCAGTGCTGCCGGTGGTCGAGGGAGTACGGCTCGTCACAGTGGAAGCAGACCTTGAGGCGGCGCTTCGCGATCTCGGCGGGGGACAGCTTCTTAGAGGACGGCGCCGCCTGTGTAGATGGAGCAGAGGTGGGGGGCACTGATGATGCTGCAGTGGACCGCGCCGCCGGCTTCGAGGATGGGCGCGGCGACGTGGTGACCACCGTATTGTGCTGCTCATACGCGCGCGCATACATGATCGCCTCGTCCAACGTGGTAGGGCGTTGCAGCACCACGTCTGTGCGCATAGGCTCGCCGAGACCGACGGTGAACAGCTGGATCTGCTGGGGCTCCGTGAAACCGTCAGCCCGACAGGCCAATGTTGCAAAGTGCGTGGCGTAGTCGTCGATGGCGCCGGTGCGCTTGAGGAGCACAATGTTGCCGAGGGGGCAATCCGTGAGGGGCGGCCCGAAGCGGGTGTTGATTAGTTGCACGAAATTGCGCCAGGTCGGCTGGCCGCCATTCAACTCTAGACGGTGGTACCACAGCTGGGCGTCGTCGAGGAGATGGAACGAGGCGTAGGCCACCTTCTTGTCGTCCAGCGTGCGTCAAATGCGGAAGTATTGGCCGCAGCGGCTCAGCCAGGCCAGAGGATTGCCCTTCCCATCGAACCGCGGAAACTCGCAATACTAGTTTTTGGACCGATAAATGGATTATTGGATGTTCAGTTTCAGATTTGGCACCTTTGGTTTTACGGGGTGGTTTATCCATGGTTGGGTTGTTTGAGTAGGCATCGTACAGTAGCACAAGGCTTGCTAGACCAATCTTGGCCTACAGATATACGGGGTGGTTTATCCATGGTTGGGTTGTTTGAGTACTTCCAATTGTGGGATGTGCTTTTAGAGATGAATCTCTCACAGACCAAAGATGTGCACATATGGTGCCTTGATGGGTCTGGTCAGTTCTCCTCTAAATTGGCTTATAGAGCTTTCTTCAATGGCGCCATTCCATTCGAGCACTGGAGCCGTCTATGGAAATCATGGGCACCTCCGAAATGCAAGGTCTTTCTATGGCTTGCCATTCGGAACCGGTGTTGGACAGCAGATCGACTTGCAAAACGTGGTCTCCCACATCCATCAAAGTGCCCATTATGTGATCAAGAAGATGAAGATGTGCAACACCTCCTCACTACGTGTGTACTGCCCCGTGAGTTCTGGTTCCGTATCTTGGCGCCACTTGGGCCAACATGAATTATCTTTTGCTGATTGGTGGAGGAAGGCAGTCAAGAGAGTGCCAAAGAATACAAGGGTCTTAACTCGATTATCATCTTGGGAGCCTGGGTCCTGTGGTGACATTGCAATTCATGGGTCCTGTGGTGACATCGCAATTCATGTGTTTTTGATGGGGGACAACCTTGCATGAATGAGCTCCTAAGAGTCTTTAGAGAAGAGCGCCATTTGTGGTGCATGGCTGGGGCTCGGAGTTTGCGAGCCTTGAGCCAGGAGCAGGACGGCGCCTTTGATAATTCGCTTGTCTAGTGGAGTCTTAGAGTTGGTCAGGTCTTACCTTGTGTTTGCAGTAGTATTTTCCTAGCTTTACTTTGTATCCAGCCCCTCACGGCTTGGCCCGGAGTGAGGCGGCGCAGTTTGTAAGGGGCCGGCCTCTTTTCCTATCTTAATACAAAGATACGAAACTCTCCTTCGTATTCGAGAAAAAAAAAAGATAAGCCGGGCCGCGATCCGAGTTGGCGTGGTCGTCGCCGTGCTGATTGGAGGAGGGGCCCTTCTTTTCGAGGCGAGTCAGCGCGAGGTTCAACGCCGCCATCTGGTGGGTCTGATCGGCGATGGACTGCTCCAAGGTGGCGAAGCGGTCAGCCAAGGGCTGCAATGGGCGCACAATGTCCTCCATCGTGGAGATGCGCTTGGACAGGTCAGTCACGGTGGGCTCAGCAGAGGAGTCATCGGAAGACATGGCGCAGGATGGTGGTGGGTGGGATGGTCCCTGATCGTGGATGAGGTCTCTGGATACCAAGTTGTCACGGGCAGGGGAGGGAACAGGGAAACGATTACTCGGAACTGGATGACGGAGGTTGTATTCAAAGGAAGTAGCCAGCCTTGGCCCTGGACCTCGCTGGCGTGGAGGAGCCGTATGATGGCACCGCGCCGCCAAGGCAGGAGCGAACAAGGTAGAACCCAAAACAAAACCTAAGACTCTCAACTGGCCTCTCCCTGTTTATAGATTACAGGGCTAGCCGACGCCTAACAACTTGAATAACAAACTGACCCAACTAACAGCTATCCAAACAAACCAACTAACTATTACTATTCTGTGCGCCTATCTGCTCCTGATTTCTTGCTCGACGTTGGTCACGTTGGCGCCGGCGATACTGGATGCCGACCATGACATCGGCTGAAACTACTCGAGTTAATAAATTCCATTTCATAAACATGAACTGTGGTAAATTATATTCAGTAACATGTCCACAAGTCGGTTTTAAAGCATTTATACTAGATTCAACTGTGTGGGTTAGTGAAGAACACCCATGTGAAACAAGTTCTTGGCTTGCATATTAGTGACATCAAACTAACCTAAATTATATTTGGAATATTTATTTTCTTCAATGTGATGCAACTACATTATGATCGACTTCAAAATCTTGACTCATTTAATCTGCTTATTGTGAAGGTATACGTATTCAAAATCTTCAGCCAGGTCAAATTATAATGGATATTGATTTTCGTTGGGGTGGTGATCCAAGCATAATTCTTGCTGTTGATGCTGTAGTTGCATCATTGCCTATTCAGGTTTTATCTTTGATCTTCACATGCAATAAATTTATGATATAACCTTTATTTATTTGAAGCATGATAACTTTTATCCAATCAACCTGCAGCTCAAGGATCTTCAGGTCTATACTGTGATTCGTGTTGTATTTCAACTTTCGGAAGAGATTCCTTGCATTTCTGCTGTTATTGTTGCTCTCCTTGCCGAGGCAAGTATCAATTAGATAATAAGAGTCTCTGTCTCCTTTCTTTTTCAGTGTTATGTTTTGCATTCTAGTGTGATATATTAAGTCTTTAGTGTTATGTTGGTCATAATGCATTTGTTTAGCACCCTATCTATTTGGAATATTCCCTATGTTGCTTGCCTATATATATGTACCCTAAACCCCTTAGGCCTTGTTCATTTCCAGCTGATTGAAAGAGGCCCAAGAGGCCAGGAATTAGTGATCCGGTTGTTTTTATTCTGGACCTCAAAAGGTGGAGAATCAATCCGGGCCATAAACAGCACAAAATGATTGAGACAGACCCAATTTTATTCTGGGCAAGTTTAACCAAACAGTAATTTTTCTAAAGATGGGGTTTCGTTCTGGGCTGTTTTGTTCCGGCCGGATTAGGCTGTATTCCGGTCCAATCCGCTGGAACCGAACAAGGCCTTAATGGGCTGAGACTAATGGAATAGATCTCCCTTGGGCCAACATAGTGCACTATGTCACTATCACACTTCTGTTCTTTTTTTGACGGAATACGTGCCCTTCTTAATGAGAATGAATTTTGTATATAGGGTGTCCTTCATCCCCGTTAGTTGATTGTGCGTAATGCAATTTTCTAAAAAATTGTCCCCCAAAGAAAACCCTCATATGTGCCATGTGCATAAAGTTATGTAAACCTGCAAAATTCAGTTTCAGATTATTCATGTTGTAAAATGTATCCTACATTATATTAGGTCAGTGCTTTAGAAAAATGTAGTAATTTCTCTTTGAAGAGATACAAAATCTTATGTATAGGATTATTTTTCACATTCATGAAGCTTCAATGACAACGAGAATAGAGGAACTGTTTTATCTGGTGAAGAATGATCACTGCAGGCGTCTTTTAAGTTTTAATCATGACAATAGCATCATTACTTTTTGAGAACATGTATGCCTGAAGGTTTTTTGCAATCCATGGTACTAATTCTCATTGATTCATATCTTTCAAATGTTTGAGAATCAGTATGCCTAAAGGTTTTTTGATAATAGAAGTTTTGGGGTAACTTTTTTTGAAATCACATCTCCAGGGCGAAATGATTTGTATCATTGAGATATCATTTCCCTTATGTTTTTTTAATGGGGTTCTTCGTGATTCAGCCTGAACCAAAAATTCAGTACACCCTGAAGGCCATTGGAGGAAGCCTAACTGCAATTCCTGGACTTTCTGACATGATTGATGTATGATGACTGGACAATATTTTTGAACATATGTATTCCTTCCAACAAACTATATATAAATATAACCATCGTTCTTCTGCCTTTAACTCAGGATACTGTCAATTCAATTGTTTCTGATATGCTCCAGTGGCCACACAGGCTAGTTGTTCCACTTGGTGTCAATGTTGATACAAGGTGAGATTCCTCAATGTTCTATTTGCATGATGTGACATTGATCCATACCTTATGTTAGTTTTGTACAAGTATAGGGTATTCCCTTGATAAAAGGCCCTGAGTAAGAAAATTATAACATTTTTATGGCAACAGTACAAGCTTTTTAATTAAGTGCACGCAAGTAAAAAATATCTATAAGAAAGAAAGAACATATTATCCTAATTTTTTTTATCAATTCCTATATATTTGCAAGAATAACCAATTGATTACCCCTCTCATGGTCTGCTTGGAAGCAAATCAGCTCATTGCAAGCTATTCCAATTGATCAGAGCAGTTGTGTTAATGGATAGCTGTGCAGCCACTGACCAAGTGGCCATGTTGTGAGGGAACTGAGGGAGAAAGCAGATAGTAACTGTAAATTGGATACATTCTGGGTTCAGTTTACTTTGTTAAGATAGTAAAGGGTCTTCAGTTTTGGAATGGCGTACCTTTACTGTATTCTATTATTTGATTTTCTGTGAATTTTCACGTCTCGCAAGTGTGTGACCAGTACCTTTGTCCTTAGCTTTCTACTAGTGCAAATCTCTATTCTAGTGAAGTTTAGTGAACCGACTTAATGGAAATTTACTGATAATTTAAATAATTTAGAATATTTTTTTCTTGAAAACGCAGGAGAGCTGCGTTCCATTGTATTAAGAAGAAAGATGATGGGCAGAGCCCGTACAAAACACACACCCCACACACTTGTTTCTTGTGATATCAAAATTATAAACCCTTATTAGTATTCAGAAGCTGCACAATCACTCTTGTTTCTGTATGTCTAGATGCACAAATGTCAAATTTATAAACCCTTATAAGTATATTCAAATGTCGGACCCCCTTGTGCATAAACTTCCTTAACTTCCTTTTTCTTTCTTTACAGTGACCTGGAGCTTAAACCTCAGGGACGACTTTCTGTTACTGTGATAAAAGCAACTTCATTGAAAAACAAGGAGTTGATTGGTAAATCAGATCCTTACGTGGTTCTGTATGTGCGCCCGATGTTTAAGGTCAAAACAAAAGTCAAAGATGACAACCTAAATCCAGAATGGAATGAAACATTTGATCTGATTGTTGAAGACAAAGAAACTCAATCTGTCATTTTCGAGGTAATTCTATGTTTTGATTTGTCCTCTTTTTTTTTTTTCAAAATTCCCATGTATCGAGTCATTTTCATCATCAAAATTGATAAATGGCCCAATAAAAAAAATACGAGAGTGGGATCCATGCATTTAAATTGCATCCTGGAGAACATATATAGAAACTGACAGGTTGGCTTGATGATGCTTGGATTGACTTTTTACATTAGTTTTCTTTTTGTTCATAAGAAGGTGCTAAGCTGGCAGTTAACAGTCTCGAACCTGAGAACGCCCGTGAAATCTCTCTGAAGCTGCTGCATTCAGTAGATCCACTTAAAAATACGGACACCAAGGATAGAGGCACATTATATCTAAAGGTTAGTGTAGATATTACTATATCTTTTCACATCATTTTATTAAGCCCATCACTTTAAGCTTCCATATTGTGTTATTCATTAATATGGACTATGCAGCATTTCTTTATTTTTTAGGCTCTTCTATTTAAAAAAAACAGACATTTCTGTTTGGGCTACTTTCCAAAAGCTGGCTTATATTGCTTGTATAGTGCTTTTGAAAGGCTGGAAAAAAGCTATTTTTGTGGATTGCCTTGAATGAATGAAACGTGTAATGCATGTATAACCCTCAAAATAGCATCTCACAGAAGCCAGCAACAGTCTTTCCAAGCTTGCTTCTAGTTTCTAATCTAATATAATTGCAGCCTTTTGCTTTTTGAATTCACTTTCAGAAGCACACTGAGAAGCCAGAACCTGAAACAAACTGGACCTATCAGTACCATCTCGCGTATGGTTAGGAATAATCCCTCTGCAACATACTTGCATATCAAGCCTCCCATGGGCATCAGATCATAAGCGAACCGGTACAGTATTGTACAGACAGAAAACCCCAGCTTGATCTTGTATTTGGCCTGGATCTTTTGCTAAAGACCCTTGTCCAGACCTGCGCTGATTCCCTGCTCTAACTCCGAGGTGCTGGCGATGGCTGGCTTTAGCATCCTGCTATTAATATCTGCACGCTCATTACAACCAATGTACATCTCCATCAATATAATAACAATGGTGGGAGATAATTCGATCAGTGCCCTGCCCATGAAACTGCTCACCACTGACCACTCTATGCCTCACATTTGTCACGTGTGTCCCTCCTTCTGCATCTGCTAACAACTGAACAAAAAACAGAACAAAGAAAGGAAAAAAGACAGTGAGGTCAATAGAGCCTTCTGTGAAATACTGTAAGAAGGAATAAAGTTACTTTTTTACACTAATATATAGGTGAATGAAAACAAATTTGGATACAAATCCTCTATTATCTGTTACCTTGTAAACTATGTTGCAATTTCTCTGAAGTTCTTGGTTTATTTTTACCTATGTTTTGTAAGAAACAGCCTTCTGAATTCTTAATCTCCTGACTAACAGCCCTTTAAACTCTAGAATACATCTGCTTAGTGGAAGCATTGATAATTAGCTTGTGCCATCTGTAGAATATACTTTGTGTCAAAACTTTGCTCCTTCAAACATATATGGATCCTGGAAAAAAAAAAGCGTTGTTAGGCGCTCACCTGGGCGCGATTAAGCGCGGGGCGGAGGCCTTCTGCCTCGCCTAGGGGGGTAGGCGGACCAAAGGCGTTGGGGCGTCAGCCATCCCCGAGCTCCGCCGCCGGAGCTCCGTGCTGCTGCAGATTCGCCCCGCTAGAGCTCACGCTGCCAGGCCCGAGCTCCGCCGTCGAAGCTGAGAGGCAACTCCTCGCCGTCGAGCTCCGGATTGCGTCACTAGAGCTGAGATCTGTGGAGGAGCTGGAGCGTTGAGCAGTGCATTTTGGCGATCTCTGGAGGCGAGAGATCGACGGGATGGTGGATGTGGCGGCGGCAGAGAAATGATAGAGGAAAGAAACGATGGCAGCGGCTGAGTTCATGTGCTACAGTTGATTTATGATTAGGGTTGTGAAGAGTTATGGGCTGTGGTACATGAGTGGGCTGGATGGGCCACTAAACCGAAGCCCAAACTATGCTTTTCTCTCTTTTTCTTTTCTTTTCTTCTTTTTATAACCTGAGAATGACAGATATTATGCATAATTACTACAACGCCTAGGGACGCTTATGCTGCGCCTAGACGCGCCTAAGCTCTAGGCGGAGGCTCACCGCCCGCCTAGCGCCTAGCGTTTAACTTTTCCAGGATATGGATAGAAGAATACCCAGTTGATCAACTTGTCCGATGGTGCAATAGTTGATTTTCTGATTTTTCATGCTCCTGCATGATTCATTTGCTGTTGTTCTTTGTGGAATATGAGTTTGGTGGCTGTACAATTTTAATTTTGGGCCCCTTTGGCAGGACTCCTACAAAACGTATTCTCTAAAAAACAGATTCTCTACAAAAAATCGTTTGACAAAATGGATTCTCTTATGTATGTTTTGGTGCTTTTGGATTCTAGTACAAATTTGAGAAATGCTTCTAGGAAGGAGCAGAATCTGTCAAGGCTAGCTTTTGTTTTTTTCTTTTCTTTTTGGTCAAGTGTCCTTGTGAGTTTGTAACCACCCCTCTTGCTTCGGTCCTAGCTTGAGGGGTTTTGTATGGACCACTGTCTTTTCCCTATAATACAAAGATACACAGCTCTCCTGTGTGTTCGAGAAAAAACAATTGGAACACTTTGGATGGATTCTCTTATAATCCAGAGCAGAAGCACTTTGAGAAGCCCTACCAAACAAGCCCTTTGTTGCTAGTACGTTTTAGAAGCTATAAGAAATAGAAATATGCTACGCTGGTTTGCTGCTGCTCCACTATAGCAGTGGTGGTTCATGAAAGGGGCAGACATTTTTGTGGTGGAATGTTAATTGCAGGCCTGTGCCTGTCCCATCTGAAAGATTTTGTTGACATGACCCAAAGAGGAGGACGAAATCCTTCCCACTTGACTTTTTTGTATCATTTTGTGTATTGTTGTTGTTCTTTTGGGGTAGTCCTTTGTTCTTTGTTGTGTTTTTCCTACCTGTACTTTGAGATTCTTTTCTTCTACTCTCTTAACATAATGGTATGCAGTCCTCGTGCGTGTTTGATAAATAAAAAGAGGATAAAAAAAATGACACCTAAGGAACCTGCCATGCTTAAAACAGGAGAGGTCATCTTGTCAAACACTTGTTACTGTTACCTTTTTAGAGTAGATAGGTTCCAATAATACTTTCAATCATGTGATGTCGTACCAATTGGCTAATTGCTGTGGCTGCCCCGGACATATCAACTTTTGGAAAGTGCCTTTGGCTCTTGTTTTCTGAATTCATTTCAGTTCTCTTGTCCTTGTTGCATCAGTGCATATCTAAGGCATTTATGATTTGGATGAACTAGGCAGTTCCTTGCGATCCTGTAAAAGATTTAGTTTCACTGCAAAGATAAGTATAATTTTTTTTTCATGATCCATATGATGGCCCTGATAATATTATTGCAATCCTTCAGTTAATGTACCATCCTTTTACAAAGGAAGAGCAGTTCGAAGCCCTAGAGATGGAGAAGAAAGCAATAGAGGAGAGGAAGCGGCTGAAGGAAGCCGGGGTGATTGGAAGCACAATGGATGCAATTGGTGGCGCTGCGTTGCTTGTTGGTTCTGGTGTTGGGCTTGTGGGTACTGGTCTTGTTGGTTCGGGACTAGGCGCAGGTGCTGGGCTTGTTGGCTCTGGTATTGGTTCATGGGCAAGACTGTTACCGGGCATTTTAGCATGTCACGCAAGAACGGGAGCAGCTCAACGGCTCCCCAGCCTGACCAACCTTCGGCCTAGTCTGATGTACAGTGAATACATAGTTTCGTCGTGTGAGCTCGTGACAGGATGGCATTATGTTTTCTGTAAGCATACGATACCTAGGATTATACAGTGCCTATGCGCGCATTTCAGTGTAACTGCATGCACGGAGTTGGTTATATGAACTGTCTATGGATTTCTCGTCGTTACAGTTTTACGTGGGACAAATTTTCATGCCGGAAGATACTGTAAATTAAATCAGCTGTGTCATATTTACATAAGAATGGAGCGGCATGGAAATTTGTTTCTTTATTGCAAATTTTCTTTGTTCTGATTCTATTCTTTCAGAAAAAGGGAACATGTATTAATATGCGATTCTATTCACTGTAAATTAAATCAGCTGTGTCAGATTTACATAAGAATGGAGCGGCATGGAAATTTGTTTCTTTATTGCAAATTTTCTTTGGTCTGATTCTATACTTTCAGAAAAAGGGAACATGTATTAATATGCGATTCTGTTCTGATCAGTGGGAAACCACTGAAGCACCAACATTGTTTCCCATCTTCAAGCGCTGCAGAAATTATTTGTGGTTCTCGACACGGTGATAATGCTTAGATATTGGCTGCTATCAGGGTTGGTACGAGATGCTAGCTCTTTTATATCGGTGAGGCCGTAAGAACGAGAATACATCCACCGTTGGTACATTTTTTAGAGTTACCTCATCTCATATTACTTGTCATTCTATATTTACTAGTATTCCATTTTACTTCCATCCTCACATTTTAATATACTTTTCCCTTGTTCCAATATATTTATATCTCTATTTCTCTTCTTGTTTTCTATGCACTCAATTTTTTCACCTCTTGTTATTTTCGGTACTTAAGACTAAAATGACAAGTAATATGAGACTTAACATATATAGTTTGTTTATCTCATACTTATGCTTCAAATCCAAATTATGGCTCTAAAAAATATTTACTTAATGTACTATCCAACATGCTTGAGATTTAAATTTCAAATGTTAAATCGTTGTATATGCGACAACGCATTGTACACATTGTCCAACATAGCATCGTTGTAGTGAATTGAGTTGTACTACACATTATTGTAGGAAAACACAACTTATGCTTCAGCAAATGTTTTCTTTCTTATATATAAGAACAAAAATTCAAATACAATTTGCGTTACAGAGTATTTGTGTGGATGGCTGGAAACGCATGTGTCATGAAATGAAATCATTTTGCGACAGCGCGCGGTAGCGTGTCCAAAGGTTTCTTATCCCTTCGCAGCAGGCATCATCTTCCCACTACGGCCCACCAGGGCTCCTCTGTCCTCCTAATGTGACCTGCCAAACTCGGTCGCCACTCGTACCAATCGAATGATGTCGGCTCCTATTCTGTCTGCTAAGCCGCTGTCTCACTCTCGTCTCCTAGCAAGACGAGGTGAGCACCAACCTGATACTCCGTTACTCTGTTGCGGATGCACCGCTTGTGATGTGTGTCACTGCCACCGATTTCCGAGTATAACACAATATTTACCTGTATTTCATTTCAGGACTACTTGGGTTCAGAAGGGACCAGAGGCGAACTTTTGCAACGAGGACGACGATTAAGATGCTTAAGCAGCAGGATCTGGGAGGCCGAAGCTGCGCCGCCGATGGAGCTGGCGTGCCTTACCTTGGAATAGACTTTGGGACGTCAGGAGCCAGATATGCTCTCATTGATGAGCAAGGGGTCATCCATTCAGAAGGGAAAAGAACTTATTATGCCCCTGTAAGAGCCTGGCTTCCTTCTAACTTCTGTACTAATCATCTTGTCCTAACGTGATGACTGTAAGGGAAGAACAAAAATCTGGAGGGAGTAGAAGTAGAACAAAGGCTATTAAAAAGTGTTGACAACAAAAATTAACGAATATATGTTGGTCTGTCTTTAATTTACTTTCTTGATATCACTGTGCTCTGCACTTCTGTTTACTAATGTGGTTGTGCGATCTTTGGTTGGAGTTGCTAGGCAGGTCGGCGACGCCACAGACTGGGCATGCTCATGGAGAGAGGCGCTCTTCCGCCTCCTGAGTGATATTGCCCCCGTTCACCGGTCATCCATCTCCTCCATCTCTATAGACGGGACGTCAGCAACAACGCTCATTGTCGACAGGTTTACTGCATCTTCTCAAATCTTCACATGCTCATCATACTGCCCCTCGCATATGAAAACTGCGATTTGGTAAATGTATAATCTCTATGCGAGCAGAAAGAATGAGGAGCTTCTAGCTGGGCCTTTCCTCTATAACGAAAGCTCCCCGGATGCGCTGCCTGCCGTCCAGTCCATCGCTCCGGCAAATCACAGTCTGTTCTGGCTTGTCCACTCTGTGCAAGCTCGTGTCATGGTGGAACTCGGAGGGATCGAGTGGGGTCGCCGATTCCGCAGTGCTGATGCACCAGTCGGACTGGCTGCTCTGGCTTTTGCACGGCCAGTATGGCGTTTCAGATTACAATAACACTCTCAAGGTACGCGATTGTTCATCTCGTGTAGATTTTTCTGTTTTTTCCTGGAACATGGACTATTAGATTGTTATGTTTCTGTAGTTGTCTTGTTGCAGGTAGGTTTTGATCCAGAGATTGACTCCTACCCAAGCTGGCTTATGTCCCAGCCATACTCGCACATGTTGCCTTCCGTCAGAGGGTCCGGAACTCCCATTGGTACAGTGAAAGTAGATGTGCTTTCAGGCGCAAAAAAAAAAAAAAAAAAAAAAGTAGATGTGCGTTCACAGTACGGTAATCACCCACTTCTGAACAAATAATCTTACATTGGTGACGGTAGGAAAAATGATACAGTTCGAAATCGCTTGTCCCAAAGTCATCCATATGATATCGAAGAGACTATGTGTGTGTTCGTTTTTTAGGTCTAAATTTTAGTAGGGTCATATTAATCATTAAAATACTATATATGATTATTAAATATATATTAAATATAAAACTAATTACAGAGTTAAATGCGCATTAGTGTGATAAATTCATTAACCTTAATTAAGTCATCATTAAGAGATATTTACTGTAACATCATATTATCTAATCATGACCTAATTAGTCTTAATAGATTTATCTCGTTATTCAGAGGAAGGGTTATGGACTGGGTTTTGTCAGTAATCTATATTTAATACTCCTAATTAGTATCACAATATTCGATGAGACAAATCTAAAAATCAGAGGGGTGGAAACAAACACACCATATATATATAAAGATTAATTTGACTGCCAGGTCTTTCTGAATACTGTGTTGTCTGTATCGGAATGGCAGACAACATAGCAGCGTTCCTTGCAGCTCGCACCACTGAACCAGGAAGAGCGGTTAGTAGAGTTCTAGTACTGCACAGTAAGTAACCTCTGTTTTGTGTTCCAATGTCTTACCAGTTACCACTATTAGTTCTTCATTTTCTCTAACTGTAGGTGACGTGTCTTGGCTCAACTCTGGCCATCAAGCTTGTTAGCAAAGTCCGCGTGGATGATGTGAGGTTCGGAGTATACAGCCACCGACTGGATGACACGTGGCTTGTTGGCGGAGCGTCGAACACGGGGGGAGCCGTCCTCCGGCAGCTCTTCACCGATGACCAACTAGTTTCATTGAGCGAAGACATTGATCCATCTGTTCCTTCCCCTCTCGATTACTATGCGCTGCCGAAAAAAAGGCGAGCGGTTCCCGATTTCTGACCCTGACATGATGCCAAGGTTCATCATACTATCACATTCTATGCTCGCATGGTCACTTCTCTTTTTGATATAACCGTGCATGGCACAACTTTTTTTTTCTCGAACACGCAGGAGAGCTACGTATTATTTCATTAATAAAAGAAAGAAGTTTACAGCACACACCCCAAAATTACAATCAGTTTACATGCGCGCCTGTGTACATTGGAACAACGACTAAGGCTGATTTATCATCCACCAACAACACCACTGTGGATGAAGAGGGCTGCGAGAGCTTTCGCTCCAGCCATGCTTCAGATGCACTTTTCATCACCAGCCATGATCAAGGCGGTGGCCATGCTACCCTTGAATACACAATCATTACAATGCCTCCAAATTGTCCGCGCTCCTAGAACGATGATCGTGTTGAGTCCCTTTCGTATTTCTCCAGTTACCAAGTTTGAGATCCAGCTCCACCAATCATCGAAGTTTGTGTCGCTGGGCTGGGGTGAGAGTGTGTTGAAGCCAACCTGGCGCAACAAGATGTGCTAAAATTGCCTTGCAAAGACACATCCGACAAGGAGATAATGGATAGTTTTGTCCTCTTGATCACAAAAGGGGCAGCGCTCCGGGTGTGGTAGATTTCTGCGTGCCAAGCGATCGGCTGTCCAACAACGGTTGTTTGTAGCAAGCCATAAGAAAAACCGGCACTTCCCTGGAGCCCAGGTTTTCCAAATGCGTTCCCGTGGGCTAAACTGAACTGATCCTTGGAATTGAGCTTCATATGCTGAACTAGCTGAGTACTGGCCAGAGCTTGAGAGACGCCAAAAATGCACATCTGCCACTCCTGGCTGTAGGGTAATGTCCGAAATGATGTCACACAGCTTGATGAACTCTAGTCTGACGTCAAATGAAGCTACTCCATGAATGTCCTGTATCCACATCATGTCAATTAGTGCCTCATGAATAGTTCTCTTGTTGCCTACTCTCTTGGGGACCATGGAGAAAATCAGAGGGAAGAGGTCTTCTAGTTGCTGCTCCATCATCCATCTGTCTCGCCAAAAGAGAGTGTTTTTCCCATCACCAATCGTTGTGGCCACTGCCATTGAGAGTAGTGCCTGAACATAATCACTTGTTTGCAATGGGAGAGCAGCCCAAGGTTTATTTGGTTCAGATTTTTGTAGCCATGGCCAGCGCACCCGAAGAGCTCGCCCAAGGTTTTTGAGGTCAGGGATGCCCAACCCTCCTAACTCTTTTGGTCTTGTTACTATAGGCCAAGCAATTAAGCAATGCCCACCGTGAGCTTCTTTATGGCCATGCCACATGAAGCTCTGATTGATTTTGTCAATGGCTTTGATCGCCCAAGGAGGAAGGTCAAGCGCCATAGCGTGATAGATCATTGTCGCTGTTATTACAAACTGAACCAATGTTGCCTGTCCCATTCTTGTCATCAAATCTGCCTTCCATCTAGGTAGAAGATCAGCCAAACGACCGATGAGCGGCTACAACTGGGCCTTCGTGAGTTTCTTCAAGGAAAGGGGCAGACCAAGATACTTGATGGGAAATTCAGTGAGTTCACATGGAAGGCATTCTTGCAGCAGCTCTATGTCCTCAGGTGAACACTGGATGGGAACCACACTACTTTTCTGCACATTGGTGCGAAGGCCGGTGGCAGTCCCAAATAATTGCAACATGTTCATGGTGATGTCAATGTCACTTGCAACTGGTCAGAGGAAGAGCACGACGTCATCGGCGTAAAGGGATAGATGATGCTGAATAGATCGAGATGATAAAGGCTCCAGCAGGCCGGCCTCCGACGCCCTCGCAATCATGAGGTTCAAGGTATCCATTACTAAGATGAATAACATAGGAGACAAAGGATCTCCTTGTCGCAGATCACGCTGGTGAGAAATGAACTCTCCAGGATTTCCATTCAGCAACACTTGAGTAGAGGAGGTGGTAAGCAGGCCACTCAATATGTCCTGAAAAATTCTACCAAAACCGAGCTTCTCAAGCACTTCCATGAGGAAAGGCCAAGAAACTGAATCGAATGCCTTTGAGATGTCTAATTTCAGAAGAATTCTTGGCTGCTTTTGCGAGTGAAGAAACCTTGCTGTTTGTTGAACTAGCATAAAATTGTCTTGAATGAACCTTCCCTTGATAAATGCACTCTGATTATTAGACACCATGCTGTCAAGCCAACCAGCAAGTCTGTTGGCGAGAATTTTTGTGATGAGCTTCGCGAAGCTGTGAACATGACTTATTGGCCGAAAGTCTAGCTTCTATCGCACCCTCTCTTTTTGGCAATAGAGTGATATACGCTGTATTAAGAAACCTGAAATCTCTGAAATCTCTTCTCCAAACTGCTGAAACTACAGCCATAATGTCAGGTTTGATGGTTTCCTAACATGTCTTGTAGAAATGCCCCGTGAATCCATCAGGCCCTGGAGCCTTGTCGGATGGGAGCTGCTTGATGACATTCCATACTTCGGCCTCGGAAATGGGTGCATCCATTGCTTCAAGTTCGTGCTGCTGAATACCAAGTGCCTCAAGGTCAAGATTGTGTTGCCTTTCCTCCCTGGAACCAATCAGATTTGTATAAAAATTGAGTAGAACTTCAGCCTTCTCATCGTGTGTGGTGACAACACGTTGTCCGTCTTTCAGCTTTGCAATGAAGTTTTTCCTCTTACGATGTCAGGCATGAAGGTGGAACAGACCCGTGTTGGCATCACCTTCACGCAACCATGTGATCCTTGATCTGATTCTTGCAATTGTGCATATCTAGGATGCAAGGGCAAGTGAATGTTTCTTCAAGTTGTTGCGCAGCCATGTCTCAAGGGGACTCAGCTGTCTACTGTCCTGAGCGATGTCCAGCTGATGAATTACCTCTTTGGCCAAATCAAGCTGTGATCTAAAGTGGCCAACTTTCTTGTCACTCCAACTCTGAAGCCCTCTTGCAGTAGCTTTAAATTTCAGAGAAAGAGTCTCCAATGGACAAGGTTTGCGCTGCACTGAATCCCATGCTTGCTGAACTGCTCCCTGAAATCCCTCGAACTTGGGCCAAAATGACTCAAAATGGAACCGCTTCTTGCCCGGCTTGTTGTCTCGCAAACCAAGAAGAAGGGGGCAGTGGCCGGAATCCTCAGTAGCTGCACTTTGGAGAAGACAATCTGGAAATTGCAGCTCCCAATCAGTTGAGCAGAACACCCGATCTAGCTTGACAAGCGTAGGAGAGGATGATGTGCTGGAGCTGGTCCAAGTAAATTTGCGACCATGAAGTGGTAGCTCCTTGATGGACAGATCATCAATAAGCCTTCTAAAACGACCCATCATAGCATGGTTGAGGTTGGAGTTATTCTTGTCCTCGTCTTTATATATCAAATTGAAATCACCGGCTAAAATCCATGGTCCTGAGCAAAGCGCCTAAACATTCTGCAGTGTTTGGAGGAAAGCAATCTTGTCTTCATTTCCTTGTGGCCCATAGACACATGAAAGCCACCACGGCTCGCCATTCTCTGGATGAAACTGAACTGAAGCACTAAAGTTGTTAATTCTGCTTGACACAACAGCACCGAGCTTAGTCTTCCATGCCACAAGGATGCCTCCACTAGCAATGACTGATGGAAGATAAACAAAGTTGTTATCAAATTCAGTTCCTAGCATGGACAAAATATTTCTTCGGGAGATTGCCTCCATCTTTGTTTCCTGTAGGCATACAATATCGACCTGAGCAGAATCAACAATGACTCTAACCGAGTCTTGACATGCAGTTGAGTTAAGTCCCCGCAGTTAAGTCCCCGCACGTTCCATACCAAAATGTGAGAAGGATCCATTAAAAACAAATTTAGGATCGACCACACAGCAAGTGTGCTATTCAACAATTACACAACAGCAGTGCTGGCTGCATCTCCACCATCATCATCGGGAATAACACAACCAAACAGAGAAGCTAAGGCCTGAATGTGAAAGGCAGATAATTGTTGTGTAAACAGCTTAGCATATTTGTCTTGATCTTCTTGTTGGAGGTGTTCTTGATCATCGCGGAGACCTAGGGAGCGCATGACTGTCTGCTTTGATCTGGGCAGGACAACCTGGGCTGGCTCAACGCTCAGCCCCGCAATATGTCGGCTGCGACGGGGCGGAGAACCTGACGACATGGTTTTCTTTCTCCTCTTATTGATTTTTGGCACTGGGAAGAGGGTACCCACAGCTTTAGAAATTCGATTGATGAACTGCTATTGTGGTGTTGCAAGCATTGGGGGAGGGGTGGCCCCTCCACGTGATGCCACTCGTCTTCTGGAGGTCGACCCATCACGACGTCGCGAGTATGCCAACAGAGGCCGGGATGGTGTTGTGGGCGTGCAGCCATGCGCAGGCGTTGAGGGACCAGACTCCATGGAAGTTGGCAGAACCGAGGCAAGGCCTTCTAGGTTACATGCCGGGGAGGAACTTGCACCCCTCCCCTCAATCACAGCGGGCTGCAGGAGAGAGTCATCATCGTTGTGCTTGGCGGCGGCCGGAGTTGCAGGGCCTGTTGATGGCTCCATAGGCGAAAGTGGAGGTGTGGTGAGGTCATGACCCCTAGCCCCCGCGATACCCACCGGCGACGACGAGAGAGCAGCGTCGATAGCTGCTCCGTCGTGGTCGCATGTCACCGGCGGGACAGCCCGAGCAGGGGCAGGAGAAGGAGCGAAACTCTCTCAGCACATGTGTTTGAATTTGAACCGTGCTGGGATCTGTAGTAGGCAGAGCTGGCAGCCCAGCATTGCAGCCCAAGTCGTCTACTAGGCCCATCAGATGGTCACCTTCCAGAACAGGTTCATCCTGTAGAAGGGGCGCGACAGGAGAATCGGAAGGATCCATCTCGACTGCCACGCCACACCCGACCGCCTTCTTGGCGTCATCGAGTAAAGGCGAGACCTCCTGGGAAATAGGCAAGGTCAGCGTGTCATCAATGACCAGAAAAGTCTTTGAGAGCACCTTGTCGCATTGGGAGCCGCTCACGGATGCTGGCGTCGCTTCGAGCAGAGGAGTGGTGCCAGAGGCAGCCACGTGGCAGGCTGCGGCTGGGCGCGGGCCGAGGCATGAGTGCACCGAGCCCCGAGGTGGTTCGACCGTTGGACTTGACGCTAAGCCTGGCGGCGGAGTGCCCGACGACGGTGATCGACGGCGATGACGGGTCCGCCTCCGGCCATGGCCACCACCGGAGGGAGGCGGGGACGGAGGAGGCGCATCATCGACCAGCGACAACAACGGGGAGACCACCAGAGCCACCGGGTAGACCAGGCCGCGCTTGGCCGGCGGCATCTCGGCTTCCGGCTCCACCGGCTCTGGGACGAACATGTCGACGTCTTTGGGAACAAGGTCCCGTCGCAGGCACCAGGCCGAGAGGCGGAACGACCTCAAGTCGCGTCGTGCCACCGTCTCAGGATGCAAGGAACGGACCCAACACACACCGTCGAGGAGCTGCTGCACGGTAGCCAACGCCCATGCGTGGGCCGGGACACCTTGGAGCTCAATGTCGATGAGGTTCGGCAGCACCTCGCCATGGGCCAGGGCTAATCTTGTCCATCGCTTGAGGTTGAGGCTGAACGCAGAACCATGGAAGAGCTGTCCATGATTGAAAACCCTGTCCGCCGTTGCCACATCAGGCAAAATGAGTAGAAAGTCTTCTGGAGCTGCATCGATTAGTGACATCGTCTCCAAATCGATGCCGAAACCAGCCGCAATTTCTTCAAGAACTTGTGCCTTCGTGACCGTCGAGCGATTGCCGACCACCGTAGCAAGCAGCGCACGGCGAAGATCTGCCTCCGCATGCACGATGCTGGCAGAGCGGTCAATGACGCAAAGGTGCCGGACGCGCTCATCGGCAAAGCCAGACGGAACCTCCTCACCGGCCGTTCCAGGAGCGGGAGGCTCGACGTCCGACCCCGAAGGTGTTGGTGAAAGACCCGCGCTATGACGCTGAAAGACCCGCGCTATGACGACGAGGCCGCCGCTGTCGGCGTTGGGGCCGCCATCGCTGCTGGTCACCGCGCTCGTCCATCGGAGCAGCACAGGCAAGCTCAGCAGCAACCGGCCGCGGTTGCGAGTGCGTCACCGAGGCGGAAGCTACCCTCCGCCACTCAAGCACAGGTTTTTGGGGCCGACGATGAGGAGCCGGCTTGGAAAGCCTGCTGGGGCACACGTATGCCCGATGCCCAGGCTCCAGGCACTTGAAGCAGCGAGTACAGCGGCGGCAGGCTGCGGCGCGGTGCGAGCCGGAGAAGTAGTTGAAGCACCGGCCTCGGAGGTCCACTGGGACAGCTCGACGAGGCTGGGTGGAACGGCCGACGCGCAATCGGCGAGCACACCTCCGCTCAACCATCAGCCACCCATCCTTTTCAGCAGCAGGCTTCGGCAACGAGCAGTGCCCAATCTTGGACTTGAGGACGATCTTCGGCTGGCTGGTGCGCGGCACCTGCTTCGGGGTGGCGACGGGAGGCTCCGGCGAGGCAAGGAGCGCCTCCTTGAAGGACAACGTGAGAGGCAGCGGGGAGGCGGACTCGTCAGCCGCGGGGCTGAGCTCCTGCCACCGCTGTGCCTTGGACCTACCTGTTGGCACAAACGGGCGGGCATCTGGGGACAAGGAGGAGGAGGAAACCGGCGTCTTCCGGGTGGGTTGAGGGGTGGCCGCCGGGGCCGGAGTGGTCGCCGGTGTGGGGTCGAGGTGGGTGCAGGCGCCGGGAGGGGAGGGGTCGGGAGCGAGACGAGGAGCCATCTTCGCCTAGGTCCATGGCTCCGTGCATGGCGCAGCTGAAGTTCAATTGTACAAGCTCTCACCTTCAGGCCATATTTTTCGCCCAATTGTATTTCACATTTTGTTTCGTCTCTGAAGGTTGCAGCCATGCCCCGAGAATGACGCGGAATACTTGCACGGCATACTGGAATCAATCATGCGAATTGAGGTCGTTGAATGCTTATGCTGAAGAAACATCCTCCCTGTGCTACCACATGCTAATGCCGATTTCTAACATTATAAGCTAACCGCGTGTCAATGTTTCTCAACTTGTTGGCAAGTAACAGGGTAATGGGTACAACTTGTTGAAGGAATTAGGCGCAACGGAGATGGAGGAAGTGTTCACGGCAGGAGGAGGAGCGCAGAACGAGAAATGGACGGCCATTCGGGAGAGGGTGCTCGGTGTGCCCGTCCGGAAGGCTGAGCAGACTGAGGCAGCATATGGGGCAGCATTACTGGCGCTCATGGGTGCTACTAGGTAGGCTACTCTATGCATTCGTTTTTGGGAGGGAGGAGTAGTAGCCACACCGTCCCCAAGTCCTTACAAACAAAATTACCTGTCATTTAAACTTCTAAATCTCTACTTCCTTAATAAAACCAGTGTAATCTTTCACTTTTTTTCGTTGGTGTCCATGGTGGTTTCCCAATAGCTTATATGTAAAAATAGCCCTCGCTTAATACAGATGACGTGGCCTGTATGCATTTTTTTAGTAGTTTTAACGTCTTACTATGGAAACAAGGTGACCAACGCATATGAGAGAAAGAGACGCAGATGCCATCTACACCGGGCTACATAACCCGACGGCACCCCCACCGTGAATCTCTCGCTAGTCACCACACGCGTCCCACGGAGTCTCCTCGTCGTCACACAAGAATGATGTCTCAAGATCAGAAGGCCCTCGTCTCTACTCTCCCGCCTTCCGTGCCGCCAGCTTTCCCACGCTCCATGGTCCCGCCGCATCCACCACCGTTAGTCGCCTACGTCTGTCGGCTCTCGTGCACCCCGCCGGCCACGTCATCTTCTACACCACCGAAGCCTCCCTCGATGCCGACATCTCTCATTAGGCATGAGGAGGCATAACGACGACAATGTCACGGTGCGCCCCGGTGATGGTGCAGGGGAGGCACGTGTTCGAGATCAATGGGTGCAGCCTGCTACGGGGCCTTGGCACAACAACTGCATAGAGTTCTCAACCTTCTCCATTGGCGGCCACGACTGCTGCATCCAGTTCTACCCGGACAGGAAGTCTAATTACCATGATGACGATGATTGCTGCTACAGACGACGATGATTCTATCGCCCTGTTTGGATACTCGAATTGTGCTAGAGGTTAGAGTTAGTTTCTAGCTCATGACTAACTTTAAACTAACTCTAACTTTTAAGGTGTTTGGATGTAAGGGTTAGATTGACAATAAAAATACTGATATAATTAATTGTCTCCTTTAAGGATAGAGAAAAAAGTAATTTTTTAGTGGATTCTACTCAAACTAGTTCTAATTAACAACTCTTGGATGACCTAGTTTTTTTAAGTGGGTTAGATGTAACTAACCTAAACTAACCCTACCTATTTGGAAAATTTAAGGTTAGTTATATTTAAACTAACTCTAACCCATAGATTCAAACAGGACCTATGATGTGATGCGCCGAGTGTTGATGTTCATGGTCACCAGCACTACCACATTTAATACGAATATACGATGCGCCGTAGGACTTTGTTCTTCAGCAACACTACTATGCGAGCTTCCGTCACAACCAGCCACTCCGACTCCAGTTCATGCATATTGCTGGTGCGTGTCTCGCTAGCGCTGCATTGAGTGCAGATCACCACGTGCACAACACCTTTCAAGGAGGTCCGAGCAGAACAGATCCGCGAACCAGCAGGCACCAGCGCTGTCCGTGCCTGAACAGATCCGCGAACAGAGCCGCGCTTGAGATCCTCGCGAGGTGTCATCATTGTCTATACGTCCTACCTCTTGGGCTTTCTTCTTGATGCCAAAGAAAGAAACAAAAAAATAGATCACATAACTTCTGATACTCTGAAAAGATGCAATTATATTCTTATTCCATGCCATTCTAGCGGGCGAGACTCGAGCATGCTCATTGTCTAGGATGCTAACTACTCATAACCTTCATTCGCATGTACGGTGAGTTTGTTCCAGGTCACAGTTTATTCATTCATCGCGCCATCGTCCTAAATGCCCTCTGTCACCCGTGGTCCACAAACGAACAAGGCCTCGTTCGGATGATATGGGAAAGAGGTGGATTGGAGTAGAATGGAGTGTAATCAATCCATAATTGACTTATTATGGATTCAATACCACTTAAACCGTGCCAATACACTGAGAAACATGTAGGAGGCGAACGAGGCCCAAAGGTTTAGGATTTATACATTCGTACGTGTGACAGCCTGACCCAAAAAGAATGGCGGACTAAGCTAGCAAAAGTTATTAATATGATATTTGACAACATTCAATTTTTTCAACGTTAAAGGAATATGTGCTTTACTTTAGATTGCAGTCCATCAGTGCGAGATAATCAGATGAATCTTCTTCAAGATAGACTGCAAATATCCTTGAAGCCAGGTTCTTGCGAAGTTATCAAATATGATGTCCTTACTGATGCTATCTTTGTCGAATTTGTCACATGGAACATGCTGATACCTTTTTTTCTGGCAGCAAATCTCAATAATTAATGTTGAGAGGAAGCAACAAGAGGATTTTTTAAAGAACAATTTGTCCAATGAGATATGATGTTCTTCAAATGTAGAATTATTTTCATAACTATGTACAAAAAATAAAACTGATCATATAGCAATTGTTTCTTTAGTTTCTTTTTACTTGGTAGAAAATAAATGTCTAATTGTAGTCTTGTAGATGCCTAGCCTAATGTTAAGAGTGACTCTATATGCTCTTTTTCTTACACTCAAATGTAAATGTTAATATAGAAATTACTGTTTGTTTTATTTGGTGAACTTAATTTATTGTTTTCTTAAAAGCCCGTTGCTCAACGCATGGGTACTTTGCTAGTAATACTATGAGACTCGGTAGGATACAACTACTTCAGATCAAAGCTTCATAAATTGCCTTTTTTCACTAATAAAATATTTATTTTTTGAGGGGTAATAAAGCAATTAATTATTCTAATTTTTTTCTCGAATATGCAGGAGAGCTACGTATCTTTAAATTAAAGAGAATAGAGATCCGTCTGAAGGACCAAGAAGGCGACCAGAGGGGGGGGGGGTTGAATGGGAGCCAATCAAAATTCTCTAAGAGAACTTGGCCTATATCCCCAAAACAGCCCAAGCCAACCTCCGAACCGATCACCAAGACTACACACGCCAACTAGTGGTGTACTAGCCCTAGGAGTGATCAACCACAGTGAAGAAACACATCAGAAACAAAAAGGAACAAGAAGCGCTGAAAACAGGTCAATTCTGGACTCTCATCGGCAGTGCCGACCACAGCCATCGGTAGTGCCGGTTGGCACCATCGGCAGCGCCGGTCACTCCTATCGGCACCTCGACGCAAGCTCCACGATGGTGCCACATGCACCTCCAATCGCCGCCACCGGTTTTGAGGCCCAAACCGGGAAACCGCCTTGCACGCTTCTGAAAGCATGACTTCTCGACTTTAGCACGTGTCACCTTGTCCCGCGATCCTGTCCACTTGCAAGTCTCTCCCGGTCCCTGTCCATCGGGCCCCCTTGTCACTTGCACCGGCATCCCGTTTGCCTTGACTTGGTCAACACGCCGTCTTCATCATTACCACGGTTTTTGCCTCTCCATGTGTACGGTGTGGATCACCCTTGACTTCACCTGGTATCCCGATCGTCTGGCCCCAAGTCCCCTACTTGTGCCCGATCCTCTAGCCGTTGACCGTCAAGTCGACTCCATTGACCTACACATCATGAGACAAACAAACACATTTCCCAACTCCTGCAACATCTCCAATTCCTCCACCAACTCTGGTCAGTCATAACCATGATATGCAAACCCATGCAATCCTTGGATTCCCGCATTTTAACTCAAACACCAAATCTGCTCAAGTCAATTATTCATCACATAAATTGCAAACCATGGCACATATCCACATGGTTTCTCAATCTCCCCCTTGATGAGTACATTGACAACACCAAATGCACAAAGATTAGAGATTGAAATGTGAAGCCGAATAAGCATATCCAAATGGCCAAAGCCAAGGAAAAGGTGAAAACAAGCCATCGAGCAAGGTAGGGATCACAAAACCAAGAGTTGGCAAGAGAGCGACTTGAGACACGAAGAATGTGAAAATCACAAGAAAATGCTCAAGATCATGATATGCTCCCCCTCCAGTTGTGGTAGGTCTCATGTAATGCAAAATGGATCATATAAGTTTCTTAGCATTATTTGTGCATGATCCCAAAATTTTCTCCCCCTTTGGCTATGAACTCATCAAAGAGGCAAAAGAACAAGCAAACATGCAATGCATGAAAATGCAAACCTAAGGAGCTTCAACAATTATGCAAACAAGCATTTAACTTTGCTAGCCATAAACATAGAGCTATGAAGTGTAAAAGCAATGGCGCACAACCATACAAAGATAAAAAATAGATAGCAAGGCATAAACACCAAGAGCTATACAAGCTAAGAAGAAAGATTGACTAGCTTAGATAGAATCAAATTTTGCTTATCATGAGAAAATCTGCCACCACATGTGTAAGTACTTCCATCCAAGGCAAAACAAGTATCAAGTGAATCAAAAGATACTAGCCAGTCTCAATCTCAACTAAGGCAACAAGCATTCATAGAAAATAAGCTCTATAAACGCTCACATATGCAACAGAGACTCATAAGAAAAGAGAAAAGCATTATTCTTATGTTATCCTCATGTAGCTTCTAATTCATGCGGAGGGTCGCACGACTGGGTACGCCAAACACTCCGAGTCTTTGAAGTATAATGTTTGGATTTATCATTTTTATGTTACTTGTAATCCATGCGGAGGGTCACACGACTGGGTACGGCAAACACACCGAGGCTTCGAAGCACAATCAACTTATTTTGCAACTTAAAAGCATAAGGATGAGCATGCCTTTGCGGCAAAAGGAACAAACGTTCCCACAATGTTCCATCATGAGCTAAACATTTGCAAAGCCACATTTCGCAAACACAAGGTGCCATAGCCAAGACATCCTCTAGACTAGCCTCAATGCAAGTTTCAACAAGGATAAAAGCAATTATACACATGGTGAGCAAGTTTTGGCAAGATTAGATCATAAGGTTCACAAGAAGCTCAGTTTACCTTTAAGATTTGCAAGTTGTTCACATGAGTCTATAACAGGCCATCTAGAAAATCTAAGCATGAGAGATTACCATCACAGCCACACAACTAAGCTCAAGCTCAATCATAGCAATGAGAAATGCAAGAAAGCATAAGAATCAAAGCTCATCTACCAATGCATATATTACATATGAGATGCAATGCATAAAAGGTAAGATACATATATACAAGTGAACACCAACTCCCCCTCAAATGATGCCATAAGGATGACACACACCAAGTTCCCCCCGAAGAAAAGCATGTCTCGAAGCATCTAGGGGCTTGGTGAGGATATCAGCTAGTTGGTTTCTGGTGTCGATGTATTTGAGCTCAACATCCCCCTTCTCAACATTGTCTCTCAGGAAGTGGAATCGCACATTGATGTGTTTGACCTTACCATGCTTGACTTGGTTTTTGGCTAAGCATATGGCACTGGAGTTATCACACATGAGTGGAACACCCTTAAAAGTTAACTCATAGTCTCTCATGGTGGACACAATCCATAGGATTTGTGAGCAGCAGCTATCAGCATCAACATACTCAGCCTGTGTGGTGGATTGGGCAACACTCGACTGCTTACAAGGAGACCAACAGATCAAAGAAGTACCCAAGAAATGGCAAGTACGAGAAGTGCTCTTCCTATCAATTCTACACCCAGCAAAGTCCGCATCCGAATGCCCAATGAAATCAAGAGATGAAGATGCAGAGTACCAAAGACCAAACTGAAGGGTGTATTTGAGATACCTGAAGATGCGCTTGATAGCCTTGCGATGAGTCACCCTTGGGGAAGCCTGAAAGCGAGCACAAAGACACACTGCAAAGTGTATATCGGGTCTTGTCACCGTCAGGTACAAGAGGGAGCCAATCATGCTCCTGTACTCCCATTGATCCACCGCTTCACTGTCTTCATCGAGGTCAAGAGCCGTTGTAGTGGACATTGGTGTAGACAACGGCTTCACATTGACCATGTCAAACTTCTTCAGGAGATCCTTGGTGTACTTGGCTTGATGAATGAACGCGCCTTGCTTGCACTGCTTGATTTGAAGCCCAAGAAAGAAGGTGAGCTCGCCCATCATCGACATCTGAAATTCACTTTCCATAGCTTCAAGAAATCGGGACACAAGAGCATGAGAGGAACCACCAAAGATGATATCATCCACATAAATCTGAACCATTAGAAAGTCATTGCCATGCTTTAGAGTGAACAAGGTTTTCTCAACACACCCCATGACATACCCACGCTCTAGCAAGAAGGTCATAAGCCTAGCATACCATGTCCTAGGTTCTTGCTTTAGCCCGTAAAAAGCCTTCTGAAGCTTGTACACACGGTTTAGGTATTTGTGGTGCTCAAAGCCAAGGGGTTGCCTCACATACACTTCTTCCTCTATGAAACCATTTAGGAAAGCACTCTTGACATCTATTTGATAAAGTCTAATGCCCTTGGAGGCAGCAAATGCAAGCAAGATCTTAATGGCTTCTATGCGAGCAACAGGAGCAAAGGTTTCACCATACTCTAAGCCCTCCACTTGGCTAAAACCCTGAGCAACTAGCCTAGCCTTGTTTCTCACAACCTCACCATCCTTCCCATGTTTGTTTTTGAACACCCACTTGGTTCCTATGACATTGACATTTTTGGGAGGCTCTACAAGGGTCCAGCCTTTGTTTCTCTCAAATTTTTCCAACTCCTCATGCATGGCATTAACCCAATGTTCATCAGATAGTGCATGTCCAACATCTCCGGGTTCAAAGGTTGCAACAAAGAGAGAGTTAGTAAAGCAAGCAAGATGTGCAGACCTTGACCTTGTTGTCCTCTCATAGAGATTACCGATCATCTGTTGAGGTGGATGTTAACGCTGAATCTGGTGAGGAACCTCTCTCTCAGAGTGTACCTCCCCCTCAACCACAGCTGGAGCTTGCTCAACAGCCGCTGAAGTCGATGTAGAAGCTTCTGGACCCTCTGTTGGAGTAGTGGTAGCAGCAGGAACAAGCTCAGATGAGAGATGAAGTGAATCATCATCATCATCATCAAAGCCCTATAGGTCCTCTTCTACAAAGATGCTCTCCTTCATCTCCTTATCACCTGCAGACTCAATCACATTCCTTGCACAAGAGTTTGATTCATCAAAGGTTACATCGTAGGATTCTATGATGGTGTTAGTCTCCAAATTCAAAACTCTATAGGAATGACCATGAAGAGTGTAACCAAGAAAGATGCCATCGGAAGACCTTGACTCAAACTTATCAACATTGCCACACTTGAGAATAAAGCACTTGCAACCAAAGGCACGCAAATGAGAAACCGAGGGCTTTCTCCCAAACCGCAGCTCATACGAAGTCACATTAAGAATTGAGCGCAAGAAAATCCGGTTGGAAACATAGCAAGCAGTGCTAATGGCCTCAGCCCAGAACCGCCTCGGAGTCCTATGCTCATCGAGCATCGTCCGGGCCATCTCCACTAAGGTTCTGTTCTTTCTTTCAACCACGCCATTCTGCCGGGGAACATGAGGTGCTGAAAACTGATGCTCAATACCATGCTCAAGACAAAAAGCATCAAAGGAGGAGTTCTTGAACTTGGTGCCATTATCACTACGAATTGCTCATAATGCACTAGGGAGTTCCTTGAACAACCTCAAAGCTAAGCTCTTAAAGTGATGAAACACTTCATCCTTGCTCTCAAGAAAGTAGACCCAAGAGTAGCGAGAATAGTCATCAACAATCACAAGAACATACCACTTCCCACCCGCCGAACGAACCCGAGAAGGACTAACAGTGTCCATATGAAGCAACTCTCCAGGGCGTTCAGTCATCACCAAATTGATTGGTGGATGAGAAGCGACAATCATGTTCCCATGACGACACGGAGCACAAACCAAATCCTTATCAAATTTGAGCTTAGGCAATCCTCGGATTAAACCTAGGCCACTCAAGCGACATAGCAAGTCAAAGCTCATGTGACCCAGTCTCCTATGCCATTTCCAGAGCTCAAAAGAAGATTGAGCAAACAAGGACTTGTGAGAACCAAAAGAACCAACGAAATCAACCTGAAAAATTCTGCCAATATGAGAAATCCCACAAACCAAGGAACCACTCAAATCAAGAACACAAGAAGCATTCAACTTAAAGCGCACTTCCAAACCAACATCAAGAAGCTGAGAGACAGAGAGGAGATTGTACTTGAGATACTCAACTAATCCAACATCCTTGAGAGTCAAATTTTTATTTACCTATACCGCGCCTCTTGCCTTAACTCTCCCTCTCTTGTCATCTCCAAAGGTCACAAACTCCCGGCACTTCAAGGGAGTGAGGCTGGAGAACCACTTTACATCTCCAGTCATGTGGCGCGAACAACCGGAGTCCATCAACCATTTGTATTCCAAGCCTCCACCTGCTGCCTCGCTTGTGTCGAACTCAGAACCAGAGTCAGTGTCATGGTCATTCTTTGCCATGAAGCAAAGCCTGGTGAAGTCAGCCTTCCTCTTGACTCATGGCTTTTCAACCTCCTCCTCCGATCTTGTAAGGCCTTCGCTTGATGTGAGGTCGACATCGCTCAAGGCGGCAACGCAGGCGCGTGCAATGGCCTTGGTGAACTTCTTGGAGTTCTTGACCTTCTTGTAGAAGTGGTTCTTCTTCTGCTTGAAGTTTTCAGTGTTGTTGTCACGGTACCTAGCCTTCTTCTTCTTCTTTGGACAATCAGCGATGAAGTGTCCTGGGTCATCGCACTCGAAGCAGGTTCTTGAACCACCACCTCTTCTCTCCTTCCGGTTGTTATAGAACCTCCTGAACTTTCTTGTGAGCAAGGATGGCTCCTCGTCAGGAATGCACTCCATCTGTTCATCGGAAGCTGCAACAAGAGAAGACAAAGCAAACTCCAAGGAAGACTTGTCAAGTGAGGGATTAGTTCCATAGGAAGCACAACTGCGATCACCCTTCTGAGAACTAGAATGCAAAGCCATGCTAGAAGCAGGAATAGCAAGATTAGGATGAGATTTCCTAGACAGTTCATGAGATTTCAGCTTGCTATACAGTTGCTCATAGTTCAGGGTATTGAATTCAATAGTTTCTTCTAGAGCAGCAATTTTAACCCCCCAAACATTTTCATCAAGTGAGTACAGCAGTTTCTTAGCTCTATCATTGTCATTGTACACAAGGTTACCACAAGCCCGCAAGTTGCACACAATTGCCTCAAACCTACAAAAGGTGTCATCTAGTGACTCGCCAGGTTTTTGTGCAAAGGTTTGATACTGTCTATTGTAAGAATCCTTACTCATAGACTTGACTTGGTTGGTACCTTCATGGTAAGTACAGATCTTAACCCACATAGCATGAGCAGTGTCATGGTGTGCAACCCTATCATATTCACTCCTACCAAGTGCAGAGAGTAGAATATTGACAGCTTTGGAGTTGTTCTCATACCTAACTAACTCACCAACAGATGCAGTGTTCAGGTTCTGTAGTACAACATACTCCTGCTCAACAATCTCCCAAATTGCACGTCCTTGACTCAGCAGATACGCCTTGGTCCGCGACTTCCAGTAGGAGAAGTCCTCTCCATCGAACATCCACAGCTTAACATCACGCTTCTCCATGTCGCCTTTGGATCACAAAGCTGGCGAATGATTTGGTCGGAGGCGACACACAAATCGATCTGGCTTCAACAACACGTTCTAAACCCTGCAATCGCAGCACGACGTCTCCTCTGGTTATCAACCATCCTAAAATGATTGACCTTGCCGAGAAGGCTAATCCCTGCCTATGAATCAAGAACACAAGCAAGAACAAAGAAGAATGCAACACAATCATAGATGTATTATGAATCTCACGAAGTTGGGGTCTCACAAACCGTGATGACGGCGAAACTGTTATGAACAGAATAATCTAAGCGAAACCCGAACCCTAATGGTGCAGCGGTGGCAGCTGTATATGGAGACCCTAGGGTCGTGCAAGACCCTCTGGATGCGCCCCTAATTGGGCTCAACTATATACAAAGCCCAAAGGCCAAAAACAGGCGACGCAACACCCAAACAGATTCTGGACCACAACACCGAAATAGATTCTGGACCCTCTCTTGTTTTGATGATTCCTGATGACTCCGGATGAATTTTGACATGAGACCGATGGCATTGGAAAGGTCTTCTTCTTATATTTACGTGCATATATGGAACGTCCAAATCCAAGTCTGTATGTGTCCTGGGCATCCATTTTAGTGAAGACTGATCCTGAGCCCTGAAACAGACTCGAAGTCGGTTTTGGTTGGGCCTCCACCTTGGCTTCGATGTCCTTGCTGGCCCTCCACGTCTCCAAGTCCTTCTCCCATTATCTCCTGGTCCTCTCCATGGTTCCTAATTACAATATAATCATTAGGTAGCAAACCATTCTCAAAAATGACATATGATGAAGAACGTAGGAACGAGCTCACCTCTAAATTTAGTCATCGTGCACGAGCTCTAGTCATTGGACCTTGCAAGTCCAGAATTGGAGGAGTGTTGCATATATCCTTAGGAGTGATGTCCTCATCATCCTCACCCTCTTTAAGTGGAGTCGTCCTCAACTCAAGCTCATCCTCTTCTCCCAAGTATGGTTTCAAATCTGAAATGTTAAAAGTAGGACTAACCCCGAACTCGGGAGGCAACTCAAGTTTGTATGTATTATCATTAATCTTCTCAATTATTTTGAAAGGACCATCAGCTCTAGGCATTAATTTAGACTTCCTCAAATCTGGAAATCTATCCTTTCTCAAGTGTAACCATACCAAATCTCCTACATCAAGTTTTACTTCTTTTCTACCTTTACTACCAGCAATTTTATACTTGTCATTCATCTTTTCAATGCTAAGTCTAGTGGTCTTATGAATTTGCAAAATAAATTCAGCACGCTCCTTAGCATCAACATGAACTCTCTCATGAATAGGTAGAGGAAGTATATCAAGTGGAGTACGGGGATCAAAACCATACACTACCTTGAAAGGACTTACCTTGGTAGTAGAATGTGTTGCCCGATTATATGCAAACTCAATATGAGGCAAACATTCTTCCCACTGCTTCAAATTTTTCTTCAAAATAGCTCTCAACATTGTAGCCAAAGTGCGGTTCACCACCTCAATTTGTCCATCAGTTTGTGGGTGACAAGTTGTAGAAAACAACAACTTTGTACCCAACTTATTCCAAAACATGCACCAAAAGTGACTCAAGAATTTTGCATCACGATCTGAAACAATAGTAGAAGGCATACCATGCAAACGTACAATTTCTTTGAAAAAGAGATCAGTAATATAACTAGCATCATCAGTCTTATGACATGGTATAAAATGTGCCATCTTAGAAAATCTATCCACAACAACAAAAATACTATCACTCCCCCTCTTAGTCCTAGGTAGTCCTAAAACAAAGTCCATAGAAATATCCGCCCACGGAATAGAAGGAACAGGAAATGGCATGTATAAACCATGTGGATTCAAGCGAGACTTAGCTTTTTGACATGTAGTGCAGCGAGCAACAAAACGCTCAACATCTTTCCTCATCCTTAGCCAAAAAAAGTGTGTGGCCAAAATATCCTCTGTCTTCTTGGCACCAAAATGACCCATCAATCCACCTCCATGCGCCTCCTGTAACAACAAAAGATGAACGGAACAACCTGGAATACATAGGCGGTTAGCTCTAAACAAGAATCCATCAGTCAACACAAATTTGTTCCATGCATGACCTTCTTTACAATGCAGCAATACATCCTTAAAATCAACATCAGTAGCATATTGTTCTTTAATTGCCTCAAGTCCAAAAATTCTACAATCAAGTTGAGACAATAAAGTATAGCGCCTAGATAAAGCATCAGCGATCACATTATCCTTCCCTTTCTTATGTTTAATAATGTAAGGAAAAGACTCAATAAACTCAATCCATTTAGCATGTCTACGGTTCAAATTACATTGAGAACGAATATACTTAAGTGATTCATGATCAGAATGAATAACAAATTTTTTGGGCAACAAATAATGACGCCACGTCTCTAAACAATGTACAAGTGCATACAATTCCTTATCATACGTGGAGTAATTCAAAACAGGCCTAGTAATTTTCTCACTAAAGTATGCAACATGTTTACTATCTTGCATCAAAACACCACCAATGCATATACCACTAGCATCACATTCAAGCTCAAAAATCTTATCAAAATTAGGTAATTGCAGCAATGTTGCATGTGTAAGTTTATCCTTCAAAGCATCAAAAGACTCATGATGTACCTTACCCCAATGGAAATCAACGCCCTTCTTTGTCAACTCATGCAAAGGTGCAGCAATGGTGCTGAAATCTTTGACAAAGCAGCGGTAGAAACCTACAAGACCAAGAAAACTCCTCACATGTGTGATAGTTTTTGGTATAGGCCAGCTCTTTATGGCTTCAATCTTCGCCTCATCCACCTCAATTCCCTGTGGAGTCACAACATAGATAAGAAAAGAGGCTCGATCCATGCAAAAGGTGCACTTCTCAAAGTTACCAAATAAACGTGCATCTCATAAAGCATAAAAAACAGCACGCAAATGATTTATATGTTCATCTATGGATTTGTTATAAATCAAGATATCATCAAAGTAAACTACCACAAATTTACCAATGAAAGCTCTTAAAACCTCATTCATCAAGCGCATGAAAGTACTAGGTGCATTAATTAAACCAAAAGGCATTACTAACCACTCATATAATCCGAATTTTGTTTTGAAAGCTGTTTTCCATTCATCTCCAAGTTTTATTCTAATTTGATGGTAGCCACTACGCAAATCAATTTTAGTGAAAATTATAGCACCATATAACTCATCAAGCATGTCGTCTAGCCTAGGAATAGGATGATGATACCTAATAGTAATATTATTAATGGCTCTACAATCTACACACATATGCCAAGTACCATCTTTCTTAGGAACCAAAAGTACAGGAACAACACAAGGACTAAGTGATTGACAAACATACCCACGATCCAAAAGGTCTTGAACTTGTCATTGTATCTCCTTAGTCTCCTCAGGGTTGGTCCTATAAGCAGCACGGTTTGGCAAAGTAGCACCCGGAATCAAATCAATTTAATGCTCAATCCCTCTCAAAGGTGGCAATCCCAGGGTATCTCAGCTGGAAAAACATCCTCATACTCCTGCAAAAGGTTAGTGACAGCAGGAGGCAAAGCACTAGAAGCAATATCATCAAGCGAAAACAAAGCTTGTTTGCATATCAAAGCATAGCAAATATCATCAGTATCAGAAATTTCAGCAAGCTTAGATTTTGTTGCAAGACATGAACGACCTTGTAATTTAATTCCAGCATCCTTAGAACTTGAAGAATCATTAACATTACTAGGTGTAGAATCAGAATTAACAGGTTGTTGAATTTCAGGACCTTTATTTTTCAAACTAGCAGCTCTTTCTAAATCAGCTTGTAAAATTTCAGCAGGGGTCATTGGCAACAAAGTAATTTTAGTTCCTTTATGCATAAAAGTGTACTTATTACTTCTACCTTGGTGTACAACATCATTATCAAATTCCCAAGGTCTACCCAATAAAAGTGAACATGCTTTCATGGGTACGACATCACAATCAACTGAATCCACATAAGAACCAATGGAAAAAGGAACTCTGCAAGTTTGTATTACCTTAGCTTTTCCAGAGTCGTTTAACCACTGAATGTTGTACGGATGTGGACGTGGGCGTGTGGTCAAAGCAAGCTTGTTGACCACATCAGAACTCACCAAGTTTTTGCAGCTCCCTCCATCAATGATGACACGTGCTCAGCGGTTCTTGATGATGAAGAAAGTCTGGAACAAGTTGTGGCACTACATCGTCTCGGGCTGATGAACTTGTGTGCTAAGGACATGTTGAACAATAATGTTCAGGTATCCCGTGGTGTCTCCGCCTCCAAGGACGAGGTCACTGCTAGTGGCAGCAACGTCCTCCTACTCATCCTCCACATCGGAGGTGCTCATGTAACTGCCATCGTCTGTCACCACATATGCCCACCTACTTGGACAATCTTTCTACACATGACCAAGTCCATGACAGCGGTGGCACTGAATCCCTGTAGTGCGCCCCGTCAAAGCAACAGAGGAAGCACTACTAGCTGGTACCTGCACAGAAGTTTTACCTGAGCGCGTAGAAGGTGCAGGGGCTGATCTTGGGGCTACAGAAACAACACTGGTTCCCTTGGTACCTGCTAGTGGAGCGACCGGAAAGATGGCCTGGGTAGCCCCAAAGTCCCCGTCGAGCGTGGAGGGTAGGAGTTCCTTGACTTGCTGTACTCCTTAAAAGCCTGGAAAAGTCCCTGTGGTTCTTTCTCTGCAAGCATAGCATACTGGAAACACTGGGTGAGGGTATAATATTCTTTATAATCAAGGATGTCCTGAATTTCTTTTCTTAAACTAGAATAAAAGCGACAAATCTGATCCTCTACTTTTTCCACTACAGCACAACAAATCAAACCCTTCTGAAGCTCACTAAAGTACTCCTGAACAGTTTTATCTCCTTGTTCTAAATGCTGCAGTTTATTACGAATCTCTCTATAAAAAGAAGGAGGAACAAAACGATCACGCATTGCTACCTTAAGTTCTTCCCAAGTAGTAGGCAAATCAGTTTCAGCAGCTAGACCACTCCACCAAACAATAGCAAAGTTCTTAAACTCAGTAGTGGCTTGTCTAACTCTATGTTGTTCAGGAACAAGGTGGCATTCAATTTTTGTTCTACAGTCATCTCCCAATCAAGGTAAACATCACCATCATACTGACCTAAAAACAAAGGAATTGAAAACTTAATTTTAGCATACGGGTCATCTGGAGCATAGTTACCATGTGGACGATGATTGTAGTTATGGAAACCACCCATACCTTGAGTATTATCTTGCAAACGACATCGTAATCGTGCGGTCCTTGTAGCTGACCTATCCATTATGCCATCAGCCTTATACACCGTGTCTTCATCATGGACGTCTTCAACGTTATTGTTGTTGTTATTGGTGTTCGTATCATTGGTTTTGGGAGCAGTCTCCAACGTGACAACCTGATCGGTTAACTTAGAGACCTGCTTCTCCAACCGCTCGATGCTTTCTCCAATGTGAAGCTTGCTGACCGCATCAGTAACGACTCTGGTGATCGTCTCTGCCAAATCACTCTGAGCAGCCTGCAAAGCCTTCTAGAGCTGCTCTTGGCTCATGCACTCAACAAATTGTGAGGGTAAAGCCATCTCTCCATCGTCACTTCCTGCCATGACAAACACCAAAACAGGAAACAAACAGTGAAGGTTATCCATACAAAACAGCTAAGCAGTGGTGCCTCTCAACACAGCAAAAGGAAACTCCTTACAAAGCTCTTGCAAAGTTCTGAAAAGCAAAGCAAAGGATACCAGGGAGGTGTTTTCCACAATTGCAAGGGTCTCAAAAGAACCTATGTGCTGTCCACAAGAAATATGTAGAGCTAGGAAGGCCAAATATATATATGTGAATGTCACAGAAATAAAAAATAGATAGTGAAGCTGAATAAGTGCCCAAGTAACTTGTCCCTAGTTGCTGGTCTAAGTATATCCTAGAACAGTAGTGATAGCAAAGTAAAAACAAGGAGACAAAGGCACACATGCGATAATAGGGGGCTAAGTGCAAAATAGCCAAATCCAGAAATTTCAGGGGGCTAGATGTAGTACTAGTAGAAATCCCAAATTTCTTTTTTTTATTTTATTTTTTTGATATTTTTATCCAACTCACCAACAATGGGGGAGAATCCATGGAAAATTTCAGCTCAAACAGAGGTAGGATGTAGCCTACAGAAAATCTTAAAGTTTCAGAAAACGTCCGGTTTCAACTTGAATCAATTTTTTCTTTATCTTCCCATTTTTTTTGAATTTTTTAACGAGGGCACACAGGGTGTATGCTCAACTTTGAGTCAAGAATCTCCTGTAAACATTTCAGCCAAAACGGACAACCGAGCGAAAAGTTATGCCCGTTTTACCAAAGGGGGGTCGGAGTCGGTTTTCTAGAAACCCGAGTCGGGTTTGGGGTCGGGTTTTGAATCAGGTAGGATTTTTTTTTGGCGGCGTGGAGGCAGCAGAAAGTTGAATTTGTGGGGATTGGTATGGGGTGTTGACGGTGTGTTTAGGGTGGGATTAAGATGGGACTAGGCTAGGTGTGTCGATCAATCAACCCTAGCATAAAAAGCCAACAAAGCAGAGGATGGTGAAGGGGATGGCGGCTAGGGTTGCAAGGGAAACAGTACTAACAATAAAAACACAAACTAAACCAGCGACTAAACAAGAACTAGGGTACAAACTCAACACTATGGACTTAGAAATTGAAATATGCAGAGGCTAAACACGTGGTTATGGGCGGAGGGAAATTTTTTTTGGGCTTTTCTGTGGACGATAGGTTGAACACAAAACAAAATTAACTAAGGGTAGTGCGAACATGATGGTGCACCTGAAGCTCTGATACCACTTGATGTGGACAAGGGTTCCCGATCTTCCGAAAGGTTCTAGATACGTTGATTTGGTCAGAGGCGACACACAAATCGATCCGGCTTCAGAACAGCACATTCTAAACCCTGCAATCGCAGCATGACGTCTCCGCTGGTTATCAACCATCCTAAAATGATTGACCTCACTGAGAAGGCTAATCTCTACCTGCGAATCAAGAACACAAGCAAAAAAAAAGACAAGAATGCAACACAATTATAGATGTTTTATGAATCTCACAAAGTTGGGGTCTCACAAACCATGATGACGATGAAACTGTTATGAACAAAATAATCTAAGAAAAACCCGAACCCTAATGGTGCAGCGGCAGCTGTATATGAAGACCCTAGGGTCGTGCAAGACCCTCTGGACGCGCCCCTAATTGGGCTCAACTAGATACAAAGCCCAAAGGCCAAAAATAGGCGATGCAGCACCGAAACAGATTCTGGACCCTCTCTTGTTTCGACGATTCCTGATGACTCCGGATGAATTTTGACATAAGACCGACGACATTAGAAAGTTCTTCTTCTTATATTTACGTGCATATATGGAACGTCCAAATCCATGTCTGTATGCATCCTGGGCATCCATTTTAGTGAAGACTGATCCTAAGCCCCAAAACAGACTCGAAGTCGGTTTTTGTTAGGCCTCCACCTTGGCTTCCATGTCCTTGCTGGCCCTCCACGTCTCCAAGTCCTTCTCCCATTATCTCCTGGTCCTCTCTATGGTTCCTAATTACAATATAATCATTAGGTAGCAAACCATTCTCAAAAATGACATATGATGAGGAACGTAGGAACGAGCTCACCTCTAAATTTAGTCGTCATGCACGAGCTCGAGTCATTGGACCTTGTAAGTCCAGAATTGGAGGAGTGTTGCATATATCCTTAGGAGTGATGTCCTCATCAGTGAAGGTCAACTAGTGATCAAATCGGGTCTGATACCAATTGAAAGATCGAGAAGGAGACCAGAAGGGGGGGGGGGGGTGAATGGGAGCCAATCAAAATTCTCAAAGAGAACTTGGCCTATATCCCAAAAAGAACCCAAGCCAACCTCCAAACCGATCACCAAGACTACACACATCAACTAGTGGTGTACTAGCCCTAAGAGTGATCAACCACAATAAAGAAACACAGTGAAAAAAAAAAGGGACAAGAAGCGCTCAAGACAGATCAGTTCTGGACTCTCATCGGCAGTGCCGACCATAGCCACCGGCAATGTCGGTTGGCACCATCGGCAGTGCCGGTGCAGGCAGAAAGACTATGAAGCCAATAGACACGATAGATCGGTAGTGCCGGACAATACTATTGTCAGTGGTGGTGCGGTGTCCTGTACCCCATTGGCAGTGCCGGTCTTGGTCGTCGACAGTGCCGATCGACCCCGATAGAATAGCAGAAACTTTCGGGAATTTGGAAAATCTTCTCCAAAACTTAACCAAATGAACTCCAAAGATCTTTGGACCAGTGAATCCTCATCACATCACGACCCTAAGCCTAGAGAATCATCTCAATTGGATCAAGGAATCATCACGAATTTTAGATCTTATGCCAATAACACTAAAAAGGGGAAACTTGAGAAATCCTTCAAATCGAAGGTGCTAGAGCTATTGATTCGGTCAAGGATCCATAGAGGATTGTTCTAGCTCATCCTAGCAACTAGTTTCTCAAGAAATCCTAGCCAAAAACTCGCTCAAAATGAGATCACAAATCACCATGAAAATAGTTCCAAAAATAAGAAAAAGGGAATTTCGGGATTCAAGTGAAGAGGGAAATTTTGAGGACGAAAATACTTCTCATATCATAGAAAGGTGCTTACAAGATCCATAGGTACAAGGCTAGGAAGCCACCCTCTTCCTCCTACTATTTGGAAGAGCAAGAGATGTCTCTCACACACCCTTTCCTCTCCTCTAAAACATGAAATCCTCTCCTAGCACTTTGAATAGAGTCCTAACACAAGGCTAATGGAAAGAGAGACACCTCTCCCACTAGCCACACCTCTCCTTATATAGGCCTAGGGTCTATTGTCCACATGACCACTCTACCCTTGACCTACATAAAACACCCACCTACCACCGGGGGCATAACCGTCCATCTTTTTCCTCATCACCCGAATGTCATCGGACGCTTCACATCTTTGCTTCATCTTGAAGCAAGCTCCGTGACGGTGCCACATGCACCACCAACCACCGCCACCGGTTTTGAGGCACAAACCGGGAAACAGCCTTGCATTCTTCTCAAAGCGTGACTTCTCGATGTCGACGCATGTCACCTTGTACCGCGATCCTGACCACCGGCAAGCCTCTCCCAGTCCCTATCCATCGGGCCCTCTTGTCACTTGCACCGGCATCCTATTTGCCTTGACTTTGTCAACATGTCGTCTTCATCACAAACACGGTTTTGAGGCTCAACCGCGAAACCATCCGTGCTTCTTACCTCTCCACGTGTACGGTGTTGATCACCCTTGACTTCACCCGGCATCTCGATCGTCTGGCCCCAAGTCCCCTACTTGTGCCCGATCCTCTCGCTGTCGACCGCCAAGTCAACTCCACTGACCTACACATCATGAGATAAGCAAACACATTTCCCATCTCCTGCAATATCACCAATATCTCCACCAACTCCTGTTAGTCATAACCATGATATGCAAACCCATGCAATCCCTGAATTCCCGTATTTCAACTCAAACATCAAATCCGCTCACGTCAATTACTCATCACATATATTGCAAACCATGTCACATATCCTCATGGTGGGAGGAAGAGGGTGGCTTCCTAGCCTTGTACCTATGAATCTTGTAAGCACCTTTCAATGATATGAGAAGTATTTTCGTGCTCAAGATTTCCCTCTTCACTTGAATCCCGAAATTCCCTTTTTCCTATTTTTGGAAGCATTTTCGTGGTGATTTTTGATCTCACTTTTGGACAAGTTTTTGGCCCGGATTTCTTGAGAAACATGTTGCTAGGATGAGCTAGGATAATCCTCTATGGATCCTTGATGGAATTATTTGCTCTAGCACCTTCGATTTGAAGGATTTTTCAAGTTTCCCCTTTTTGGTGTTCTTGGCATGAGATCTGAAATTTGTGATGATTTCTTGAGCCAATTGAGTTGATCTCCTAGGATTAGGGTCGTGATGTGATGAGGATTCACTGGTCCAAAAATCGCATTATTTGGAGATCGTTTGATTGAGTTTTGGAGAAGATTTGAGAAGATCCCAAGAGATTTTCTGTTCTGTCGGGGGTCGACCAGCACTGCCGATGACCAGGACCGGCACTACCAATTGGTCCAGTCTATAGGTTCCAGTGTGATACAATCCAGCACTGGCACTGCCGATAGGTGGGACCGATACTGCCGATGACGCGCACCGGCACTGCCGATGCCTACCGGCACTACCGATGGCAGGGATCGGCACTGCCGATGGGAGTTCAGTTCTAAACTGTTGAGGATTACTTCTTCCCTTTTTGTTTCCACTATGGTTCTTTGGTGTGGTTGATCCCTCCTAGGGCTAGTACACCACAAGATGGTGTGTGTAGTCTTTGTGATCGATTTGGAGGTTGGCTTGGGTTGTTTTTGGGATATGGCCAAGTTCTCTTGGATAATTTTATTTGGCTTCCATTCACCCCCCTCTGGTCACCTTCTCGGTCCTTCAATTGGTATCAGATCCGGTTTGATCACTAGTTGACCTTCACCGGCTTTGTGATCCGAAGGCGACATGGAGAAGCGTGCTGTCAAGCTGTGGATGTTCGATGGAGAGGACTTCCCCTACTGGAAGTCATGGACCAAGGCGTATCTGCTAAGTCAAGGATGTGCAATTTGGGAGATTGTTGATCAGGAGTATACTATACCACAAGACCTGAACACTGCTTCTGCAGGTGAGTTTGTCAAGTATGAGAACAACTCCAAAGCTGTCAATATTCTGTTCTCTGCACTTGGTAGGTGTGAACATGATAGGGTTGCACACCTTGACACTGCTCATGCTATTTGGGATAAGCTCTGCACTTACCATGAGGGTACCAACCAGGTCAAGTCTATGCGTAAGGATTCTTACAATAGACAGTACCAAACCTTTGCACAGAAATCGGGCGAGTCACTAGATGACACTTTTCGTAGGTTTGAGGCAATTGTGTGTAACTTGTGGGCTTGTGGTACCCTTGTGTACAATGACAATGATAGAGCTAAGCAACTGCTGTACTCACTTGATGAAAATGTTTGGGGGGTTAAAATTGCTGCTTTAGAAGAAACTGCTGAATTCAATACCCTAAACTGTGAGCTACTATATAGCAAGCTGAAATCTCATGAACTGTCTAGGAAATCTCATCCTAATCTTGCTATTCCTGCTTCTAGCATGGCTTTGCTTTCTAGTTCTCAGAAGGGTGATCACAGTTGTGCTTCTCATGGAACTAACCCCTCACTTGACAAGTCTTCCTTGGAGTTTGCTTTGTCTTCTCTTGTTGCAGCTTCCAATGAACAGATGGAGTGCATTCCTGATGAGGAGCTGTCCTTGCTCACAAGGAAGTTCAGGAAGTTCTACAAGAATCGGAAGGAGAGAAGAGGAGGTGGTTCAAGAACCTGCTTCGAGTGCGGTGACCCGGGACACATCATCGCTGATTGTCCCAAGAGGAAGAAGAAGGCCGGGTACCACGACAACAACACTGAAGACTTCAAGCACAAGAAGAACCGCTTCTACAACAAGGGCAAGAAGTCCAAGAAGTTCGCCAAGGCCATTGCACACGCCTGCGTTGCCGGCTTGAGCGATGTCGACCTCACATCAAGCGAAGGCCTTACAAGCTCAGAGGAGGAGGTTGAAAAGCCACGAGTCAAGAGGAAGGATGACTTCACGGGGCTTTGCTTCATGACAAAGAACGACCACGACACCGACTCTGGATCCGACTCTGATACAAGCGAGGTACCTCCCACTCTCGATGAGCTCTCTTCTGAACTTGATCATTTGCGCGATATTCTGCTCATGCAAGATGATAAGCTTCGCAGTGCTGTTCGTGAGTGTAGAGAGCTTAAGTCTATGTTGGAGAGTGCTGATTTTGAAATTGCTTCGCTTAGGTCCAAGCTTGCTCGTGAGGACATTGTTGTTGAGTGTGAGTCTTGTCATGTTGTGATGAGTGATCTTGCACAGAGGGAGAGTGTGCATGCTCAAGTTGCCAGTTAGCTTGAGAGTGCCCTCAAGGAGCTTGATGAGTTCAAAGCTAGACCAACTCTTTTGGGTGCATGTCAGAAGTGCCCCAAGCTCACAGATGAGTTGGAAGCTCAGTCCCTCAAAGTCAAAGAGCTTGAGTCCAAGTTGCTTCATGAGACTCGCTCTAAGGTCCTTCCACCACCCTGTGAGGTGTGTCTCTCTCTTAAGGACAAGCTTGTAATCACTAGGGAGGAAAACAAAGCCCTAGTTTAGGAAAATGACTATCTTGTGTCTAGGCTCCAGAGAACCCTAGTGAGTGAAGAGAAGATTGAGAGTTATTTGGCAAGAGTGAAGGAGAGTGCTTCTAGATCAACCTATAACATGGGTTTGGGATTTGAGAGGTGTGACAAGGAGAGTGAGAATGTGGGTATGTTTGTACCTAGCTCCAGCTACAAGGATGAGGAAAACACCATTAAACCCACTGACACATACTATCCACCCAATCCAAAACCCTCCTTCAACCCAAAGCAAATAGAGAAGCCAAAACCCAAACCTGCAATGCAAACCAAGCCTAATGTGGCGCCCTTTCCCGGAGGATCGAGGTCCCGACGGTGCTGATAACGTAGACAGTTGATAATACAACATTGGTTCAAATTTAAATTAATATTACATCAATTGGTCATCAGAGTGCAGCGGAATATTACAAGTTCATAATGTTTTGAAACACAGCGGAAGCAATTACGATAAAGCTACGAGCTTGATGGTACAGCATAGTAATGGTTCATGCCCGAAGAACCATCACTCTAGCATCACACCTCATCAGTGCGGCGGGAAGTCAGACTCCCAGTGGGCAGTCCCACCCTCAGGGACTTGCATGTCCCAGGGCAGCATATCTACAGGCAATTTTACTTCTTTATTACCTGAAAACAACAGTGGCACAAAGCCTAAGTACTAATTACTCAGCAAGTCTTACCCGTCGGACGTCTAGACATGCAATGGCTCTAATAGGTGGCTCGTTTGGAAAGACTCGCACTAAGCAACCTATTAGTTCTATCAAGTTTCATTTCTCAAATTAACTGGGTAGATCAGAAATGTAACTTTAGTTGCAACAACAAGATAATAGTGCAATGCATAAAGTAAGTGCATCATAAGAGCAATAATTGCAACATCAATGATAAACATCATAGTTAATTTCCAATACCAGGTTCAACTACATGACGATGCAATGACCAAGTGGTACTCATTACTGTGAGGGACAGCAATTGCAATTGATTTACACCAGCTGGGATAACCAGAGATACACAACACATACGCACCGGTTAAGGTCGTATATGGCAAGTTTTTGCAAGGACAAAAAACAACCTGGTCCGGGTCCAGTCTCAGCGAGTGGGCATGCCGTTCTGCCAACAGTACTTCACGGTATGAACCGCCCACTCCAGCAGCAGAAGGGTCAACAACCACTGTACTAGGTACCGTCCTCATTGTCGCGCCAGTGCTACATCAGTTTACTAGTGCCTATAGACTAGCATGTATTGGGTACTGTTCAATACTTGACCAAGGGGCCGACCACGGACGGGTCCTAGGTTCGACAAGGCAGGGCTACCGCAGTCAACACCCATGTATTACTGCAACCTACACATGCATCTTACCTGCCCAGTCATAATAGTAAAATAACTTCTTTTTAGTTTTCCGTTCCAGTGGTCAAGTTCATTTCTTAGAAATGATATCTATCAGGTCTAGCAATTACTAAGCATAGTGATACAGTACCGATACTACCAAAGTTCTAATGATAGTGGCGTAGGTCATTTGGGTATCATGCAAGTGGGTTCCAATCAACTCCTATGACCTAATGCAACAATGATTACAGACACTAGTAATATTGAAAACTAGCAACTTTATAAAAGGGCGAATGTAAACCGGGACTTGCCCGGATCGATGTTAGTGCTAGCAACTACAACGTCTTGCTCTTGGGGATCAAGGTCCTTCTATAGATCCTCTTCTTCCTGCTCCGGCTTGTTGTTGCCTATATGATATAATTGAATTGTCGGTATTATCAAAATACCATAGAATGCAATGATATGATGCTGAACATCTTCAAATATTGATTATTATTATATTCTCGAAGCCATATGCTTCAATGTTCTCGAAGCCATATGCTTCAAAGAAACAAATTAGAGTTTCATTATTTTATGTGTGTTAATCATTTATTTTGGGTTGTTATAGTCTTTCAGAATAAATAAGCAATTGCAATAGTAATCAATTGATTCTGATCTTGAGTGATTTATCATGAATAGGGACATAGATGAATTGTATTTTTACCAATTTACAGCCTCTGGATATAATTATTCTAATTACTAGCATTTATTAAAGTAAAATAGTGGTATGAGCAATTAATTGAATTTAATTAAGTAAACTTAGGTTTCTAGACTTGTGTGAATTACTGGGCACAGAGGCTTGTGTGAGTGATTTTTGTGCCAAGTGGCAGGGGCCAATTATTTATAAAATAATTACTAGAATTAATTTAATTGAACACACTAAATAATTTTCAGAGATTAAAATAATTCATATTTTGCCAGACGAAAATTCAATTTGGATCATTTGTATAAGAATTCCGCATAAGGTAAATATGCATCCCAATTACCACCATGAGTTAAAATACATGCTCTAAGCATATCTTCCAAAATTTGATTGACACGCTCAGTTTGTCCATCCGTGGTGGCATGGTAAGCAGAACTCCGGATCAGCTTGGTACCCAAAGATGCATGCAGTTGTTCCCAAAAACGAGCAACAAACTGTGAGCCATGATCTGTAACAATGGTCTTGGGCACTCCATGGAGACATAGAATTCTGGCTATGTATAGCTCTACATATTGTCGTACATTATGTCTATTGTTGACTGGCAGGAAGTAGGCAGATTTGGTGAGTCTGTCCACAATGATCCAAATTGAATCATGCTTTCGAGAAGTGAGAGGGAGACCAACAATAAATCCATGCTGATGTCTTCCTATTTCCAAGCGGGGATACTCAATGGTTGAAGTAATCCGGCCTATTTCAAATGATTAGCCTTAACCCTCTGACACGTATCGCATTCCGCGATATACCGAGCAATTTCTTGCTTCATCCTTGTCCACCAGAAATTCTTCTTCAAGTCTTGGTACATTTTATTACTATCCGGATGGATAGAATATTTGGAGTGGTGTGCTTCATCCAAGATCTTTCGTCGAAGTTCAAAGTCCTTTGGTACTACTAAACGGTTATTGAACCATAGAGTACCATTCGAGTCTTGGGTGAAGCATTTTGCTTTGCCATCCTTAATGTTTTGTCTGATATGATTCATACCAATGTCATTTTTCTATGCAGCAACGATTTCTTCATGGATGGTAGAATGCACACTTAGGTTGCTAACCACTACAACAGGTAAAATGTGAAAGCTGGGTTCCGAATTAGTTTCATGGTCAATTCGGTCCTGAACTTCCAGTTCTAAGTTGTTGCAATGGACCTTTCTGCCTAACGCATCGGTGACTATATTAGCCTTGCCTGGATGATAATGAATCTCCAGGTTATAATCCTTAATCAGTTCTAGCCACTGACGCTGCCTCATGTTTAGATCAGTCTAGGTGAATATATATTTCAAGCTCTTATGGTTTGTGTAGATGTGGCACTAAGTTGCCGAGCAAATAATGCCTCCATATTTTTAGTGCAAGTACAACTACAGCTAGCTTCAAATTATGAGTTGGATAGTGCTCTTCATGCTTCCTTAACTGTTGAGATGCATAGGCTATGACACGACCTTCTTGCATGAGTACACACCCAAGTCCTGTCCCAGACGCATCATAATATACGTCGAACGACTTGGTGATGTCGGGTTGAGCCAGTACCGGGGCAGTTGTCAATAGTTTCTTCAACGTTTGAAGTGCTTCTTCACAATTGCTGTTCCAATTAAACTTTTTCTCCATTTTCAGCAGCTCCGTGATGGATTTGGTAAGCCGAGAAAAATTTGGTATGAACCTACGATAATATCCGGCTAGCCCGAGGAAACTGTGCACTTGGTGAACTATTTTTGGTGGCTTCCAATCTAGCACGTCTTGAACTTTGCTAGGGTCTACCGAGATTCCTTCTGCAGATACTATGTGACCAAGGAATGGCACACGGTCCAACCAAAATTCACACTTGCTAAATTTTGCATACAACTGGTGATCTCGTAGACGTTGAAGAACAATGCGAAGATGTTCAGCATGCTCTTCCCTGGACTTAGAATAGACGTGGATGTCGTCAATGAATACTATCACAAATTTGTCCAACTCTGGCATGAATACCGAATTCATGGGATACATGAAATGAGCTGGGGCGTTTGTCAATCCGAATGACATTACTAGATACTGAAATAATCCGTATCTAGTAGAAAAGGCGGTTTTCGGAATATCTTCTGCTCTGATTTTGATTTGATGATAACCCGAACGGAGGTCAATTTTTGAAAATACCTTAGCACCAACCAATTGATCAAAAAGGATATCAATTCGTGATAACTGGTATTTATTCTTGATAGTCAACAATGAGACGTAGAGATTTGTCCTTCTTCTTCACAAAAATAGTAGGGCAGCCCCAAGGTGAAGTGCTTGGGCGAATGAATCCCTTTTCCAATAACTCATTCAACTGCTTTTTCAATTCGGCCAACTCATTCGGGGCCATCTTGTAGGGTCGATGAGATATTAGAGAAGTTCCTGGCTGTAGCTCTATCTTAAATTCCACTTCACGGTCAGGTGGTAGGCCAGAGATATCTTCGGGGAATACGTCCGGATACTCGCAAACAACGGGGATGTTCTCGAGTGACTGCCCTTCCAAGTGATGGACAATCAGGGCTTTTGATGAATTGATGTTTAGAGAAAGTGTGTCCTCTCCATGCAAAGGGGAGTTGAGGTGAACGATACGGGGCTCGATGTCTAGCATGGCTCTATGGGTTTTCATCCAGAACATGCCCAAGATCAAGTCAATCCCCTGGTGGCTAAGCATGATAAAATCCGTGGGGTAGATTTTCTTGTTTATTTCCAAAGGGGCTTTGCATACTATTAGATTGGCACTAATTTGCCTAGCGGGGGAACGAATTATGTAGCATCTTTCTATAGTCTGGGGTTGAAGATTAAGTTTTTGCACACACGCTTGGCTAATGAAATTATGCGTAGCACCAGAATCAAAAAGCGCAAGGACAGGCTGGCGATAGAGCGAGAGCGTACCGGTCAGCACGGGTTCGCCCTGAGGGATATCTTCCGCATTGGTGTAGTTCACTTGGGCACCACGTGATGGTGCATTCATATTCCTGCTCTGGTTCTGGTGCTGGTTGTTATTGTTGTTGTTGTTGCACCTTGGTGTAGTGCAGTTCTTTGCGAAGTGGCTGGTACAATCACAATTGTAGCAAGGGTAGATGCCTCCACGATCAGCAGGCAATGGGGCACGAGCACTCGGGCTCCCTTGTTGTTGATACGGTGCACGATGCTGAATGTTCTGCTGTTGATAAGGTGCACGAGGTGGAAAGTTCTGCTGCGGTGATGATCTTGAGTAGTTCGGGCCAAATCGTCACTGAAACTGTTGCTGCGGTGCTGCTCGGAAACGTTGTCCGGTGGGTGAAGTATATATCAGGCGATGCTTCGCCTGCGGGGCAGCAGAGGCAGTAGCAGGGGCCTTTCTCTTGCGGTCTTCTTCTTCAACTTGGCACATAGCACCTTCCTGGACAATAGCAGCATTGACCAGATCATTGTATGTGCCAGTCGTCTGCCAAGTCAGACATTCCTTGAGCGTGGCATTCATCCCATGCAAGAATGCGTATCTCTTCTTTTCCTCAGTATTAACATACTCTGCGGCGTACTAAGCGAGATGATTGAAAGCTTCAGAATATTGGAGGACATTCCTCCCTCCTTGTTTTAGATCTATAAATTCCTAGAACTTTCTCTACATGAGACCAATGGGGATGAAATGAGCATGAAAAGCAGCCTTGAAGTCATTCCATTCCATGCGACGTCCAGCGGGCAGAGAAGCTTCATTGTTGGCCCACTAGGCACTAGCAGAGCCATGGAGTTGTTGGGCGGTGAATAGCACCTTCTGGTGCTCGGTGCACTCCGGCAGACCGAACTTAGACTCGATCTGGTGCAACCAGTGGTCGGCGTCCAGTGGTTCTTTGGCACGCTCGAAGGTGGGTGGATGGGTACCCAGGAATTCTGAGTAAGTGCTCTGACAGGGCTGGTTGTTTGCGGTTGTTGTGGTTATCTCCACGTCCAGCCAGGTGAGTCGTGATGTCGACCAACCGACGGAGCAGCTCGGAGTCATTCTGCTGCCTATTGAGTCCAGCGGCCAGGACTTCAGCCAAGGAAGGCTCAGCATTCGCTCCTTGCTGAGAGCTCTCTGGATCTTCCTGGTTCCGAGTTTGCACCATGCTGCAATTTATACGGTTGCACATTAGTTGGTTCTTATAACATTCCATAAAATCACATGCACAAAATGTAAATTTGCAAGTGGTACGATAAATTCTTAGAATGACATCCATCTTCATTGATTCAATCCAGTCTGCATGGCTGTTAAGGACATCATCACACGGTTCCTTGCATATATGTGCCGTCGCCTAGTTACGGTATTGCGGACACAACATACAAGACTCACACTTTTACATCGAAGTAGGGATACATATACTACACGACCATACATAGGGGTAGCGAATCATCTACTCCTGGCCTAAGTCTTCTGGCTCTTCCGGTTCTTCCTATTCCATAGGTTCTCCTGGTTCCTCCAGATCCATCATTTCATCGTCATCAACACCGGCAGGTGCCATCTCCACATCGTCTTGTTCTCCAGACTCTATGAAGATCTCATCCCAGTTCTCTTCAATAGGAAGATGGGCAGCCTTGAATGCGTTCAGGTCATCTTGAGCCTCAATCATGTCATGCTCAAAATCCGCTGCATCCTGTAAGGCTTGGTCGCGTTCTTCTAGAATCGCTTCTCTCTCTTCATTTTTGGCTTGGATTTGCTGGTTCAGTTCTGCAATTTCTTTATCTTTAGCTTGTTTTTCGACCTCAGAAAGTCATAGTGCAGAATGGAACACATCCAATTGCTGGCACTAGTTTGTGCACAAAGCGAACGTGGACAGACCATAATACTCTATTATGGTAGCATAGGATCATGATGGCGGTGGTTTGGATCAAAGATAAAATCCACACGCCTCATCCATTCGAAATCCGTCACATCATTAATGGGTAGCAAGGCAATGGGTGTTCCAGCCACATCATGCTTGTGGTCTTCACAGAACCGATTAAGTGCCTTGAATGCAGCTACATTCCAGGTGGAAGGCAGATCGGTCCCGGTGACACTAAGGGTCCAAGATTCCCATGCGGGGATGATGGAGTAATTGGCGGGAACCGCCACATGGATGATACATGAGGGGACTCCATGCTCCTGGAATTCCTTGCCAATATAGGTGGGAGGAATGGAATATCCGAATATCTAGAGAACTCTCCAAAAACAGGTGAACCATCCCTGTGAACTCCAGGCCATCAGTAATTTCCCAACCTTGTGGTGGTTATTCATTGTTTTGAGCCATCTACAAAGAAAGTACTTTGGTTGAGTCAATGAGTATGATTAACTTTGTTGTAACAACAATAGCTACTAATGGAACATCCAATGCACAACGCAAATCATCATAGTTCCCATACAGGACTCAGAATATGTAGCCCTCAAGTTACAAAAACATCTCACGCATGAACCCCAAAATACAACAACCTCGCGTGGTTTGACAAAAGTTACCTACCCACTGATCTTGACTACCGAGACTAGGCTAGTCTACCCTCATCCTCCTGGGTCCTGCCTCGGGCGGGTGCCTCGTAGTCCATGTCAGACTCCTCGTCCATATCCTCTTGCGGGTCCTCCTCCTCCGGTACTGCCGGTGGTGCAAGGGCTGCCTCAAGCTACTGCTACAGGCCCTGGTTCTCCTGGGCCAGGGTCTCCAAATCCTCTCCCATAAGCTCCATCTCATGCTGTGCAGCCGTCAACTGATGCTGCAGATGCTTGTTGTGGTTGGCGTGCTGCTTCATAATCACGCCACGTCTATCCACCTCCTGCGTGAGGGTGTCGCGCTGTCCAGTCACCTCAGTAACGCGAGTCTCACTCGCCTCAAGAGCAGTGGTCAGCCGCTGAATCTCTCTCTGCTGTGCGTCAACCTGTGTCTGCAGGTCATTCCTCTGCACCCAAACCTGCTCGGCCTCAGCCAGTATGATACTGTTGTGGCTGCTAGCCTCGTCATCCAAGTTGAGGAGGTACTCGGAGTAGTAGGACACACGGTGGTACCCTGCGTGGTATGTCGGGTAGTCATCGCGGCCAATGCGCCTCACACGCCTCTGCCAGATCGGGTTGGCCTCATGCCAGATGGGAATCATCTCAAATGGAGTCCCGAAGAGCGCTGTTGTGTGGCGCCGATAGAAGTGGGTGAGAGCCCTGTGGGCGACTCTCTCCAAGCCCTCACAGAGGCTCCCACAAGTCGCCGTGCTCTCCATACCTGCCATGTCGAGGTTGCGCGCGTGGGTGGGCACGCTGATGTGCACCTCAACAAGAGTCATACCATGATGACGGATCTCGTGGCCCTTGTAGGAGGGCGGCTCATCGTAGCCCAACAAGCGTAAGAGATCCCACAACAGTGTAGGAAAGCCACGGTGGTGGAGTCTGGTGGTGTAGCGCCATCCGTCATGCGAAAGCTCCTCAAAACCGTGGTCACCCATCTGGAACATAAACCCAATGGTGAGTACAATGTTCCATGAGTAACAATGCATTTCATATATAGTGCTATGAAATACAGAAACAAGATTTTTGTTCACATTTTCCAGCCTCAAGGGTCAATAATACGGCAATGGGTCTCAAAACAAATTCAGTTTCAGATTGACATAGGCTTAGTGTTTTGGCTCTACTGGACAGGGGAGAACTGGAAAGATGGTGAAACCTATTCAAGATGAAAACAGACTTCTAGGGCTTTCCAGATTGTATTTAAACACCTAAAAATCAGAAGTATATCTTTAGTTATGAATTTTTGAAGTTGGCAACTAAAAACAGGACAAATTCTTGTTAACCTTGTTATTCAGAATTTTATACTTATTATGTTTAGAAAATTTTTATTCAGAGGTTGGTGAGCAAGGAGAGAACCAAATTTTAGTTTAGTTGTAATGGGATGCATAATGCAAAAACCTTCATTTTATTAACCTATCGTTCCTCACAACACAACACCTAACTTGCCGAGACTTAGCGGCACGGATATTTGGTGACGACCCGCACTCAGCACGTAAGTCATTCTAAAGGTTATACTAACAGCGTTAGCATACCTGCAAAAGATTCATTGTAGAAACAATACATCAAATTCAAAAGAAACTATGAAAAAGAAGCACAGTTATACTAGTAACGATCCATGGAAGAAGGATCGCCCCGTGATAAGTCACGAGCCAACAGTGTCTCGTATCCGCCTACGAGCATAGACACCGATATCACGCGTGTCGGTTAAGCACGCACGTACCTTCGTTTGAAGAAGCCGTAGATACAATAATATAAACAATCATAACCCAGGTTAGCTTTGTCACCACCCTACTATCTATAGGGGCAATACTAACGTATCCTCACTCACAACGTCGTGGTTTTCAAAAATACGATTTATTTATTGTATTATTATGGACCACGGCTCTGATACCAGCTGTGGTGCCCCTTCCCGGAGGATCGAGGTCCCGACGGTGCTGATAAAGCAGACACTTGATAATACAACTGTTCAAATTTAAATTTAATATTACATCAATTGGTCATCAGAGTGCAGCGGAATATTACAAGTTCATAATGTTTTGAAACACAGCGGAAGCAATTACGATAAAGCTACGAGCTCGACGGTACAACATAGTAATGGTTCATGCCCGAAGAACCATCACTCTATCATCACACATCATCACTGCGGCGGGAAGTCGGACTCCCAGTGGGCAGTCCAACCCTTAGGGACTTGCATGTCCCAGGGCAGCACATCTACAGGCAATTCTACTTCTTTATTACCTGAGAACAACAGTGGCACAAAGCCTGAGTACTAATTACTCAACAAGTCTTACCCATCGGACGTCTAGACATGCAATGGCTCTAATAGGTGGCTCGTTTGGAAAGACTCGCACTAAGCAACCTATTAGTTCTATCAAGTTTCATTTCTCAAATTAATTGGGTAGAGCAGAAATGTAACTTTAGTTGCAATAACAAGATAATAGAGCAATACATAAAGTAAGTGCATCATAAGAGCAATCATTGCAACATCAACGAGAAACATCATAGTTAATTTCCAATACTAGGTTCAACTACATGACGACGCAATGACCAAGTGGTACTCATTACTGCGAGGGACAGCAATTGCAATTGATTTACACCAGCTGGGATAACCCGAGATACACGACACATATGCACCGGTTAAGGTCGTATATGGCAACATTTCGCAAGGACGAAAAACAACTTGGTCCGGGTCCAGTCTCAGCGAGTGGGCATGCCGTTCTGCCAACAGTACTTCACGGTATGAACTGCCCACTCCAGCAGCAGAAGGGTCAACGACCACTGTACTAGGTACCATCCTCATTGCCGCGCCAGTGCTATATCAGTTTACTAGTGCCCATAGACTAGCATGTATTCGGTACTGTTCAATACTTGACCTAGGGGCCGACCACGAACGGGTCCTAGGTTCGACAAGGCAGGGCTACCGCAGTCAACACCCATGTATTGCTGCAACCTATACATGCATCTTCCCTGCCCGGTCATAACAGTAAAATAACTTCTTTTTAGGTTCCCGTTCCAGTGGTCAAGTTCATTTCTTAGTAATGATATCTACCGCGTCTAGAAATTACTAAGCATAGCGACACAGTACCGATACTACCAAAGTTCTAATGACAGTGGCGTAGGTCATTTGGGTATCATGCAAGTGGGTTCCAATCAACTCCTATGACCTAATGCAACAATGATTACAGACACTTATAATATTGAAAACTAGCAACTTTATAAAAGGGCGAATGTAAATAGGGGCTTGCCTGGATTGATGTTAGTGCTAGCAACTACAACGTCTTGCTCTTGGGGATCAAGGTCCTTTTGTAGATCCTCTTCTTCCTGTTCCGGGTTGTTACTACCTATATGATAGAATTGAATTGTCGGTATTATCAAAATACCGTAGAATGCAATGATATGATGCTCAACATCTTCAAATGTTGATTATTGTTATGTTCTCAAAGCCATATGCTTCAATGTTCTCGAAGCCATATGCTTCAAAGAAACAAATTAGAGTTTCATTATTTTATGTGTGTTAATCATTTATTTAGGGTTGTTATAGTCTTTTAGAATAAATAAGCAATTGCAATAGTAACCAATCGATTCTGATCTTGAGTGATTTATCATGAACAGGGACATAGATGAATTGTATTTTTACCAATTTACAGCCTCTGGATATAATTATTCTAACCACTAGCATTTATTAAAGTAAAATAGTGGTATGAGCAATTAATTGAATTTAATTAAGTAAACTTAGGTTTCTGGACTTGTGTGAATTACTGGGCACAGAGGCTTGTGTGAGTGATTTTTGTGCCAAGTGGCAAGGGCCAATTAATTATAAAATAATTATTCGAATTAATTTAATTAAACAAACTAAATAATTTCCAGAGCTTAAAATAATTCATATTTTACGAGACGAAGATAATTATGTATTTACTAAGCGTGCCAAAAATCAAGATTTAATTCCATTCCTAGAGTTCCTAGTGAATTAATTTGTGTTCTCACAATTTAATGAATTAACAAAAATACATGAACAGAGGCTAAGATTTATCATTTTACTTAGAGCTCTTCAAGGTGAACCTAACAAATTTTGTTTGGGCTTCATTGGAGTTAAATTCGATTTACTAGGAGTTTTCAAAGTTTTATGCATTTTTCTGGAATTTCCTGGGTATTTCTGGTTCTAACTAATGACACGTCAGTGCCACGCATGGCCACATCAGCGACACATAGGTGCCATGCAGGATGCTAGTAGGACTGCCAGTAGGCGCGCCGGAACAGAGGCTGGTCTCGTCGGAGGGCTCGCCGACGGGCGCTACGTGGGAAGAAAGCTCGCCGCGGGAGCAAATAAATGACGTGCGCAACGAGGCGAAGGGTATGGAGGGGTTCGCAAGGTGTGGTTCTCACCGAAAGTTGGTCGGCGATGAGAGGTGGCGGAAAGGCGATGTTCGACAGTGTCGCGGAGGGGGCCTGGGGCACGAAATCGGTCGGGGTTGGCTCCTACAGCTTCACGGGAAGGTGGAGAACGTCGGTGTCGAGTCGGCTTGCTTCGAGAAAAGCCTGAGATGGGAGCTCGTCGTGGAGCGGCTTCGGATTTTGGCGGAGCAGAGACGACGGCGGGGATCAGTAGCTATGCCGGTGATCTCGCGATGGGAACAAGGAAAAGAGGGGTAAGAGAAACGTGGGAGGAAGTTGCGCACGTGGGAAGAAAGGAAAAAAAGGCCGAGCCTCACCTAATTTGGCGTATTTGAAGTCGGCGCCATTGGGTTCGACCGGGAGCACGATTCGGATTTTTCCCAAATCAACTCGAATTCGATCGAGTGCTTGCTGATTGAAGAGTACAGAAAGTAGGAGAGGGTTCGTGCGAATCTATTTGGCTCTGGACTCGGCTGGGGGTGTGGGAGTAGTGGCAATGTGAGCTTAAGCTCGGGTTCCGTAATGGCGGGGGAAGCAGAGCATAGAGAGCGGAAATGAGAGAGAGAAAAGAGGGGGAGAGCGAGGGCAATGTACTCATGAGCTTGCGGTGCGGGTTTAGGTGGAGCAGAGGTCCAGGAAGTGAGTGGGGAAGGAAAAAGGGAGGAGCTGCGGGGATTGAATGCTTGCCGTGTGGCTCGGTGGAGTGCAGAAAGGAGAAGGGAGAAGCGGAGGCTGTTGGGCGGGCGCACGGCTGAGGCAGAAGGATGGGACAGGGCGGAGGCAGAGAGGGGTCAACGACGACTGTAGCACGTGCGGTCCCGAGGTGGGGTGAAGGCAGGCCATGGCATGCGCCGGCGATGGAGTCGGCAGGCTCTACGCCTGTGGGAGGGTGAAGAAAGGAATTTTTACACTGCGCCCCCTGATCTTTCAAGATCCTCAAAAAAAGGTCCCTCGTCAAACTAGTTTCTTAATAAATCAAAATAAAATAGCTAGAGATTTCCTAAAATGGTGAAAATTGGTGGACTGACTATTTAAATGGTGGGACACACTCTGGTAAATTTTATTTGAAATTTCCATAACCATATTTTTAGATTTTATTAAATGCATTAATTAGTTACTTAAGAATCAATTAATTAATTAAGGGTCTTGCCAAGCAGATAAAATGCCCAATAAATTCCTATTATTTTATTTCATTATTACCAAATTGATGATGAATTTATTTGGCATGAGTTGTATTGAATTTCTTAAGTTGTTTCAATTACTTGGTTACAGTGTATTTATTTGCCTAGAATTAAATTAATAGATAGGCTCTATCATTTTATGTCATCATTTCCATGATTTGTACTCCTCATTTTTGCTAAGTTAAGATGAGACACCTGGGGTGTCACACCTAATCCTAAGGGTGTCTACATTTGCATGTTTTGTGGTCGTAAGGGCCACTTGGATGAATTCTGTTATAGGCGTAAGAGGATTGAAAGGAAGCAAGCTGAGTTGACTAGGGATGCTTTTTATGATGATTTTGTTGACTTTCAGCCTCACTCTTTTTCTCGTGCCTATTATGGACAGGGTCATTCCTTATATGGCTTTGATTCACGAAATAGAGGCTTTGCGCGGCAGCGCTTTGGCGCCCCATGTTTTTGCCATCGTGGTGAGCGTCACTCGCGTGGATTTGTCTTTCACACAGATGATTTCTATCCCCACAACTCAAGGTTTGAGTTGAGATGCTTTGACAGGCCACGTTTTCCCCATCGTGGTTCTCGTCCCATGCGTTCGAATGATAAAGTGCAAAGAACTATGATGACTACTACCGGTCATATGGTTAAGTGCTGGATTCCCAAATGCTTTTTGACTAACCCCAGCACTGAGCCATCGACTTTTACTTCTCGTTCTTTGTAGGCAGCATGTGGAGGATTGGAGAATAAGTGGTAGATGGATTCCGGGTGTTCGCGCCACATGACCAGAAATGCAAAGTGGTTCTCCAGCCTCACTCCCTTGAAGCGTCGAGAGTATGTGACCTTTGGAGATGACAAGAGAGGAAGAGTGAAGGGAAGGGGCACGGTAAAGGTAAATGAGAACTTCACTCTCAATGATGTTGGTTTGGTTGAGTTTCTCAAGTACAATCTCCTCTCTGTCTCTCAGCTTCTTGATGTTGGTTTGGAAGTGCGCTTTAAGTCAGATGCTTCTTGTGTTCTTGATTCAAGTGGCTCCATGGTTTGTGGGATTTCTCGCATTGGCAGAGTTTTTCAGGCTGATTTTGGTGGTTCTCCTGGTTCTCACAAGTGCTTGTTTGCTCAATCTTCTTCTGAGCTCTGGAAATGGCATAGGAGACTGGGTCACATGAGCTTTGACTTGTTATGTCGCTTGAGTGGCCTAAGTTTGATCCGAGGATTGCCTAAGCTCAAATTTGATAAGGATTTGGTTTGTGCTCCTTGTCGTCATGGGAAAATGATTGCCGCTTCTCATCCACCAATCAATTTGGTGATGACTGAACGCCCTCGAGAGTTGCTTCACATGGACACTGTTGGTCCTTCTCGGGTTCGTTCGGCGGGTGGGAAGTGGTATGTTCTTGTGATTGTTGATGACTACTCTCGCTACTCTTGGGTCTACTTTCTTGAGAGCAAGGATGAAGTGTTTCATCACTTTCGGAGCTTAGCTTTGTGGTTGTTCAAGGAACTCCCTGGTGCATTATGAGCAATTCATAGTGATAATGGCACCGAGTTTAAGAACTCCTCCTTTGGTGCTTTCTATCTTGAGCAAGGTATTGAGCATCAGTTTTCAACACCTTGGGTTCCCCAGCAGAACGGTGTGGTTGAAAGAAAGAACAAACCCTTAGTGGAGATGGCCCAGACGATGCTCGATGAGCATAGGACTCCGAGGAGGTTCTGGGCTGAGGCCATTAGCACTGCTTGCTATGTTTCCAATCGGATTTTCTTGTGCTCAATTCTTAATGTGACCTCTTATGAGCTGTGTTTTGGGAGAAAGCCCTCGGTTTCTCATTTGCGTGCCTTTGGTTGCAAGTGCTTTATTCTCAAGCGTGGCAATCTTGATAAGTTTGAGTCAAGGTCTTCCGATGGAATCTTTCTTGGATACTCTCTTCATGGTCATTCCTACAGAGTTTTGAATTTGGAAACTAACACCATCGTAGAATCCTACGATGTAACCTTTGATGAATCAAACTCTTGTGCAAGGAATGTGATTGAGTCTACAGGTGACAAGGAGATGAAGGAGAGCATCTTTGTAGAAGAGGACCTACAGGGCTTTGATGATGATGATGATGATTCACTTCATCTCTCATCTGAGCTTGTTCCTCCTGCTACCACTACTCCAGCGGAGGGTCCAAAAGCTTCTACATCGACTTCAGCAGCTATCGAGCAAGCTCCAGCTGTGGTTGAGGGGGAGGTACACTCTGAGATAGAGGCTCCTCATCACATTCAGCGTCAACATCCACCTCAACAGATGATCGGTAATCTCTATGAGAGGACAACAAGGTCAAGGTCTGCACATCTTGCTTGCTTTACCAATTCTCTCTTTGTTGCAACCTTTGAACCCCGGGATGTTGGACACGCACTATCTGATGAACATTGGGTTAATGCCATGCATGAGGAGTTGGAAAACTTTAAGAGAAACAAAGTCTGGACCCTTGTAGAGCCTCCCAAAAATGTCAATGTCATAGGAACCAAGTGGGTGTTCAAAAACAAACATGGGGAGGATGGTGAGGTTGTGAGAAACAAGGCTAGGCTAGTTACTCAAGGTTTTAGCTAAGTGGAGGGCTTAGATTATGGTGAATCCTTTACTCCTGTTGCTCGCATAGAAGCCATTAGGATCTTGCTTGCATTTGCTGCCTCCAAGGGCATTAGACTCTATCAAATGGATGTCAAGAGTGCTTTCATAAATGGTTTCATAGAGGAAGAAGTGTATGTGAGGCAACCCCCTGGCTTTGAGCACCACAAATACCCAAACCGTGTGTACAAGCTTCAGAAGGCTTTGTACGGGCTAAAGCAAGCACCTAGGGCATGGTATGCTAGGCTTAAGACCTTCCTGCTAGAGCATGGGTATGTCATGGGGTGTGTTGATAAAACCTTGTTCACTCTCAAGCATGGCAATGACTTTCTAATGGTTCAGATTTACGTGGATGATATCATCTTTGGTGGTTCCTCTCATGCTCTTGTGTCCAGGTTTTAGGAAGCTATGGAAAGTGAATTTAAGATATCGATGATGGGAGATCTCACCTTCTTTCTTGGGCTTCAAATCAAGCAGTGCAAGCAAGGCACTTTCATACATCAAGCCAAGTACACGAAGGATCTCCTGAAGAAGTTCGACATGGTCAATGTGAAGCCGTTGTCTACACCAATATCCACTACAACGGCTCTTGACCCTGATGAAGACTGTGAAGCGGTGGATCAAAGGGAGTACAGGAGCATGATTGGCTCCCTCTTGTACCTGACAGTGACAAGACCCGATATACACTTTGCGGTGTGTCTTTGTGCTCGCTTTCAAGCTTCTCCAAGGGTGACTCATCGCAAGGCTATCAAGCGCATCTTCAGGTATCTCAAATACACCCTTGAGTTTGGTCTTTGGTACTCTGCATCTTCATCTCTTGATCTCATTGGATATTCGGATGCGGACTTTGCTGGGTGTAAAATTGATAGAAAGAGCACTTCTGGTACTTGCCATTTCTTGGGTACTTCTTTGATTTGTTGGTCTTCTCGTAAGCAGTCGAGTGTTGTCCAATCCACTATAGAGGCTGAGTATGTAGCTGCTACTAGCTGCTGCTCACAAATCCTATAGATTGTATCTACCATGAGAGACTATGGGTTGACTTTTAAGGGTGTTCCACTCATATGTGATAACTCCAGTGCTATATGCTTAGCCAAAAACCCAGTCCAACATGGTAAGGTCAAACACATCAATGTGCGATTCCACTTCCTAAGAGACAATGTTGAGAAGGGGGATGTTGAGCTCTAATACATTGACACCAAAAACCAACTAGCTGATATCCTCACCAAACCCCTAGATGCTTCGAGACATGCTTTTCTTCGCGGGGAACTTGGTGTTTGTCATCCCTATGGCATCATTTGAGGGGGAGTTGATTTTCTCTTGTATATATGTATCTTATCATTTTCGCATTGCATCTCATATGTAATATATGCATTGGAAGATGATCTTTGATTCTTATGCTTTCTTGCATTTCTCTTTGCTATGATTGAACTTTTGCTAAGTTGTGTGGATGTGATGGTAATCTCTCATGCTTAGATTTTCTAGATGGCTTGTTATAAACTCATGTGAGCAACTTGCTAATCTTAAAGGTAAACTAAGCTTCTTGTGAACCTGATGATCTAATCTTGCTAAAACTTGCTCACCATGTGCATAATTGCCTTTATCCTTGTTGAAACTTGCGTTGAGGCTAGTCTAGAGGATGTCTTGGCTTTGGCACCTTGTGTTTGCGAAATGGAAGGCTTTGCAAATGTTTAGCTCATGATGAAACATTGTGGGAATGTGTGTTCCTTTTGCCGCAAAGGCATGCTCTTTTGGCTTGTGCATAATCTTGAAAAATCTGCTAAGTGCTTTGATCAAGAACTACTCAATTATGCTAAATCCAAACATTGTGACCTGAAGCCTCGGGGTGTTTGCCGTACCCAGTCGTGCGACCCTCCGCATGGATAAGAGGACACATAAGGATAAACTATAATCACTTGATCAACTATGTCTCTGTTTCATATGTGAGTGTTTGTAGAGCTCATTTTCTATGAGTGCCTGCTGCCCTTGTTGAGATTAAAACTGGATAGATTATTATGATTCACTTGGTGCTTGTTTTGCCTTGGATGAGAGCACTTACACATGTGGTGGCAGATTTTCTCATGATGAGCAAAATTTGATTCTATCTAAGCTAGTCAATCTTTCTGCTTAGCCTGTATAGCTCATGGTGTTTATGCGTTGCTATCTATTTTTGATCTTTGCATGACTGGGAGCTATTGCCTTTACACTTCATGGCACTATGGTTTTGGTTAGCAAAGTTAAATGCTTGATTGCATAATTGTTGAAGCTCCTTAGGTTTGCATTTTCATGCATTGCATGTTTGCTTGTTCTTTTGCTTCTTTGATGAGTTCATTACCAAAGGGGGAGAAAATTTTGGGGTCATGCACAAAGAATGCTAAGAAACTCATATGATCCGTTTTGCACTACATGAGACCTACCACAACTTGAGGGGGAGCATATCATGACCATGATCTTGAGCGGTTTCTTGCGCTTTTCACATTCTTTGCGTCTCAAGTCGCTTTCTTTGCCTACTCTTGGTTTTGTGATCCCTACTTGCTAGATGGCTTGTTTTCACCTTTTCTTTGGGTTTGGCCATTTGGATGTGCTTATTCGGCTTCGCATTTCAATCTCTAATCTTTGTGCATTTGGTGTTGTCAATGTACTCATCAAGGGGGAGATTGAGAAACCATGTGGATATGAGCCATGGTTTGCTATATTTGTGATGAGTAATTGACTTGAGTGGATTTGGTGTTTGAGTTGAAATGCGGGAATCCAGGGATTGCATGGGTTTGCATATCATGGTTATGACTAACCGGAGTTGGTGGAGATATTGGTGATGTTGCAGGAGATGGGAAATGTGTTTGCTTGTCTCATGATGTGTAGGTCACTAGAGTCGACTTGGCAGTCAACGGCGAGAGGATCGGGCACAAGTAGGGGAATTGGGGCCAGACGATCGGGATGCCGGGTGAAGTCAAGGGTGATCCACACTGTACACGTGGAGATGCAAGAAGCACGGACGGTTTCGCGGTTAAGCCTCAAAACCGTGGTGGTGATGAAGACGGCGTGTTGACCAAGTCAAGGTGAACGGGATGCCGGTGCAAGTGACAAGGGGGCCCAATGGACAGGGACTGGGAGAGACTTGCCGGTGGTCAGGATCGCGAGACAAGGTGACACGCATCGACATCGAGAAGTCAATCTTTGAGAAGCGTGCAAGGCGGTTTCCTGGTTTAGGCCTCAAAACCAATGGTGGTGGTTGGTGGTGCACGTGGCACCATCACAGAGCTTGCTTCGAGATGAAGCAAAGATGTGAAGCGTCCGATGGCATTCGAGCGATGAGAAAAATGATGGAGGGTTATGCCCCCAGTGGTAGGTGGGTGTGTTATGTAGGTCAAGGGTAGAGTGGTCATGTGAACAATAGACCCTAGGCCTGTATAAGGAGATGTGTGGCTAGTGGGAGAGGCATCTCTCTTCCATTAGCCTTGTGTTAGGACTCTATTCAAAGTGCTAGGAGAGGACTTCATGTTTGAGAGGAGAGTAGTGGGTGTGTGAGAGACATCTCTTGCTCTTCCAAATAGTGGAAGGAAGAGGGTGGCTTCCTAGCCTTGTACCTATGAATCTTGTAAGCACCTTTCTATGATATGAGAAGTATTTTCGTGCTAAAGATTTCCCTCTTCACTTGAATCCCGAAATTCCCTTTTTCCTATTTTCGGAAGCATTTTTGTGGTGATTTTCGATCTCACTTTTGGATGAGTTTTTGGCCTGTATTTCTTGAGAAACTTGTTGCTAGGATGAGCAAGGATAATCCTCTATGGATCCTTGATGGAATTATTGGCTCTAGCACCTTTGATTTGAAGGATTTCTCAAGTTTCCCCTTTTTGGTGTTCTTGGCACGAGATCTGAAATTCGTGATGATTTCTTGAGCCAATTGAGTTGATCTCCTAGGATTAGGGTCTTAATGTGATGAGGATTCACTGGTCCAAAAATTGCATTATTTGGATTTCGTTTGATTGAGTTTTGGAGAAGATTTGAGAAGATCCCAAGAGATTTTCTGTTCTGTCGGGGGTCGACCGGCACTGCCGATGACCAGGACCGGCACTGCCGATTGGTCCAGTCTGTAGGTTCCAGTGTGACAGCATCCCGCATCGGCACTGCCAATAGGTGGGATCGGCAGTGCCGGTGTGCTGCCAATGACGCGCACCGGCACTGCCGATGCCCACCGGCACTGTCGATGGCAGCGATCGGCGCTGCCAATGGGAGTTTAGTTCTGAACTGTTGAGGATTGCTTCTTCCCTTTTTGTTTCCGCTGTGGTTCTTTGGTGTGGTTGATCACTCCTAGGGCTAGTACACCACAAGTTGGTGTGTGTAGTCTTTGTGATCTATTTGGAGGTTGGCTTGGGTTGTTTTTGGGATATAGGCCAAGTTATCTTGGAGAATTTTATTTGGCTCCCATTCACCCCCCCTCTGGTCGCCTACTCGGTCCTTCACAGCGCTTGTCAGGCGGGGAAACAAGTTGCGTCCTCACATCCCACCAAGTCATTCATGTCTACATCTCGTCCTCTAGAGCTCTTGCACATGGACTTGTTTGGGATAACACATTACAAGAGTCTAGGAGGTAATCTATATTGCTTGGTGATTGTTGATGATTTCACGAGATATACTTGGACCTTCTTTCTTGTGGACAAATCTCAAGCCAGTGGTATCTTCAGAAAGTTTGCCAAGAGGGCAAAGAATGAGTTCAATGCTAGCATTGTGAAGATAAGGAGTGACAATGGGACGGAATTCAAAAACACCACAATGGAGGAATATTGTGACAAAAAGGGGACCAAACATGAATTCTCCGCTACATATACTCCCGAGCAAAATGGAGTAGTGGAGAGGAAGAACAAGATGCTCATCACTCTTATTCGTGCCATGTTGGATGAGTATGGAACTCATGATAAGTTTTGGGCAGAGGCAATCAACACGGCTTGCTACACCTCCAACCGTGTCTATCTCCACCGTTTGTTGAAGAAGACACCATATGAGCAATTGGTGGGACGGAAACCCAATGTTTCCTATTTCCGAGTCTTTGGATGCAAGTGTTACATTCTCAAGAAGAGGAGAAAGCCCGGGAAGTTTGAGAGCAGAACTTATGAAGGCATTCTTGTTGGGTACTCTAGGACTTCTAAAGCATATAGGGTCTACAACTCCACCACCGAATGTGTGGAGGAATCCTATGATGTGCAATTCGATGAGTCAAATGGGTCCCAAAAGGAGGATGAATTTCTTGAAGTGGACATTGGAGATGAGCCTATGAGGGAAGCTTTGAGAAACATGCCCGTGGGCAAGGTTTTACCCCACGAGGCCAATGATGGTGATGTTGATGAGCGCTCTACTCCACCACCTCAACATACCTCCTCCTCCGAGGCACAACAAACAACCCAAGATGCCACAAATACTCCCACAAGCTCCTCCCAAGATTCATTGAGAGTACACCCACCAAATGATAAGGAATCTCAAGTGAGAAGTGAGCCACAAACCTCCCCACATACTTCATCACAAACCACTTCTCCTAGTTCTTCACAAGATAACCTCCAATCCACCTCAAGCCCAAAGTCCAAAATAAGAAAGCATAAGAGTGACTCGTCCACCTCTCTTAGGATACAGGACACTCATATATCAAGAGAGCAAACAATTCATGATGCACAAGACACTTCACCAAGAGCCTCTCCCACACAAAGAAAACACCATCCTAGACCCAAGGGCATCAACAAAGATCATTCACAAAACTTGATCATTGGGAATCCATCTCATGGAATAAAGACAAGGAGGAATCAATACAAGCCCAACTATGTGAGTGAAGAGAATAATGATGAGACCAATGTTGATATTGAGAACTTCTCTTTCGTCTCTATGATTGAGCCCACTACCATTGATGAAGCTATGGATGATCACAAGTGGGTAATTGCCATGTAAGAAGAATTGAACAACTTTAAGAGGTGCAAAGTGTGGAAATTGGTTGTGAGACCCAAGAATCATAATGTGGTCGGCACCAAGTGGGTCTTCAAGAACAAGCAAGATGAAAAAGGAGCAATTGTCAAGAACAAGGCTTGCCTAGTGGCTAAGGGATATTCTCAAGTGCCAGGAATTGACTTTGAAGAGACCTTTGCTCCCGTGGTCCGTCTTGAAGCTATTCGGATCCTACTTGCCTATGCATCACATAATGGCTTGAAGCTCTTTCAAATGGATGTCAAGAGTGCCTTCTTGAATGGAGAAATCAATGACAAAGTCTATGTGGAACAACCTCTGGGGTTTGAGGACCCAAAACATCCAAGACATGTATACAAATTGAAGAAAGCTCTCTATGGTCTCAAGCAAGCACCAAGGACATGGTATGAACACTTGAGGAACTTCCTACTCAAGAATGGATTCACCATTGGAAGCATTGATAGCACCTTGTTCATGAGGCATGTTGGGAAGGATCTCTTTGTGTGCCAAATCTATGTGGATGATATCATCTATGGGTCAACCAATGAGAAGTTCAATGAAGAGTTTCGGGAGATGATGGCTAGGGAATTCCAAATGTCAATGATTGGAGAGTTTCACATGTTCCTTGGATTCCAAGTCAAGCAATTGAGAGAGGGAAACTTCATTTATCAAGAAAAATATACCAAGGACCTTCTCAAAAGATTCAACATGGAGAATTGCAAGCCCTTGCACACTCCTATGGCTACAAGCAAACCCTTAGATGATGATGTGAAAGGGAAACCGATGAACCCCAAGCTATATAGATCCATCATTAGGTTTTTGCTCTATCTCACCGCTTCGAGACCAAACATTATGTTTAGTGCGTGCTTGTGTGCATGCTATTAAGCAAATCCAAAGGAGTCACACTTGAAGGCCGTGAAGAGAATAATGAGGTACCTCAAGTACACACCTACCATGGGCTTATGGTATCCTAGAGGATCAAACTTTGAGTTACATGGGTATTCGGATTCCAACTTCGCGGGTTGCAAAGTGAATAGAAAGAATACATTGGGTGGTTGTCAATTTCTTGGAAGATCTCTAGTTTCTTGGAGCTCAAAGAAGCAAAACTCTGTGGCTCTATCTACCGCCGAAGCGGAATATATGGCGGCGGGACCTTGTTGTGCACAACTTCTCTGCATGAGGCAAACACTCTCAGACTATGGCCTCAACTACACCCAAATGCCACTATATTGTGATAGTGAGGCAGCAATCAAGATGGCTCTCAAGACGGGAGATCATGGTCATGTGAAGCATATTCAAGTGAGACATCACTTCATAAGAGACCATGTTGAGAAGAAGGACATCGAGTTGGTGAGCATACGAACTCATGAACAATTGGCGGACATCTTCACTAAGCCACTTGATGAGAAGACCTTCAACAAGCTAAGGGGAGAACTCAATGTTCTCGACCTCTCCAACTTCACATGAGTAACCCTTGAGCTTGTCCTTTGTAAATATGTATAGTGCTTTGTTTGTTCTTATTTGTGTCTTTGTTTGTGCTTGTTTCTCTTCTTTTGTAGGTGGACTTCGGACCTTCTTGAGATAGCAATGGACATGGGTTAAGCTTGGGAAGGTGGTTCATGGTGTACCCAAGGCTTTGAAGAATGGTCTATTGTGAGCAAGCTTGAGAAGGGAACAACTCGTTGTTGACACTTTGGTTTGTAGTGGTTCTCTCTCTTTTGTTTACCATCGCATCATGCATTGTATACTTGTTGCATTTGCACTCTTTGCATTTTTGCATCCTTGCATTATGATACCATACATGCTCCCAAGCATGTATCTAGGGGGAGTTGCTCATGTACAATGTGAGTACATGACTCTCTAGACGATCAAATAGTGACATTTGTGTTTCATGCCCATTGAGTCATGTTCGACCGAGCTCTGAGGTTAAATCTACTGGTACGGCTCGAAGACAAGTGGCTCATACATTCCCACCTCCCTAATGACTAACTCTTGCACATTTGAGAAAATCTTTTGTTGAGTCATAAGTGTAGGGGGAGCTACGATGGAACATCAGTACAACCAAGAAGGGGCACCGTAAAAGGGGAGTTATTCTAACTCTTGCCAATTATCTTACGCCTCTTGGTTTTTGTTATGTTTTTGTATGGTTTTTGGTGATAGGTGATAAAGGGGGAGAGAAAACATGAAGATCCAAAAGTCAAGTCATCTAGATCAAAGAGGGAGAAGAAACATGAAGACAACGGTTGATAACACAAAGGGGGGAGAGGAGAACATGAAGATTCAAAAGACAAACCTGTGAAGAATGGAACATGAAGATCACATCAAGATGAACATGAACATGAAGATAACAATGATAGTGCGTGTCTACGGCGACAATGAACACCTTCACCGACATGAGCATCTACGTCCTTGGTACGTGTCTACATCAACAAGATCGACTACCACGACACCAAGGCGGGCGCAAATTTGACTTAAGCTCAATATCTAGTGCACTACATAATTGGGTAGTCTTCCCTCAACTCCTAGCACATCTCAAGGGGGAGACTACTTCCAAGGTAAGGACCAAGGTATGCCCTTCAATCTTTTCTTTTCCTTTGGTTCTTTCTTGCTCATCCGTTTTTGGATCATCATAAGTAGTGGTTGTCATCCATCACCAAAAAGGGGGAGATTGTAAGGATCACCATTGAGGTCACCCCAAGGTATGGAGTTTTGGTGATGCATGACGAACATGAAATGTGACTAATATCTACACAAGTGTTGTTCGTGTCGAAAACCATTTCTATCATATGATGATTGTCTACGGCATCCTTGGCAAAGGATGACAATGACCGCAAGCATGGAAGCTTGATGAGCTTGATGGACTCCAAGGGTTAATGGAGATGGATCAAGGCTAACGACAAGCTATGGAGTAAGTGTTTGGTACACTTGCCTAGTTGTTAGGGCTTTGTGTCCATAGGATAAACCGGACTATCAAGAGGGTCTAGGTCATTCTCTTAGGTCATGTCTAGTTGGTGATGTGCAAGGTTGCTCAATGAAATCACATACACTAGTTGACAGTGGAGAAGCCAAGGAGCTATTCGGAGAAGCTGGGAAATGAAGTCAAGCGAGGACGAGGACTTTCAGCTTCGAATTGAAGTGACTGGACAGAGGGGTCAATGATGACCAGACTGTACGATCACTCTGAGGTTTTGTCCGGAGGCTACAGCAGGCAACGAGGAAACTACCAAGTCTAGGATGCTCTAGTGACCAGACGATCTAGTCTACTGACCGGACGGTCCGGTCAATAGAGGTCGACTTGGGCGATAAGGAAGCCTACGCCGAAATGTTTCTGGACTGGAGAGAGAAACGGACTAGATGGTCCGGTCAGGTGACCATACGGTCTAGTCAGCAAAAGATTTAGTAGGGGTCAGAGCCATTAGAGCTCGATGTTGCAGTGACCGGAGGTCCAGTTAGGTAGTGACTGGACAGTTCGGTCAGGAGGCCTAGAAGCTTATTTCGTAGAGCAATGGCTAGTTTGAGGTTGCGAGCCTATATAACTTCATTGCATTTGGTAAGGTCCAAGAGGAAAAGAGGAGAGCACTAGGAGAGGATATTGGATATCTTGAGAGTGCTTGTGAGAGTAACAAGGAGTGATCTTGCACATCTAAGGCTAGGTGTCCTTGAGGGTGTGATCTAGGCTCTTACTTTTGGTCTATGGTGAGACCTAGACCGGTTAGGTGTCAGTAATCGAGCCTATCGTGATTAGTTGTGAAGGCCGTCACACGTTTGTATACGGTTTGAGCCTGCCGTTGAAAGGGGCATCAATAGTGAGTGCCCGTGTCGGCTCAGGGAGTCCGGCATGTCCTCGAGGGAGGCGAGCTTGTGCTTTGCTAGCAGTGGTGATGCACACCTTGTCTTCACTTGGGGAGTGATTGCGGGATCGTGGGCGAGAATTCCACTTGGTGGTAGGAGGGACCGGAACTTTGGCGGGAGTGGTCCAACGAGGAGTTGGGGAAGGCGCCATCCTTCTGAGACCTTGAGAAAAAATCATGAGCCATCTCTTACTCTACTCCTTACTTTGATGCGTTACCTTATGCATTTACATACCATGCTATTCATGCTTGTGTGTTTGTCTTGTTCTAGTTGATTATCTTGTAGAATTGCGTGAGTAGGCTCCCTTGCTAGCTTGTGGTGTGCTTCCGTGTTTCTTTATTACTAGCTTACATAGGAGTTGTATTGACTTGAGTGATTCATTAGTATGCTTAGGTTGTTGTTCCTTTCATAGGGCTTTTATCTTGCTAGTGTGATCACCACAAGAATTTTTATAGGAATTGATTGAGTGGTCGGTTTTGGAAATTGGCGAATTTGGTACATAGTGCAAGTTCCTGACTCACCCCCCTCTCAGTCACTCGGTCCTTACAAGTGGTATTAGAGCCAAGTGCTCATCATAAGGCTTAACCGCCTGGAGTAGTGACCGTATTGAGTTGGAATGTCATCTCATTCGGGGCTGGGTCATGGATCATGGAAGGATCGCTTTAAAAGCTACCTAAATGCCATGATACCGAATGAGTTAATGGATACTCTTGTGGATTTTGCCAATACCTTCACCGATAATCAAGTGTATAATCATTGTGATGAGTGTGTGGATGTGCCTAGTACTAGTGAGTGCCTAGATTCTTCTAATGTTGACTTGATAGGTTGCTCTACTAGTGTGCCTAATGTGATGATCGATAATGATGTGTCTCTTGATCTTGCCTGCTCCTCTAGCATGACTAGTATTGATGATGTTTGTGAGTCTCTTATTGATCATGCTAGTAGTTCTCTTGTTGAGATGTTCTTTGCTTTTCATGCTAATGACAATGAGGACTTACTTGACTCTCTTATTCGCTTGTGAGGTATTATGGACAGAATTGCGGCAACTTCTTTTGAGCTTTCAAAGATTGTAATAGTTGAGAAGATCCTCTCCTTGCTCCCGAGTAGCAAGCTCCTCTACGTTACTCTTGACCTTCTCATGGAGAAGAGTGTCTCCGTCGAGGACGTGATCGAGCTGCTCTTCAAGGATGACCCAAAGCATGACCGGGAGGAAGACATCCAAGGCAAACAATGAAGCATCCTCAAGCAAAGGGAAAGAAGTAGCTTCAAGCACAAACTTCTTTGATCCCTCCACAAGATTGCCTTGCAATAGCTTCTACAACCCCTTCGGAGCAAGACATTCACCAAGTTCATTATGAAGCACTTCGTCAAGCTCTACCTCAAGTGCCATTCCAAGTTCTACTCCAAGCACGTCGGGTGGACCAAGCATTGGCATAGGGGGAGCACCAACAATAATGCTCACTCGATCATTTGAGATGATCCATCTTGCGGCTTCAGCTCCGGCGCCTCCACCTCCTCTAACATAGGATCGACATTGGCACATGCGTCGAGCTCGACAACAGGAGTTCTTCTTTGAATTTGATGAAATTTTGAGGAACTCTAATGTTGACCTTTGTAAGACTTTCTTGAGGATTTATGATCTTGTGTGCAGGATAAAAATTCCTTTAGAGGCCTTTGGAAGATTTCATCAATTGAAGTAATTGACAAGCTCCTCCAAATGATCATAGCTCCTAAGAGGGGCTTCCTACTTGAGGAGGTTGTCAACTGGAGGCTTGAGCTCTCAATTGAGAGAGAAATGGAGATGGTACTCGTGCTCCACTCACAAGTGGGACATGTGCTTGAGCATGTCACTAGTCACTATGATCCTCCCCATTACTACATCGACCTCGACAATGTGCACATGGGGGATGATCATGAACATTGGAGGTATTGTGCTCCTCACTTTCCCATCAGGAGGAGACTTCAAGAAGGGATTGCAAGAATCCCTATATATGAGGATGGTCTCATTGTATGATGCGATAAGGTTGGTACTAGTCAATCTAGTAATGCTTTGGGTACTAAGCCTTCTTCCTCTAGTGCTTGTCTTATGGCTACCACCAGGGTCAACTACAAGAGTGGAGGTACTCATTGGATTCTTGACAGTGGGTGCACTCAACACATGACCGGGAAGCCGACCATGTTCACCACCATTGATGGAGATGAAGATAGTGAGAAGGTGACATTCGGAGATAAGTCAAAGGGGAGAGTTACAAGCTCAGGCAAGGTGGCCATCACTAATGACCTCCATCTCTCCAAGGTCTTTCTGGTGGAAATCCTCAACTTCAACCTCCTGTCTATTGGTCAACTCTGTGACATGGGATTCAAGTGCACATTTGATGAGTATGGTGCAACAATTGAGAGTGCTAAGAAAGGGCTAGTGTTTCATGGAGTGAGGCATGAGAACTTGTATGTCATGGACTTCAAATCAAGCAATATGCCACCAAGCACTTGCCTATTCACTAAGGCATCAAAGGGATGGTTGTGGCATAGAAGGCTGACACATGTTGGAATGAATCAGCTCAAGAAGAGTGTCAAGAGGAATCTAGTTGAAGGAATCAAGGATGTGGCTTTGGAGAAGGACAGACTGTGTAGTGCTTGTCAAGCTGGAAAGCAAGTTGCATCTTCACATCCCACCAAGTCATTCATGTCTACATCTCGTCCTCTGGAACTCTTGCATATGGACTTGTTTTGGCCAATACATTACAAGAGTCTAGGAGGAAATCTCTATTGCTTGGTGATTGTTGATGACTTCACGAGAAACACTTGGACCTTCTTTCTTGTGGAGAAATCTCAAGCCAGTGACATCTTCAGAAAGTTTGCTAGGAGGGTAAAGAATGAATTCAAGGCTAGCATTGTGAAGATAAGAAGTGACAATGAGACGGAGTTCAATAACACAACAGTGGAGGAATATTATGACAGGAAGGGCATCAAGCATGAATTCTCCGCTACATATACTCTTGAGCAAAATGGAGTAGTAGAGAGGAAGAATAAGACACTCATTACTCTTGCTTGTGCCATGTTGGATAAGTATGGAACTCATGAGAGGTTTTGGGCGGAGGCAATCAACACGGCTTGCTATACCTCCAACCATGTCTAACTTCATCGGTTGTTGAAGAAGACACCATATGAGCTATTGGTGGGATGGAAACCCAATGTTTCCTATTTTTGAGTCTTTGGCTGCAAGTGTTACATTCTCAAGAAGAGGAGAAAGCCCAGGAAGTTTGAGAGCAGAACTGATGAAGGCATTCTTGTTGGGTACTCAGGAACTTCTAAAGCATATAGGGTCTATAACTCAGCCACAGGATGTGTGGAAGAATCTTATGATGTGCAATTTGATGAGTCAAATGGTTCTCAAAAGGTAGATGAATTTCATGAAGTGAACATTGAAGATGAGCCTATGAGGGAAGCTTTGAGGAACATGCCCGTTGGCGAGGTTTTACCCCACGAGGCCAATGATGGTGATATTGATGAGCCCTCTACCCCACCACCCCAACCAACCTCTTCCTCTGAGGTGCAAGAACCAACCCAAAATGCCACAAATACACCCACTAGCTCCTCCTAATATTCATTGAGAGTTCACCCACAAAATGATGAGGAAGCACATGAGAGAAGTGAACCACAAGGCTCCTCATATACTTCACCAGAAGCCACATCTCCTAGCTCTTCATAAGATACCCTCCCATCCACCTCAAGCTCTAAGTCCAAAACAAGAAAGCAGAAGAGTGACTCTCCCACCTCTCTTAGGATCGAAGAGACTCATATATCAAGAGAGCAAGCAACCCATGATGCACAAGATACTTCACCTAGACCTCCCACTCGACAAGAACATTATCCTAGACCCAAAGCTAAAAACAAGGATCATTCTCATGACTTGATCATTGGGAGCCCATCTCAAGGAGTGAGGACAAGGAGAAATCAATACAAGCCCAACTATGTGAATGAAGACAATGATGAAGGAAGTGATGAGGAGGCAAATGTTTCTATTGAGAAATTTTCTTTTGTCTCCATGATTGAGCCCACAACAATGGAAGAGGCAATGAATGATCACAAGTGGGTTATTGCCATGCATGAAGAATTGAACAACTTTTAAAGATGCAAAGTGTGGAAGTTAGTCGAAAGGCCAAAGAATCATAATGTGGTTGGCACCAAGTGGGTCTTCAAGAACAAACAAGATGAGAAAGGGGCCATTGTCAAGAACAAGGCTCGTCTAGTGGCAAAGGGATACTCTCCAGTGGCGGGCATTGACTTTGAAGAAACATTTGCTCCCGTGGCTCGTCTTGAAGCAATTCGGATCTTGCTTTCTTATGCATCACATAATGGCTTCAAGCTCTATCAAATGGATGCGAAAAGTGCCTTCTTGAATGGAGAGATCAATGAGAAAGTCTGTGTGGAACAACCTCCAGGGTTTAAGGATCCTAAGCATCCTAGACATGTGTACAAGTTGAAGAAAGCTCTCTATGGCCTGAAGAAGCTCCTAGGACATGGTATGAACACTTGAGGAACTTTCTACTCAAGAATGGATTCACCATTGGAAGCATTGATAAAGGTTGGGAAGGACCTCTTTATGTGCCAAATCTATGTGGATAATATCTATGGGTCAACCAATGAGAAGTTCAATGAGGAGTTTTGAGAGATGATGGCTAGGGAATTCCAAATGTCAATGATTGGAGAGTCTCATGTATTCCTTGGTTTTCAAGTTATGAAATTGAGAGAAGGAAACTTCATTTATCAAGAAAAATATACCAAGTACCTTCTCAAGAGATTCAACAAGGAGAATTTCAAGCCTTTGCACACACCTATGGCAACAAGTAAACCCTTGGATGATGATGTGAAAGGGAAGACTATGAACCCCAAGCTCTATAGATCTATGGTTGGTTCTTTGCTCTATCTCACCGCTTCAAGATTGGACATCATGTTTAGTGTATGCTTGTGTGCATGCTACTAAGCAAACCCAAAAGAGTCACACTTGAAGGCCGTGAAAAGGATTATGAGATACCTCAAGTACACACCTACCATGGCCCTATGGTATCCTAGAGAAACAAGCTTTGAGTTACTTAGGTATTCAAATTCGGACTTCGCGGGTTGCAAAGTGAATAGGAAGAGTACATCGGGAGGTTGCCAATTTCTTGGAAGATCTCTAGTATCTTGGAGCTCAAAGAAGCAAAACTCGGTGGCGCTATCTACAGCCGAAGCGGAGTACATGGCGGCGGGAGCATGTTGTGCCTAACTTCTCTACATGAGGCAAACACTCTCGGATTATGGCCTCAAATATACTCAAATGCCACTATATTATGATAGTGAGGTGGTGATCAAGATGGCTCTCAAAACCCGAGATCATGGTCATGCAAAGCACATTCAAGTAAGGCATCACTTCATAAGGGATCATGTTGAAAAGAAGGACATCGAGTTGGTAAATGTGCAAACTCATGAACAATTGACAGATATCTTCACCAAGCCACTCGATGAGAAGACCTATGTAAGGACCGAAGGCCTACCGATGGGGGGGGGGGGGTGAATCGGTGGCCGACCACAAATTCAAATACTTAAGTTTCACGCCACTAGAACCTAACAATCATTGCAACCTAATCAATTTTGGTAGGCCAAGACCCTACACATGCTAGTGTTCATGATGAGTACAAAATATGGAAGCTAAACACACTTGCCTATGCAAGCCACAAGTCACCCTATCAACTATAACACACAAGTGCGGAATAGTAAAGAGCGGGTCAAGGAATACTCATGATTTTTTTCCCGTGGTCTTGGAAGGATGGCGCCTTCCCCTACTCCTCATTGGACCTCTCCCGCCAGAGTTCTGGTCCCTCCCGCCACCAAGTGGAGTTCTCGGCCGCGAGCCCACAATCACTCCCCGAGTGAAGACACGGTGTGTGTCAAGCACAAACTCGCCTCCCTCGAGAACTTGCTGGACTCCCAGAGCCGACACGGGCACTCACTATTGATGCCCCTTTCAATGGCAGGCTCAAACCATGTACAAACGTGTGACGGCGTTCACAACCAATCACAATAGGCTCGATCACGGACACCTAACCGGTCTAGGTCTCACCATAGACCAAGAGTAACAGCCTAGATCACACACTCAAGGACACCTAGCCATAGATGTGCAAGATCACTCCTTGTTACTCTCACAAGCACTCTCAAGATATCCAATATCCCCTCCTAGTGCTCTCCTCTTTTCCACTTGGACCTTACAAAAATGCTCTCAGGTATTCCACTGGCCAAGAGAGGTCACAAAGACCCCAGCAACGAAGTTATATAGGCTCCCAACCTCAAACTAGCCATTGCTCCACGAAATCAGCTTCTAGGCTGTTGGTCGTAACTACACACCCACTTATATACCAAAAGAGGACGGTGTATGATTGTAGCACATTTTCCCTTGAATTGAGTATTCCAAGGTTTATCGAATCCACTGGGACCTTAGGGATAATTAAACAAAGTTAACAGTAAAAGATCTAGTCAAAGCTACTGTCAAGTTCAGGCTGCATTAGGGGAGACTGGCCAGCGCAAGGGTGCGCCAGACAAGAAATCTGTTGTTGCGCCGACCAGTGCAGGCATTGAGCTGATCGGCACACTAGTGAATCTATCGTCATGCCGATCGGCGTAGGTGTTGAGCTGATCGGCACACTGGTGAATCTAAGTCAAAGTGCGCCAGATGCCTTGTAAGCCTAAGCTGTTAAGTGAGTAGCCAAGTATCTACTAGTGAGATCGTAACCAGAAAGTTTAATTAAATAGCATCATAATGGGTAATTACATGGATCAATGAAAACCTATAATGAATAAGACCACCCTGCTTTCCGAGCGGCTCCCAATTCATCGCTGCTGAGAGGAAACCCTTAATGGCGCGAGTATCTTACCCTACTCAACTATCCTATAATGTTGCGCAGGCTTAGTGCTATCACCGCTAAACCACATTACTAGCATCATCAAGCAACCATAATGAATACAATGTTCGAATACTATCCTAATCACCACGATTAAGATAATATCTACTTACTTAGCCTAGAACTAAGCAATTGGAATAAGCACATGCATGATTATAGAATCAAGATAGTCAAATCACCAAAACCATCATGAACATATGCAATCATCCTTGAGATATATAGAGTAAGATTCATCCCTGTCGAGATGACCTACCTTGATGGATCAACTCTTGACTCCAATGGTTCTTGAAACTCAACTAGAGATCTATTCTAACGGGGCAAGCCCCGGAGGCTCTAACTCATGGATCTGTTGTTCCTCTGTTGCCTTCTGGTCTCCTTTCTCGCGACCAGGGGCTTACAAGTATTTATAGAGTTTCTACTCGTAAAGGACTCGGTTTCTAGCAAATAAGGCAGTTCGCCGATCGGAGCAGGCGCAAGCCATGTCTTCTCTGGTTTCTTCTCCGAGTCGGTTCCTCTATCTTCCACAGCAGCCATGCGGGCCTTTTCCTTTGAGATAAAGTCTTGTACTGCACGTCGAGATCTTGAAGTTCCATAAATCTTCTAGGCAAATATCTTCAAGTGTCTTGCAGAGATAAACTTCCATAAACACGTGGAATGGGCCTCGATCACTTCTGTGGGCCAAAACACCCTTGCGCCGATCGGCTCATGGACTGCGCCGATCGGTGCACTGGGCTTCTTCAGAGCTTTTTATCGGTTCTGGATTCTAGTCCTCTCCAGTATCACTTGAATCACCAATTTTACCTGTTTCTGCAGTAAAGCTCTAAAACAACATATATGCAAATATAGGCAATATCATTGGTAAATGACCTAAATTAGTATCAATTATGCTCTAATTGGGGTAATTTGCACATATAAAAGGGGCACTTGGGGAGTGCCAACAGTTCCCCCACACTTAAACCTTTGATCGTCCCGAGTAAAGTAAAAGAAAGAAAAATCAAAGAACATACTCTTTCTTTCATGAAAGATATCTCAAATCAGCAAATGTTGAGCATTGTTCAATTGTGGTGTATTTCATATTGGTATTCAGCAAAATAGTTCAAATATGGGTATAAAGCTTAAAGTTTCTCCCCAAAGCAATAAATCATGTCCAACTCATAAATTATAACTTTTGCACACATGTAAATCATTTAGAAGATTGTTGTGAACATAAAGAATCTATCTTCCAAATAATCCAAGGCAACAACTCATCTTTCAAATCACTCAACCTATATTCTACATCACAATGATCAAGTAATATTTGTGTAAGGCTTATATGAGTAGCTAGGTGAGGTAATTCAAGGATTGCAAGCATAAATCAATAATATATTATAAAGCTAGGAGATTATTCTTCGTTGGAATTGTAGAAACTTATTAAGATGGCCATCAAGAAAGAAAAATTTAAGAAAAGACTCACACTTTGGATATGTGGACATGCGCATAGGAAAAATTTTATCTTGGAAGAAAAAGAACTCCCATTATCATATTGCACATGGTTAGAATAATTCATGGCTATATTAGAATGAATTTCGAGAATAAGCATGTCATATACCATCCCCCCACACTTAAAATTTTACTAGTCCCTTAGCAAACAGTAGAGCTTTTCTTTTTTTCTTTTTTTACACTTTTTCTTCTATTTTTTTATTTTGCTCTCTGTTGTGCCGATCGGCGCCAGGTGTGCGCCGATCAGCTCTCAACCTGATTTCACCAATATTTGTTGGTATTTTATTCGCCTGGCTGTAACATTTATTCAAGAATTAAATTAGCCAGAAATATAGGATTTGGTCAAGCAATTATTCTCAACAACATATTTTGGGTTTATGGTATGATACTCAACGGAATTGAATTTTTGTATGAGTAATTCAAGGCTAGAAAAAGATACACAAAGATTTGCCATCTTAGTAAAGTTCATACCAAAAAGAACTAAATCCTAACCGAGCTCAACCATCAATTTAATGTTTATCTACAAATCAAAGGTTCATGAGAATTGCTCAAAATATGGCATTGGTGGGTAAGGATCTTGAAAAAAAATAAATTCTAAAGTTCACAACATGAAAATTTATTTATGAAAAGATTGGTACTAAGTTATCATCACAAATTGGACAATACAAATGAAGCACATGGGTACTCAAAATTGTTCCACATAAGACATATTTGCCGAATAATCATTAAGTGTAAGTTCAAAATTTTATTCAATGCTCAACATTATTTGGTCTTCATCAACACTTTTCAAGAAAGAGTAAATAATTCAGTTCTCCAAAAAGAGCATAACCACCACCATTATATTAAGATCGAGACTTGAATACATGGTGATGATTTTTGCACATACTTGAATAAAAGTAAACACACTTGCATGAAAGTAATACACTTGCATAAAACTACTACTAACACACTTGCATGAAAGTAAACACACCCGATACATGGTTTCCCAACCCGCTCACACACACATAAGCTAATAAAGAAAAAGATTGCAAAAATAAAAGAAAACACAAACCGGGAAACCGATACACATGCCAACTCATAGGCACTCTATTCATACAGAGGTGGAGATGGTGGCTGATCGAAGCCATAGCACCGCACCTTGAGTCGCTCGAATTCCTCCACCATCGCCTCGTGGTTATTCCTGCATTGGGACATGGCGTCCTCCACATGCTCGATATAGTGCATGTTATTGTTGATGTACCCCTGCATGGGCACGAAAAAGTCTGCACCGGGCACAGGAGGCACCAAAGGTACACGTCCTTGGTACCTGTAGTTGATACCCGCGCTGAAGTAGGTAGCGCCGACCAATGCGTCGCCTGTGTTGACCAGCACAGAGGGCTGTGAACTGCCCGCTGCATCGCTCCACCCTGGTTGGAATTGTTGAGGCTCTTGGCGTGGATTCCAGGAGTCCCACTCGCCGCCGTCTACTGCAGATGTCGCCGGTTGTCGAACCTGCCAACGGCGGTCCTTGAGAACTCGACCCCTTCCAGGAGACCTTCCTCAAGCCAATTTCCTCCGTCTAGTTTGCGATGGAGGAAAACTCCTAGCTCCGCACACGGGAGCCTTATGTTGGTGCCGCCGACATGGAAGCCAGCGCGAACACTTCCCGTGACAATATTGCCATGAGTCATATTCTCGCCGATCTCTGTTGCATACTCCCACTTGTCATCGTGCCCTCCCGGTTCGTCGTCATCGTAGACGAGGGCTGCTAGGCGTTAAAGATAGGCCCTGAAGGCCAATTTCTTGCTCTTCTTGCCCCTCTTGTCGAGCCAACCCTGCACCATCACCGTTATGGGGTTGCAATGAGATGGAGTCACGATGGCGTTGTAGAGCCACTGCAAGTCCGCATCAGTGACGTTGCTGGAGTCGATCTTGTCACCTGTACGCGCCGCCAACCACCGATAGAATACTTAAATGGTCGGGTTGTGGATATTGCCATGCTTCATGTCCTCCACAAACGAGAGCCACCTCCAGAAGGAGTCCAACTCCCCACGTCCCAAGATGCCGACGACGTTGGTGTCAGCTTCGAAGCCGAAGGCTAGGGCCGCCGTCTCTATGGTCATCATGTGGCTGATGTCGCGACGTGGAAGTTGATGACCTTGTTGCCGACTTTGTCGGTGCTGAGCCTCATCATAGAGGCAACCTCGGTGACGACGTCGAGGTTGTAGTCCATGGGAAGTTGGTGGAAGTCCACCCAGCCAAGGTTGCTGAGCATCCTTCTTATGTCCTCCCACATGCCGATCGTGGTGAGGAAGGTCTCGTCCAAGTCGAAGTTGGGGACAAACCTTCCCCTCACCGCGAGGTAGTGCTCTTGTTCCACCGCACTCAGGAGGGTGAGTCCCTCCTCCACCGTGTGCAGTGTGAATGCCGGCGGTGGTGGTGATCTGGGAACCCCATGGCTTGCCACCGTTTGGTTCCTCGTAGCACGCCCCATTGGAAGGGGTGCACCAGAGACGGAGTGGCGGGCGTGGAGCGGTGCATCACCCACCGATACGTCATCATGAGTGCCGGAGCTCCCCCTCGTTGAGGATTCACCGCTCGACTCGCCGTTGCCGCCGGAACTGCTTCCCCAGTGCATCCTCTTGCCCAACTTGCCGACTGAGGAGCGGAGACGATACATCTGCGATGAATGCGGAAAGTGTGCGAGATCGTGGGTAGTGGGGAATGTGGAGAGATTACCGGGATGGTGTGTTGAACTGGGGGCGCCTGTCCTCCCTTTTATAGTGTCGGAAACTTCCAGGAGAAGGATCCAGCTTGAAATTTCAAAATTTGAGAGCGCACTGATCGGTGCGGAGGTGCGCCGATCGGCACAATTCAAATTTTGAATGCTCTGACAACTGTGACGCTTGATTCCCCCCTTTTGTATCACTTCCTGGTACATCATGTTGATTGGCAGGGGAATAGCACAGAATCCCAAAGTCTTGATTGACTTCGCCGATCGGTGCACTGTCTCATTTTCAGCTTTTGGTCAATTTCGTGTCTCCTCTGCACCGCATACCTGCAAAAAAAATCATACCTATTCCTCAAAATCAATGCCTGCTGCCTTTGTCGCCCATTTGGGAACTGCATGAGTACCTGCGCCGATCGGCGCAAGTCCCTTGCACCTTGTCTTTTGATCCAGCGCTGATCCTGATGCCTCGTGTTCATCTATTTCACCTAATTCCACTTTTCCCAATGTTCCAATAGTATTTATATACATAGTGGGACCCATCTGGTGGCCACACTGAACGGCTAGCTCCGTCTCTAAAAATTGTTGTGCTGGTTGATTTTTTTAGCACCCCTTCAATTCCGAGCGTCGTTGGCCTTCTGTCCTGACCTGGGCAAAAATGCGCCGATCGGCGCAGACGTGTGCTGATCGGTGCTAGTACTGTTCCTTCCTTTTTTTTGTCTTTTTTGTTTTATTCCTGTGTTGTTAGTCTACAATATGTATATACGCAGTTTTGCACAAATAAACAGACAACGCAAGAGCACACAAGAATTACGCACACTCTTTTTCTATTTCTTTTATTCGGGAGATTATCTTTATTAAAAGCAAGCAAATTAAAAACACCGGGTTGCCCTCCCGGTCAGCACTAATTAACTAAATGAAATGGGTTGCCCTCCCGTAAGCACTAAATAACTTCTAAATCCCCCGATCATTGGGTTGCCTCCCAAGAGCGCTCTAGTTATTTAGAGGTCCAAGAGCTTGACCTCCCCACAAACAATCAATCCTTAGTGTCACGGTGTGGGATGTGAGGCCGTGACACTACAATGTTCTCTTATCTCCATGGTTCATATACCTTGAATGACCTATCCATACATCCCCTCCAATTACTCTCGATGCCATGTTGCCATGATGTCTTGTATCTCTTCACTTCATCAACAGTACGACACTCTTCTACCTTTGCGGGAAACTTGAAAGAGTAGGGAGTCCCACTTATATCGAAGCTTATCTCACCACTCCCAACATCAATACTTGCTCTTGCTGTCCTCAGGAAGGGTATACCTATGATCAATGGGGTCCTCGTCCTCTTATCCATATCAAGCACAATAAAATCAACAGGGATGATGTGATCTCCAATTTGAGCAGGCACATCCTCAGCAACTCCATCAGGGAAGCGTACCAATTGATTGGCTAACTCCAAACACATACCCGTAGGCTCCAATTCAGGCAAATTGAGACTTGTGAATATATGACGGGGCATAACACTTACACTTGCTCCAAGATCGCACAAGCACCTATCAAATACCCTTGTTCCAATCATGCATTTGATACTTGGTGATCCAGGGTTGGGTTTCTTCTCAAGTGCAACATCATTGATTGCCGCCATAAGCTCCTTAGTAAACTTCACAACTTCCTCAGAAGCTAGAGACTTCTTGTTTTGCATCATGTCCTTAATGTACTTGGTGTAGGTGGGTACTCGAATAGCATCAACAAAAGGGACATTGATGTAAAGCTTCTTCATAATATCGATGAATCTTGCAAATTGCTCGTCGTGTTGCCATGCTCTGTCTGTCTTTATCAGCAGTTGAGTATCCAGGAACGTGGCAAGGCCATGCTCCTCTGTCTCCATGCCTATTTTCAGACCAAAGAGGTCAACATCCACCTCGCACTGATCGGTGCTCTCAGGGAGCCGATCGGTGCCGTCAGGACCATCGCGCCGATCGGCGCCAGGTGTGTGCCTATCGGCACGGGGCCTCTTTGCTCCCGCAGGGTGCTCTGGATCATCTATTTGTTTTCCTGACCTCGTAGCTATTGCCTTCAACTGCTCTGCAGACTTCGTATTACCAGGAATAGCCCCCTTGTTGCCTTGAATGGCTTGTGATAACTGTCCCATATGTTGCTCTATAATCTTGGTATGCTTCAAAATCTGCTCATTGGAGCTCCCAATCTCTATCACCTTGTCATTAATTCCCTCAAGGACACATTCAATCTCCTTGAATTTAGCTTGATTGTCCTTGTTGATCTTCTCTTGAGCTTGGAATAACTCATGACATTGGAGACGAAGTGGGATAGAATTTTGCATGGACAAACTAGAAGAGAAAGAACTCCTTTGCTGCTAATATTGGGGCTTCCATCCACTATTCTTCATATATTCTAGCATCTTCATCTCTTCAGGGCAATCTTTCTGCACATGACCAAATTCTCCACACTCACCACAAGTGGAGCGCGATTCCGCTAGCTTGAGTGGCTCTTCCTTAGGGATATGAAGATTATTATCCAACCTCCTTTGAATGGTGTCAAGGCGATCTATAATCAAGTCTTCATGAGTCCTCTCAATCACACTTTTCGCCACTCCTTTTGAAGGTTGCAAATTCCTTGAACTTCTCTCACCATCCCATGATTGATTTTCAACTAGCAACTTGATCAAATCCTTAGCTTGGGTGGGTGTTTTTGACAAGAATGAACCTACAGCTGAAGCATCCAAGTGTTGATGAGATAGAAGATTCAATCCTGTGTAGAACTTCTCAACAACTTCTCCAACCGTTAGACCATGATGAGGGCGTGCACCCATATATTCATTGTATCTCTCCCATGGTTCTCCAATGTCTTCATCAACATTCTGTGTAAATCTAAGAATCTTATTTTTCAAAGCTTGAGTCTTACCAGGAGGGAAGAATTTGGCCAAGAATTTAGCTGCTAACGTGTTCCACACCGTCTTTACTGGGTTTTCCAATCCATTGTACCATCGCTTCGGGCGTCCAATTAGAGAGAAGGGGAACAACCGCACACATGCTTGGTCTACGGTCAATCCCACTATCTTAAATGTACTGCAAACCTTATCGAAGTGTTGCAAGTGATGAATAGGATCTTTCGAACCTGTGAACGGTTGTTGCGCCACTATTCCAACATATCTCTCCAATTGATACTGAAGTTGATCTTGAGCTTCTTGGAAATCTGTCTTGACAACATTAGTCAATTGAGGCTTGAGACGATTGACCATAGGTACCTCTGCCATATCCTCTTCTTCTTGATCTTGAGCTTCTATTGTGAATAATGTTCGAGGGGTGACGCTGACTGCTTCTCCAGATAAATCTCCAAGTGACTTGCTTCTCTTCTCTGCTGTTCTCTTCTTGTGAAAGAGTCTTTCTGGATCATTGGTGTAATTAGAGGGTTTGTTTGACTTAGGACCGTTCATACCTGTTAGTTTCACTTAATAGAATATATGTACTAAAGAGACGAGTAAAATTAAGCACAATGACTAGACACTAATAAATCAAACAATGTTTAAAAACCTGCTATGGTCCCTGGCAACGGAGCCAGAAAAAGGTGGCTTGTTGGTCGTAAATACGCACTCACTTATATACCACAAGAGGACGATGTATGATTGTAGCACTTTTTCCCTTGAATTGAGTATTCCAAGGTTTATCGAATCCACTGGGATCTTAGGGATAATTAAACAAAGTTAACAGTAAAAGATCTAGTCCAAGCAACTGTCAAGTTCAAGTTGCATTAGGGGAGACTGGCCAGCGCAAGGGTGCGCCAGATAGTAAATCTGTTATTGCACCGATCGGGGCAGGCATTGAGCCCATCGGCACACGAGTGAACTATCATTGCGCCGATCGGCGCAGGTGTTGAGCCGATCGGCACACTGGTGAAACTAAGCCAAAGTGCACCAGGTACCTTGTAAGCCCATGCTATTAAGTGAGTATCCAAGTATCTACTAGTGAGATCGTAACCAGAAAGTCTAATTAAATAGCATCATAATGGGTAATTACATGGATCAATGAAAATCTATAATGAATAAGACCACCCTGCTTTTTGAGCGGCTCCTGATCTATCGTTGCTGAGAGGAAACCGTTAATCGCTCGAGTATCTTACCCTACTCAACTATCCAATAGTGCTGCGCAGGCTTAGTGATGTCACCGCTAAACCACACTACTAGCATCATCAAGCAACCATAATCAATACAATGTCCGTATACTATCCTAATCACCACGATTAAGATAATATCTACTCACTTAGCCTAGAACTAAGCAATTGGAATAAGCACATGCATGATTATAGAATCAAGATAGACAAATCACCAAAACCATCATCAACATATTCAATCATCCTTGAGATACATAGAGTAAGATTCATACCATTTGAGATGGCCTACCTTGACGGATCAACTCTTGACTCCAATGGTTCTTGAAACTCAACTAGAGATCTATTCTAACGGGGCAAGCCCCGGTGGCTCTAACTCACGAATCTGTTGTCCCTCTGTTGCCTTCTAGTCTCCATTCTCGCGACCAAGGGTTTACAAGTATTTATAGAGGTTCTACTCGTAAAGGACTCAGTTTCTAGCAAATAAGGCGGTTACGCCGATCGGTGCAGGATTGCTCTGATTAGTGCAAGCCATGTCTTCTCTGGTTTCTTCTCCGAGTCGGTTCCTCTGTCTTCCACAGCTGCCATGTGGGCCTTTTCCTTCAAGATAAAGTCTTGTACTGCACGTCGAGATCTTGAAGTTCCATAAATCTTCTAGGCAAATATCTTCAAGTGTCTTGTAGAGATAAACTTCCATAAATATGTGGAATGGGCCTCGGTCACTTCTATGGGCCAAAACACCCTTGCGCCGATCGACGCACTAGGCTTCTTCAGAGCTTTTTGTCGGTTCTGGATTCCTGTCCTCTCCAGTATCACTTTAATCACCAATTTTACCAGTTTCTATAGTAAATCTCCAAAACAACATATATACAAATATATAGGCAATATCGTAGGTAAATGGCCTAAATTAGTATCAATTATGCTTCAATTGGGGTAATACTCACATATAAAAAGGGCACTTCGGGAGTGCCAACATAGGCCTGCTGATCGGACTGTCCGGTCACTGCTTAACCGGACCATCTGGTCACTGCAAGACCGAGCTCCAACGGCTCTGACCCCTACTGAATCTTCTTCTGACCGGACTGTACGGTCACCTAACCAGATTGTCCAGTCCATTTCTCTCTCTAGTTTAGAAACGTCTTTGGCGCTGGCTTCCTCGCTGCCCAAGTTGATCTCTACTAACCGGACCGTGTGGTCAGTAGACCGGACCGTCCGGTCACTAGAACATCCCAGACTTGCCAGTTTCCACGCTGCCCGCTGTAGCCTCCGGACAAAACCTCTGAGTGACCATACAGTCCGGTCACCATTCACCCCTCTGTCCGGTCACTTCAACCTGAAGCTAAAACTCCTCGTCCTCGCTTGACTTCATTTCCCGGCTTCTCTGAACAGCTCCTTCGCTTCTCCACTGTCAACTAGTGCTTGTGATTTCACCGAGCAACCTTGCACATCACCAACTAGACATGACCTAAGAGAATGACCTATACCCCCTTGATAGTCCGGTTTTTCCTATGGACACAAGGCCCTAACAACTAGGCAAGTGTACCAAAGACTTGCTCCGTAGCTTGTTCTTATCCTTGATCCATCTTTATCAACCCTTGGACTCCATCAAGCTCATCAAGCCTCCATGCTTGTGGTCATTGTCATCAATTGCCAAGGCAACCATCATCCATATGATTTGTAGTAGAAACTTAATGAAGGTTCCTATATAGACAACACTCGTGTACATATTAGCCCATAATTTTATAGTTATCATCTATCATCAAAACATTCATACCTCTAGGATTCCATCATCAATGGTCATGAAGCTTACAACCTACAACAAGCTAAGGGGAGAACTCAATGTTCTAGACCTCTCCAACTTCACATGAGTAACCCTTGAGCTTGTCCTTTGTCAATATGTATAGTGTTTGTGTGTTGTTTTGTGTCTTTGTTTTGTGCTTGTTTCTCTTCTTTTGTAGGTTGACTTCGGACCTCCTTGAGATAGAAATGGACATGGGTTAAGCTTGGGAAGGTTGTTTATGGTGTACCCAAGGCTATGAAGAATGGGTTGTTATGAGCAAGCTTGCGAAGGGAACAACTCATTGTTGACACTTTGGTTTGTAGCGGTTCTCTCTCTTCTCTTTAGCATCGCATGATGCATTGTATACTTGTTGCATTTGCATTCCTTGCATTCATACATCTTTGCATTGTGATATCATACATGCTCCCAAGCATGTGTCTAGGGGAGTTGCTCATTTACAATGTGAGTACATGACTCTCTAGATGATCAAATAGTGATAATTGTGCTTCATGCCCATTGAGCCATGTTCAACCGAGCTCCAAGGATAAATCTACTCGCACAGCTCAAAGACAAGTGGCTCATACATTTCCACCTCACTAATGACTAACCATTGCCTTTATGAAGAAATATTTTGTTGAGTCATGTGTGTAGGGGGAGCTACGGTGGAACACCATTGCGACCAAGATGGAGCACCGTGAAAGGGGGAGTTATCCTAACTCTTGCCAACTATCTTTTGCCTCTTGGTCCCGTTATGTTTTGGTGTGGTTTTTGGTGATAGGTGACAAATGGGGAGAAGGAACATGAAGATCCAAATGCCAAGCTTAAGTTGGGAGTAAAAAGAGGGAGAAGAATATGAAGATCAAATGAAGATAATCAAAACAATGGTTGATGTTCACTTGAATGAACATATCAAGATCATATCAAGATGAACATCTACACCAACATAGAGAAGGTCAATGACAATGCATGTCTACAGTGATAATGTACATCTACACTGACATGAGCATCTACGTCCTTGGTGTGTGTCTACTCCAACATAAACATCAACCACGACACCAAGGCGGGTGCAAAATTCAACTCAAGATTAACATCCAAGTGCGCTAAGTGAGCCGGTAGTTCTCCCTAAACATCTAGCATATTTCAAGGGGGAGACTACTTCTAAGGTAAGGACCAAGGTATGCCTTCCAATCTTTTCTTTTCCTTTGGTTCTTTCTTGCTTGTCCATTTTTGGATCATCATAAGTAGTGGTTGCCATCCATCACCAAAAAGGGGGAGATTGTAATGTTCATGACCATTGAGGTCTCCCCAAGGTATAATGTTTTGGTGATGAATAACAGACATGAAATGTGACTAATGTCTACATGAGTGTTTTCCGTGTAGGAAACCTTTCTACTCTATGATGATTGTTAACGGCGGCCTTGGCGATTGATGACAATGACCACAAGCATGGAGGCTTGATGAGCTTGATGGAGTCCAAGGGTTGATGAAGATGGATCAAGGCTAAGGACAGGATATGGAGCAAGTGTTTGGTACAGTTGCCTAGTTGTTAGGGCTTTGAGTTCATAGGAAAAACAAGACTATCAAGGGGGTCTAGGTCATTCTCTTAGGTCATGTCTAGTCGGTGATGTGCAAGGTTGCTCAGTGAAATCACAGGCACTAGTTGATGGTGGAGAAGCCAAGGAGTTGTTCGGAGATCGGACTATATGGTCACTCTGAGGTTTTGTCCGGAGGCTACACTTGCCTAGTTGTTAGGCCTGAACAAAGTCAAGCGAAGACGAGGAGTTTTAGCTTTGGATTGAAGTGACCGGACATAGGGGTCAATGGCGACCGAAATGTACGATCACTCTGAGGTTTTGTCCGGAGGCTACAGTGGGCAGCAAGGAAACTGCCAAGTCTTGGATGCTCTAGTGACCGAACGGTCCGGTCTACTGACCAGATGGTTCGGTCAGTAGAGGTCGACTTGGGTAGCGAGGAAGCCAGCATCGAAAATGTTTCTAGACTAGAGAGAGAAATGGACCGGATGGTCTGGTCAGGTGACTGTACAGTCCAGTGAACAGAAGATTCAGCAGGGGTCAGAGCCGTTGGAGCTTGATGTTGCAGTGACCGGACGGTCCGGTCAGGCAGTGACCGAACAGTCCGGTCAGAAGGCCTAGAAGCTAATTTCGTGGAGCAGCAACTAGTTTGAGGATAGGAGCCAATATAACTTCATTGCTGGGGTCTTTGTGACCTCTTGGCCAGTGGAATACCTAAGAGCATTTGGTAAGGTCCAAGAGGAAAAGAGGAGAGCACTAGGAGAGGATATTGGATATCTTGAGAGTCCTTGTGAGAGTAACAAGGAGTGATCTTCACATCTAAGGCTAGGTGTCCTTGAGGGTGTGATCTAGGCTGTTACTCTTGGTCTATGGTGAGACCTAGCCCGGTTAGGTGTCGGCGATCGAGCCCATCATGATTAGTTGTGAAGGCCGTCAAATGTTTGTACATGGTTTGAGCCCGCCGTTGAAAGGAGCATCAATAGTGAGCGCCCGTGTCGGCTCGAGAAGTCTGGCAAGTTCTCGTGGAAGGCGAGCTTGTGCTTTGGTAGCAGCGGTCACGCACACCGTGTCTTCACGCGGGGAGTGATTGCAGGCTCGTGGGCGAGAACTCCTGATATAGATATGGCCCAATCTTCCAAGAGGTAAGGGGATAAACTCGAATTTGGGGAACTCGACGTCGATGACCCGACTTGAATCAGACACGATCCAACCCCACAACCGTTACACCAAGCACAACTTGATTGTTCCTGCAAGCAAAATCGAGAACACAAGCAAGAGAGGATAAACACGCAATCTGAAATTGCAAATATGGATGAAGCAAATCACAAGAAAAGGTTCAAGCTCTGAACACAAAAGGACTAATCACCGCAGTGGTGTAGAACAAGAACAGGGGCCCTGGATTACTGTAAAAGAACTTGTCGCCACAGTTACAATAATTCGATCAAGTTTCTCTCTGGAAAACTGAACTAAACAAAACCCAAAACTAAAAGATGGCGGCTACTGAGTTTATGTAGGAAACAAAGACGTCCTAGGATTGCGGGCGACCAGGGGGGGCGCCCACAACATGGGCTTAAGGCCCGACACGATACATGGCCAAGTTGGCCCAAAATAGGTGGCACAAGACCTTGTCATGGTCACATATTGTGACTCACGACCCTTCTGGAGCTAGGACCAGAACCAAAACGACGGCGTCGTCGTCCCCTTTCCAACGCATCAAAGAACGCCTCGTTTGGACGTCGGATGTGGGAGATATCATCAAAACCGTGAAGGGGTGTCGGCTGAATCCGACACAAACGCGGCGACCGAGTTGGTGATGACTTGTAACTTGGGGAAGGCCATGATATGCGCGTATCCAGCATGGTGATGTCCTCATCATCCTCCCCTTCTTGAATTGGAGTCGCCCTCGACTCCATCTCAGCATCAATCTCCTGCAAAAGGTTAGTACTAGTAGAATGCAAAGTACAAGATACATGATCATCGATAGAAGATATATCATGACAAAGCATAGTATAGTAAGGTGCATCATGATTATCACAAAGATCAGTAACAGTAGATGTCATAGCAAGAAAAGCACCTCCCTTTAACCGAATAGCCTTATGTTTAACATCAGAAAGTTGTTTGTTATCATGTTTATTCTCAGTATTTTCAGCAAGTAGTTTAAAATGATTTCTAATATCAGCAGGCAATAACGGACGCAAAGTAATATTCCTATCCTTATGCACGAATGTATATGTATTTGTTCTACCATGGTGGGCAGCATCTGTATCATATTCCCATGGACGGCCTAATAAAAGTGAACATGCTTGCATAGGTACAACATGAAAATCAGCAAAGTCTTGATAAGAACCTACTGAAAAATGTATGCGTGCTGATCGAGTTACCTATGCCGTACCACTATTGTTGAACCATTTGATGTGGTAGGGCTGATATAGTGCATGCGTGGTCAAGCCAAGTTTGCTTACCAAATCAGAACTTACCAAGTTGTTACAGCTCCCAGTATCAATGATGGTGAGAACACGGTGGTCCGCAACAATGAGGTACATGTAGAATAAATTGTTGCGTTGTTATTCTTCCTCTTGTCCCACCCGAGTGGTCAACACACGCTGTACAATGAGGCTAGGAAAGCCCGCGGTAGCAGCAATAGGATCAATGGTGGTTGTCTCCTGCTCCTCCGTCGAATCTGCAACAAGGTTAGGCATACGAGCAAATTCATCTTCAACATCACTAGAACTTTCATACCCATCAGCGGTAGCGATGAAAGCACGACGACTAGGGCAATCCTTCATGACATGTCCCATGCCCTTGCAGCGGTGGCAAATAATGGTGGTGGAGGAGCCACTCCTAGTATCGGAAGTAGTAACCTTCTTCTGTTGTTGGTGCTGCACACTAGACAATTGCGCTACAGAAGTAGGCGCAAGTGGAAAAGTTGTTACTGGTGTCTTAGCAACATGACTCTTCAAGTTCTCTACTCCAGTGCGTTGCTGGAGATATTGCTCAGTGTTGGACCTGCAAGATTGTTGTGGAAGGCGTCCCTGTACTTCTCGTTCAGCCTTAAGAGCAATATGATACAATTGGCTGAACCTATTCCACTCTTTATAGTCAACAATATTCTAGATATCACGGTTCAAACCACCAAAAAATCAAGCACTAGTTTCAAGATCATCTTCATGTATATCACAACATGCTAAACCAATAAGCAATTCCTGATAATATTCCTCTACTATTTTACTACCTTGTGTTAAAGATTGTAATTTCAAACGTAAATCACGTTGGTAATAAGAAGGAGCAAAACGAGATTTCATGCATTGTTTAAAAACAGGCCAAGTGGCAGGTATAGCAGCATTAGTATTGCAAAGATCATTCCACCAAAAGAGAGCAAAACCTGTAAACTCACTAGTAGAAAGTCTAACTCTATGCTCAGCAGGAACTAAATGAGAATTAAATTTCTGTTCAACAGCAAGTTCCCAATCTAAGTATGCTTCAGGGTCAGCACTACCGGCAAAAGGTGGTATGTTAAATTTGGGCTTAACAAAAGTATCAATATTACCACGATTATTATTACCTCCCATACCGTGTCGATTATGGTGAAGACGGTCTGCATCACGGTCAAAATCATCATCAGCAGCAGCTCGTTGAGGTGGAGGTCGTCGTTCAACATCCTCAATGCGGTGGACAACAGTGTTGATGTGACCCATCAACTCGGCAAACATCGTTTCCATGAATGTACGCTGGTCCGCAAGAAGCTTTGTGAGCTCGGCCTTGGAGACGCAATCATTGAAGTCTGTAGGGGACTCCAACTCTCCAGGTGTCCCTTTCCCTTTCTCTGACATGGTTAAAAGCAAAAGACAACACTAAACAAAAAGATTAGCCCTATCAACTAGCAGGCCACAGAGGGTGTAGAAAGTGGAAAACAATATCAGAAGCAATGTATCACAATCTTGCAAGTGTTCTTACCAAAGCCAAATAGGTCGACACAATCTGTAGTTGAGCTTGGGTGTAACAGTTGCAAGGAAGAAACCTGTGCTGCAATATGTATAGCTTGGAAGGCTAATATGTATGTCACTGGAACACAATTAAATAACAGATAATAGCACTGAATAAATGTCCAAAGCAGTGTCCTAATTGCTAGCAAAAGAATCGTGTTTAAAAACAGTTGTGACAGGAAGAACAATGGCAAAGAACAATGGAAAAGGCAACAAGGAACAAAACAGACTTCACAGACTTAGAATTTTCAGGGCGGGGGGGGGGGGGGGGGGGGGGGTGCAAATCAAAATCTTAATTTTTTTGTATGATTTTTCCACTATTTTTCTATGATAGAGGAACACAAAGGAAGGAACCACAAGAAGTTTCACCGAAAGCGCTATTTTTTACTTAACAATTTTTTTCTATTTTTTCCCGATTTTTTTTGAACTTTTTGACGAGGGCACACAGGTCGGAGCATAGTGTGGGTCACCTCAACTTTGAGTCAAGAATCTGCTGTAAAAATTTCAGCCCAATCGGAGCAACGAGCGAAAAGTTATGCCTGTTTTACCGAAGGTATGTCAAGATAGGGTTTGAGGGGTGAGGGGGGGGGGAACCGAATCGGGTAGGGTTTTTTTGTTGGCAACAGATTGTGGGTATGGTGGGTGGGTGACACGATGGTGAATCCAATGGAAAACACGATGGTGATGGTTGTGTGCAGCGGAGATCAAAACACAAATTCAAACCAGCAACTGAACTCGACTAGGAAACAAACTCAACACTACGGACTCTAAAATTAAATTATGCAAAGGCTAAACAATGTCTAGGATGGTGGGGAAATTTTTTTTGTAGGCTTTTTCGTGGACAAAAGGTGATGAACACAAACGAATCTAAAGGGAAGAACACGATAATACCTCACGGGGAACCTAGGAATCTGATACCACTTGATGTAGATACGGCCCGATCTTCCAAGAGGTAAGGGGATAAACTTGAATTTGGGGAACTCGGCATCGACGACCCGACTTGAATCAGACAAGATCCAACCCCGCAACCGTTACACCAAGCACAACTTGATTGTTCCTGCAAGCGAAATCGAGAACACAAGCAAGAGAGGATAAACACGCAATCTGAAATTGCATATATGGATGAAGCGAATCACAAGAAAAGGTTTAAGCTCTGAACACAAAAGGACTAATCGCCACACTGGTGTAGAACAAGAACAGGGGCCCTGGATTACTGTAAAAGGACTTGTCGCCACAATTTCAATAATTCGATCAAGTTTCTCTCTGGAAAACTGAACCAAACAAAACCCGAAACTAAAAGATGGCGGCTACTGAGTTTATGTAGGAAACAAAGACGTCCTAGGGTTGGGGGCGACCAGGGGGAGTGCCCACAACATGGGCTTAAGGCCCGACATGATACATGGCCAAGTTGGCCCAAAATAGGTGGCACAACACCTTGTCATGGTCACATATTATGACTCACGACCTTTCTGTAGCTAGGACCAGAACCAAAACTACGGCGGCGTCGTCTCCTTTCCAACGCATCAAAGAACGCCTTGTTTGGACGTCGGATGTGGGAGATATCATCAAAACCGTGAAGGGGTGTCGGCTGAATCCGAGACGAACGCAGCGACCGAGTTAGTGATGACTTGTAACTTGGGGAAGGCCATGATATGCGCGTATCCAGCATGATGATGTCCTCATCAACTCCACTCGGTGGCGGGAGGAACCGGAACTCTGGTGGGAGTGGTCGAACGAGGAGTAGGGGAAGGCGCCATCCTTCTGAGACATCGGGAAAGAATCTTGTGCCCTTTCTTACTCTACTCCTTACTTTGATGCATTACCTTATGCATTTACATACCATGCTATTCATGCTTGTGTGCTTGTCTTGTTTTAGTGGATTATCTTGTAGAATTGTATGAGTAGGCTCCCTTGCTAGCTTGTGGTGTGCTTCCGCGTTGCTTTATTACTAGCTTGCATAGGAGTTGTATTGACTTGAGAGATTCACTAGTATGCTTAGGTTGTTGTTCCTTTCATAGGATTTTATCTTGCTAGTGTGATCACCACTAGCATTGTTATAGGGATTGATTGAGTGATCGGTTTTTGAAATTGGCGAATTTGGTACATAGTGCGAGTTCCTAATTCACCCCCCCTCTCGGTCATTCAGTCCTTACAGGTTCACAACCTACGGGACTCGATCAATAATTGAGATGGTGGTCAATCGCTGCTAGCAGCGGTTGACTAAATGAACCATTGCTGATAATGCTTTTCAGTAGCAGTTCACTATTGAACCACTGCTGATAAGTTACAACCTCATATATCCCTTTGTTCATTCCAAGGCACATACCCAACCCATAGCTCGCATCCAAGGTTGAGCATGGAGGATCTCCACAACCTTGTCCCCTCCATCACCACTTGCTTCCATGCCTCATGCCCTTCTCCCTCCACCAAATCCCTCACCCACACCCTTCACATCTTTGAACAAATTTATGGCACACAACACCGATGGGCTTCACGATGTCCCTAGAGGCATGCCCCTATCTGTCCCCATTGTTTGCTCATCCGAATCGAAGGTGGAGGGGACTGAGCTTTGCCCCCATGCTGTAGTCCCTCGCCTAGAGACCCGTACGTCATCTTCTCCAACCCCGCCAGCTCAACCTCGATGATGACGCCTTTCCTCGATGTGGCTTCTCGACCACATCGAACATCATTGATGAATTAGGAAGAATGGCATCATTGATCTATGAGTTTCTTTGTAGTTCATACTCGTTTATGCTTGTGTCACTGTTTTTCCCTCTGCTGAAATTTAGAGCTATTCTATAATATGCATCATCACCCCTTACACTGTAGACTCAAATAATTGTGTAAGGTCTTCTCTTCTATGGTTGTGATTCTGCATTCCATTACTTTCCAAAGACAACTTGTGTAGATGAAATCAAGCAACTATGTTGATAATTTTTGTACTATTATTAATGTTGTCAAAAAACCTTTGAAGAAAATATATTGTAGATATATAGATCATTAGTGGCTAAGCCCCTTATGCTTCTATTTGCATTGCTTTGTGCCTTAGTTTTGCTATACAACAATAAAGAAGGTGCGAACAGAGCAAATTAGAGGCATAAGGGTCTTATTTTATATATTTTTGAAAAAACTATTATCAGCAGCGGTTCACAACTTGAACCGCTGCTGTTGCTCATGTATCTAGAATGGTTCTAGAACCGCTGCTGATAACCTATTTTGAACCGCTGTTGATGAGCTATTCTATAGTAATGGGAGATTGGAGGGTAAAATGAATGCCACACTATTAAGAGGGGTCTTTGTTCTATTTTTTAATGCATCCTTAGTTGCCACTTTGTGAGAAATCCAAATTGAAATCATATTCAAATATTCCTTCATGAAAACTCAAAATATTCGTTGGAAATCCTATGAAGAAAATGTCCCAAATATTTCTTCAAAAATACCATGTTGAAAAACCTCCAACATTCGTTCAAAATCTTTTGTTGGTAAAAGACCCAATTTAGGTCGAGCAGGGGCTGGCGGTCTGACCACCAACGTGTAGAGAGGGTGGACCTCGGGTCCCCTGGGCGGTTTGACCGACAGGTTACTGTGATCAGCGTGGTCTGATCGTGGTGCCTACGCGGTCTGACCGTCCATGTCCAAAAACTCATTCTGACCAAGACCTTGTGGCAGTTTGGCTGCCAGAGCCTGAGTAATTTCAATCCTCGCTCAAAGTAGCCATTGGGCTGCTAGCGATCTAATCGCTAGGGGGTCATGATCTGACCACCAAGTGCACAGAGTATCAGTAATGACTAGTTTTTGAACCTATGCCTATATATACCTCTTCCACTCATGCATTAAAGCTCTCTTGACACCTTGAACTGAATACTTGAGCTATTTGGGCCTTTTCCTCACTCACACAAGCATCCATTGAATCATTGCGAGTGTGTGGGAATCACCAAAACATTCGTATCTTGGGGATCCAATCAACAATGATCATGAAGTTTACAATCTCCTCTTTTTTGGTGATTGATGACAACCACTACTTAGCATAATCTTATCAAGAAACAACAAGGCTAAAAGAGCTACACTACGATCGAGAGGAACCACAAAAGAAAAAACAAGGAATGCACAATGTCCTACTCAATCGAGCATCATCAAGAGCTAAAAAGAAAAAGAGAGAAAAGCACACTCTAGATGATAATGCATGCATGTCGTGATAGGATATTAAAGAAAGCATAAGGACATGCAATGCGAAGCATGAATGATGATATGCAAACAAGATAGCATGGTTATGCATAGGAATTAAAAGCAAGCATTCATCATCATCGAATCATAAATAGGTGTACAAGATAAAAGAAAGAAAGATAGAGCACTGCATAACAAAAAAACCAAATGAGATCATGACAAGTCAAACACAAGCAAATGAAATACCACGATTCATCAAAATCCATGAACATCAATAAATCCATCAAAATAAGATCCAAATGAATCTAACTCCCACAACCAATGAACATGTATGCTCCCCCTAGATACAAGCTGCTAACTCTCGATCGTACAAGATCACACGCCCACTTCCCCTAGAACTATGACTTCTCCCCCTTTGGCAACAAGCACCACAAAGAGGAAAAAGAAAACAACTAGGTGCTCATGGTCGAAGGAAGTGGTGTCGTGACGTCCTCTGTGGACTCTGCTCTGGGCTGCTCCTGAGGTGGATCCTGCTGCTCTGGCTGAGCCTGTCACACCTGAGCATCCAGCTGCTCAAAGTACTCAAGGTCAACTGGTGACTCAGACCCTTTGTCCTGACTAGCTATGACGGTGGCGGTCTCCTGATCAACTGAGGCCTGGAGAAGGGCAAGATCCGCCACGCCCTGCTGTGAGAAGCCTCCTTGGACGAGATCCTCTGCTACCTAAGAAGTGACAAGAGAAGTTTCCGTAGCAGATGAAGGTGGAGCTGTAGCTGGCAATAGGAGAGTCTCTGTCTGAGAGTCTGCTCGAGTGGTATGCATAATGTTGGTCATAATTACGCACCCACTTATATAACGTAAGAGGACAGTGTATGATTGTAGCACTTTTTCCATTGAATTGAGTATTCCAAGGTTTATCAAATCCACTGGGACCTTAGGGATAATTAAACAAAATTAATAGTAAAATATCTAATCAAAGCTAGAGACTGGCCAGTGCAAAGGTGCGCCAGACAGTAAATCTGTTGTTGCGCCAATCGGCGTAGGGGTTGAGCCGATCATCACACTAGTAAATCTAAGCCGAAGTGCGCCAGATACCTTGTAAGCCTATGTTGTTAAGTGAGTAGACACGTATCTACTAGTGAGATCGTAACCAGAAAGTCTAATTAAATAGCATCATAATGGGTAATTACATGGATCAATGAAAACCTATAATGAATAAGACCACCCTGCTTTCCGAGCGGCTCCCGATTTATCGCTGCTGAGAGGAAACCCTAAATCACGAGAGTATCTTACCCTACTGAACTATCCAATAGTGCTGCACAGGCTTAGTGCTGTCACTGCTAAACCACACTACTAGCATCATCAAGCAACCATAACCAATACAATGTCCGAATACTATTGTGGGATACTTGCACTACGGGTATCCTCATACAAGACCAAGTCAATAGCCGACCAGGTACTTCATCAACAAGGAAGCCGACTGACTCGGCTTGGAGCGCAAGGCATGTAGAGATAGAAAATCCTAAAGGGTTACGACTAGGACTCTTCATGTACCGCCCTGCCGACTAGATATATAAGGCAGCAGGGTACCCCCATCTGGGAGAGAGTTTTCACAACATCAATACAATACACAGAACATAGGACATAGGGTTTTTTCTCTCGTCGAGAGGGCCTGAACCTGTATAACTCGGCGTCTTGTGTTACCATCGTAGTTCTTGGTCTTGATGTAGGCCTATACATTTTACTGCCGATCTCAAGCTTCGACAGTTGGCGCGCCAGGAAGGGGACAAGGCTCGCCGGGATTCTCCGTCGACTACGATAGCCAAATTCCCATTATCCAGTACTCGCCGGATTTCACGATCTCCTTTGGATCGCTTGACTTCACAGTCGGCGACAATGGAGCCCTAGGTCTGGAGACCCACAGATCCGACTCGGTCACAGCAATTTCCATGGCGTGATCACCGAGTTTGTCTGGCATGATCCCCATATTGGTTCCACTCGGATCTAAGGAAGAAGATCCTTCCTTCAGGAACGATTCAAAATTGGATCGGTCTTTTGATGAGGACTCGATCGGATCCGCTTACCCATATCCCCATACTGTCAACATGGTGGATATAGCGGATCCTGCGGATGGAGACCAAGATGCTGACCAAGACGGTGAACAAGAAGGTAACCCTGTTGATGGCCACCCGAATGAACTAGCCGAAGGAGGACAACAGGAGGAGGACCCCTCAGTTGATGACTTATCGGTCGGTCACCGCCGTCGACTCTTGGTGGCCCTTAAAACCCAATATTGGCCACCAACCGGTCGGGAAATACAAGGTAAAGAACAAAGTTTCATGAATATATGTTTAAACTAATAAAGTTCCACAAGTTTTGGTGAAATATGTGTTTGTAGGGTCAAAAGGGCTAAAATCATGTAAAAACATGAAGAAACACCCCGTCGGCCGATTCTGCCTTAAAACAGCAGGCCGACAGGGTCATATGAGGCTGAAATCAGGGCCCGGCAGGGGTGTGATGGCTGAAATCCGAACCCAACCGACAGGGTCATATCAGGCTGAAATCAGCCACCCGGTGGGTCAAAACAGAGTCGTCATGAGGCTAACCATCCGACCTGTGGGATACTTGCTTTACGGGTATCCTCACACAACGCTAAGTCGGTAGCCGACCAGGTACATCATCAACAAGGAAGCCGACCGACTCGGCTTGGAGTGCAAGACAAGGAAAATTAGACTTTTCATATAGAATTCTTGTAGAGTACGACTAGGACTCTGCATGTACCCCCCTGCCGACCGGATATATAAGGAGGCAGGGTACCCCCCATTAGAGGGGACAGAGGGAGAGAGTTAGAGGCAATTTAGGCTTAACAACTCGTGACAATCAATTCAATACAGAACACAGGACATAGGGTTTTTACTCTCATTGAGAGGGCCCGAACCTGTATAATTCGGCGTCTTGTGTAACCATCGTAGTTCTTGGTCTCAACATAGTCCTATATATCTACTGCCGGTCTTGAGCATCGACACCTGGCGCGCCAGGTAGGGAACAAGGATCGCTGGGATTCTCCGTCGACTATGATGGCCGAACTTCACTTCATCCAATACTCGTCGAACTTCAAGATCTCTTTTGGATCGCTCGACTTCACGGTCGGCGACAATGGAGTCCTAGGTCTGAACGACTACAGATCAGACTCGACCGCAGCCAGCCCCATGGCGCGATCACCGAGTCCGTCTGACATTATCCCTGCATTGATCCTACTCGGATTCGAGCAGGAAGACTCTTCCTTCGAATATGACTCGACGTCAGATCGGTCTTTTGATGAGGACACGGTCGGATTGACCTACTCATATCCCCATACAGTTAACATGGTAGATCCTGCTGCTGGAAACCAGGATGAGGTTCTAGATGTCGAAGAAGAAGGGAATCCAACCGGTGGTCTCCAAAACCAGCCGACCGAAGGAGGCCGACAGGATGATAACCCGCCAGCTGATGAATTATCGATCGGTCACCGCCGTCGACCAAGAGGGTCACGTGGATCGCGGAACGCATGTCGGCTGGATCTTGGCCCTGACCTTGAAGTGGATGCTGTTAAGGTCTACCACACCCCACAGAATAACATCACCGGGGCCAAGACATTGCTTGACACCTTAATGGTTGATGCCCATTATCAAACTCCTGCAATGCAGAAGGCAGTGACTATGCTCAAAGTCGCAGCGGCACAAGATGCTGCAAAGTCTCAGTCGGTCGCAAGTTCCAGCCATGTATCTCCTTAGGGTCGGCAAAGGCGTGAAGATCTGAGAAATTCTCTCAGCCTCCATGATGGACGAGACACCATCAACTCTCACCACGAGGAGCGCGCTCGGGACAACCGACGCTATGAGGAAGAACAACATGAACAAAGAATGGATGCCCGACCGGAAGACCGGTGGGATGACCGATGAGAAGACCGACGGGACAACCAACGGGATGATCATCAGAACCCTCCTCCAAGAGACAACCACGACGACCCACGTCGACATGACGATCAGGATCGTCGCGATAATGATGGCAATCGACGATGTCGTCATGATGAGGATGTTGGCCCACGACACCGTCGTAGCCCAACCACATCCCAAGACCAACAAAGGCGGTCACCAACGCTGACTGATGACGAGATTGATGGCATCAAGGCTTACGCCCCTTGACTCTGCATTGCTCGATGGCCGAAAGGATTCAAGCCGGTTCCCATCGAAAAATATGATGGACAAACCAATCCCCGAGAGTGGTTACAACTCTATAGCACGGCGATCCGGTCGGCTGGAGGTGATTCATACGTAATGGCTAATTACCTTTTAGTCTGCTTAGATCCTACAAAGAAACCTACCAAGGACAAGATCCAGACCGATGACATCCAAACCAAGGAGATTTCGCTCAATCCTGAGGACCCCGATAAGGTGACTTATGCTGGGGTCAACCTTGATGAAAAATAGGAACTCGCGCTCACTCTTTTCCTCCAAGAAAATAGGGATATCTTTGCATGGAAACCATCTAACATGCCGGGAGTTCCTAGGGAAAAGATTGAGCATGTGTTAAGGGTACCTCTAGGGGCTACCCCCGTTCATCAAAGTCTTAGAAGATTTGCGCAAGATCGCAAGGACGCTATGAAGAAGGAGATAGTTAGATTGTTCAAAGCTAAGTTTATAAAGGAGGTGTATCATCCCGACTGGTTAGCAAATCCAGTCCTTGTACCTAAAAAGAATAAACAGTGGAGGATGTGTGTTGATTATACCGATCTCAACAAGGTCTGCCCAAAAGACCCCTTTGCTCTTCCTCGTATTGATCAGATTGTAGATTCGACAGCTGAGTGTGAGCTTTTAAGCTTTCTGGATGCCTATTCAGGCTATCACCAGATCCCACTTAGAGTCGAAGATTAGATCAAGACTTCCTTTATAACACCCTTCGACGCCTATTGCTATATCACTATGCCGTTTGGTCTGAAAAATGCTGGCGCGACTTACCAACGAGGTATTCAACGCTGTCTTGCCACTCAGATCGGTCGGAACGCTAAAGCGTATGTTGACGACATTGTTGTCAAGACTCAGAAAGTTGAAGAACTTCTCTCTGACCTGGCGGAGACCTTTGACAATCTGAGACATTATTCAATGAAGCTGAATCCTAAAAAGTGTGTTTTTGGGGTTCCATCGGGAAAGTTACTTGGTTACATCGTTTCAAAACGAGGTATAGAGGCTAACCCAGATAAAATCAAGGCAATCCTTGATATGAAGCCGCCTAATTCTCAAAGGGATGTTCAGAAGCTGACCGGATGCATGGCATCTTTGAGTCGCTTTATTTCCCGATTGGGGGTTAGGGGGTTACCACTCTTCCGGTTGCTTAAAAAGCAGGATGGCTTTGTTTGGACTGAGGAGGCGTAGTCGGCACTGGACGAATTAAAGAGTCATCTCAGCAGTATTCCAGTATTGGTGCCTCCGGAGCCAGGAGAAAAACTTCAGTTGTACATCTTGGCCACAACCCAGGTTGTGAGTACTGTTTTGACAGTCGACCGAGAAGAGGAGGGACATGTGCAAAAAGTACAATATCTGGTCTAATTTGTGAGCGAGGTTCTTAGCGCCTCTAAGACAAGGTACCAGCAGATCTTGAAGTTGTTATATGCGTTATTGATCACCTCGAGGAAGTTGAAGCACTATTTCCAAGCTCATCCAATTGAAATTCAAACTTCTTTTGCACTTGGGATGGTATTACATAACCGAGAAGCTGAAGGAAAAATATCCAAGTGGGCAGTCGAGCTTGGTCAGTATACCATTACTTTCGTGCCTCGGTCGGCTATAAAGGGACAAGCGTTAGCTGAATTCGTTGCCGAGTGGACAGAGATTCAAAATCCTCCTACTGCCCAAGATATCGAGTACTTTGATGGTTCCCTTCAATTACAAGGGGCAGGTGCGGGAGTTGTATTTATCTCGCCTACTGGAGAAAGGCTTTGATACATCCTTCAAATCATGTTTCACGTGTCTAATAATGCTGCAGAATATGAAGCTCTTCTGCACGGTCTGCGTATTGCTGTGTCACTCAGAATTAAGCGTATCGACATATTTGGTGATTTGGCCTTGGTCATTAATCAGGTCACCAAGGATTGGAATTGTGTAGATGATAACATGAGTGCTTATTGCCAAGAAGTGCGAAAACTCAAAGACAAGTTTGATGGATTGAAGTTCACACATGTTCTCCGAGATAGTAACCAGGTGGCTGATGAGTTAGCCAAGATAGGATCATCTCGGTCTGCAGTACTGCCGGGTGTTTTCCTACATGTTCTGGATTCCCCAACAATTTCTCCCCGGTCGGACGTGTTGATTAGTATTGTTGCTGATCTTGTTGACGATGACATCTCCAAGACCGACTGGAGCGACCCACTCATTCAGTATTTGGATAAGGGAACGCTGCCCTCGGATCTTGATGAGCAGCAAAGATTGGAGATCTGATCTCGAGGATACTTGTTGGTGGGGGACCAACTTTACAAAAGGGGTGGTTACAACATTTCGATGCAATGCATCTCAATTCCTGAAGGCCAGAAGTTGGTAGAAGAGATTCATTTGGGAATATGCGGCAATCATGCAGCTTCCAGGACTTTGGTTGGCAAAGCTTTCCAGCAAGGGTTTTATTGGCCCACGGCGGTCGAAGATGCACACCAAGTTGTTCGGAATTGTGAGGGTTGTCAATTCTTCGCTCAACAAACACATGTGCCTTCACAGCAACTTCGCATGATACCATTGACTTGGCCTTTTGTTGTTTGGGGGCTTGATATTGTCGGTCCTTTCAAGAAAGCGCTAGGCGGGTTCACTCATTTGTTTGTTGCTATCGACAAATTCACCAAACGGATTAAAGCGAAGCCGGTCGGCAAGATTACATCCAAGAAGGCGATCGAGTTTGTCAAAGATATATTCACTCGGTTTGGAGTTCCTCACGATATCATTACCGATAATGGCACTTAGTTCACTTCAGTGGAGTTCCGGGACTTTGCTGATGAGATGGGAATAAAGATCCACTTTGCATCAGTGGCTCATCCGAAAAGAAATGGGCAGGTCGAATGGGCCAATGGTATGATTCTTCAAGGATTAAAGCCGCGGATATTTGACAGACTCAAACCTTATGCCGGTCGGTGGGTAAAAGAGTTGCCTTCAGTCCTTTGGGGGCTTCGGACAAACACCAGTCGGGCTACTGGACAATCACCTTTTTCATTGGTCTATGGCTCAGAAGCTATGTTGCCGACTGAGGTCAGTCTTGTCTCAGCACGAGTTCAAGCATACGATGAAAAGCTTTCTGAGGAGAACCAAGAGATTGATTTGATTGCGGTAGAGGAGTTGCATGATCACGCTCTGTTTCGGTCGGCACTCTACCAACAAGGCTTGCGTCGTTATTATGATAAGAACGTCCGCAGTCGCCAATTTCAAGTTGGAGACCTAGTGCTTCGTCGAGTGCAATCGACAAAGAATCAGCATAAGCTCTCTCCGAAGTGGGAAGGAACGTACGTAGTGAAGGAAGTCACTCGCACGGGGGCTTACCGACTGATGTATGAAGACGGCGATGATATTCCAAACTCCTGGAACATAAATCAGCTATGTTGTTTCTATACTTAGTTATTATTTTGTGTATTTATACATTATTTATGAATGAAACTTCGGTCTTTTTTAATGAAAGATTTTTTTATGATTTTCATTCTATATCTGTCTGGATTCCTTAATTTATACTATTAAACAATCGAGCCAGGGGGCTAGCAATAGTGTCCCATCTCGGTCTAACCATATTTTGGTTTTGGCCTATTTTCTGATCGACTTATTATCATAAGATAACAAAACCTATATGAACATGTCATGCTATGCAAATGCAATAATTGGTTTAATTTAATTATAAAAACAATTTGTCCTAGGTTATTTAATTAAACTTCCAAATGCTAATAGTTGGCATTTTTAGAATTTTTTTAAAAAATAGGGTGTTACAAGCTTCAATGTCACCTGGCATGGGACTATGTTAATCAGGATGAGACTAGGGAAGTGCCAGATCCACCAAATGGCGAACTCTGCCGAAGACGCTTGGTGAAGATGTTTGAAGGGGAAATCCTTCAGGACCAATCTTTGGTTTCAAAGGCATATAACAAGGGCACAATGCGAGCCCGAGTAAGCCTCAGTCTGCCTTTAGCTAGCCCTTGTTATCCTATCTTGAGATTGTACTCATTGTTTTGATCTTTATGCAGATGCTGGATACTTATGTATCTCATCCCCCGCTCCCTTAGACCGATACTGAGGGACCTGATTATGTCAAGAAGACACCGCTGACCGGCGCTGGGGGTTCAAGTTCCTCCGCAGCCGCTCGGCCAGTCGGCGTCACTCCCGTTGTTACTCTGGCCTCCCCTGACAAGCTCCAGAAGCGGACCATCACGCGCCGTCGCCAATATGTGGGGGACCAGGACGACGATGAAGAAATACCTGCCGCAGATGCTGGTCAACCTGCTCCTGCAACCTCCAACCGACCTTCAGACCGACCGGAGCCCCTGAGCTAAACTCAGAGGTCAACAGAAGAGGTAGTGCAGACTGGCAAGTCTAACCAGCCCTCTCAAAAGAGGAAGGAGACTGATTTTCAGTCAACTTGTTCAAAGAAGAGGCTATGCCGGATCAAGCTCAAGAAGGCTCCTAGGTTTAATCTTTAAACCCTATACTCCTTGTCTCTTATTGTTGATCTCAACATCTCCTGATCTCTTTGTTTTATTTATTTATTTATTCTTGGTAGTCAGACAAGTGATTCTCATAGTGGTCAGGGATCTGAGGATACTCGGTCTACGCTCCCACTTCGTCCGACTGGTGTGTCCCATTCGGTTGGCAAGTCTTCAGACACGCCGACCGAAGTGGATAAACTGTTTGAATAGACGGTTCCTGCCTCCACTCCCGAGCCTCTGTCTCAGACCACTTCGACTAATATCTCTTTGCCTCTTGACAAAGGTAAAAGAACTCCTCCTGCAGATATGCTTAGTCGGCCTGAGGTAGAGGATGCGGAGATTTTGCACCAACACCGAGAGTCCAGCAAGGTAACTCAACATTATGCTTTTACCTTGCTTCGCTGTCATCTTTTAGCTCATTTATCTTCTGCATATCAGAAAGTGTATGCTTTTGTGGAGCGAAAGCAGGCTAGAGTGGAATATCTTGAAGCCGAAACTTTCGGTATGTCCTTGGTTGCCTAATCTTCTTGTCTTGATGTTTTAGACTGACTTCTTATTTGACTTGCTAGTCACCGGTTAGCAGCTCTCCAAGGCCCTAGAGGAAAACAAGAAGCTGTTGGTCAACCGACAGGAGATAAACAAGGTCTTAGACTAAGTTCATGCAGATCTGGCTGGTAAGTTTTCCTTCCATCCATGTTTAAGCAATCTGCTAACCACTCTAACGCTAAATGCTTTACTTTTAGCTCGTGATAAAAAAATTACCGATCTGGAGAAGTTGACTTCCAACCAACAGAGGTTCGTTGACGCCTTGAAGGTTGAGAAGGAAAGCCTCTCCAAATTGGCTGAAGACCAGAAGACCGAGATCACTCGGCTGCAGGAGGAGCTGAAGGGGTCTGACGCGAAGATAGAGGAGGCTAAGGCTGTCTCCAATCTTTCAAATGTAAACTTGCTAGTAAGCCTTTGACTTCTTCCTTCTGCTTGATTCTTTTGTTGATCATACTGACCAATAATTATTATTTGTAGCTCTATCTTACGCTGCTCGGAAAGCAATGAACTATATTCATGCTAACCGAGTAGAGCAGACCGGTCACTCTCTGGACTACTTGTTGGAGCATGCTTCAGAAGCCGTTGCTCATAACACTCGGCGAGTGGCGACCGAAGCCGGGAGTCAAGTGCTGGCGGTGATGTGGACAAGGGTTCCCGATCTTCCGAAAGGTTCTGGATACGTTGATTTGGTCGGAGGCGACACACAAATCAATCCGGCTTTAGAACAGCACGTTCTAAACCCCGCAATCGCAGCACGACGTCTCCTTTGGTTATCAACCGTCCTAAAATGATTGATCTCGCCGAGAAGGCTAATCCCTTCCTGCGAATCAAGAACACAAGCAAGAACAAAGAAGAAAGCAACACAATTGCAGATGTATTATAAATCTCACGAAGTTGGGGTCTCACAAACCGTGATGACGGTGAAACTGTTATGAACAGAATAATCTAAGCAAAACCCGAACCCTAATGGTGCGGTTGCGGCTGTATATGAAGACCCTAGGGTCGTGCAAGACCCTCTGGACGCACCCCTACTTGGGCTCAACTAGATACAAAGCCCAAAGGCCAAAAACTGGTGACACAGCACCAAAACAGATTCTGGACTCTCTCTTGTTTTGATGATTTCTGATGACTCCGGATGAATTTTGATATGAGACCGGCGGCATTGGAAAAGCCTTCTTCTTATCTTTCCGTGCATATGTAGAACGTCCAAATCCGAGTCCGTATGCGTCTTGGGCATCCGTTTTAGTGCAGACTGGTCCTGAGCCCCGAAATAGACTCGAAGTCGGTTTTGGTTGGGCCTCCACCTTGGCTTCCACGTCCTTGCTGGTCCTCCACGTCTCCAAGTCCTTCTTCCATCATCTCCTGGTCCTCTCCATGGTTCCTAATTACAATATAATCATTTGGTAGCAAACCATTCTCAAAAGTGACATATAATGAAGAACGTAGGAACGAGCTCACCTCTAAATTTAGTCGTCGTGCACGAGCTCTAGTCATTGGACCTTGCAAGTCCAAAATTGGAGGAGTGTTACATGTATCCTTAGGAGTGATGTCCTCATCAGGCGATTTGCCAATCCTGGTCTCCTGCTCTGCCATTGGACAAGATCAAAGAGGGATTTAACCTTGACCTGACCGACGACCAATGTTAGCTGCTCCTGGATTCCATGCCAGATACTTCCGAGGCATTGGTCGAAAATATAGAAATCAATCCGACCGTGCCGACTCCCCCAGCAACTCCAGAGGTCAAACTTCGGGCTGACTCTTCTTCTCCTTCAAAGGAGATATAATCCTCTAATATTGTAAAACATTAGTAGTATTTTTGTAATGATACTTGTGTATAAACTAATCTTATGCTTTTATAGCTTTAGAAGTTTGACAAAGATATCATTGACACGTTTCTATCAAGAGAAACAAAGATTGCATCGGTCTGCCATAACATATTAGGTTGTAACCCGTAACCGCATAACAAACAGAATCAACCAATCGACACATGACCTCTCACACTTTTGGCTCTGGGTTTAGTGTAGTGATAGTCTGATGTGCAGCTATTTAACCATGATGTAAAAGTGTAAGACCAAAATAATAAAGACCAAAACTCAAGATCTCAAGATCTTATGATAATAAGTCGATTAGAAAATAGGCCAAAACCAAAATATGGTTAGACCGAGATGGGACGCTATTGCTAGCCCCCTGTCTCGATTGTTTAATACTATAAATTAAGGAATCGAGACAGATATAGAATGAAAATCATCAGAAAATCTTTCATTAAAAAAGACCGAAGTTTCATTCATAAATAATGTATAAACACCCTATTTTTTTAAAAATTCTAAAAATGCCAACTATTAGCATTTAGAAGTTTAATTAAATAACCTAGGACAAATTGTTTTTATAATTAAATTAAACCAATAGTTGCATTTGCATAGCATGACATGTTCATATAGGTTTTGTTTGCATCATGCATTTAGTTTATTAATAAATTGATTACTAGGATTAATAGAATAGAATTTTAGAGAAGAAAGGAATTACGAAAGAAAAGAGAAAGGAGAAAAACCAGAACTGGGCCGAACCCACACCTTCAGCCCACCCGGAGCTCTCCTCCCCTCTCCCCACTCCCATCTTTCGGCCCAACCTACCCGGGTCGACTCCCCTCCCCTTTCCCTTCTCTCCCCCACAGCCGCCAGGCCACCAGCACCCCCGCATGGCCCAGCTCCCTTGCCGGCCCAGCGCGCGCGTGCGGCCCACTCCCCTCCCGCTCTCTCTCTCTCGCTGGTACGCGGGCCCCGCTTGTCATCCCCCTCCTCCGTCTCTCTCTCTCTCCCCGCCACCGGAAACCGACGCCGGCCCCGCCGATTTCCCTCCGCCCTGCCTTCCCGTCTTCCGTAAACGGCACTCGAGCATCGCGCGCACCCCTCCCCTTCCCCTTCCCCCCGCCTTCCGGCCGTTTCGGCCGTTCCCGAACCCGCGCGCATCAACGGCGCTAATGGTGCCTATAAAACCCCCTCCGGCACCGCATGTCCCTGCCGCCTCTCCCCGCTACTCCCTACTCGATCGCGACCCCCGGAGGCCCTCCCCGTCGAGCTCCAACCGCCGCCGCCACCGAGCCGCGCCGCCGACCACCTCCCGTCCTCCCCCGCACCCGCGCGACCTACCGGTGAGATTCCCCTCTCTCCCCTCTCCCTCCCCGACCCCTTGCGGAGAGGAATGGATGACCGGAGCACCGTTCCGGCCGACCTCCGGCGAGCCCTCGCCACCGCCGCCGCCGCATAACCACCGCCAGCCGTCGGCTGCCCGCCTGAACCCCGATGCCGTCCATCTTGAAACCAAGGGCCGAGATTAGATGATCGAAGGGGTATGCCCCCTGGTCCACCACGGACCCATGGACCCGGGTCAAAGTCCAGTAAACCATTCCCATAGACCCGGTCCATGAATTGTTAGTTTAAAATTTATTCAATTAATTCCTAGATAATTGCAGCATTTTGCAATTAGGCCCCTGCGTTTAGAATAAATTAGATTTATGACCCTGTTTCTGTCCAGAACTATAGAAAATTGTTTTTTAGCCCAAATATTTTTATAAAATTAATTTTTAGCACTTTAACTTAACAGAAACACCCCTATACATTATTAGAACTATTATTTTGACCTTGTAATTTTACAAAAACACCCCTGGACTTATTTGAATTATGTTTTAGTCCCTAGAATTATTATAAATTATACTCTAATCCTTATTAATTGTATAAATATTGTTTTAGCCCTAAAAATTTATAGAAACACCCCTATACATTATTAGAACTATTATTTGGACCTTGTAATTTTACAAAAACACCCCTGGACTAATTTTAATTATGTTTTAGACCCTAGAATTATTTTAAAATTATACTTTAATCCTTATTAATTGTATAAATATTATTTTTGCCCTAAAAATTTACAGAAACAACCCTGTACTTAATTTTAGTAATAATTTGGCCCTGTCTTTTTACACTTAACCCTCTACACTTATTATTAATTATGCTTAAGTTATTAAATTTTGCACAAACAACCTTATACTTTTTAGTAATTATTTTTTAGTCCTAATAATTTACACTTTAGTCCCTGTAATTTTATAAAATTACAAATAGGTCCTTAAAAGCTCCTGTTTTTACCCTTTTGCCCCTAAAACTTCAAACTAGTATAACTTTTTACTCGTAACTCCAAATTAGGTGATTCTTGTGCCAAATTTCTCGTAGGAGCATAACCTTTGCATTCATTGCATCTACATATTGTTTTTCCTCTGTTGCATATCGTGTGTTGATTTTTGTATGTTTTGCTTGTGTCGGTATTTTGTTACGTAAAGGCGAACATACACAAGGACCGCCCTACGAGGACTTTAAAGAGCAGGAATTTGAAGGGTTAGAGCAGCCTTCCGCGCAGGACGAAGGCAAGTGTCCTTGATGCATTTTTGCACCTATTGAAATGTCACTATAGAATTGCATGCTTGTGTCAATTTGTTGGGAACCTATTGTTAGGGTTTTCCTAGTATTGTTTTGCCCTATCCCTTGTCGCCTCGAAACAATGGGTGAATTGTGGGTAGAAAATTCTTAGATGGCTTATGGGATGTGGGTTGATATTAATGTTGATTAATGAACAATGTCACGTGGGAAATATTTGGTAAATTTTTAGCAACATGGCTTAGGGATCTATGCAAGCCAGGTGGAAAGGATGTGGTGCTGTGGGCACATGGTTGTGGTGGTAGGCTTGCTGTAGATCCTAGGAGCCGGTTCTTGGAGTGACAACCCAGGAAAACAGTGCCATCACAAGACCGACTTGGGTAAGGCTTCGCCTAGTAATTAGGTGTTCTCCCAGTATCGGTGCAGCATTTGGTGGAGCAGGGAATGGAAGTCGAGAGGACTGTCCATGTATCCGAATGGCTCAAGAGGGGGCTCCTGGGTTGATGAGCTGCTTGTTGAAGGGCTATCACTTATGGACGGGAGTGGAACCTTAGTGGCTAGCATGTACTGGGAGACCCTTTGGAAAAGCCTCGCAGTGAAACCCTGCCACACACCAAAGGAAGTGTGTAATGTGGGTCGCGTCCACGGGCACAAAGGGAATCACGACTTGTGGGTAAAGTGGTACAAACTCTAAAGAGTATCAAACTATCATGATAGCCGTGCTGACGGTCAAGAGCGGCCTGGAATTCTCACGAGATCAGTTGGGTATGGATGGGTTTGGTTGGAAAGACGGGATGGATGGAGACTTGGTTAGTATAGCACCTTGTGGATTTATGGTTGGGATGATCCCACATAGTAAATAGGATGCTTAGGTTAATTAAAAGCTCATGCAAACCACTCTATAAAGCCTTTTCTTGACTATAGCCCCATGTCATCTTTTCCCCCACTTGCTGAGTATGACACGTACTCACCCTTGCTATACCACGTTGATATTCAGCCCAAGGAGAAGATTGGAGCCACTACAAAGATGAAGGAAACGAGTACTAGGCGATGATCCACCAGTCGATGCCTGTGGAGTTTGGGACGTCTATGCTAGCTACTTTCCGCTGCTTGAATGTACTTTTCTTCTAGACCCACGGGTCCTCTTGTAATAAAGATATGATGTAATAATTAAAGGATATGGATAATTATTCTGTTTACCATTGACGATGTACCGTACATGTGTGTAACTTGATCCTGGGCACACGTACGGCTGCACCTGTTTTGCTTCTTAAAATGGGTGTTACAGAAGTGGTATCAGAGCCATATCGACTGCAGGACGTCAGCCTAGTTAGCCATGGACGCATTTAAGGACCCTATTTTGTCTTACATCAATACAAACTATTTTAACAAAATATTAATCCTTGTCGTTTTCTTAATTTGTTGCTTTTGTTAAATTTCAGATTTCTTTAAACCATTGCTTATTCATGCCTTGTGATTTTAAAATGTAGATGGCCCACACCAAGCAGACCGCTCGAAAGGTTATGATTGGATGCCACTATGGACTTCTTGCCCCTAGGCGTGTTCGGAAGGAAGAAAGTGAAGAAGTAAATTAACCTGAACGCGAGAAGACCCTAGTGATGGACGAGAAGCTTCTATAGGAACCCCAGGAAGACCCCAAGGAAGCTGAAGAAGAAGAAGAACCAGAAGAATATGAGCAAGAAGAGGACCCTGTGAAATCACAAGAGGAAGAAAACCCAAAAGAGCCTGAGGACCCTGAAGATCCTAAGAATGGTGAAAACTCAGAGGAGGACGAAGACCTAGCCGTCCGTATGGCTGAGAAGTACCGCTCTCTTGGACTAGAGGGTGAGACCTTCTCCAAGACTCTGCGGAAGCTACTTGAGAAGATTGGCATCACTAACAGGCCTCAATACTTTATTAAGAAAGTGGATCGTCCTTTTCATGAGGAATGGACAGCGGAGGTCAACATCTACGATAGCGACCGCGTCGTATCTACTCACCGTGGCCGCACCCCTAGGGCTACTCGTGGGGCCGCGATGGACGACGCTGCTTGGAGGGCTCTCACTAGCCTCTGCTACACTCACCGCCATGGAATAGCAAGGACAAGTTTTCCCCACATTCCCCGTCGGAAGCCAGGCATGGAGAAGTACACCATTGCTCCTACAGAATGGTATGTGAGCACTAGGGAGATGGATGAGACTCAAGGAGTCACGGTGGACTTAAGCCGCGCTATGGAAGCACTACAGAGGGAGAACCACACTCTTCGGAAGAGGCTGCGTGATACTGAGGATTACATAAAGCGCGACCAGCGAGTCAAGATGGGCGAGCAGAGTGACCTCTACTCCTCTGGTATCCGCACTTGGACTGCAAACTCCCCGAAGCACGCAAGTTCCCTACCTTCGGTCTCCGACGAAGTCAACTCCCATGCCTAGGAGATTCCCTTACCCATGAATAAAGATTGTAACAATCAAACGTTTAGATTGATTTACTTTCATGGTGTGATGTAATGAACTCTATGGCTTGGTTAAATAACTGTGCTTCATGTGAGTTGTGGGATGCCTCGGCACCTTGTCCACAACCTCATCATTTGGTTGATCAGTAAATAAACTATATGTTACTTATCATTCCTTGATACATTTAGATGGGGATCTTTCTTTTCTCTATTACCACACCTCGTCTCACTCTAACTCCACCACCTATTCTATCAGATGGTTCGCACTAGAGGCCACGCTGGATGTAGCAATCAGAACAACGAGGATGGCAATAATGCTTCGAACCTGGAGCAATTCTTGGCCATGCAGACTCAGTTCATGCAGACAATGATCCAAACTTTGGGCGCTATACAACAGAATCATAACAACCAACAGAACCACAATACACCCCCACCTCCACCTCCACCCTAGAATAGATTGGGGGAGTTCCAAAGGACTAGACCACCTACCTTTTCCCAATCCAAGGATCCAATGGAAGCGGATGATTGGCTCTAGGCAATTGAGAAGAAGTTGATGATCGCTCAATGCAATGATCGAGTGAAGGTTCTCTTTGGAGCTCATCAGCTATATGGTGTAGCCGCAGACTGGTGGGACGCGTATTGTAATGCTCATGCTGATGTGGAAAGCATCACTTGGATTGAGTTCAAGGATAATTTCCGCTCTCACTATCTCCCTACTGGCATTAAGTTGTTGAAAAAACAAGAATTTCAAGACCTGAGACAGGGAAACGTGTCAGTAAGTGAATACCTGAATAGGTTCATCCAGCTGTCCAGGTATGCTCCTGAGGATGTGAACACCGATGGGAAGAAGCAATATATGTTTATGAGGGGATTGCAGAATGACATCCAGTTTCAGTTGATAAACAATGACTATGTAAACTTCCAAAAACTGGTGGACAAGGCCATTGTTGTGGAGAACAAGCGCAATGAGATTGAGAGGGAAGGCAAGAGGAAGATGCCCTTCCAAGGACAATCATCTGGTAGTAACACTCGCCCCCGCATGATGCCATCTCCCAACCCATACCACCATGCTCCCAACACTGTCAGGCCACCTATGCAAGCTCCACGCCCCAACTTTCCAATGCAACGCTCCAACTACAAGGCACCTTGCCCTAACCAGCAGCAGACACCTCGCCCAACCTAACAGCAAGCACCCCGTCCCACCGCCCCAACAGCTCCACAAAACCAGAGCCGCCCTACCTCTGGAAATACTAATGGTGTGAAGCGCGGATGTTATCACTGCGGATAGGAAGGTCACTTCATGGGACAGTGTCCTCAACGGAACAACGCACCAAGGCAAGCCCCAACCAACATGCTCCCAGGAAATCGAGGACAACAGAATTATGCTCGAGGGCGTGTCAATCATGTCACTACGGAGGAAGCTGAGCAAGCTGCAGATGTGGTGCTCGGTATGTTCTTAGCTAACTCTCAACCTGCAACCATTTTGTGTGATTCAGGAGCATCACATTCATTCATAACATCCACATATGTGGCAAAGCACAACCTACCGATTGCTCTTATGAAGCATACCATGCTAGTTAGCTCTCCTGGTGGAGAAATGAGAACCAATCAAATATGCCCAAAGGTCGCCCTTAAAATAAGGGGGGTAGACTTCTCAGCTAATCTCATAATCCTAGACTCCAAGGGGATAGATATAATACTTGGAATGGATTGGGTACGCAAGTATGATGGAGTGATACAGTGCGCCAAGCAGTCGGTACAGCTGACTAGTGCAGAGGGTACCAAGGTTGAGTTCGTAGAAGCCAACTCTACTACCAAGGAGGTCATACTAAACCAAACCACCGGCACACCCATAGAAGAGATACGAGTGGTTTGTGATTTCCCTAATGTCTTTCCTGAAGAACTTCCAGGTATGCCACCAGACCGTGACATAGAGTTTGTTATTGACTTAATACCGGGAACTGCTTCAATATCTAAGAGGCCCTATAGGATGCCAGTTAATGAGTTAGTAGAACTAAAGAAGCAATTACATGAGATGCTAGAGAAAGGTTTCATTCGCCCTCGTTCCTCACCTTGGGGAGCTCCAGTACTCTTTGTCGAGAAGAAGGATAAGACTCAGAGGATGTGTGTGGACTATCGTTCTCTTAATGATGTGATCATCAAGAATAGGTATCCACTACCACGAATTGAAGACTTGTTCGATCAGATGAAAGGAGCTTGTGTATTCTCCAAGATTGATCTACGATCCGAGTATCACCAATTAAAGATCAGACCATTAGACATACCCAAGACGGCTTTTCAAACAAGATATGGGTTATATGAGTATACGGTAATGTCATTTGGGTTGACCAAATGCACCGGCCTACTTCATGTACCTTATGAACAAGGTGTTCATGAAATACTTGGATAAGTTTGTTGTGGTTTTCATTGACGACATCTTGGTGTTTTCAAAGAATGAAGAAGAGCATGAGGAACATCTGAGGCTAGTTCTAGAGAAGCTATGTGAACACCAGCTATATGCCAAATTGAGTAAGTGTGAATTCTGGCTGAAGGAGGTAGCATTTCTCGGTCATGTGATATCTGCTGGAGGACTGTCAGTCGATCCAGGCAAGGTAAAGGATGTTCTAGGCTGGAAACCACCACAGACAGTAAAGGAGATTAGAAGTTTTCTTGGATTAGCCGGATACTATCGGCAATTCATAAAGGACTTATCCAAGATAGCAAAGCCAATGACGACATTGTTATGGAAGGACAAGAGTTTCGAGTGGACTCCGCGTTGTCAAGCCAGTTTTGAAGAATTGAAGAAGAGATTAACATCAGCCCCTGTCTTAATCTTACCTAACATCAGTAAGAGTTTTGACATATACTGTGACGCATCCAGGCAAGGACTAGGATGTGTACTCATGCAGGAAGGTCATGTTGTGGCATATGCGTATAGGCAATTACAGAAGCATGAAGAGAAGTACCCAACACACGATTTGGAATTAGCGGCAGTGGTACATGCTCTGAAGATTTGGAGGCACTACATCCTTGGTCACCGTTGTGAGATCCAACACATGATTTGAGTCTCAAGTACATATTCACTCAGACGGAGTTGAACCTAAGACAACGACGTTGGTTAGAGTTGATTAAGGACTATGATGTGGGTATTAACTATCATCCAGGAAAGGCGAATGTTGTTGCGGATGCCCTGAGTAGAAAGACCTATTGCAGTCAGTTAATCATGGAAAGGCTACCGCCAGAGCTCTGCAAGGAGTTTGAGCGACTGAACCTTGGGTTTGTGGATGAGTTAGAGGCCGTTGCAATTGAAGTGGAACCAACTCTCGATGAAGAAATTCGTAAGGGACAGCTAGAAGATGAGAAGCTAAGTGAGATCAGAAAGCTCATTAAGGAAGGAAAAGCTACCGACATCACAGAAGATGAGAAGGGTACTATATGGATAGGTAACAGAATATGTGTGCCAGACAAGAAGCCCCTTCGTGACATAATCCCACGGGAAGCACACGATACTGCATACTCCATTCATCCAGGAAGTACTAAGATGTATCAAGACTTGAAGACTCGTTATTGGTGGCATGGCATGAAGCGCGATGTCGCAGAGTATGTTGCGGTATGTGACACATGTCAACGTGTCAAGGCAGAACACCAATGACTTGCCGGATTGCTCCAACCTCTAAAGATTCCTGAGTGGAAATGGGAACAAGTCGGTATGGACTTCATAGTTGGATTACCCCATACATAGTCTGGATATGATTCTGTATGGGTTATAGTTGATCGTTTAACCAAGGTGGCACACTTCATTCCTGTCAAGACAACTTATAGTGGTGTGAAGCTGGCAGAACTATACATGTCAAGGATAGTGTGCTTACATGGAGTCCCTAAGAAGATAGTATCTGACAGAGGCTCTCAGTTCACCTCGAGGTTTTGGGAGAAGGTACATGAATCTCTTGGCACCAAGTTGAACTTCAGCTCTGCGTATCACCCTCAGTCTGATGGACAGACCGAGAGGACGAATCAAATACTATAAGACATGTTGAGAGCTTGTGCATTGAAATATGGCAAGAGTTGGGACAAGAGTCTACCCTACGCAGAATTTTCTTATTACAACAGTTATAAAGCAAGTATAGAGATGGCGCCTTTCGAGTTCTTATATGGAAGAAAGTGTAGGACACCTCTGTTCTGGAACGAGACAGGAGAGAACCAAGTCTTCGGACCTGAGATACTACAAGAAGCAGAAAGATAAGTTAAGATTGTACGCGAGAACCTAAAGGTTGCACAGTCAAGGCAGAAAAGCTACGCTGATCGTAGGCGAAGAGACCTATCCTTCGAGATTGGAGATTTCGTGTATCTCAAGGTATCACCCATGAGGGGTGTTAGACGCTTCAAAGTCAAGGGGAAGTTAGCACCACGTTACATCGGCCCTTTCAAGATCCTCGACAGAAGAGGAGAAGTTGCATATCAATTGGAACTACCCTCGCATCTCACGGATGTGCATGACGTGTTCCATGTGTCCCAATTAAAGAAGTGCTTAAGAGTACCTGAAGAACAACTCCCTATTAATGAAATAGACCTTCGGAAAGACCTCACATATACGGAACAACCAGTCAAGATCCTAGAAGTCGTTGAGAGAGTTACCAGAAATAAGGTGATCCGGATGTGCAAGGTGCTCTGGAATCATCACACGGAAGAAGAAGCCACCTGGGAGCGTGAAGAAGAATTAAAAGCCGAGTTTCCCCACCTCTTCATCGATCTTTCTGAATCTCGAGGGCGAGATTCATTGTAAGGGGGGTAGGTTTGTAACACCCTATTTTTTTTAAAATTCTAAAAATGCCAACCATTAGCATTTAGAAGTTTAATTAAATAACCTAGGACAAATTGTTTTTATAATTAAATTAAACCAATTGTTGCATTTGCATAGCATGACATGTTCATATAGGTTTTGTTTGCATCATGCATTTAGCTTATTAATTAATTAATTACTAGGATTAATAGAATAGAATTTTAGAGAAGAAAGGAATTAGGAAAGAAAAGAAAAAGGAGAAAAACCAGAACTGGTCAAACCCACCACTTCAGCCCACCCGGAGCTCTCCTCCCCTCTCCCCACTCCCCTCTTTCGGCCCAACCGGCTTGGGCCGACTCCCCTCCCCTTTCTGTTCTCTCCCCTGCAGCCGCCAGGCCGCCAGCACCCCTGCACGGCCCAGCTCCCTTGCCGGCCCAGCGCGCGCACGGCCCACTCCCCTCCCGCTCTCTCTCCCTCTCGCTGGCACGCGGGCCCCGCCTGTCATCCCCCTCCTCCGTCTCTCTCTCCCCGCCACCGAAAACCGACGCCGGCCCCGTCGATTTCCCTCCGCCCTGCCTCCCCGTCTTCCGTAACCGGCGCCCGAGAATCGCACGCACCCCACCCCTTCCCCTTCCCCCCCCCCCCCCCCCCCCCCCTTCAGGCCGTTTTGGCCGTTCCCGAACCCGCGCGCATCAGTGGCGCTAATGGCCATTGATGGCCGGAGAGCCCCAGCGCCACCTCGATTCCACCCCCCTCGGCGCCTATAAAACCCCCTTCGGCACCGCATGTTCCCGCCGCCTCTCCCCCGCTACTCCCTGCTAGATCGCGACCCCTGGAGGCCCTCCCCGCCGAGCTCCAACCGCTGCCGCCACCGAGCCGCGCCGCCGACCACCTCCCGGCCTCCCCCGCACCCGCGCGACCTACCGGTGAGATTCCCCTCTCTCCCCTCTCCCTCCCCGACCCCTTGCGGCGAGGAATGGATGGCCGGAGCGCCATTCCGACCGACCTCCGGTGAGCCCCCACCGCCACCGCTGCCGCATAACCACCGCCGACCGCCGTCTGCCCGCCTGAACCCCGATGTCGTCCATCTTGAAACCAAGGGCCAAGATTAGATGATCGAAGGGGTATGCCCCCTGGTCCACCACGGACCCATGGACCCGGGTCAAAGTCCAGTCAACCATTCCCATAGACCCGGTCCATGAATTGTTAGTTTAAAATTTATTCAATTAATTCCTAGATAATTGCGGCATTTTGCAATTAGGCCCCTGTGTTTAGAATAAATTAGATTTATGCCCCTGTTTCTGTCCAGAACTGTAGAAAATTGTTTTTTAGCCCAAATATTTTTATAAAATTAATTTTTAGCACTTTAACTTAACAGAAACACCCCTATACATTATTAGAACTATTATTTTGACCTTGTAATTTTACAAAAACACCCCTGGACTAATTTAGTTTATGTTTTAGTCCCTAGAATTATTTTAAATTATACTCTAATCCTTATTAATTGTATAAATATTATTTTAGCCCTAAAAATTTATAGAAACACCCCTATACATTATTAGAACTATTATTTTGACCTTGTAATTTTACAAAAACACCCTAGACTGATTTTAATTATGTTTTAGTCCCTAGAATTATTTTAAAATTATACTTTAATCCTTATTAATTGTATAAATATTATTTTTGCCCTAAAAATTTACAGAAACATCCCTATACTTAATTTTAATTATAATTTGGCCCTGTCTTTTTACACTTACCCCCCTACACTTATTATTAATTATGTTTAAGTTATAAAATTTTGCACAAACAACCTTATACTTTTTAGTAATTATTTTTCAGTCCTAATAATTTACACTTTAGTCCCTGTAATTTTATAAAAGTAGAAATATGTCCCTAAAAGCTCCTATTTTTACCCTTTTACCCCTAAAACTTCAAACTAGCATAACTTTTTACTCATAACTCCAAATTAAGTGATTCTTGCGCCAAATTTCTCGTAGGAGCATAACCTTTGCATTCAAGTAAACTTATTGGTGAAAGACTCGAGGTTGTACCATGAATTTGGTGTAAGCACTGAACCCGAGGAACTAGGATTTTTTGACACTTGACTTAGATAAAATAAGAAGATATAATCTTAGGAATTCTAGACTTAGACTCGCTGTCCTCCCGACTAGCTTAACTGATCTCTCTATTTATCTTAGTGTGGATTTCTCCTATATCACTACTCCCCTAACTATCATTATCGAACATCCTTACCCCCATCTTTGGTCAGTTGGTATAATTCTTTTAGTTATATCTTTGTTAAACCAAGATACTCTTACGCCTAGCTTCCCTGCGGAAAATAAATACAATACCTTGGAATACTCCCGGGTGAATTGCTACAATAGATGTTTCGTGCGCTTGCAGATTAATTCATATTTCTCTTAAAGCATAACAAACATCAAATAATTTCTGGCGTCGTACCAGGGATAGTGATATTCTTGATGCGAGGTTAAGAAATGCCAACATCAACCAAGAGGGTCGCGCGGTTCACGCAACACAAGCCGACTGGATCTTGGTCCAGAACTCGAAGTGGATGGCGTCAAGGTCTACCACACTCCTCAGAATAACATCACAGGGGCCAAAACTTTTCTCGACACTCTAATGGTCGATGCGAATTATCAGACCCCTGCGATGCAGAAGGTGGTGGCTATGCTTAAGGCTGCTTCGGCTTAAGACGCAGCAAAATCCTAGTTGGTCACAAGCTCTAGTCATGCATCTTCGTGAGGTTGGCATAGGCATGAAGATCTGAGAAATTCTCCCAGCCTTCATGATGGACGAGATACCATCAACTCTCACTATAAAGAACGCGCTCGGGATAACCGATGCTATGAGGAAGAACGCCGTGATAAGAGAACGGATGACCGACGGGATGACCGACGGGATAACCGACAAGAGGACCGTCAAGATCCTCCTCCAAGACCGATGAACCTCTTCGTGACTACATCAACTAATTTTGCGCTAAGAAGACTGAGATCCCCAATGTCCCGGACCAACAAATCATTGTCGCCTTCCAAGGAGGGACCCGTAGCGATGATTTGGTTCGTGAGTTCGGTCGGAGGAATCATGATCTCAAGCTGACAGCTCAAGAGTGCTTTGAGATCGCTGACAAGTTCGCGTTTGGTGAGTCGGCATTGGATGACATTCGGGGAAAAGGCAAGGAGAAGCAGTCGGACAAGCCCGAGTGCTCCAAGAAGGACAAGAAGAGGAAGCCTGATAACGTGGTTCAAATGGTGGACCGACTTTAGAAGAACCCTCAAACAAACCAACCATCCACAGACGAGCTGCTGAGTGGCCCGTGCCTTTGGCACCCAAAGGGAAACCACAAAGCAAAAGATTGCTATCGACTATGGGGATTTGCAACGGCTGCGCTAAAGGTGGCTAAAGATCCCCCGAGGCGCAACAGCAAAGACAAGACCAATGATGATGGCGACAAGGATGACTCAAGAGAGTTCCAGGAGCCCCGCAAGGAAGTCAACTTCATCTTCGGTGGCCAGGATGCCTATGTGTCCAAGCGGAAGCAGAAGCTGGAACTTTGAGAGATCAACTCGGTGGAACCGGCTGCGCCTCAATTCATGAGGTGGTTTGAGATGCCAATCACCTTTGATCGGTCGGATCATCCCAAGCATATCCCGAAGCCGGGTCAATACCCGCTAGTGCTTGCTACTATAATGAAGGAGGTAAAGTTCAACAAAGTACTCATTGATGGAGGAAGCAGTTTGGACTTAATCTTCACCAAGACTCTCAAAGAGCTCGGTCTGTCAATCAATGATCTTCAGCCGAGTTCTTCACCTTTCCATGGGATTGTACCTGGCAAGATTTCAGTTCCTATTGGACAGATCACTCTGCTGGTCACAGAATTTCAAGATCGAGCGCATTCTCTTCTAGGTGGCGGATTTTGACTCAGCATATCATGCTATCATCGGTCGACCGGCAATGGCTAAATTCATGGCTATCCCGTATTATCCATATCTCACCCTCAAGATGCCAGGCCCGAACGGAATAATCTCCCTCCACTCTAATCTTCAAAATTCTTTCGATTGCGATGTACATAGTTGTGAGATGGCCAATAAACAGTTGATGTTGTCTGACTAGAAGGAGATCTAGCAGGCAGTCGACACGGAGGAGCAGACTGGAGCAATGGTTCCAGCAAAGAAGCCTGCCAAAGATAAGATTCAGACCGATGACATCCAAACCAAGGAAATCATGCTCAATCTTGAGGACCCCGTTCGGCAGAGGCTTAGAAGATTTGCACAAGACCACAAGGACGCCATGAAGAAGGAGATAGTTAGACTATTAGATGCTAAGTTTATAAAGGAGGTGTATCATCCTGACTGGTTAGCAAATCCAGTCCTTGTACCCAAGAAGAACAAAGAATGGAGGATGTGTGTTGATTATGCCGATCTCAACAAGGTCTGTCCTAAATACCCCTTCGCTCTTCCTCGTATTGATCAGATTGTAGACTCAACGGTCGGGTGTGAGCTCTTGAGCGTTCTGGATGTTCAGGCTATCACCAGATCCCACTGAAGGTCGAAGATCAGATTAAAACTTCCTTTATAACACCCTTCGGCGCCTATTGCTATATCACAATACCTTTCGGTCTGAAGAACGCTGGCGCAACTTACCAACGGGGTATTCAATGCTGCCTTGCTACTCAGATTAGTCAGAACACAGAAGCGTATGTTGATGACATCGTTGTCAAAACTTGGAACGTCGAAGAACTTATTTCTGACTTGGCAGAAACCTTTGACAATCTGAGGCATTATTCAATGAAGTTGCATCCTTAGAAGGGTGTTTTTGGGGTTCCTTCGGGAAGGCTACTCGGTTACATTATTTGGAAACGAGGTATAGAGGCTAACCCAGATAAAATCAAGGTGATGGTTGGTATGGGGCCACCTAATTCTCAAAGGGACGTACAGAAATTGACTGGATGCATGGCATCCTTGAGTCGCTTTATTTCCCGATTGGGGTTTAGAGGGTTACCACTTTTCTGACTGCTTAAAAAGCAGGAAGACTTCGTTTGGACCGAAGAGGCGCAGTCGGCATTGGACGAGTTGAAGGTTTACCTCAGTAGCATTCCAGTATTGGTGCCTCCGGAGCCAGGAGAAAAACTTCAACTTTACATATCGGTCACAACTCAGGTTATGAGTACTGTTTTAACAGTCGACCGAGAAGAAGAGGGACATATACAAAAAGTGCAACACCCGATCTATTTTGTGAGTGAGGTCCTTGGAGCCTCTAAGGCAAAATATCAACAGATCTTGAAGTTGTTGTATGCATTGTTGATCACCTCTAGGAAACTGAAGCATTATTTTCAAGCTCATCCAATCGAAGTCCAGACCTCCTTCGCACTCGGCACAGTGCTGCACACTCGAGAAGCCGAAGGAAAAATTGCCAAGTGGGCAGTCAAACTTGGTCAATATACCATTACGTTCGCGCCTCGTTCGTCTATAAAGGGACAAGCGCTAGCTGATTTCGTTGCTGAGTGGACAAAGATTCAAAACCCACCTACTGCACAAGATATCGAGTACTGGAAAATGTACTTTGATGGTTCTCTTCAATTACAAGGAGCCGGTGCAGGAGTCGTGTTTATCTCACCTACTAGAGAGAAGCTTTGATATGTACTTCAAGTGATGTTTCGCGCGTCCAATAATGTTGCAGAGTATGAAGCTCTTCTACACGGTCTGCGCATTGCTGCATCACTCGGCGTCAAGCGCCTTGACGTCTTTGGTGACTCGGCTTTGGTTATTAATCAGGTCACTAAGGATTGGAACTGTGTGGATGATAATATGAGTGCTTACTACCAAGAAGTAAGGAAGCTCGAAAACAAATTCGATGGATTGAAGTTCACGCATGTTCTTCGAGACAATAACCAAGCGGCCGATGAATTGGCACAGATGGGATCATCCCGGTATGCGGTCACGCCAGGTGTTTTCTTACACACTCTGGATTCCCCCACAATTTCTCCTCGGTCGGATGTATTAATGAGTGTTGTTACTGATCTCGTTGGTGATGACAACATGGAGACCGATTGGCGCGACCCGCTCATCTAATATTTGGACAAGGGAACACTGCCTTCGGATCCTAATGAGCAACAAAGGTTGGAGACCCGATGCGGAGGATATTTGTTGGTGGGAGACCAACTCTATAAAAGAGGAGGTTCAAACATCTTGATGAGATGCATCTCGATACCAGAAGGCCAGAAGTTGGTAGAAGAAATTCATTCTGGGATATGCGGCAATCATGCAGCTTCCAAGACTTTGGTCGGCAAAGCTTTCCAGCTGGCCCACGGTGGTTGAAGATGCACACCAGGTCATTTGTTCGTGTGAAGGTTGTCAATTCTTCGCTCAACAAACGCATGTGCCTTCACAACAACTTCAGATGATACCTTTGACTTGACCCCTTTCTATCTGGGGCCTTGATATTGTCGGTCCTTTCAAGAAAGTGCCAGGCGGGTTCACTTACCTGTTTGTTGCTATTGATAAATTCACCAAGTGGATTGAAGCAAAGTCGATCGACAAGATTACATCGAAGAAGGAAATCAAGTTTGTCAAGGATATCTTCACTCGGTTTGGGGTTCCTCATGATATCATCACCGAAAATGGCACTCAATTCACATCAATGGAGTTTCGTGACTTTGCTGATGAGATGGGAATAAAAATCCACTTTGCATCAGTGGATCATCCTCAAAGCAATGGGCAGGTCGAACGGGCCAATGGTATGACTCTTCAAGGATTGAAACAATGGATATTCGATAGGCTTAAGCCTTATGCCGGTCGGTGGGTCAAAGAATTGCCTTCAGTTCTTTGGGGGCTTTGCACAAACACCAGTCGGGCAACTGGTCAGTCACCTTTCTCATTGGTCTATGGCTCAGAGGCTATGCTGCCGGCCGAGGTCAGCCTTGTTTCGGCACAGGTTCACGTATATGATGAACAACTTTCTGAGGAGAATCGTGAGATCGATTTGATTGCAGCAGAGGAGTTGCGTGATCACGCTCTGTTTCGGTCAGCACTTTACCAACAAGGCTTACGTTGATATTATGTTAAAAATATACGTAATCACCACTTCATAGTTGGAGATTTAGTGCTTCGCCGACTGCAGTCAACGATGAACCAGCATAAGCTTTCTTAAAAATGGGAAGGACCATATGTGGTAAAGGAAGTCACTCGCCCGGGGCTTACCGACTAATGTACGAAGATGGCAATGATGTACCAAATTCCTGGAACATAAATCAGCTACGTTGTTTCTATACTTAATTATTCTTTTGTATACTTATGCATTATTCATGAATGAAACTTCGGTCTTTTTGATGATTTTCATTCTATATTGTCTCGATTCCTTAATTCATTTTATTAAACAATCGAGCCAGGGGGCTAGTAATAATGTCCCACCTCAGTCTATCCTCTTTTTGGTTTTGGGCTATTTTTCGACCGATTTATTCTCTTTGAATACGGTCTTTATTTTCTTGGTCTAACGTCTATACATTATGGTTATACACTTTATACTGCACATCAGACTACCACTACAGTAAACCCAGAGCCAAAGTGCGAGAGGTCATGTGTTGATTGGTCGACTCTACTTGTTACGCGGTTACGAGTCGCAACCTAATATGTTAAAGTAGACCGATTCAATTTGAGTTTCTCAATGACAAAAACATACTTATGACATTTTTATCAATCTTTTAAAGATGATAAGCATGAAACTAGTTTACATACAGGTAATATTGTTTCATTACATAGATATTGCTAATGATCTCTAATATTACAAGATTTATAGCTCCTTTGAAGGAGAGGAAGAATCAGCTCGTAGCTCAACCTCAGGAGTTGCTAGAGGAGTAGGCACGGTCGGATTGATTTCTATGTTGTCGACCAAAGCTTGGGAAGTCTCTAGCATGGAATCCAAGAGTAGCTGGCATTGGTTGTCAGTCAAGTTCGGGTTGAAGCCCTCCTTGATCTTGTCCAATGGCAGAGCAGGAGACCAAGATTGGCAAATCGCCAGAACCTGACTCCCGGCCTCGGTCGCCACTCGTCGAGTGTTATGAGCAATAACCTCTAATGCATGCTCCAGCAAGTACTCCAAGGAATGGCCAGATTGCTCCACTCGGTCAGCATGAACATAGTCCATTGCCTTTCGAGCGGCATAAGATAGAGCTGCGAGTGATGATTTTTTGTCAGTATGATCAAAAGATGAATCAAGCAGATGTGAGAAATAATGAAGGGCTTACTGGCAAGTTTACATTTGAAGGATTTGTAGGTGCTATTAGCTTCCTCTATCTTGGCGTCAGCTTCCTTCAACTCCTTCTGCAGCCGAGTGATCTCGGCCTTCTGGTCCTTGACCGACTTGGAGAGGTTTTCCTTCTCAGTATTTAAGGCGTTGACAAACCTTTGCTGGTTGGAAGTCAACTTCTCCAGGTCGGTAACCTTCTGGTCACGAGCTAAAGACAAACATTTAAACCTTTAGCGCTAGAGTGATTGGTTGTTTATTTAAACAAGATGGTGAGTGATCTTACCAGCTAAATCTGCACGGCCTTGGTCTAAGGCCTTGGTCATCTCTCTTTGGTCAGTCTATAGCTTTTCAATCTCCTTTTGTGCTTTGGTGAGCTGCTGACCGGTGACTAGCTTAACACCAACAAGGTGTCAGTTTTAAACTTAAAGACATGAAGACCAAAGAGTTTTAAGGCAAACCAAAAGTTTCAGCTTCAAGGTATTCCACCCTAGCTTGTTTCCTTTCTACAAGAGCATACATTCTCTGTATACAAAAAGGGGGTTAAGCTTAAGGATAAAATTGAGGCAAAGCTAAACCAGAGTATTGAAGTACCTTGCTAGCCTCTCGGTGTTGATACATAATTTCCACGTCCTCCACCTCGGGCCGACCGAGTATATCTGCAGACAATGTCGCCTTACCTTTATCAAGAGGTGAAGGGATGATGGCTGAAGTAGGTTGGGGTACAGGCTCTGGAATGGAGGTAGGAATTGTCTTGTCAGATGGCTTATCGACCTCGGTTGGCATGTTTGATGACTTGCCGACCAGTTTGGGCAGATCTGTCAGACGAGGTGGAGGTCCTGACCGAGTGGCTTCGGACTCTTGGGCACTCTGTGAATCACTCGTCTGACTTCTATCAAAATAAAGATGGAGGAGATTAGAGTGTGTAATAGATGTCCATAAGAAGCAAGAAGTAAAAGGTTAAAGGATAAACCTGGGAGCCTTCTTGAGCTTGATTCGGCACAACCTCTTCTTCGAAGAAGTCGACTGAGAATCAGTCTCCTTCCTCTTCTGGGCAGATTTTCCTGCCTTGTCGGTCTGATCGACCACCCCAGCATCACTCTGAGTTTGGCTTGGGGGCTCCGACTACCTTGAAGGTCGATGGGGGGGGAGTAGGGGTGTGTTGACTGGCATCAGCAGATGGCAATTCTTCATCATCACCTTGATCCCCAATATATTGCCGTCGGTGTCCAACAGTCTGCTTCACTAGTCGACTGGGGGGAGGTAGGGTGACTACTGGATCAGCACGAGCGCCTGTAGAAGAGCTTGAGCCTCCGGTGCCGGTCTGCTACGGCTTCTCGACATAATCCGGTCCCTCGGTATCAGTCGGAGGGAACGGAGGATGGGATATATAAGTATCCAGAACCTGCGTAAGAATCAAAATATCAAGCAGAACATCAAGACAAGAAAATAAGGGATTGCTCAAAGCAGACTGAGGCTTACTCGGGCTCGCATAGTGCCCATGTTATACACCTTCTTGATCAGCGAGTCATCCTGAAGGATATCCCCTTCAAACATTTTTGATAGGTGTTTCTAATGAAGGTCACCATTCGGCGGGTTGGGCACTTCCCTGGTTTTGTCATTATTAACATAGTTCCACGCCGGGTGACTCTGAAACCTCAGGGGCTGCACTCTGCGCACTACGAAGCTTTTGGCGATGGTAATTCTGTCAATGCCTTCAACCTTCAAGTTGGCTATCTTCTTCAACAGAGCGACCACCTGAGGGTCGGTCAGATTGGGCTTCTCCGTCCATTGCGCCAGAGGAAATGCCTTGGCACCGGTGAAATTGGCAAGAACAGGGGGAGGGTTGTCATAGTAGAACCACTCATCCTTCCAGTTCTTGTTTCCAGTCTTCAATGGTACATTGATGTAGGCCTCCTTCTTGCGCAACTGGAAGCCAACACCGCCTATGGCCACTTGATTGTCCTTGGTCGGCAGCGGTCGGAGGACAAACTGGTGGCAAAATAGATTGAAGTGGGGGAGAGTGCCCGAAAATGCTTCGCACATATGTATGAAGATGGTGATATGAAGAATGGAGTTGGGATTGAGGTTGACAAGCTCAATCCCATAGAAGAATATGAGCCCGTGTAAGAAGCTGCAGCAGGGGACTCCAAAGCCATGCTCAAAGAACGAGCGGAAGACAACAATTTGTTTATGAATGGGGATGGGGTAAGATTTGCGGGGTACCTTCCAGTCAATCCGCACTTGCTCTGGAAGGATGCCGTCGACCACCATCTGGTTCATATCAACCTGGGAGAGGTTGCTCTTTGAGAACTCCCGAAGCTGCTCCGGGATGTCGATCTCCGACGAGGAGGACGCGGCGGCGGCGGTGGAAGTTGCATGAATCAAGGTGGAAACCTTCTTGCGACCCATGGCAATAGTTGTATTGGGCGCGGTGGATCAAGTACTGAACCCTAGCAAAAGCTTGGGGGCTATGTACGGCAAGATCTACAGCGGCCGGAAGCTAATGCGCTAACCCTAACCAGAGAAGCAGAGGCGTCACTGAGAGCAGAGGAGGTGCAAGGAAGACGAAGAGTTCGTGCGCAAATGCGGCGTGGACTGAGGGTCAACTTGACGCTGCCCTTATATACTCCCGCTTTTTGACCTAAGAGTCCCATGGGCCGGGATGGGCCATACAGTGACACTGCTTTTTGATTAATCAAAGATTAATTAAGGGCCTTAAAATATAATTAGGGTCTAAAACCTTGAGAAGTAAAACTCGGGGGCTTCTTTGATGAGAAGCATTTAAAAATATTTAACCATATCTATATGATATGATGATCATTGTTGACACTTCTTAGCATCACACCAGAAATATTACTATCCCTGGCAACGGCGCCAGAAATGCTTGTTGACACTTCTTAGTGTCGCACCAGAAATATTACTATCCCCGGCAACGGCGCCAGAAATGCTTGTTGGTATTTCCTACGTTCACAGATAAATCTGCAAGCGCACGAATACCAATGTAGCACTTCACCTAGGAGTATTCCAGATTATCAAATCACAAGGAACGTGTGTGTACTATTCTTCTAAACTAATCCATCCAAGGACAACAGAGGGTAGAGAGGATTCCTATGGTAAAAGATCCTAAAATAAGAAAGGTTCAGTCTATAAATGCTTACTTTGGGCACCGGCTTACCCCTGCATCGACAGGCGACTCCGGCCAACAGCTCTACGACGTACCCGAACGTGGAGGATTACTAAGGCCGGATAGGGCTGACACCACCTACCGACTACCTCAACAAACCGTGGGGCACACGACAAACAAAGGTAACATCTAGCCTAGACACCACGTCTACGCTATTAATTACTATCAAAGTCTCGATGTCACACTTATAGAAGACTATGATACTCTAACTAAGTAGAGCGATGATCCTATAAGCAACTAAGGAAAGAACTTACTTAAAAAGGAAACTTAAATACCAATGGAAGATCACGAATACTTACTAAGAAAGGAAAGCATCCGCTAAGGTACAAGTGTGGAGAAGGCGCCGACAAGCCCGGACCTCCTGCTAACTCTCCCTCACTCTCTCCCTATTTTCTAAGCACTTTGGTAATGCTAAAACCTTTTGAGTGGAGCTCTAAATCTTCTTCTTGTGTTGTCCTTTGTTTATGCTGAATTTCCCTTCTATTTATAGGTGGCGGAGACTTGGCGGGTACTTCAAGGTGGAGGAGAGTCGGTGGGCGAAAATTCTTCCGTCGGGCGTCGGGCCACGCCGGGCGGCCACGTGTTCCGGGCTGCCAGGCATACCGGGCGGCAAGCACCGCCGGGCGGCAGCCCAGGCTGGGCGGCCACGGGATTTGGTCGGTTTCCAACCGACTCGCTTCGGACGGCTCAGATCTTGTCTTGATGGCGGTTCCTTTGTCGGTTTCCCCCGAAATCTCTGTTTTGGGGTCGGTAAGCCTCATGGGCCTCATGGGCTGGTAACCCTGGGTGGCCAACCCAGGCCGGGGGGTAGGCCAGGCTGGGCTGCAAACCCTGCCGGGCGTCAAGCCCAGGCCGGCGGCCTAGGTCAGGCGGCGGCCCATTTTTGGTGTCGGCCCCCTCTGGGTCATGTCTTCCCTTATCCAAGTTGTGCCACATGGATGCCTCCTTTACTTTTTCACTTTTTTCCCACCTTAGTCCGGGGACGGAAAACAGCCTCATGATGGATTGTTTTGCAGGGTCGGCTGGATCGGATGGTTCAGACTGATGAGACTCTGTTTTAACCAGCCGGGTGGCTGATTTCAGCCTGATATGACCTTATCGGCTGAGTTCTGATTTCTGCCATCACGACCCTGCCGGGCCCTGATTTTAGCCTCATACGACCCTGTCGACCGGCTGTTTTACGGCAGTGTCGGCTGATAGGGTGTTTCTTCATGTTTTTGCATATTTTGGCTCTTTTATACCTGCAAACACATGTCTCAACAAAACTCATGGAAATGGTTAATAATAAACTGCTATCACTATTTTGTTTATTCCTTTTATGTTGTTTATGTAAGGATTTGACGGTCAGATTTGGCATTTAAGGACCGTCAACAACACCCCCACACTTAGTCTTTGCTCGTCCTCGAGTAAAGGAATACAGACTAAGGTCAATCATAACTCCAATTGGTATGATGGTAGCATTCAAATTATTCCAAGTCATACCTATACCTATGAACTTTTAAAGTGTTTATCATGTTACCTTGGGTGGTTGAAGGATGGAATGGTCCTGACTCTAATCATCTTCACTCATTCTGCTATGTAGCTTGGGTTTTTGAAAAGATTTTCAAAACAAATCATAGTTGTACCCCTCAAATGATTCTCTCAAATCGCTCGATGTGTATGGCTCCTCACCAGGACATTGCCTCTTTTCATCCTACTTCTAAATGTGGCTTTATTTGGAGCTCAGGGTAGGGATAAAAGGGAGGCATACTTGTGTCTCATATATTACTAAGTCTAAAACTGGATCCATGGAGAATAATTCATGAACTTTTGATCAAGCATGTGCACATGTGGATATGTGGATGGAAAATGACTGAATGTGAATACTCCCTTTTCTTTTAAGATGCTCCCTCCCTTCTATTGGATAGGCATTTTAGAACATGGGCTAATTCTTTCTCTATTTTTTCACCTTTTTTTTGAATCATGAATAGCCCATGTCACTTTTACATGGATATTTGGAGAGGGAGTCTATCAGAATATGATGGAGTACTTTATTTAATGGATGGATGATGACATGGAATTGCTATCTTCCAATATAGAAGAAATAACACATGGATGATGGATATGGTGGTGCTAACTTCTAGTGAAGAAGTATTAGCAAAGTGGTGTGCACAAAATCTTGATCAAAAAGTCATAAATAGCAACTCACAAGGGTCACAACAATTTGATAAAGTTCAATGAAACAACAAGTAGCATATGCATAAGATTTTCAATGAGTTCATCATATGGCTTTGGTAGGAAGATATAATCATTGAGGAGTCAAGCTATTGATTTTAATTTTTTGATTTTTTTATAAGAAAAATTCCCAAGCATATCAAGCATAAGAGAAAGATTCATTTCATCAAACCATATCTCATGCATCAACTACCTAGGTGACATGCTTTCCTAAAGATGTAGTTCACAAGTAATAGGTTTATGAACTAGGAATAAGGAGCATGCAAGCCCACCAAATAAAAGCATGAAATAAAATGAGGGTTCCACAAGGTTCAATTTAATTTTTCAAGTTAAATTTTTATGATTGATTCAAGAGACAATAATTTTAACTCGCAAAACAAGGAGGTGAAGGAATTGAGTGCGCAAACCGTCATATTGAAGAGGGTGGAAGTTGGGATGTGCCTGGACACCACGCTCTTTCTCAGGATGTTGACTTCTGTTGTTTGCACATTGAAAAGCCCGAGAAGCCTCTCCCATACTTGTTCTTGTACCTGGATGCTTTTTATTCAAAACAAACAAAGGGTTGTGGAAACAAAAAGGACTCTACCGGGTCTAGGACCGGGGAGTCTAAATTTATTTGAATGAGAGAGAATGCAGAGATGAATGCTAGAGTAGAGCATTGAAATCAATTAAATTGATCACATCTACCTCCTTACCTTTGTTGTCATCTGGCTCTAGGAAGACTTTTAAACGATGACCATTTACTTTAAACTAGTTCCCTCCGTCATCTTGGAGTGTGATTGCTCCATGTGATGCAGCATTAATGAGGGTGAATGGTCCCTCCCATTTACTCTGAAGCTTCCCATGACCAAACAACTTGACTCTAGAGTTGAAGAGCAACACCTTGTCGCCTGGCTTGAACTCCTTAGGCTTGATCCTTCAGTCGTGCCATCTTTTGGTTCTATCCTTGTAGATCTTGGCACTATGGTAAGCCTTCTCTCTCCATTCCTCTAACTTGGACAGCTGTATTTTTCTACGTCTCCCGGCCTCCCTAAGATCCATGTTCCATTTCCAGATGGCCCAATGTGCTCTATGTTCCATCTCTACTGGTAGACGACATGTTTTTCCATATACGAGCTAGAAGGGACACATAACAATCAGTGTTTTGTATGTTGTCCTATATGCCCAATGTGCATCTAGTAGCTTCATCTTCCATCCACTCCCCATCTCATTCACGGTCTTCTACAGGATGTTCTTAATCTGTTTATTTGAAGTTTCTACCTGCCCGCTTGTCTGAGGGTGGTATGGAGTTGCAATGTTGTGTTTTACTCCAAGCTCTCTTAAGAAGTTCCGGAAGGTCTTATCAATAAAATGAGACCCTCCGTCACTTATCACCATCCGCGGTGTTCCAAAACGAGGAAAGATGATCTCGTGGAACATTCTTCGGGCGTGCTTGGAGTCAGCAGCTATGCATGGTATTGCTTCTACCCAGTTGGATACATACTCAACGGCCACCAAGATGTACTCGCAATCATAGGACTTTGGAAACGGTCCCATGAAGTCAATGCCCCATACATCGAATAATTCCACTTGAAGGTTGTATGTTAGGGGCATTGCATTGCGAGCAGTAATCCCTCCATGCTTCTGGCAATTCCAACATCTTCGGATAAATTCTTTTGTGTCTTCATGCATTGATAGTCAGAAGAATCAACTCTGCCAGATTTTCACTTGGGTGCGGAATGCACCAAAGTGGCCTCCATATGGAGTTGCATGGCATTTCTTGATTATCTGGGTGCCTTCAATTCTTGGGACACATCTCCTTAGCAACCCGTCCGAACACACTCTGTAGAGGTACGGGTCATCCCATACATGAGGTCGACTCTCATAGATGAGCTTCTTCTTGTTCTCCCCTAGTGGTACATACCCTACAACAATGAAATTCACAATATCTGCATACCAGGGGTTGGAGTCCGTCACCTTCAGTAGCATGTCATCACGGAGGAAGTCATTTATCAGAATTTCCTGCAAGTTAGTCACTTGCATACGTGATAAATGATCTGTAACAGAATTCTCTACTCCTTTCTTATCTCTAATTTCAAGGTCAAATTCTTGGAGTAGAAGAATCCATCTAATTAGCCTTGGTTTAGCATCTTTCTTAGTGAGCAGGTATTTTAGTGCAGCATGATCAGTGTGAACGATAACCTTTGCTCCTACTAAGTATGACCTATACATATCGATAGCAAAAACAACGGCAAGGAGCTCTTTTTCTATAGTGACATAATTAAGTTGTGCTCCTGTCAAGGTCTTGCTAGCATAGGCTATGGCGTGATGCTTCTTATCTTTTGTTTGGCCAAGAACAACCCCAACAACATAGTCACTAGCATCACACATGATTTCAAAGGACAGCGTCCAATCAGGGGGTTGAATGATTGGAGCTGAGATGAGTGCCTTTTTAAGGATATTAAAGGAATGTAGGCACTCATCATCGAAATCAAAGGGAGCATTCTTAGCCAAAAGACTAGTGAGGGGTCTGGCGATCTGAGAAAAGTCCTTGATAAAACACCAGTAAAACCTTGCATGTCCTAAGAAACTACAGATCCCCTTAACATTAATCGGAGGTGGAAACCTTTCTATGACCTCAATCTTAGCTCTATCCACCTCAATACCCCTCTCAAACACAAGGTGTCCTAAAATTATGCCCTCTCGGACCATAAAGTGGCACTTTTCCCAATTAAGTACTAAGTCCTTTTCCTGGCATCTTTGTAAGACTCTATCTAGGTTCTCAAGACAATGATCAAAAGTTTTCCCATAAACAGAGAAATCATCCATGAAGACTTCCATGATTTCTTCGATCATGTCAGAGAAGATAGACATCATGCACCTTTGGAATGAAGCGGGTGCATTACACAACCCGAATGACATTCTCCTATAGGCATAGGTTCCGTAAGGGCTTGTGAAGGTAGTCTTACTTTAATCATCGGGATGGATGGGAATTTGATGGTAATCAGAGTACCCATCAAGGAAACAAAAGAAGGAATACTTGGCAAGACGTTCCAACATTTCATCACTGAAGGGCAGCGGGAAATGATCCTTTTTTTTGCCTTGTTGAGCCTCCAATAGTCGATGCACATCCTCCATCCCGTGACGGTGCGTTGAAGGATCAACTCATTTCTATCATTTCAAACGACCGTCATGCCTCCCTTCTTAGGCACTACTTGCACAGGTCTAACCCATTCACTATGAGGAACGGGATAAATTATCCCGGCATGCAAAAGTTTCAAAACCTCCTTCTTAACAACCTCTCTCATTGCATTATTTAGCCTCCTCTGAGGCTCCCTAGAAGGTGTGCTATCAGGATCAATGGGAATGCGATGGGTGCAAAGAGCGGGACTAATTCCCTTAAGGTCTTGGAGTGACTAGCCTAGGACAAAACGATGCTTTTCTAAGATGGCTAAAAGTTTAGCAGTTTCTTCCTCAGATAGTCTGTCACTTATGATAACAGGGGCTTCTAGGTCGCCATTTAGGAAAGCATTGTGTAGGCCAGAAGGCAAGGGCTTAGGTGCAATTGGAGGTCGTGATGGTGGTTCTTCAATGGGTAGCTCAATTGTCTCCTAAAACTCATCCTCCTCTTGGATAAACTCTTTAGCATCTCTTTCTAGAAGGGGTTTTGGAGAATCAAATTGAAGAATAGCCATTACTTCCTCGATTGGCTCTTCCTCGGGGGAAGGATCTGGAAGGGAGTTCCTTGATCGGGAGATCGGCACAGAAAATTTTTCCCTCCCTAGTTTTACGTCGGGACTTCCAAGCATCAGTACATCCATGAGTAGTTTCTCAATGGGATGTCCGATTAAGACATCAAAATCCTGAATTTCAAAAACATGGAAGTCTACGACAGCCTCGACATTTGCATGCCTTACTGTCACATCTTGCAAAATCTCGTATCCTTCTAAAATAGGGCCAAAGGGGCTCTTCAAGGATTTAGTAGTTGGTGCCAATGGCGTATCGCCCAAAATGTCAAATGCAAAGACACTAGAAACTATGTTGGCACCAATAGTGGGATTATAAAGAACTTCCACCGTGACTCCTCTAATGTTGCATCGAATAGTTGAAGAGGGAGAGCAAATTCGAATTACTTTAGTGGATAGCTCAACCTCTTGCAACCATTCTGATGAGGACATCACTCCTATGGATACACACAACACTCCTCCAAATCTGGACTTGCAAGGTCCAATGACTAGAGCTCGTACACGACAACTAAATTTAGAGGTGAGCTCGTTCCTACGTTCTTCGCTATATGTTACTTTTGAGAATGGTTTGCTACCTAATGATTATTTTATGATTAGAAACCATGGAGAGGACCAGGAGATGATGGGAGAAGGATTTGGAAACGTGGAGGGCCAGCAAGGGCTTGGAAGCCAAAGTGGAGGCCCAATCAAAACCGACTTCGAGTCTGTTTCGGGGCCCAGGACCAGTCTGTACTAAAACGGTCGCCCAGGACGCATACGGACTCGGATTTGGACGTTCTACATATGCACGGAAAGATAAGGAGAAGACCTTTCCAATGCCGCCGGCCTCATGTCAAAATTCATCCGGAGTAATCAGGAATCGTCAAAACAAGAGAGAGTCCAGAATCTATGTCGGTGCTGCGTCGCTTATTTTTTGTCTTTGGGCCTTGTATCTAGTTGAGCCCAATTCGGGGCGCGTCCAGAGGGTCTTGCACGACCCTAGGGTCTTTATATACAGCCACCGCCGCACCATTAGGGTTCGGGTTTTGCTTAGATCAATTCTGTTCATAAACAGTTTCGCCGTTCATCGGTTTGTGAGACCCCAACTTCGAGAGTTTAATCATACATCTGCAATTGTGTTGCATTTTTCATTGTTCTTGCTTGTGTTCTTGATTCGCAGGCAGGGGTTAGCCTTCTCGGCGAGGTCAATCGTCTTTTGGACGGTTGATAACCAGAGGAGACGTCGTGCTGCGATTGCGGGGTTTAGAACATGCTGTTCTGAAGCCGGATCGATTTGTGTGTCGCCTCCGACCAAATCAACTTACCAAGAACCTTTCGGAAGATCGGGAACCCTTGTCCACATCAAAGTGGTAATCAGAGCTTCAGGTGCACCGTCAGGTTCATACTACCCTTTAGTTTTGTTTTCTTGTTCTTCCTATCGTCCACTGAAAATACCAAAAAAAAATTTTCCCCGCCCATAACCACGTGTTTAGCCTTTGCATATTTCAATTTCAGAGTCCGTAGTGTTGAGTTTGTGCCCTAGTTCTTGTTTAGTCGCTGGTTTAGTTTGTGTTTTTGTCATCAGTAGTGTTTCCCTTGCAACCCTAGCCGCCATCCCCCTCACCATCCTCGGTTTTGTCGGCTTTGTGTGCTAGGGTTGATTGATCAACACGCCCACCCTAATCCCAGCCTAAACCTCACCACCTCGGACCAATTTTCATAAATTCCACTTTCCGCTGCATCCACCTCGCCAAAAAAACTCCCTACCCGACCCCAAGCCCGACTCGGATTTCACTGAAACCACCGGGTTCTTCAAAACCGATTCCGACACCCCTTCGGTAAAACAGCCATAACTTTTCGCTCGGTTGTCCGTTTTGGCTGAAATTTTTACAGGAGATTCTAGACGAAAAGGAGATTCTACAGGAGATTCTAGAGAGGATTCCTATGGTAAAAGATCCTAAAATAAGATAGGTTCAGTCTAAAATGCTTACTTCAGGCACCGGCTTACCCCTGCATCCACAGGTGACTCCGATCAACAGCTCTACGACGTACCCGAACGTGGAGGATTACTAAGGCCGGATAGGGCTGTCACCACCTATCGACTACCTCTAGAAACCGTAGGGCACGCGGCAAACAAAGGTAACTTCTAGCCTAGACACCACATCTACCCTATTAATTACTATCAAAGTCTCGATGTCACACTTATAAAAGACTATGATACTCTAACTAAGTAGAGCGATGATCCCATAAGCAACTAAGGAAAGAACTTACTTAAAAAGGAAACTTAAATACCAATGGAAGATCACGAATACTTACTAAGAAAGGAAAGCATCCGCTGAGGTACAAGTGTGGAGAAGGCACCGACAAGCCCGGACCTCCTCCTAACTCTCCCTCACTCTCTCCCTATTTTCTAAGCACTTTGGTAGTGCTAAAACCTTTTGAGTGGAGCTCTAACTCTTCTTCTTGTGTTGTCCTTTGTTTACGCTGAATTTCCCTTTTATTTATAGGTGGCGGAGACTTGGCAGGTACTTCAAAGTGGAGGAGAGTCGGTTGGCGAAAATTCCCCCGTCGGGTGGCGGGCCACGCCGGGTGGTCACGTGTGCCAGGCGGCCGGGCATGCCAGGCGGCATGCATCGCCGGGCGGCACCTAGGCCGGGCGACCACGGGATTTGGTCGGTTTCCAACCAACTCGCTTCAGATGGCTCAGATCTTGTCTTGATGGTGGTTCCTTGGTCGGTTTCCCCCGAAATCTCCGTTTTAGGGTCGGTAAGCCTCATGGGTTAGTAACCCTGGGTGGCCAACCCAGGCCGGGCGGCAAGCCCAGGCCAGGCGGCGGGGTAGGCCAGGCGGCCTGGCAGGCCGGCCGGCGGCCTAGGCCGGGCGATGGCATGTGCCGGGCGGCGGCCCAATTTTGCTGCCGGCCCCCTCCAGGTCATGTCTTCCCTTGTCCAAGTTGTGCCACGTGGATACCTCCTTTACTTTTTCACTTTTTGTCCTCCTTAGTCCAGGGACGAAAAACGGTTTCAGGATGGATTGTTTTGCAGGGTCGGCTCTGATGAGACTCTGTTTTAACCAGCCGGGTGGCTGATTTCAGCCTGATATGACCTTATTGGCTGAGTTCTGATTTCAGCCATCACGACCTTGCCGGGCCCTGATTTCAGCCTCATATGACCCTGTCGGCCGGCTGTTTTACGGCAATGTTGTCCGACGGGGCGTTTCTTCATGTTTTTGCATATTTTGGCTCGTTTGTGCCTACAAACACATGTCTCACCAAAACTCGTGGAAATGGTTAATTATAAACTGCTATCACTATTTTGTTTATTCCTTTTATGTTGTTTATGTAAGGATTTGACGGTCACATTTGGCATTTAAGGACCGTCAACAATCATGTGGCAAAGGACCTGATGGTCGGATGGAAATAAGTTCAAAGGTTATGGTATTGATTGAAGTCAATAACCAAATGGCCAAAGTTGGACTTATAGATAGGTAGAGTGGCTAATTATTAGGGAAAGGCTATACTACGGTTGATGTCATTTAGCTTAATACCATTATATGACAGATATCATATTGGTTCACATGAATTGAATATGATTGATGTCATAAAATTCAGACCGACTAGTCACTCGGACATAGTGTATATCACTCGGCTCTTTTGATAATCGGTTGGCAAGGCTGAAGCTTTGCAAGTTGGTTTACTGGTTTGATGACCAGAGGTCTGTTAAACTCAAGCTTGATGGTTTGAGTAAAATACATACAAAATAATAAGAGATAATATAATTAGACTCTTGCATTATTTGTTAGTCTCCAAATTATACAAGAGTCGGGGGCTACACCTGATCAGGTGCACCTAACCGGTGCACCAGATCTATCAGGAACTTTGATAAAGAGGTCTTCCTAATTTATGATCTACATTGAAGATCACTCTGAGAATCAAAGCTCAAAATCAGGAAGCACTCGGGGGCTGATGTGGGATACTTGCTCTACGGGTATCCTCATACAAGACCAAGTTGGTAGCCGACCGGGTACTTCATCAACAAGGAAGCCGACCGACTCGGCTTGGAGCGCAAGTCATGTAGTGTGGGACATATGTACCCAGGATACTTAACCACTCGGCTAACTGGCCGAGTGGGCCGGGGGCTCGGGCATGATGTATTCGGCCCAGAAGATATTTACTGAGATACTTGTTTGAGTAAGCGGTAAGTTAGGTTAGCAGATATGTTGGATAGATAGAATTTGTTGTAACCGACTAAAAGGTTACCATGTAAATCCCTGCCCTTCGGATATATAAGGAGGGCAGGGGGCCTTCGGCAAGAGACAGACTCGTATTGGAACTCTAATTCTAGTGCGAACCCTAGCAATACAGAAACACCAAATAGGATGTAGGGTTATTATCCTTCGGGAGGCCCGAACCTGTATAAACCTTGTGTCCTGTGTTCGTCGATCTTTCATACTCATATGCATACCTAGATCTACTGTCGAGATTATCTCTTGATAGTTGGCGCGCCAGGTAGGGGCCGCGTTGAGTGTAGCTTCATCGAAATCGATGGCTTTCATCGACATCAAGTTTCGCCCGGGAGAGAAGATCTACTTTGGCACCGTCAGCCTCGTCGCCGATCAGCACGGGAACCTTGTCAAGCATGAACGCGTGGCCCGCTCGATTGCTCCCACGGCCGATCAAAGCGATCTGGCCGGCCGATTCCCGCTTGGTCTCGACAACGTGGTGACAGCTTTCCAGGCGGAAATCCTCTTGGGCGGCCACTCAACATTGCCCACAACGCCCCGATTGACAACCTTGGTCAACTCGGACTACACTACGGTTGATTTCCTGGCTCATCACATGGATCAGTCGGACGAAGATCCCAAATTTTTTGACGAATCAAGATTTGTTGCAGCAATCGGCCTCGAAAGCGAGTCACTCCTGGACTTGATTGAAGGGCCGAGTGATTCAGAGAGTTGTTCCTCGGACTTCCACAAGGTATTTATGGTGGCACCTGTTGCCCAGGGGCAAGCAGACGGCAAAACATCGGCGGATGCTGCTGCGTGCAGTACCGCGCCGTGCGTAGACGGACATGAAACCGACCTTAAAGACGGTGATCCAGATGCCACCACTCCTTATCTTCGAAGATCGGATGCTCAGCAGAGAGCCTGAGTTGTGCAAAACCTAGATATGGGAGACCTCACCTTAAAGCTTGATGGTGAAGACGTCTTCAAGACCCCACAGCAATACATCACGGCCGCAGCGACCCTCCTGCAAACAATAGAGCCCCTGCTCCAAGTCTCCCCAGTGTTGACACCTCAGGTCAACCAATTAAAAGCGCACATCAGGGCCGTGGCTGTACTAGAGATGCATGTGGCACGATCAACACCGAGTAAGTCAGTTTCTGGGGCCGCTAGTTTGGTACCCAGGGAGGATAGAAGAGACCAACAGCGCTCTAACCGGGAGGCAACCCCGCCTACTGTCCCCAGGTGCAGGCCCATTACGGAGTACCATGATTGGCATCCAAGCGCCGACCTGAGCAATGGTATACCACCACATGATGCGTGAGTCCGACTGGACAACAGATACCAGGAGCGCGACGATGCGGCCCGCCGGGAGTATGAAGATGAACGGCGCTGGCGCGGTTATGTTGACTACGAATGTGACAACAGGCGGCAGCCACATAGAGACGATCATTACCATGATCGACGGAACGAGGGCCGCCACGATGATAGATATCATCGAGAAGCTGGCCGCGAATGAGAACGGAGCCCGGCCACCAACGATTATGATGAGGAGGCTGGCATCCGAGCTTTCACGCGGGAACTTCAAACCGTCAGCTGGCCGGTTGGCTTCAAGCCAGTCAGCATCAAGAAGTATGACGGCAAGACGGATCCGCGTGACTAGCTTCGCGTCTATTTGATAGCCATACGAGCTCTCGGCGGCGACAACTTTGTCATGGCCAACTACTTGCATGTTTGCTTAGCCCCAGCAGCAAGAACCTGGCTCACTAATCTACCCGACAACTCTATCACCTCCTGGCAGATCTCTGTCGGACGTTCATGGCCAACTTTCAAGCCACCTTCGACAGGCCAGGGAATCACTAGGAACTCGGCCGTATCAAGCAGCAGGACCGGGAGCCACTTCGAGAGTACATCCAACTCTTCTGCCGGGTGAAAAATACCATCCCTAACATCTCGGATGCTCAAGTTGTTGCCGCCTTCCAAGCAGGACTCCGCGATGATGATCTGATAAAAAAGATTGGGAGGTTGGATGCTGCCAGCGGGCTGTCAGCCAATGAACTGTTCACTATGGCCGACAAATATGCTGCTGGCAATTCGGCTCTATTCCAAGTTCGCCAATACAAGGAGGCGACCCCAAGAAACTAGTCGGGTCCGTCCGATTACAGCAAGGACAGCGATAGAAAGCGCAAGCAAGACCGAACGGTGGCCAACACCGAGCACCCGACCAGGAGGAAACCAGTCACTCAGGATGACTTTGACAAGATGCTCGATGGCCCTTGCCTGCTACACGATGGAGCCCACAAATCCAGGGAGTGCTTCAAGCTAAAAACTTTGCCCATCACACCTTGAAGGTCTGCAAAGAACGTCCCTGGATCCCCAAGGCTGGCAGAAAGGACTCGGATAAGGATAACCAAGACGAGGATAAGGAGGACTTCCAAGACCCCGAACGCGAGGTCAATAACATCTGTGGCCGGTCTACGTTAAACTCGAAGCGCCAGTAGAAGATCCTCTACAGAGAGGTCCACTCGGTCTCACCAGCGGTACCTCAGTATCTACGATGGTCAGAGGTTCCAATTACTTTTGATCGGTCCGACCATCCGGATCACATCCCCAGGCCCGGGAAATATCCCTTAGTGCTAACGCCGACTGTTAACCGAGTCCGGCTAAATCGGGTACTGATAGATGATGGCAGCAGTTTGGACATCCTCTTTGTGAAAACCTTCAAGGAGCTTGGCATACCCTTGACCGACCTCAAGCCAAGTCGATCACCGTTTCATGTTGTGATCCCGGGCATGCAAATAGTCCTTCTAGGACAAATCACTCTGCCTGTGACTTACGGCACTCGGGAGAACTACAGGACGGAGCACATTACCTTCAAGGTCGCCGACCTCGACTCTACTGCCACACCCGGTTCCAACGACCGAAACCGAATGCATCTGTATGCATGCCCAGGAACAAGATTTCACGCACACAGGACAATTATTGTGATAAAAGAACAATATCTTTATTAAAACAATAATATTATTACAACAGTGACCCGTAGGTCAAAAAGAAAAGATTATATTGTAGCGGAATAAATTAAGCGTTGGCGTCCTTCAGCCCCCATAGGAAGTCGACCGGAAGACCGCATGCCTAGGCTCCTCCATCGTCTTCATAGTTGTACCTTCATTCTCCTGTAGCTGAGCAGCAATGTGGTATATAGCAAGGGTGAGTACGTGTCGTACTCAGCAAGTGGGGGAAAATATGATATGGGGCTAAAGACAGGGAAGGCTTAATGGGGTTTAAAGCATGAGCTTTTAATTCCCTAAAGCATCCTAAGTACTAGGTGGGGTTCATCCCAACCCTCAACCCACATGGTACTATCCAATCCAAGTCCGAACCATCGAACCATCCCAACCGTTCCAAACATTCCAAACCACACCCCATAACCAACTAATCTTGTGAGGATTCCAGGCCTCTCTTGACTGTGAGCACGGCTATCATGATAGTTTGATACTCTGCAGAGTTTGTACCACTTTACCCACAAGTTGTGATTTCGTCCCCTGTTGCCAGGTGGACTAGAGTCTCCATGTTGCCATGCCGGCCAAGCACTAACACACTTCCTTAGGTGTGCAGCCAGGAGATCACTATGAGGCTTTTACAAAGGGTCTCCCAGTATATGCTAGCCACTAAGGTTCCACTCCCGTTCATAAGTGATAGTCCATCAACAAGCAGCTCATCACCCCAGGAGCCCCCTCTTGAGCCATTCAGATACAAGGACAGTCCTCTTGACTTCCATTCCCCGCTCAACCAAAATGCTGCACCAACACTGGGAGAACTCCTAATTAATCAGCCGAGCTGTTCCATAGCAGCCTTGTGATGGCACTGTTGTCTTGGGTTACCGCTTCAAGAACCGGGTCCTAGGATCTATAACAAGCCTACCACCACCAACCATGTACCCACGGAACCACATCCATTCCATCCGGCTTGCATAGATCCCTGAGTCCATGTTGCTAACATAAATTACTAATCCACCCATAAAGTGGCATAGTTCATTAATCAAGATTAATATTAACCCAACATCCCACAAGCAACCTAAGCATCATCTACCCACCAGCATCCAACCAACTAGTTCAAGGCGACAAGGGAAATGATAAAGCAATACTAGGGAAACCCTAACAACAGGTACCCATTCAATTGACTCAAGTATGCAATTCTATAATAAATGTGATAGTAGGTACAAGATGCGTCAAGGACACTTGCCTGGGAATAGGGGTTGCTGCTCAGTTCTTCAAGTCATGCTCTTGCGATTCCAGGAACAACCCGTTCTCTAATTAATGTCACGCAGGCACGACATGCACACAATCATATAAACAAACTAAGAAACAGTACACCAAACAATAATAAAATACTTTAAAAGCAATCTCAAAAGGTAGTACGCATTTCTACGATCACGTGAGCGCAAGAATCATCTAAATCAAAGTTATGAGTAAAAAGTTATGAAGGTTTGAAAGTACAGAGTTAAAATAGCAAAATTGACAAATTACTGTAAGACAGTATAAATAAATAATATTAGTAACTACGATCGCGTTGGCGCAAGAATTACTTAAATCCGGGTTACGGTTGAAAAGTTATGAAGGTTTGAAGTTTTAGGACTAAAACAGTAAAAATTGATAGGTTGAGGGAACTAAAAGTAATTTTAGAAAAGTATAGGATTAAATTGTAAAATAACAGGGTGAAAATATAGTCTATAAAAAGTTTAGGGACTAAAATGTAATTTATAATAAGCTCAGGGACTAAAGTGTAAAAAGACCGGACTAAAATAAAGGTAGGGGTGTTTTTGTAAAATTACATGGCCAAAATAATAATTTTAATAAAGTATAGGGGTGTTTCTACAAAATTACGGGGTAAAATATTAATTCAGAAAGGTACAGGGGCTTAGTTGTGTATTGGTTGTGAGTGTTTAACACGAGTTCATACAATACATGTACAAAGCAGCGCGACCCAAGAATTCATTACAATACTGGTAATGAATCTAGACCTTAGCGATCTATCGCACCTTAGTTATATTACAGCAACAGAGCTGTAATACAGTATTTTAAGCTTTACAATTCCTTGCACTTTGGGTAAGGGATCTAGCTCTATCTGGTCGACTAATATATGCGTTGTTTTTTGCGCCACAACCACGAGGGCTTCACATTGCTCGTCTGAGAGATCTTCAAGGAAACCTTCGGCTACCACATCTAACTCTATGCTGGGGATGTGGGACTTTGCAATTGCCAGGACTTGTGCGTCGGCCAGCTCTGCAACATGTCGAGCATGTTCTTTTAGTCGGTCGGGTGCCCCTTGTAGCCTAATCATCAGGTCTCGACATCGAGGTGGTTTTTCTTTAGAATATATGTATTTGGCGACCACCTCTGCATCCTTTCAAAGAGCTGCAAGAGACCATCGAAGGTTTTCATCACCCTCTATAAATTTCTTCTGCAAAAGCTCATAGGACCTCTTTGATCCTACAGGAGTACAATAATCACATATGTCCAGTACAATGAACTTGGATATAACGGTATTATATGAATAAACACTTACCTCTTAGGCATTTCTCAGCTTCTACCTTTTCAGCTTCAAGGATGGCAACTTTTTCCTTATAGTCTTCTTTAAGTTCTTCAACTTCTTTGAATGCTTTCTGGAATTGGTTTAGCTCATCCACAGCCTTTTTGAAGACCTTTTCAGCCTTGGATAATTCGGTTTTGAGCTTTGTGTTTCTCTCCCTCTGGTTTTTTATTGTTCCTTCAGCATCTGTTAGTTATAAACATTTTAGTTTACAGTTGTATTTCCATATGCATAGGTATATTGATTTTTTACCTTCGGCCCTTTTCTTCCAAGAAGTTAGGGATTCTTGCTTTGTCTTCAAGTCGTTTTTCAGCTTTTCAAAATTATTCTTGATCTCTTCCGAGTCCTAGAGCTGCCTTTTTAATCCCTGGTTCTCGGTTTTCAAAGCTTCAATAGCTTGGGCAGACGACTCCAATTGTTTTATACGGCCTTCGAAACCTACAATTTGAGTGGCCGACTGGGCATCTTGTTTTTGCTTCAATTCCAGCTTCGCGATACCTCTGTATGGACGAGGTCAAATATTCATATTCTAAAGATAGCATGTGAGGTATAAGGCTTTGTGGATCTCGTACCTTGTAGCGCCCGACTTCCAGTTTCTCCTTGGCAAGCTGATCTTCTAAATCTACGGCTTTTGCACAATGCCTCTCAACAAGTTGTAGAAGCTTACTTTTGTTGGCCATATGGGTTTTCAGAGCCTGCAATGATGGTGAATTATATGGTTGAAACTTCACAGCCAGGAATGGTGATTATTATTGTTGACATTATTTTTCAAGAAGGGAGGAATACCTGGAAGGAATGGTAGGCTTTTTTAGTATGTTCTTCAAAAATTTTCAACTCCGCTTGTTCTGCCGACTCAGCAAATCCAGTGATGGCAAATCAGCCAATATGATATACTGACCTAGTCGGCGTTGGCTGTTCTGGAGCACCTTCTCTTACCACTCGGTGAATAGGAGTCAGCGTGACATTTTCCTCTGGACCGATTGGATACTCATGTGTTGGTTCTATCATAGTTTCAAAAACCAATGATGGCTCTTCGGGTTCGGTGGAGGCAGGAGTATCAGCACCCATTGTCATCTCAGAAGTATTCAGGTCTGGGATATTGGGTGATTTAGCCTGGTTAGCTTCTGGCCGAGTGGATTCAGGTGCATTCTTTAAATCAATCGGTTTCTCTATCGAGTGGTCTGGGACATCATCTCCGGATGACCCGACATGTTGTGTATCCTGATCTTTTTCAGGAACTGTACTTTGCGTCGGGACTTCTTCAAATGACAATCGCCCGGATGACCTGTCAATTAGATAGCGATTACATATTTATTCAAATGGAGAGTTGAGCTTCAAGTTACATTGTTCTATTTACCTTGAGCTGCATTTGAATTTTAGGCCTGACACTCTTGGTGGGGGGCTGGTTGGCCTTGGGGCACCTGTTGTGTCTGGTGCCGCCTCATGGGTGCCTGCCTTGCTTGGTTCACTTGGACGACTTTGCTCTTTCTTGTTTTCATCCATGGTCCGTCGAGTGGTGGAGGTTTTCTCTGGAGTTTTTTTTCTTTGCCTCTTCTTGAAGTCTAGCTACTCTTTCAGCTAGTGATTCTTCTTCATCAGAATCTTCAATATGCGCCTTGCAACGCTTGGGAGCTGATGGTTGAGTGGGAGATTTCTTTTGTGGCGTCGGCGGAAGTGGGGGATTGGACACGTATACATCAAGGTTCTACAATATATGTGACGTATTATTCATTACTGAACATAATGAATGAAGTGTTGAGTTTTTAAGCAGAGAAGTGGATAACTTACTGAACTCCTGCCAGTCTCAGAATGATGTCCACTTCTATTGTGGGATCTAAACCCAATTGGAACTTCCATCCGGGAACATGACGTTTCTTAATAGGCTGCACACGGTGATATATGAAGCTTGCGGCAACATGTATGCCAGTACAACCTTTGGACTTGAGATAGGCAATATGCTCTAATATGGCATCAACCTGAGACTTCTTGTTTGGATGAGCCTTTGCTGACCACTCGGGTCGTGGCTTGGGGGCTTTGGCCGTAGTCTTTGACAAAGGTGGGGCATGGTTTCCATGGTAAAACCAGTCCGCGTGCCAACCTTTGTTTGTTGATGGAAGTGGAACATCAACATATTTTGATTTATTCCTTAATTGGAATCCGGCCCTCCTATAACATTATTGTTGTTTGATTTCAAAACAAATAGTTCTTTGAAGGTATCAAAATGGGGATGAATTCCCAAGAACACCTCACACAGGTGGATAAAGATAGCAATATGTAAGATGGAATTTGGATTCAGATTGACAAGGTTGATGCCATAGAAGAAAAGAAGACCATGAAAGAAGTCGCAACAAGGGATCCCAAATCCACGATAGAAAAAGGAGGAGAAAACCGTGATTTGGTCGACGGGAGGTTGGGGAAATCTCCGACCTATGGCCTCGATGCATCCTCCGGTTTGTTGATCCTACAACACGCCGTCAATCACCAGTCTGTTGATTTTCTCTGAATCCATGGCTGACGCGGGGAACTCCTTGATGGCGGCGGGGATGTCAAAAACTATCTCTTCTTTCTCGCCCTTCTCAGGAGAAGATTGCTTCTGGGATTGTGCCTTAGTGCTTTGGCGGGTGCGCTTCGGGGCCATCGCTCTTGTTTTAGTGCAGTGGGAAGCAGTTGCGTGGAGTTTTGGGGTGGAAATGGAAGCCTGAGATCTAGGGTTTATGTGCGCAAGATGGCGGCGGCGGCGAAATGAAAACGAAGGGATGCGACTGTTTGGAGGCCCTTTTATAAGGGATAGATGACCAATTGGGCCGAGGCTTCTCATATTCCATTAAGTCCAGTTTTGTTAATTAGTACGTGCATTTATTATATTATTGAGAATCATTTTAAGCATTAATTTTGGATATTATGGAGCTTAACATTAGTGATAAATCACTCGGATTGTTGCAGCTTCAACCTTGGAAATTGTACCTTTTGAGATTCCGTGATAAATCACTCAGATTGTTGCGGTTTCAACCATGGAAATTGTACCTTTCGAGATTCCATGGTAAATCACTCGAATTGTTGTAGTTTCAACTTTGGAAATTGTACCTTTCGAGATTCCATGATAAATCACTTGGATTGTTGTGGTTTCTACCTTGGAAATCATACCTTTCAAGATTTCATGATAAATCACTCTGATTATCTCGGCACCAATCTTGGGGGCTGTATTTCTAGGTTATATTACTTCAATTGATACATCACCAATCTTGGGGGCTATGACAATTGAATTTCGTCATTAATCATTTGGATTAAGGGCACTTCAGCATTATGGATGTAAATATTAATTTGGTGATGCATCACTCGACGAGTGAGCAAATTCAGCTAAATATGGAGCTTGTTTGGACAAATTGGAGATTCAGATGTCATTATGCCCTTTTCTGTTGAGGGACAAGATTAATTGGATATTGTTCAATAACTCAAAAGTTGCTTCGGTGTAGACTCAATAACCTTCTGAGTTGGGGGCTATATTCATAGGCTATGTCTTTTTCAGGGATTTATGAATAAGAGTTATTAGAAGTAATAGAAAAAGCACTTCCCAATTAGATAAGATGTCGAAGCAAATCAAGATGACGATTCAAAATGGAAAGTGCTTGGGGGCTACTGTGGAACATATGAACCCGGGATACTTAACCACTCGGCTAACTGGCCGAGTGGGCCGGGGGCTCGGGTATGATGTATTCGGCCCAAAAGATATTTACTGAGATACTTGTTTGAGTAAGCGGCAAGTTAGGTTAGCAGATATGTTGGATAGATAGAATCTGTTATAACCGACTAAAAGGTTACCATGTAAATCCCTGCCCTTCGGATATATAAGTTGGGCAGGGGGCCTTCGGCAAGAGACAGACTCGTATTGGAACCCTAATTCCAGTGCGAACCCTAGCAATACAGAAACACCAAACAGGACGTAGGCTTATTATCCTTCGGAGGCCCAAACCTGTATAAACCTCGTGTCCTATGTCCATCGATCTTTCATACTCATACGTATACCTAGATCTACGATGGAGAATATCTCTCGACATGTAGAGATAGACTTTCTATGTAAATCCTAAAGAGTTATGACTAGGACTCTTCATGTACCCCCCTGCCGACCGGATATATAAGGCGGCAGGGTACCCCCCATTAGGGAGAGAGTTTTCACAACATTAATCTAATACACAGAACACACGACGTAGGGTTTTTACTCTCATCGAGAGGGCCCGAACCTGTATAACTCGGTATCTTGTGTTACCATCGTAGTTCTTAGTCTCGACATAGCCCTATACATTTTATTGCCGATCTCAAGCTTCGACAACTATCCTAATCACCATGATCAAGATAATATCTACTTACTTAGCGTAGAACTAAGCAATCGGAATCAGCACATGCATGATTATAGAATCAAGATAGACAAATCACCAAAACCATCATCAACATATTCAATCATCCTTGAGATACATAGAGTAAGATTCATCCCCGTCAAGATGGCCTACATTGACGGATCAACTCTTAACACTAATGGTTCTTGAAACTCTACTAGAGATCTATTCTAACGGGGCAAGCCCCGGTGGCTCTAACTCACAAATCTGTTGTCCCTCTATCACCTCTTTTTCGCTTCGGCTAGGGTTTACAAGTATTTATAGAGGTTCTACTCATAAAGGACTCGGTTTCTAGCAAATAAGGCGGTTGCACCGATTGGCGTAGGATTGCACCAATCGGCGCAAGCCGTGTCTTCTCTGGTTTCTTCTCCGAGTCGGTTCCTCTGTCTTCCATAGCTGCCATGTGGGTCTTTTCCTTCGAGATAAAGTCTTGTACTACACGTTAAGATCTTGAAGTTCCATAAATCTTCTATGCAAATATCTTCAAGTGTCTTGCACAGATAAACTTTCATAAACACGTGGAATGGGCCTCGGTCACTTCTGTGAGCCAAAACACCCTTGCGCCAATCGGCTCATGGACTGCGCCGATCGGCGCACTAGGCTTCTTCAGTGCTTTTCGTCGGTTCTAGATTCCTGTCCTCTCCAGCATCACTTTAATCACTAATTTTACCTGTTTCTGTAATAAAGCTCCAAAACAACGCATATACAAATATATAGACAATATCATAGGTAAATAGCCTAAATTAATATCAATTATGCTCTAATTAGGGTAATATTCACATATAAAAGGGGCACTTGGGGAGTGCCAACAGTTCCCCCACACTTAAACCTTTGCTCATCCCGAGTAAGGTAAAGGAAAGAAAAATCAAAGAATATACTCTTTCTATCATAAACGATATCTCAAATCAGCAAATGTTGAGCATTGTTGTATTGTGGTGTATTTCATATTGGTATTCAGCAAAATAGTTCAAATATGGGCATAAAGCTTAAAGTTTCTCCCCAAAGTAACAAATCATGTCCAACTCACAAATTATAACTTTTCCACACATGTAAATCTCTTAAAAGATTGTTGTGAACATAAAGAATCTATCTTCCAAATAATCCAAGGCAGCAACTCATCTTTCACAACCTATATTCTACATCATAATGATAAATAATATTTGTGTAAGGCTTATATGAGTAGCTAGGTGAGGTAATTCAAGGATTGCAAACATAAATCAACAATATATTGTAAAGCTAGGAGATTATTCTTCATTGGAATTATAGAAACTTATCAAGATGGCCATTAAGAAAGAAAAATTTCAGAAAGGACTCACACTTTGGATATGTGGACATGTGCATAGCAAAAATTTGATCTTGGAAGAAAAAGAGCTCCCATTGATCTTGGAAGAAAAAGAGCTCCCATTATCAATGATTCATGGCTATATTAGAATGAATTTCGAGAATAAGCATGTCATATACCATCCCCCCACACTTAAAATTTTGCTTGTCCCTTAGCAAATAGCAGAGCTTTTCCTTTTTTTTTCTTCTTCTTCTATTTTTTATCACTTTTTGTTTCTCCCTTTTTTTATTTTACTCTCTGATTAGTCGATCAGTTCAGAGTGAGCCGATCGGCTCTCAACCGGAATTTACCAACATTTGTTGGTATTTGATTCGTCTGGCTTCAACATTTATACAAGAATTAAATATAGCCAGAAATATAGGATGTGGTCAAGAAATGAGACTCAACAAGATATTTTGGGTTTATGGTAGGATACTCAGTGGAATTCAATTTTTGCATGAGTAATTCAAGGCTAGAAAAAGATACACAAAGATTTGCCGTCTTAGTAAAGTTCATACCAAAAAGAATTAAATCCTAATCAAACTCAACCATCAATTTAATGTTTATCTACAAATGAAAGGTTCATGAGAATTACACAAAATATGGCATTGGTAGGTAAGGATCTTGAAAAGAATAAATTCCAAAGTTCACAACATGAAAATTTATTTATGAAAAGATTGGTACTAAGTTATCATCACAAATTGGACAATACAAATAAAGCACATGGTTACTCAAAATTGCTCCACATAAGACATATTTGCCGAATAATCGTTAAGTGTAAGTTCAAAATTTTATTCAGTGCTCAACATTATTTGGTCTTCATCAGCATTTTTCAAGAAAGAGTAAATAATTCAATTCTCCTAAAAGAGCATAACTGCCACCATTATATTAAGATCGAAACTCAAATACATGGTGATGATTTTTGCACACACTTGCATAAAAATAAAACTACTACTAACTACTACTAACATACTTGCACGAAAGTAAACACACCCGATACATGGTTTCCCAACCCGCTCACACACACATAAGCAAATAAAGAAAAATATTGCAAAAAATAAGAGAAAACGCAAACCGGGAAACCGATACATGTGCCAACTGCTAGGCACTCTAGTCAAACGAAGGTGGAGACGGTGGCTGATCGAAGCCATCGCACCGTGCCTTGAGTCGCTCGAACTCCTCCACCATCACCTCGTAGTTGTTCCTCCATAAGCGAATCTCACTCACTCGTTTACTCATGGAATGAGTCCGATGTGGCATCCTCCACATGCTTGATGTAGTGCATGTTGTTGTCAATGTACCCCTACATGGGCACAAAAAAGTCTACACCGGGCACAGGAGGCACCACAGGTACACGTCCTTGGTACCTGTAGTCAATACCGCGCTGAAGTTGGGAGCGCTGACCGACGCGTCGCCTGCATCAACCGGCGCAGAGGGTTGTGAACTGCCCGCCGCATCGTTCCACCCTGGCTGGTACTGCTGAGGCTCCTGGCGTGAATTCCAGGAGTCCCACTCACCGCCGGCTGCTGTAGATGTCACCGGTTGTTGAACCCGCCTACGGCGGTCCTTGAGAACTCGGCCCCCCTCTAGGAGACCTTCCTCAAGTCAATTTCCTCCCTCCAGCTTGTGATGGAGGAAAACTCCTAGCTCCGCATATGGGGGCTTGACGTTGGTGTCGCTCACATGGAAGCCGGCGTGAACACTTCCCGTGATAATATTGCCATGAGTCATAGTCTCGCCGATCTCCGTCACGCACTCCCACTTGTTATCGCGCACTCTCGGTCCATCGCCGTCATAGACGAGGGCTGCTAGGCATTGAAGATAGGCCCCGAAAGCCAACTTCTTGCTCTCCTTGCCCCTCTTGTTGAGCTAACCCCGCACCATCACCAACATGGGTATTGTAGAGCCATTGTAGAGCCGGACTCACGATGGCATTGTAGAGCCACTACAAGTCCACATCGGTGACATTGCTCGAGTCTGTGCGCGCTGCCAACCACCGATGGAAGACTTGAATGGTCGAGTTGCGGATGTTGCCGCGCTTCATTTTCTCCACAAATGAGAGCCGCCACCAAAATGAGTCCAACTCCCCACGTCCCAAGATGCCGGTGACGTTGGCATCGGCGTCGAAGCCGAAGGCTTGAGCCGCCGTCTCCATGGTCACCGTGTAGCTGATGTCGTGGACATAGAAGTTGATGGCCTCGTTGCCGTCTTTGACGGTGCCAAGCCTCATCATAGAGGCAACCTCGGTGACAACATTGCGGTTGTAGTCCATGGGAAGGAGGTGGAAGTCCACCCAGCTGAGATTGTTGACGATCCTCCTTATGTCCTCCCACATGCCGATCAAGGTGAGGAAGGTCTCGTCCAAGTCAATGTTGGGGACGAACCTTCCCCTCACCACGAGGTAGTGCTGTTGTTCCTTCGTGCTCAGGGGGGTGAAGCCCTCCTCCACCATGCATTGCACGAATGCCGGCGGTGGTGGTGGTGTGGGAACCCCACGACTTGCCGCCATTTGGCTCCTCGTAGCACGCCTTGTTGGATGGGGTGCGCCAGAGATGGAGTGGCGGGCGTGGATCTCGTGGGTCGCCGCCACCGCGCCGGTGGATGCATCACCCACCAACATGTCATCATGAGCACCCAAGCTCCCCCTCGCCAAGGAGTCACTGCTTGACTCGCCGCTATCGGGGGAACTGCTTCCCCGACGTAGCCTCTTTCCCAACTTGTCGACGAAGGAGAGGAGACGATTCATCTGCCAGAAATACGGAACATGTGCGAGATCGTGGGTAGTGAGAAAGGTGGATAGATTACCGGGATGGTGTGCCGAACTGGGGGTGACTGGCCTCCCTTTTATAGTGTGGGAAACATCTAGGAGAAGGACCCGCCTGAAATTTCAAAATTTGACAGCGCGCCGATCGGCGCGGAGGTGCACCGTTCGACACAATTCAAATTTTGAATGCTCTAACAACTGTAACACTTGATTCCCATCCTTTATGTCGCCTCCCGGTACATCATGTTGGTTGGCAGGGGAACAACACGGAATCCCGATGTCTTGTTGACTGCGCCGATTGGCGCGGGCCCGCACCAATCGATGCGCCATCTCTTTTTCAGCTTTTGGTCAATTCCGTGTCTCCTCTGCATCGCACACCTACGTAACAATCATACCTTTTCCTCAAAATCAATACCTGTCGCCTTTGTCGCCCATTTGGAAACCGCAAGGGTACATGCGCCAATCGGCGTAGTAGGGCTCCGAACAGTGCAAGTCCCTTGCACCTCGTCTTCTGGTCTCCTCTTATCCTGATGCCTCGTTTTCATCTCTTTCACCTAATTTTCCACTTTTCCCAATGTTCCTGTTGTATTTACATACGTAGCAGGGCCTATCTGGTGACTACGCCGAACGGCGCTGATGCGCGCCGATCGACGCAACATCCATTCTTGCTCCTGGCCCCTCGCTTCTTCGCTAGATGTTGCTCTTCATCCTTTCATGCGTCATTTAGCAACTATTTTGCACATAAAAATTAATTCAAAAAGATTTTTAATACCTTGAAAATAGCTCCGTCTCTGAAAATTGCTGTGCTGGTTAATTTTTAGCACCCCTTCAATTCTGGGCGTCGTCAGCTTTCTGCCCTGACCTGGGCAATAATGCGCCGATCGGTGCAGAATTGCGTCGATCGGCACAAGCACTGTTCCTTCCTATTTTTGGTCCCTTTTTTTATTCCTGCATTGTTAGTCTACAGTATGTTTATACACAGTTTTGCACAAATAAAACATACAACGCAAGAGCCCACAAGAATTAAGCACACAATTTTTTTTCTATTTCTTTTATTCAGTAGATTATCTTTATTATAAGCAAGCAAATTAAAAACACCAGGTTTCCCTCCCGACCAGCACTAATTAACTAAATGAAACATGTTGCCCTCTCGCAAGGACTAAACAACTTCTAAATTCCCCGATCATTGGGTTGCCTCCCAAGAGCATCTAGTTATTTAGAGGTCAAAGAGCTTGACCTCCCCACAAACAATCAATCCTTAGTGTCACGGTGCAGGATGTCAGGCTGCGACACAACAAAGTTCTCTTATCTCCATGGTTCATATAGCTCAGATGACATATCCATACATCCCCTCCAACTACTCTCAATGCCACATTGCCACGGTGTCTTGTTTCTCTTCACTTCATCAACAGTACGACACTCTTCTCCCTTTGGGTGAAACATGAAAGAGTAGGGAGTTCCACTTATATCGAAGCTTATCTCACCACTCCCAACATCATTACTTGCTCTTGCTGTCCTCAAGAAGGGTCTGACTAAGATCAACGGGGGTCCTCGTCCTCTTATCCATATCAAGCATAATAAAATCAACAGGGATGATGTGATCTCCAATTTGAACAGGCACATCCTCAGCAATTCCATCAGGGAAGCATACCGATTGATCGGCTAACTCCAAATACATAGTCCTAGGCTCCAATTCACATAAATTCAGACTTGTGAATATATGACAGGGAATAACACTTACACTTGCTCCAAGATCGCACAAGCACCTATCAAATATCCTTGTTCCAATCATGCATTTGATGCTTGGTGATCCAGGGTTGGGTTTCTTCTCAAGTGCAACATCATTGATTGTCGTCGTAATCTCCCTAGTAAACTTCACAACCTCCTCAGAAACTAGAGACTTCTTGTTTTGAATCATGTCCTTAATGTACTTGGCGTAGGTGGTTACTTGAATAGCATCAATAAATGGGACATTGATGTAAATCTTCTTCATAATATCAACGAACCTTGCAAATTGCTCATCGTGTTGTCGCGCTCTTTCTATCTTCGTCAATAGTTGAGTGCCAGGAATGTGGCAGGGCCATGCTCCTCTGTCTCCATGCCCATTTTTAGACCAGAGAGGTCAACATCCTCCTTGCGTCGATCGGTGCTTTCAGGGAGCCGATCGGTGTTGTCAGGACCGTCACGCCGATCGGCGCCAGGTATGCGCCGATCGATGCGGGGCCTCTTTGCTCCCGTATGGTGCTATGGATCTTCTGTTTGTTTTGTTGATCGCGTAGCTATTGCTTTCAACTGCTCTGCAAACTTTGTATTGTCCGTAATAGCCCCTTTGTTGCCTTGAATGGCTAGCGATAACTGTCCCATCTGTTGCTCCACAATCTTGGTATGCTTCAAAATCTGCTTATTGGAGCTCCCAATTTCTATCACCTTGTCATTAATTCCCTCAAGGACACAATCAATCTCCTTGAATTTAGCTTGATTGTCCCTGTTGATCTTCTCTTGAGCTTGGAAGAACTCATGACATTGGAGACGAAGTGGGATAGAATTTTGCATGGATGAACTAGGAGAGAAAGAACTCCTTTGCTACTAATATTAGAGCTTCCATCCACTATTCTTCATATATTCTAGCATCTTCAGCTCTTCATGGCAATCTTTCTGCACATGACCAAATTCTCCACACTCATCACAAGTGGAGCATAATTCCGCTAGCTTGAGTGGCTCTTCCTTAGGGATATGAAAATTATTATCCAACCTCCTTTGAATAACATCAAGGCTATCTATAATCAAGTATTTATGAGTCCTCTCAATCACACTCTTCGCCACTCCTTTTGAAGGTTGCAAATTCCTTGAACTCCTCTCACCATCCCATGATTGATTTTCAACTAGCAACTTGATCAAGTCCTTAGCTTGGGTGGGAGTTTTTGACATGAATGAACCTGCAGCTGAAGCATCCAAGTGTTGACGAGATAGAAGATTCAATCCTGTGTAGAACTTCTCAACAACTTCTCCAACCGTTGGACCATGATGAGGGCATGCATCCTGAGAAACCATGTGGAAATGTGCCATGGTTTGCTATACTTGTGATGAGTAATTGACTTAAGCGGATTTGGTGTTTGAGTTGAAATGCGGGAATCTAGGGATTGCATGGGTTTGCATATCATGGTTATGACTAACTGGGGTTGGTGGAGATATTGGTGATGTTGCAGGAGATGGGAAATGTGTTTGCTTGTCTCATGATGTGTAGGTCACTGGAGTCGACTTGATGGTCAACGGCGAGAGGATCAGGCACAAGTAGGGGACTTGGGGCCAGACGATCGGGATGCCGGGTGAAGTCAAGGGTGATCCACACCGTACACATGGAGAGGCAAGAAGCACGGACGGTTTCATGGTTGAGCCTCAAAACTGTGGTGGTGATGAAGACGGTGTGTTGACCAAGTCAAGGCGAACGGGATGCCGATGCAAGTGACAAGGGGGCCCGATGGACGAGGACTGGGAGAGACTTGTCGGTGGTTAGGATCGCGCGAGAAGGTGACACGCGTCAACATCGAGAAGTCACGCTTTGAGAAGCGTGCAAGGCGGTTTCCCGATTTGGGCCTCAAAACCGGTGGCGGTGGTTGGTGGTGCACGTGGCACCATCACGGAGCTTGCTTCGAGATGACGCAAAGACATGAAGCGTTCGATGGCATTTGGTCGATAAGGAAAAAGATGGACGGTTATGCCCCCGGTGTGTTATGTAGGTCAAGGGTAGAGTGGTGATGAGGACATCACCATGCTGGATACACGCATATCATGGCCTTCCCCAAGATACAAGTCGTCACCAACTCGGTCGCCGTGTTCGTCTCGGATTCAGCCGACACCCCTTCACGGTTTTGATGATATCTCCCACATCCGACATCCAAACGAGGCGTTCTTTGATACATTGGAAATGGGACAACGACGCCGTTGTTTTGGTTCTGGTCCTAGTTTCAGAAGGGTTGTGAGTCATAATATGTGGCCATGACAAGGTGTTGTGCCACCTATTTTGGGCCAACTTGGCCATGTACCGTGTCGGGCCTTAAGCCAATGTTGTGGACGCCCCCCTGGTCGCCCCCAACCCTATGACGTCCTTGTTTCCTACATAAACTCAGTAGCCGCCGTCTTTTAGTTTCAGGTTTTGTTTAGTTCAGTTTTCCAGAGAGAAACTAAATCGAATTATTGTAACTGTGGCGACAAGTCCTTTTACAGTAATCCAGGGCCCCTGTTCTTGTTCTACACCACTATGGCGATTAGTCCTTTTGTGTTCAGAGCTTGAACCTTTTCTTGTGATTTGCTTCATCCATATTTGCAATTTCAGATTGCGTGTTTATCCTCTCTTGCTTGTGTTCTTAATTTCGCTTGCAGGAACAATCAAGTTGTGCTTGGTGTAACGGTTGCACGGTTGGATCATATCCGATTCGAGCCGGGTCATCGATGTCGAGTTCCCCAAATTCGAGTTTATCCCCTTACCTCTCGGAAGATCGGGCCATATTTACATCAGCGCAGCACCTTGTCATGGTCACACAGCATGACTCATGACCCTTCTGGAGCTAGGACCAGAAACAAAACGACGACGTCATCGTCCCCTTTCCAACGCATCAAAGAACTCCTCGTTCGAACGTCGGATGTGGGAGATATCATCAAAACCGTGAAGGGATGTTGGCTGAATCCGAGACGAACAAGGTGACCGAGTTGGTGACGACTTGTAACTTGGGGAAGGCCATGATATTCGTGTATCCATCATGGTGATGTCCTCATCACCCGACCCACCGAATGGTGAACTTCATAAGAAACGCCTATCAAAAATGTTTGAAGGGGATATCCTTCAGGTTGACTCGCTGATCCGGAAGGCGTATAACAAGGGCACTATGCGAGCCCGAGTAAGCCTCACTCTGCTTTGAACAATCCCCTATTTTCTTGTCTTGATGTCCTGCTCGATATTTTGATTCTTGTGTAGGTTTAGGATACTTATATATCCCATCCTCCGCTCCCTTCGACCGATACCGGGGGACCGTATGATGTTGAGAAGCCGTAGCAGACCGGCACTGGAGGCTCAAGCTCTTCTGCAGGCGCTCATGCTGATCCAGTCGTCACCATGCCTCTCCCCAGTCTACTAGTGAAGCAGAATATTGGGCACCGCCGGCAATATATTGGGGATCAGGGTGATGATGAAGAATTGCCATATGCTGATGCTGGTCAACCCACCCCTACTCTCCGCGACCGACCTTCAAGCCAGTTGGAGCCCCCAAGCCAAACTCAGAGTGATGCTGGGGTGGTGGATCAGACCGACAAGGCAGGAAAATCTGCCCAGAAGAGGAAGGAGACTAATTCTCAGTTGACTTCTTGGAAAAAGAGGTTGTGCCGAATCAAGCTCAAGAAGGCTCCTAGGTTAATCCTTTAACCTTATACTCCTTGTCTCTTATTGCCATCCATAACACATTTTAATATCTTCCATCTTTGTATTGACAGTAGCCGGACGAGTGATTCTCAGAGTGTCCTAGAGTCCAAAGCCACTCGGTCAGGACCTCCTCCTCGTTCGACTGATCTGCCCAATGTGGCGCCCCTTCCCGGAGGATCGAGGTCTCGACGGTGCTGATAACACAGACACTTGATAATACAACATTGGTTCGAATTTAAGTTGGATATTACGTCATTAAGTCATCAGAGTGCAGCGGAATATTACAAGTTCATAATGTTTTTGAAATCACAGTGGAAGCAAATAACGATAAGGAGCTACGAGCTCGACGATACAACATAGTAATGGTTCCTGCCCGAAGAACCATCACTCTAGCAACACACATCAATACTGCGGTGGTGAGTCGGAGTCCCAGTGGGCAGTCCAACCCTCAGGGACTTGCGTGTCCCAGGGCAGCACATTCTCAGGCAACTCTACCTCTTCATTACCTGAAAACAACAATGGCACAAAGCCTGAGTACTAATTACTCAGCAAGACTTACCCGTCGGACATCTAGACATGTAATGACTCTAATAGGTGGCTTGTTTGAAAAGACTCGCACTAAGCAACCTATTAGTTCTATCAAGTTTTATTCATCAAGTTAATTGGGTATAGCAGAAATGTAACTTTAGTTGCAATAATAAGATGATAAAGCAATACATAAGTAAGTGCAACATAAGAGCAATAATAGTAACATCTACAATAAGCATCATCATCAACTTCCAAGTACCAGGTTCAACTACGTGACGACTCAGTGACCAAGTGGTACTCATTACTGCGAGGGACAGCAATTGCAATTGATTTACACCAGCTGGGATAACCTGAGATACACGACACATACGCACCAGTTAAGGTCGTATATGGTAACCTTTCACAAGGACGAAAAACAACTTGGTCCGGGTCCAGTCTCAGCGAGTGGGCATGCCGTTCTACCAACAGTACTGCAGTACTAGGTACTGTCCTCATTGCCGCGTCAATGCTACATTAGTTTACTAGTGCCCATAGACTAGCATGCATTCGGTACTGTTCAATACTTGACCAAGGGGCCGACCACGGACGGGTCCTAGGTTCAACAAGGCAGGGGTACCGCAGTCAACACCCATGTATTGTGACAAACCTACACATGCATCATCCCTGCCCGGTCATGACATCAAAATAAACTTCTTTTATAGGTCCCGTTCCAGTGGTCAAGTTCATTCTTAGTAATGATATCTATCGCGCCTAGTAATTACTAAGCGTAATGACACAGTACCGATACTACCAAGGTTCTAATGACAGTGGTATAGGTCATTTGGGTATCATGCAAGTGGGTTCCAATCAACTCCTATGACCTAATGCAACAATAATCATAGACACTAGTAATATTGATAACTAGCAACTTTATAAATTGGCGAATGAAAACCAAGGCTTGCCTGGATCGACACTTGTGTTAGCAACTTCAATCTCTTCTTCCTAAGACTCAGTATCCTTCTGATGATCCTCTTCGGGCTGCTGTGATGAGGACATCACCATGCTGGATACACGCATATCATGGCCTTCCCCAAGTTACAAGTCGTCAACAACTCGGTCGCCGCGTTCGTCTCGGATTCAGCCGACACCCCTTCACGGTTTTGATGATATCTCCCACCTCCGACGTCCAAATGAGGCGTTCTTTAATGCATTGGAAAGGGGACGACGATGCCGTCGTTTTTTTTTCTGGTCATAGCTCCAGAAGAGTCGTGAGTCATAATATGTAACCATGATAAGGTGCTGCACTACCTATTTTGGGCCAACTTGGCCATGTATCGTGTCGGGCCTTAAGACCATGTTGTGGGCGCCCCCCCCCCTGGTCGCCCCCAACCCTAGGACATCCCTGGTTCCTACATAAACTCAGTAGCCGCCATCTTTTAGTTTTGGGTTTTGTTTAGTTCAGTTTTCCAGAGAGAAACTTGATCGAATTATTGTAACTATGACGATAAGTCCTTTTACAGTAATCCAGAGCCCCTGTTCTTGTTCTACACCACTGTGGCTATTAGTCCTTTTGTGTTCAGAGCTTGAACCTTTTCTTGTGATTCACTTCATCCATATTTGCAATTTCAGATTGTGTGTTTATCCTCTCTTGCTTGTGTTCTCGATTTCTCTCACAGGAACAATCAAGTTGTGCTTGGTGTAACAATTGCGGGGTTGGATCATGTTTGATTCAAACCGGGTCATCGACGACGAGTTCCCCAAATTCGAGTTTATCCCCTTACCTCTTGGAAGATCGAGCCATATCTACATCATCCTGGTTGTCGTTACCTATATGATGACAAAGGTGTTAACGGTATTGTCGTAACACCGTTGTATGCAATGATATGATACATGCAAGCACATCATGTTTTGATGTCAAATAAATTATGATTATGTTCTTGAAGCCATATGCTTCAGAGAAGTTGGGTCGTGTTTTAATGTTAATTAAAATTACTCTTATGTTCTTGAAGCCATATGCTTCAAAGAAACAAATTAAAGTTTCATCATTTTATGTGTGTTATTCATTTATTTATGGTTGTTATAGTTTTTCAGAACAATCAAGCAATTAAAATAGTAACCAATTGATTCTAGACTTGAGTGATTTATCATGAATAGAGACATAGATGAATTGCATTTTTACCAATTTACAACCTCTGGATATTATTATTCTAATTACTAGCATTTATTAAAGTAAAATAGTGATATGAGCAAATCAATTTAGTTAATTAAGTAAATTTAGCTTTCTGGACTTGTGTGTTTTATTGGGTACAGGGGCTTCTAAGAGTGATTTTTGAGCCAAGTGGCAAGGGTCAATTAATTATAGAATTATTACTATAATTAATTTAAGCAAACACACTAAATAAATTCTAGATCTTAAAATAATTCATATTGAGCCAAACCAGAATTTGTGGGGGTAGGTAATTATGTAATTATTAAGCATGCCAAAAATCAGAGCTAAATTTGATTCCTAGAATTTCTGGTGATTTAAATATTGTTAAGATAGTTTAATATATATATATAAATATATGAATAGAGGTAGTGATTTGTTATTTTACTAAAATAGAGCAATTCGAAATGAACCTAACAAATTTTGTTTGAGCTTCATTGGAGTTAAATTCGATTTACTAGGAGTTTTCAAAGTTTTATGCATTTTCTGGAATTTCCTGGGTATTTTCATGGTTTAAAAGGGGCCACGTAGGCACCACGCAAGAGACATGTAGGCGACACGTTAGCAGCCAGTAGGACTGCCAGTCGGCGCGCCGAAACAGAGGCTGGCCTCGCCGGAGGGCTCGCTCGCGGGCGCTACGCGGGTAAAAAACTCGTCACGGGATCAAATATTTGACGCGCATGACAAGGCGGAGGGAATGGTGGGGTTCACGAGGTGGGGTTCTCACTGGAAGGCCGTTGGCGGCGAGAGGCGGTGGAGGGACAATGTTCGGCGAGGTCGCGGAAATGGCGGCGGTCGGCATCTCGTCAGAATCGGACGAGGGGGGGGGGGGCGAGAAGGTAGGAGCTCATCGTGCGGGTGGCTCAGTTCCGTCAGAGCAGAGGTGGCGGCCGGGGATTAGCAGCTATGCCGGCGGTCTCGTGAAAGAAACACAGAGCAAAAGGGTCAGGGAAGTGAGTCAGACGGGTGCGCACGAGAGAGGGAAAAGAATGGGTGACGGGGCTCACTGATAGCAGTCATTTTCGGCCGGTGGTGCAGAAACTCACTGGAGGGGGTTGCCTCTGATTTTCTTTCGATTCAACCGATGTGCGAGAGGAATCGGCCAAGCAAGGGCATGGGAAGGGAGGAGAGGTCTATGTGCAGTGATTTGAGGCGTAGCTTGCAAGGGAGTGGCAGTGGCGATCGAGCAGCAAGCTTGGAGCTCGAGTTCTGGCAATGGCAGAGTGATGGAGTGAAAGCGGAAGCGAGAGAGAGAGAGCAGAGGGCAGAGAGCGAGAGAGAGTGAGTTTGGGGGCGCCTTGCTATCGCGCGGAGGGAAAGAAGCAAGTGGGGAAGCGAGAGCGGGAGAATTGGTGGGCATTGAATGCTTGCCGTGCGGCTCGGTGGCGTGGAGAGAGGAGAAGAGGGAAGTGGAGGCCGTTGGGTGGGCGCGCGGCTGAGAGGACAGGGCGGAGGAGTAGGGGGATGGCAGGCGGCACAGTTGCGCGCGCTGGGTACCGAGATGGAGGGGTGAAGGCGGGCTGGATGGTGCGTCGGCGTGGGCAGGGGGGGCTCTACGCTAGTGAGGAGGAAGGAGAGAAGATTTTGCGCTGCACCCCTGGAGTTTTAGGTTTCTTACAAACAGGTCCTTGGTCAACATTGGTTTTTAATAAATCGAAATAAAATAGCTAGGGATTTTCTAAAATAGTGAAATTTGGTGGACTGACTATTTAAATGGTGGAGAACACTCTGGTGAAATTTATTTGAAATTTTCATAAACATATTTTTAGAATTTATTAAATGCATTAATTAGTTAGTTAAGAATCAATTAACTAATTAAGGGTCTTGTCAAGCAGATAAAATGCCCAATAAATTCATAATATTCTATTTTATTATTACCAAATTGATGATTAATTTATTTGGCATGAGTTGTATTGAAATTTTTAAATTGCTTCAATAACTTGGTTGCCGGTTAGTTATTTGCGTAGGATTAAATCAATAGATGGGCTCTATCATTTTATGCTATATTAACCATGATTAGTGCTCCTCATATTTCTTAAATTAAGGTGACACACCAGGGGTGTCACAGCCCTCCATCCTTAAAGAAATCTTATCCCGAGATTATGAACAAGGTAAACTAGAGGGAAGTACGGTGGTCAAAGTATACCTGTGTATGACGACCAAAATTCCGGGTAGTGAGTACTCAGAAATTCTTCAGATTCCCAAGTAGACTCATCCTGTGAGTGGTTACTCCATTGAACTTTGTAGAATTTAAGGGTTCTATTACGGTGTAACACCCTACTTTCACAAATTCTAAAAATGCCAACTATTAGCATTTAGGAGTTTAATTAAATAACCTAAGACAAATTGTTTTTTTTATAATTAAATTAAATTATTGCATTTTGCATATCATGTCATTGCCATGTAGTTGCATTATGCATTTAGTTTATTCATTAGATAGTGACCAGGAAAAATTAGGAATAGAAATTGAAATAGAAATAGTGACCAGGAAAGGAATTAGAAAAGAGAAAGAAAAAGGAGAACTGGGCTGAACCCACCAATTCAGCCCACCCCGGAGCTCTCCTCCCCTCTCCCCACTCCCCTCTCTCTCGGCCCAGGCCGCCTCCCCATTCCCTTCTCTCCCCCGCAGCCCAACCAGCCCCGTGGCCCGTCTCCCTCATAGGCCCAGCTCGCCAGCAGCCCAACTCCCGCCCCCTCTCTTCTCTCACCGACACGTGGGCCCTTCCTATCATCCCCCATCTCTCGCCCCTCTCTCTTCCCCCACCGGCAACCAAACCTGGCCCCACCGATTCCCCTCCTCCCCGCCTCCCTGGCTCCCGAAACCGACGCCCAAGAGCCACGCACCCCTCCGCTTCCCCTTTCCCCCCACCTTCCGGCCGTTCCCGAGCCCCGCGCGCATCAATGGCGCTAATGGCCATTGATGGTCGGAGAGCCCCTAACGCCGGCTCAATTCTTCACCTCCCCGCCTATAACCCCCCCCCCCTCCGGCACCGCACGTTCCCGCCATCCTCTTTTCGCTCTTCCCCGCTCACTCGCGACCCTCGGAGGCCCTCCCCGCCGAGCTCCGACCGTCGCCACCTCCGAGCTCCGCTGTCGACCCCCTCCCGACCTCCCCCGCACCCGCGTGACCTGTCAGTGAGCATCGCCTCTCTCCCCTCTCCCTCCCCGACCTTTCACGGCGAGAAACTGCCGACCGGAGCGCCGTTCCGGCCGGTCTCCGGCGAAGCCCCGCCGTGCGCCGCCGCCTGGACGGTCGCCGGCGATGACCTCCCTCGCCCTTTTCTTTCTATCCATTGGATCTTGATCCAAGCGTCCAGATTACATACCCGAAGGGTATGTAATCGGTCCACGGTGGACCAATGGACCATGGGTCCACAGAACCCATGGACCCGGTCCACGAATTTTTTGGTTTAAAATTAATTCAATTAATTCCCGGATAATTACTGTATTTCTGTATTTAGGCCCCTGTGCTTAGTTTAAATTACGTTTATGCCTCTGTTTTTGTTTAGAACCTTTAGAAAATTGTTTTTAAGCCCCTGAACTTTATAATAATTATTTTAAGCACTATATTTTTATAGAAAAGCCCCTATACCTTTATGAAATTATATTTTAGCCCTGTATATTTGTAGAAACCCCCTAGACTTGTTTTAAATTATATTTTAATCTAGTCTTTTTACACTTTAGTCCCTGTAATTGGTATAAATTACATTTTTGTCCCTAGAATTATTTTTAAATTATACTTTAGCCCTGTTATTTGTATAAATATTATTTTTAGCTCTAAAAATTTATAAAAACACCCCTAGACTTAATTTAATTATGTTTTAGTCCTTAACATTTTGTATAAATATTATGTTAGTCCTGAAAATTTATAGAAATACCCCTGTACTTAATTTTAATTATATTTTGGCCCTGTCTTTTTACACTTAGCCCCCTACACTTAATATTAATTATGTTTAAGTCCTAAAATTTTGCAAAAACAACCTTATACTTTTTAGTAATTATTTCTCAATCCTAATAATTTACACTTTTGTCCCTATAATTTTATAAAATTATAATTTGGTCCCTAAATGTTCCTGTTTTTACCTTTTTGCCCTTAAAACCTCAAACTAGCATAACTTTTTACTCGTAACTCCAAATTAGGTGATTCTTCCGCCAAAATTCTCGTAGCAGCATAAACTTTGCATACATTGCATCTACATAATGTTTTTCCTCTGTTGCATAATTGTGTATTGATTTTGTTTGTATGTTTTGCTAGTGTCGGTATTTCGTTTACATAAAGGCGAGCATACACAAGGACCTCCCTACGAGGACTTCCAGGAGTAGGAATTTGAAAGGTTAGAGCAGCCTCCCACGCAGGACGAAGGCAAGTGTCCTTGATGCATCTTACACCTATTGAAATGTTACTATAGAATTGCATGCTTGTGTCAAATTGATTGGGAACCTATTGTTAGGATTTTCCTAGTATTGTTTTTACCCTGTTCCTTGTCGCCTTGAACCAATGGGTGAATTGTGGGTAGATAAGGCTTACATGGCTTATGGGATATAGGTTAATATTAATTTGATTAATGAACAATGTCACGTGGGAAATGTTGGGAAATCTTTTAGCAACATGGCTTAGGGATCTATGCAAGCCGGGTGGAATGGATGTGGTGCCATGGGCACACGATTGGTGGTTGTAGGCTTGTTGTAGATCCTAGGAACTCGTTCTTGGAGGGACAACCTAGGAAAACAGTGCCATCACAAGACCAACAAGGGTAAGGCTTGGCCTAGTAATTAGGTGTTCTCCCAGTGTTGGTGCAGCATTTGCTGGAGCGGGGAATGGAAGTCGAGAGGACTATCCTTGTATCTGAAAGGCTCAAGAGGGGGCTCCTGGGGTGATGAGCTGCTTGTTGAAGGGCTATCACTTATGGATGGGAGTGGAACCTTAGTGGCTAGCATGTACTGGGAGACCCTTTGGAAAAGCCTCGTAGTGAAACCCTGCCACACACCAAAGGAAGTGTGTAATATGGGTTGCGTCCACGGGCACAATGGGAATCACAACTTGTGGGTAAAGTGGTACAAACTCTGTGGAGTCTCAAACTATCATGATAGCCGTGCTCACGGTCAAGAGCGGCCCGGAATCCTCACAAGATTAGTGGGGGTATGAGTTGGTATGGTTGGAAAGGCGGGATGGATTGGGACTTGGTTAGTATAGCACCTTGTGGAATAATGGTTGAGATGACCCCACATAGTAAATAGGATGCTTAGGTTAATTAAAAGCTCATGCAACCCACTCTATAAAGCCTTTTCTTGACTATAGCCCCATGTCATCTTTGAAGAGAATGCTTAGGTAAATAGGATGCTATACCACATTGATGTTCAGCCCTAGGAGAGAATTGGAGCCACTTTGAAGATGAAGGAAGCGAATACTAGGCGATGATCCACCAGTCGATGCCTGTGGAGTTTGGGACGTCTACACTAGCTACTTTTTGCTGCTTGAATGTACTTTTCTTTTTGACCCACGGGTCCTTTTGTAATAAAGATACAATGTAATAATTAAAGGATATGGATGATTATTCTGTTTACCATTGATGATGTACCGTATGTGTGTGTAACTTGATCCTGGGCACATGTACGACTGCACCCATTTTACTTCTTAAAATGGGTGTTACATACGGGTTGTGCACTCTTTCTCGTCGAGGATCTTTATGGGTTGTTCGGAGTAGGTGAGATCGGGTTGGATTTGGTCATACTCTTCCAAGATTTTGTCGATGGGTGGTTTGAGACACCGCTTCAACTGAGAGACATGGAAGGTATTATGAACCCCAGATAGATTATCGGCTAATTCCAGCTTGTAGGCTACCTTTCCACATCGTTCCAAAATTTGGAATGACCCAATATAACGGGGAGCTAACTTTCCTTTGACTCCAAACCGTTGGATACCCTTCATAGGTGACACTTTGAGATAGACGTAATCACCTTTGATGAAATATAGTGGCCTACGTCGTCTGTTTGCATACTTCTCTTGACGGCATTTAGCAGCTTTTAGATTTGCTTGAATGACACGAACCTTTTCTTCAGCATTCTTGACAAGGTCAGGACCAAAGGTTACCCTTTCTCCAGATTCAGACCAGTTTAGCGGTGTTCTGCAACTATGACCATAGTGTGCTTCAAATGGTGACATTTTTTAGACTCTCTTGGTAACTATTGTTGTATGAGAATTCCGCATAAGGCAAATACTCATCCCAATTGCCACCATGTGTTAAAACACATGCTCTAAGCATATCCTCCAAAATCTTGTTGACACGCTCGATTTGTCTGTCAGTAGTGGCATGGTAAGTAAAACTTCGGATCAACTTGGTACCCAGAGATGCATGCAGTTGTTCCCAAAAACGAGCGACAAACTGCAAGCCACGATCTGTAACAATGGTCTTGGGTACTCCATGAAGACATAGAATTCTTGCTATGTATAGTTTTGCATATTGCTTTATTTTGTAGGTGTTATTGATCAGTAGGAAGTGGGCAGATTTTGTGAGTCGGTCCACAACGACCCAAATCGAATCATGCTCCCGAGAAGTAAGAGGGAGACCAACAATAAAATCCATGCTGATGTCTTCCCATTTCCAGGCGGGAATACACAATGGCTGAAGTAAACCGGTGATGAGAACATCACTCCTAAGGTTACATTCAACACTCCTCTAATTCTGGACTTGCAAGGTCCAATGACTAGAGCTCGTGCACGATGACTAAATTTAGAGGTGACCTCGTTCCTACGTTCTTCATTATATGTCACTTTTGAGAATGGTTTGCTACCTAAAATTGTATTGTAATTAGGAACCATGGAGAGGACCAGGAGATGATGGGAGAAGGACTTGGAAACATGGAGGACCAGCAAGGACGTGAAAGCCAAGGTGGAGACCCAACCAAAATCGACTTCGAGTCTGTTTTGGGGCTCAGGACCAGTCTGCACTAAAATGGAGGCCCAGGACGCATACGAACTTGGATTTGGACGTTCTACATATGCACGGAAATATAAGAAGAAGACCTTTCCAATTCTGCCGGTCTGATATCAAAATTCATCCGGAATCATCAGGAATCGTCAAAATAAGAGAGGATCCAGAATCTGTTTCGGCGCTGCATTGCCTGTTTTTGGCCTTTGGGCTTTGTATCTAGTTGAGCCCAATTAGGGGCGCGTCCAGAGGGTCTTGCACGACCCTAGGGTATTCATATACAGCCACCACCACACCATTAGGGTTCGGGTTTTGCTTAGATTATTCTGTTCATAACAGTTTCGTTGTCATCACAGTTTGTGAAATCCCAACTTCGTGAGATTCATAATACATCTGCAATTGTGTTGCATCCTTCTTTGTTCTTGCTTGTGTTCTTGATTCGCAGGCAGGGATTAGCCTTCTCAGCGAGGTTAATCGTTTTAGGATGGTTGATAACCAGAGGAGACCTCGTGCTGCGATTGCGGGGTTTAGAACATGCTGTTATGAAGCCGGATCGATTTGTGTGTCACGTCCGACCAAATCAACGTATCCAGAACCTTTCGGAAAATCGGGAAGCCTTGTCCACATCAAGTGGTAATCAGAGCTTCAGGTGCACCATCAGGTTTGCACTACCCTTAGTTAATTTCGTTTTGTGTTCATCCTATCGTCCACAGAAAAGCCCAAAATTTTTTTTTCCTCCACCCATTACCACGTGTTTAGCCTTTGCATATTTCAATTTCAGAGTCCGTAGTGTTGAGTTTATGCTGTAGTTCTTCTTTAGTCGCTGGTTTAGTTTGTGTTTTTGTCGTCAGTAGTGTTTCCCTTGCAACCATAGCCGCCATCCCGTTCACCATCCTCTATTTTGTTGGCTTTTTGTGCTAGGATTGATTGATCGACACACCTAGCCTAGTCCCACCCTAATCCCACCCTAAACACACCATAAACACCCCGGACCAATCCCCACAAATTCCACTTTCCGTTGCCTCCACGATGCCAAAAAAAATCCTACCCGATTCCAAACCCAACCCCAAACCCGACTCGGGTTTCTCGAAAACCGACTCCGACCCCCTTTCGGTAAAACGGGCATAACTTTTCACTCGGTTGTCCATTTTAGCTAAAATTTTTACAGGAGATTCTTGACTCAAAGCTGGCCATACCCACACTCGGCTATGCCCTGTGTGCCCTCGTCAAAAAATTCAAAAAAAATCGGGAAGATAAAGAAAAAATTGGTTTAAGTTTAAACCCGACGTTTTCTGCAACTTCAATATTTTCTGTAGGCCACATCCTACCTCTATTTGAGCTGAAATTTTCTGTGGAATCTCCTACATTGTTAGGGAGTTGGAGAAAAATATCAAAAAAATAAAATAAAAAAACAGAAATTTGGGATTTCTACTAGTGCTACATCTAGCCCACTAAAATTTCTGGATTTGGCTGTTTTGCACTTAGCCCCCTATTATCACCTGTTGTGCCTTTGTCTCCTTGTTTCTGCTTTGCTATCACTATTGTTCGAGGACTTACTTAGACCAGCAAGTAGGGACAAGTAAAGGTAGAAAAGAAGTAAAACTTGATGTAGGAGATTTAGTATGGTTACACTTGAGAAAGGATAGATTTCTAGATTTGCGAAAGTCTAAATTAATGCCTAGATCTGATGGTCCTTTCAAAATAATTGAGAAGATTAATGATAATGCACACAAACTTGAGTTACCTCCCGAGTTCGGGGTTAGTCCTACTTTTAACATTTCAGATTTGAAACCATACTTGGGAGAAGAGAATGAGCTTGAGTCGCGGACGACTCCACTTCAAGAGGGGGAGTATGATGAGGACATCACTCCTAAGGATACATGCAACACTCCTCCAATTCTGGACTTGCAAGGTCCAATGACTAGAGCTCGTGCACGACGACTAAATTTAGAGGTGAGCTCATTCCTATGTTCTTCATTATATGTCACTTTTGAGAACCTAATAATTATATTGTAATTAGGAACCATGGAGAGGACCAGGAGATGATGGGAGAAGGACTTGGAGACGTGGAGCACCAGCAAGGACGTGGAAGCCAAGGTGGAGGCCCAACCAAAACCGACTTCGAGTCTGTTTCGGGGCTCAGAACCAGTCTGCACTAAAACGGAGGCCTAGGACACATAAGAACTCGAATTTGGACGTTCTACATATGCACAGAAAGATAAGAAGAAGGCCTTTCCAGTGCCGCCGGTCTCATATCAATATTCATCAGGAGTCATTGGGAATCATCGAAACAAGAGAGGGTCCAGAATCTGTTTTGGTGCTGCGTCGTCTGTTTTTGGCCTTTGGGCTTTGTATCTAGTTGAGCCCAATTAGGGGCGTGTCCAGAGGGTCTTGCATGATCCTAGGGTCTTCATATACAGCCGCCACCATACCTTTAGGGTTTGGGTTTTGCTTAGATTATTCTGTTCATAACAGTTTCGCCGTCATCACGGTTTGTGAGACCCCAACTTCGTGAGATTCACAATACATCTGCAATTGTGTTGCATCCTTCTTTGTTCTTGCTTGTGTTCTTGATTCGCAGGCAGGGATTAGCCTTCTCAGTGAGGTCAATCATTTTAGGACGGTTGATAACCAGAGGAGACGTCGTGCTGCGATTGCGGGGTTTAGAACGTGCTGTTTTGAAGCCGGATCGATTTGTGTGTCGCCTCCGACCAAATCAACGTATCCAAAACCTTTTGGAAGATTGGGAACCCTTGTCCATATCAACCGGCCTGTTTCAAATGATCAGCCTTAACTCTCTGACAAGCATCGCATTCTGCGACATATCGAGCAACTTCTCGCTTCATCCTTGTCCACCAAAAATTCTTCTTCAAGTCTTGGTACATTTTATTACTACCGGGATGGATAGAATATTTGGAGTGATCTGCTTCATCTAAGATTTTCCGTCAGAGTTCAATGTCTTTTGGTACTACTGAGTCTTGGGTGAAGCAGTTTGCTTTACCATCCTTAATGTTTTGACGGATATGGGTCATACCAACGTCCTTTTTCTATGCAGCAATGATTTCTTCATGAACAGTAGAATGTACACTTTGGTTACTAATCACTACAGCAGCTGAAACATGAAGGCTGGGTTCTGACGTAGTGATGTCGTTATGGTCGTGGTGATATTCCAGCATTAAGTGATCGCAGTGTACCTTCCTACTTAACGCATCGGCGACTACATTGGCCTTGCCTGGATGATAATGAATCTCTAGGTTATAATCCTTAATTAATTCTAGCCACCGACCCTGTCTCATGTTCAGATCAGTCTGGGTCAAGATATATTTCAAGCTCTTATGGTCTGTGTAAATGTGCACTAAGTTGCCGAGCAAATAATGCCTCCATATTTTTAGTGCAAGTACAACTACATCTAGCTCCAAATCATGAGTTGGATAGTGCTCTTCATGCTTCTGAGCTGTCGAGATGCATAGGCTATGACACGACCTTTTTGCATGAGTACACATCCAAGTCCTGTCCCAGACGCATCACAATGTACGTCGAACGATTTGGTGATGTCTGGTTGAGCCAATACTGGGGCAGTGTTCAATAATTCCTTCAATACTTGAAATGCTTCTTCACATCTGTCATTCCAATCGAACCATTTCTCCTTTTTCAGCAGCTCCGTGATGGGTTTGGTCAGCCGAGAAAAGTTTGGAATGAACCTACGACAATATCCGGCTAGCCCGAGGAAACTGCGTACTTGGTGAACTGTCTTCGGTGGCTTCCAGTCTAGCACATCTTGAACTTTGCTAAGGTCCACCGAGATACCTTCTGCAGAAACTATGTGATCAAGAAATGGCATACGGTCCAACCAAAATTCACACATGCTGAATTTTGCATACAGCTTGTGATCTCGGAGGCGTTGAAGAACAATGCGAAGATGTTCGGCATGCTCTTCTTTGGACTTTGAATAGATGAGGATGTCATCAATGAATACTACCACAACTTTGTCCAACTCTAACATGAATACCGAATTCATGAGGTACATGAAATAGGCTAGAGCGTTTGTCAATCTGAAAGACATTACTAGGTACTCAAATAGCCCATATCTGGTAGAGAAAGCAGTCTTCGGAATATCTTCTGCTCTAATCTTTATCTGATGGTAACCCGAGCGAAGGTCGATCTTGGAAAAGACCTTGGCACCAACCAATTGATCAAAAAGGATATCAATTCGGGGTAATGGGTACTTATTTTTTATCGTGACTTCATTCAATGGCCGATAGTCAACAACCAAACATAGAGATTTGTCCTTCTTCTTCACGAAAATAGCAGGGGAGCCCCAAGGTGAAGTGCTTGGGCGAATGAATCCCTTTTCCACTAACTCATTCAATTGCTTTTTCAGCTCGGCCAACTAATTGGGGGCCATCTTGTAGGGTCGATGAGATATCGGAGAAGTTCCTGGCTGTAGCTCTATCTTAAATTCCACTTCACGGTCAGGCGGTAGGCCAGAGATATCTTCGGGAAACACGTCCAGATACTCACAAACAACAGGGATGTTCTCGAGTGATTGCCCTTCCAAGTGATGGACAATCGAGGCTTTCGATGAATTGATGTTTAGAGAAAGTGTGTCTTTTCCATGCAAAGGGGAGTTGATATGAACGATACGGGGCTCGATGTCTAGCATAGCCCTATGGGTTTTCATCCAGAACATACCCAAAATCAAATCAATCCCCTGGTGGCTAAGCATGATAAAATCGTGGGGTAGATTTTCTTGTTTATTTCTAGAGGAGCTTTGCATACTATTTGATTGGCACTAATTTGCCCAGCGGGGGAATGAATTATGTAGCATCTTTCTATAGTATGGGGTTGAAGATTAAGTTTTTGCATACATGCTTGGCTAATGAAATTATGCATAGCACCAGAATCAAAAAGTACAAGAATAGGCTGGCTATAGAGCAAGAGCGTACCGGTCAACACGGGTTCGCCTTGAGGGATGTCTTCAACATTGGTGTAGTTCACATGGGCACCACGAGACGGTGCATTCACATTCCTACTCTGGTTCTGATACTGGATGTTATTCTTACGCCTTGGTGCAGTGCAGTTCTTAGCAAAATGGTCAATACGACCACAATTGTAGCAAGGGTAATTGCTTCCACGACCAGCAGGCTGTGGGGCACGAGCATTCTGGTTTCCTTGCTGATGATTTGGAGAACGGTACTGATTGTTCTATTGTTGGTACGGTGCACGAGGTGGGAAGTTCTATTGCTGTGGTGGCCTTGAGTAGTTCTGACCAAACTGTCGCTAAAACCATTGCTGCGGTGATGCCCGGAAACGCTGTCCGGTGGGGGAAGTATAAATCAGGCGATGCTTCGCCTACAGGGCAGCAGTGGCACTAGCAGGGGCCTTTCTCTTGTGATCTTCTTCTACAACTTGGCGCATGGCGCCTTCTTGGACAATAGCAGCATTGACCAAGTCATTGTATGTACCGGTTGTGTTCCAAGTCAAACGTTCCTTGAGTGTGGCATTCATCCCACGCAGGAATGCGTATCTCTTCTTCTCTTTGGTATTAACATACTCAGTGGCATACTGAGCGAGATGATTGAAAGCTTCAGAATATTGCAGGACATTCCTCCCTCCTTGTTTCAGATCCATGAATTCCTGGAACTTCCTCTGCATGAGGCCAGCGGGGATGAAATGAGAATGGAAAGCAGCTTTGAAGTCATTCCATTCAATGCGACATCCAGTGGGCAGAGAAGCTTCATAGTTGGCCCACCAGGCACTAGCAGGGCCATGGAGCTGTTGGGCGGCGAATAACACCTTCTAGTGCTCAGTGCATTCCAGTAGACCGAATTTAGACTCGGTCTGACACCACCAGTGGTCGGCGTCTAGCGGCTCTCTAGCACGCTCAAAGGTTGGTGGATGGGTACCCAGAAAATCTGAGTAGGTGCTCTGTCAGGGCCGGTTATTGTTGTGGCGGTTCCCTCCTTGTCCAGCCAGATGGCACGTGATGTCGACCAACCGATGGAGCAGCTCGGAGTCATTCTGCTACCTGTTGAGTGCAGCGGCCAGGACTTCAGCTAATGAGGCTCCGCATTTGCTCCTTGCTAAGAGCTCTTAGGATCTTCCTGATTCCGAGTACACACCATGCTGCTATTTATATGGTTGCACATTAGTTATTTCTCAAAATATTCCATAAACTCACATGCGCAAGAATATAAATTTGCAAGAGGCACGATAAAATTTCAGAAATGACAACCATCTCCATTGATTCAATTCAGTCTACATGGTTGTTAAAGGACATCATCGCACGGTTCCTTACATATATGTGCCCATGCCTAGCTACGGTATTGCGGACACATTATGCAAGATTCACGCTCCTACACCGAACTAGGGATACATATGCTACACGACCGTACATAGGGGTAGTGAATTATCTACTCCTGGCCAAAATCTTCTAGCTCTTCTGGTTCTTCCGGTTCCATAGTCCCTTCTGGTTCCAGAGGTTCTTCTGGTTCCACCAGATCCATCATTTCCACATCATTATTACCAGCAGGTGCCATCTCTACATCCTCTTGTTCTCCATACTCCATGTAGATCTCATCCCAATTCCCTTCAATAGGAAGATGGGCAGCCTTGAATGCATTCAAGTCATCTTGAGCCTCAATCATGTCATGTTCAAAATCTATTGCATCCTGCAAGGCTTGGTCATGTTCTTCTAGAATCGCATCCATCTCTTCATTCTTGGCTTGGATTTGCTGGTTCAGTTCTGCAATTTCTTCATCCTTAGCTTGTTTTTCGACCTCAGAAAGTTGAAGTGCAGAATGGAACACATCCAAACGCCGGCACAAGTTTTGCACAAAGCAAAAGTGGACAAACCATAATACTCTATTATGGGTAGCATAGGATCATGGTGGCGATGGTTTGGACCAAAGATGAAATCCACATGCCTCATCCACTCGAAATCCATCACATCATTATTGGGTAGCAAGGCGACGGGTGTTCCATCAACATCCTGCTTGTGGTTTTCACAGAACCGAGTAAGTGCCTTGAATGCAGCTGCATTCCAGGTGGAAGGCAGATCTGTCCCAATGACGCTAAGGGCCCAAGATTCCCACGGGGGATGACTGAGTAATTGGCGGGGACCGCCACATGGATGACACATGAGGGGACTCCATGCTCCTAGAATTCCTTGCCAACATAGGTGGGACGAATGGAATATCCGAATCTTTGGAGGACTCTCCAAACAGGTGAATCATCCCTTTGAACTCTAGGCCATCGGTAATTTCCCAACCCTGTGGTGGTTGTTCTTTGTTTTCATCCATCTACAAAGAAAGTACTTTGATTGAGTCAATGAGTATGATTAAACCTTGTTGCAACAACAATAGCTACAAAGGGTACAACCAATGCATAACGTAAGTCATCATAGTCTCAGTACATAACTCGGAATATGTGGCCATTGAGTTACAAAAGCATCACACGCGTCAACCCCAAAATACAACAACCTCATGTGGATCGACAAAAGTTACCTACCCAACTGATCCTGACTACCGAGACTAATCTAGTCTACCACTATCCTCCTAGGTCTTGCCTCGAGCTGGTGCCTCGTAGTCTATGTCAGACTCCTCGTCCATATCCTCCTGCAGCTCCTCCACCTCCGGTGCTGTCGATGGTGCAAGGGCCACCTCTAGCTGCTGCTGTAGGTCCTGGTTCTCCTCAGCCAGTGTCTCTAAATCCTCTCCCATAAGCTCCATCTCGTGATGTGCAGCCGTCAACTGATGCTGTAGGTGCTCGTTGTGGTCGGCACGCTGCTGCATAATCATGCCATGTGTGTGAACCTCCTACGGGAGGGTGTCGCACTGTCCAGTCACCTCCGTAACGCGAGCCTCACTCGCCTCAAGAGCAGCGGTCAGCCGCTGAATCTCTCTCTGCTGTGTGTCAGTCTGTGCCTATAGGTCATTCCTCTGTTCCCAGACCTGCTCAGCCTTAGCCAGTATGATCCTGTTGTGGCTGCTAGCCTCCTCATCCAGGTTGAGGAGGTACTCGGAGTAGTAGGACACACGGTGGTACCCTGCTTGGTACGTCGGGTAGTCGTCACTGCCAATGCGCCTCACGCGCCTCTGCCAGACCGGGTTGGCCTGGTGCCAGATGGTGATCATCTCAAATGGAGGCCTAGAGAGCGCTGCTGTGTGGCACCCGCAGAAGTGGGTGAGAGCCCTATGGGCGACTCTCTCCAAGCCCTCACGGAGGCTCGCACAAGTCGCCGTGCTCTCCATACCCGCCATGTCGAGGTTGCGCGGGTGAGTGGGCACGCTGATGTGCACCTCATCAAGAGTCATGCCGTGACGACGGACCTCGCGGCCCTTGTAGGAGGGCGGCTCGTCGTAGCCCAACAAGCGTAGGTGATCCCACGCCAGTGTAGGAAAGCCATGGTGGTGGAGACCGGTGGTGTAGCGCCACCCATCATGCAAAAGCTCCTTAAAACCATGGTCACCCATCTGGAACATAAACCCAATGGTGAGTACAATATTCCATGAGTAACAATGCATTTCATATATAGTGCTATGAAATACAGAAACAAAATTTTAGTTCATATTTTCCAGCCTCAAGGGGCAATAATATGGCAATGAGTTTTAAAATGGATTCTGTCTTGACTGTACCACAGTCAGAAAAGTGGATATTTTGAATCAGAAAACAAAGTCTCAAAAATTTGGACTTGGATCCATGTTATAGTACACTTTCATAGCTTTCCAGATTGGGTTCAAACACCTAAAAATCCGAAGTATAACTTTAGTTATGAATTTTCTAAGTTCAGGTCCATACTGGAAACAGTGAGTTAACAGGTTGCACTTGTCCACTGTTTCTGAGGTGGTTACTGTTGTGATCGAAATTCCGTCTCAATTTTTGGTGACAGGGAATGTTGAGACCTTTCTAAAGAGTGTTTATTTGCCTTATTTGGTTGAGTATTTCAATAGATCTGAATTTTTGAAGTTGATAGCTAAATTCAGGATAGATTCTTATTATCTTGACATGGACTTGTATTTCGAATTTTTATGTTGAACAAGTCTAGAGATTTAGTATCCAGAGGTTGGTGAGCAGGATGAGAACATATTTTAGTTTAGTTAAAAAGGGATGCATGATGCAGAAAGTGCCATTTTATTAACCTATCGTTCCTCACAACTCAACGCGTAATTTGTCGAGACTTAGTGGCACGAATATTTGGTGACGACCCGCACTCAACACGTAAGTCATTCTAAATGTTATACTAACGGCGTTAGCGTACCTACAGAAGATCCATTGTAGAAACAATACATCAAATTCAAAAGAAACTACGAAAAGAAGCACAGTTCTACTAGTAACGATCCATGGGAAAGGATCGCCCCGTGATAAGTCACGAGCCAACAGTGTCTCATGTCCGCCTGCGAGCACAGGCACCGATATCACGCGTGCTGGTTAAGAACGCACGTACCTTCGTTGAAGAAGTCATAGATGCAAGTAATATAAACAATCATAACCTAGGTTAGCTTTGTCACCACCCTATTATCTACATGGGCAGTACTAACGTATCCTCACCCGTGAACGTCGTGGTTTTCAAAAATACAATTTATTTGTTGTATTATCATGGACCACGACTCTGATACCAGCTGTGGCACCCCTTCCCGGAGGATCGAGGTCCCGACGGTGCTGATAACACAGACACTTGATAATACAACATTGGTTCGAATTTAAGTTGGATATTACATCATTAAGTCATTAGAGTGTAGCGGAATATTACAAGTTCATAATGTTTTTGAAATCACAGCGGAAGCAAATAACGATAAGGAGCTACAAGCTCGAAGATACAACATAGTAATGGTCCCTGCCCGAACAACAATCACTCTAGCAACACACATCAATACTGCGACGGCGAGTCGGACTCCCAGTGGCCAGTCCAATCCTCAGAGACTTGCGTGTCCGAGGGTAGCACATTCTCAGGCAACTCTACCTCTTCATTACCTGAAAACAACAATGGCGCAAAGCCTGAGTACTAATTACTCAGCAAGACTTACCCGTCGGACATCTAGACATGCAATGGCTCTAATAGGTGACTTGTTTGACAAGACTTGCACTAAGCAACCTATTAGTTCTATCAAGTATTATTCATCAAGTTAACTGGGTATAACAGAAATGTAACTTTAGTTGCAAGAATAAGATGATAAAGCAATACATAAGTAAGTGCAACATAAGAGCGATAATAGTAACATCTACAATAAGCATCATGATCATCTTCCAAGTACCAGGTTCAACTACGAGACGACTCAGTGACCAAGTGGTACTCATTACTGCGAGGGATAACAATTGCAATTGATTTACACCAGCTGGGATAACCCGAGATACACGACACATACGTACCAGTTAAGGTCGTATATGGCAACCTTTCGCAAGGACGAAAAACAACTTGGTTTGGGTCCAGTCTCAGCGAGTGGGCATGCCGTTCTGCCTACAGTACTTCACGGTATGAACCACCCACTCCAGCATCAGAGGGGTCAACGACCACTGTACTAGGTACCGTCCTCATTGCGATATCAATGCTACATCAGTTTACTAGTGCCCATAGACTACCATCCATTCGGTACTGTTCAATACTTGACCAAGGGGCCGACTACGGATGGGTCCTAGGTTCGCCAAGGGAGGTCTACCGTAGTCAACACCCATGTATTGCTGCAAACCTACACATGCATCATCCCTGCCCGGTCATGACATCAAAATAAACTTCTTTTATAAGTCCCGTTCCAGTGGTCAAGTTCATTCTTAGTAATGATATCTATCGCGCCTAGTAATTACTAAGCGTAGCGACACAGTACCGATACTACCAAGGTTCTAATGATAGTGGTATAGGTCATTTGGATATCATGCAAGTGGGTTCCAATCAACTCCTATGACCTAATGCAACAATAATTATAGACACTAGTAATATTGATCACTAGCAACTTTATAAATTGGCGAATGAAAACCGGGGCTTGCCTAGATCGACACTAGTGTTAGCAACTTCAATCTCTTGTTCCTGAGACTCAGTATCCTTCTGATGATCCTCTTCGGCTCCTAGTTGTCGTTACCTATATGATGACAAAGGTGTTAACGGTATTGTCGTAACACCATTATATGCAATGATATGATACATGCAAGCACATCGTCTTTTGATGTCAAATAAATTTTTATTATGTCCTCGAAGCCATATGCTTCAGAGAAGTTGAGTCATGTTTTAATGTTAATTAAAATTACTCTTATGTTCTTGAAGCCATATGCTTCAAAGAAACAAATTAAAGTTTCATCATTTTATGTGTGTTATTCATTTATTTAGGGTTGTTATAGTTTTTCAGAACAATCAAGCAATTAAAATAGTAACCAATTGATTCTGGACTTGAGTGATTTATCATGAACAAAGACATAGGTGAATTAAATTTTTACCAATTTACAGCCTCTGGATATTATTATTCTAATTACTAGCATTTATTAATGTAAAATAGTGATATGAGCAAATCAATTTAGTTAATTAAGTAAATTTAGGTTTCTGGACTTTGTATTTTACGGGGTACAGGGGCTTCTAAGAGTGTTTTTTGAGTCAAGTGGCAAGGGTCAATTAATTACAGAATAATTACTAGAATTAATTTAAGCAGACACACTAAAAAATTCCGGAGCTTAAAATAATTCATATTGTGCCAAACCAGAGCTCTATTTTGGGGGTCAGTAATTATGTAATTATTAAGCATGCCAAAAATCAGAGCTAAATTTGTTTCCTAGATTTTTTGGTGAATTAAATATTGTTTGGATAGTTTAATAGATAATATATAAAAATATATGAACAGATGCAGTGATTTATTATTTTACTAAAATAGAGCAATTCGAAATGAACCTCACAAATTTTGTTTGACCTTCATTGGAGTTAAATTTGATTTACTAGGAGTTTTCAAAGTTTCATGTATTTTCTAGAATTTCTTGGGTATTTTCAGGGTTTAAAAGGGGCCACGTAGGTACCACGCAAGCAACACGTAGGCGACACGTTAGCAGCTAGTAGGACTGCCAGTCTACACGCCGGAACAGAGGCTGGCCTCGCCGGAGGGCTCGCCGGCGGGCGCTACGCGGGGAAAAAGCTCGTCGCGGGAGCAAATATTTGATGCGCATGACGAGGCAGAGGGAATGATGGGGTTTGCGAGGTGGGGTTCTCACCGAAAGGCCGTCGGCGGCAAGACGCGGTGGAGGGACAACGTTCGGTGAGGTCGCGGAAATGGCTCGGTGCACGAAATCGGGCGCGGCCTTCTCCTACAACTTCACGGAGACGAGGCGGCGGTCGACATCTCATCAGAATCGGATGAGGGGGGCCGGAGGTAGGAGCTCGTCGTGGGCGCGGCTCAGTTCTGTCAGAGCAGAGGCGATGGCCGGGCATTAGCAGCTATGCTGGCGATCTCGTGAAAGAAACACGGAGCAAAAGGGTCAGGGAAGTGAGTCAGAAGGATGCGCACGAGAGAGGGAAAAGAATGGGTGAAGGGGCTCACCGGGAGCAGTCAATTTCGGGGGCGGCGTAGAAACTCACCGCAGGGGGTTGGCTCTGATTTTCTTGCGATTCAACCGATGTGCGAGAGGAATCGGTCAAGCAGGGGCATGGGAAGGGAGGAGAGGTCTATGCGCAGTGATTTGAGGCGTAGCTTGCAAGGGAGTGGTAGCGGCGGTCGAGTAGCAAGCTTAGAGCTCGAGTTCAGGCAATGGCAGAGTGATGGAGTGAGAGTGGAAGCGAGAGAGAGAGAGCAGAGGGCAGAGAGTGAGAGAGAGTGAGTTTGGGGGCGCCTTGCTATCGCGCGGAGGGAAAGAAGCAAGTGAGGAAGCGAGAGCGGGAGAATCAGCGGGCATTGAACGCTTGCCGTGCGGCTCGGTGGCGTGCAGAGAGGAGAAGAGGGAAGCGGAGGCCATTGGGCGGGCGCGCGGCTGAGAGGATAGGGCAGAGGAGCAGGGGGATGGCAGGCGGCACTGTTGCGCGTGCTGGATTCCGAGGTGGAGGGGGGAAGGCGGGCTGGACAGTGCCCTGGCATCGGCACGGGGGGGGGGGGGGGGGGGCTCTGCGCCAGTGAGGAGGAAGGAGAAGAAGATTTTGTGCTGCACCCCCTAGAGTTTTAGATTTCTTACAAATGGGTCCTTGGTCAATATTGGGTTTTAATAAATCGAAATAAAATAGCTAGGGATTTCCTAAAATGGTGAAATTTTGTGGACTGACTATTTAAATGGTAGAGAACACTCTGGTGAAATTTATTAGAAATTTTCATAAACATATTTTTAGAATTTATTAAATGCATTAATTAGTTCTTAAGAATCAATTAATTATTTGAGGGTCTTGTCAAGTAGATAAAATGCCCAATAAATTCATAATATTCTATTTTATTATTACCAAACTAATAATGAATTTATTTGGCATGAGTTGTATTAAAATTTTTAAATTGCTTCAATAACTTGGTTGTAGGTTATTTATTTGCCTAGGATTAAATCAATAGATGGGCTCTATCATTTTATGCTATATTAACCATGATTAGTGCTCCTCATATTTGTTAAATTAAGGTGAGACACCTGGGGTGTCATACCCAAGTCGGTCGGCAAGTCATCAAACACGCTGACCGAGGTGGATAAGCCATCTAACAAGGCAATTCCTGCCATCATTCCGGCGCCTGCACCCAAACCTGCTCCCGTCGTTGTCCCTTCACCTCTTGACAAAGGTAAGGCGACTTTGTCTGCAGATGTACTCGGTCGGCCCAAAGTGGAGGACGTGGAAATTATGCACCAACATTGAGAAGCTAACAAGGTACTTCAATACTCTGCTTTTGCTTTGTCTCAATCTTATCTTTAAGCTTATCCCCTTTTTGTATACAAAAAATGTATGCTCTCGTAGAGAGGAAACAACCTGTAGGGAACGGGTAGGCAACGATAGCATATAATAATTTCTACCGTTCAACCAGGAAACCTTGTAAGGAGGGGAAACATGGATCGTTACCACTAGACGCGCAGGCGGAGCGGAAGCGAATGTTGGAGCAGCTCGTCCAATGTAGTCGCGCGTCGGTGTAGAGGAAGTAGCCGATCATGTCAACCGTCTCCTCCTAGTCCAGCCGTTTGGCACCGCAGCAGCAACAGCGCCTCCTCGCGGTATCCACACGTGATAGGTGTAGAGTGCCTGATCTTTCAGCGAGTGTAGATAACTTCGATTCAGTGGATGTCGACCCTCACGATCCGACTACGACGAGCAAGCCCGAAGCGCCAATGCAATCGCTGAACCAACTTCCGGAGGATATTAACCTTGCGGTAAACAAGATCAACCTGATCACGAGGATCAATTCTTACGTGCAATCGAAGAACGAGCAAGAATTAGAGGCGAGCAATCTGATGTATTGCACGAAGGTGGAGTTCTGAATTCATGTTGAGAGACGGATGAATAGCTAAGCTAATCTTAAAACAAAACTCAAAGGTTACAAGGGGCGCAACCCTTGACTAAATAGGGGGAGCGCGGCATCTAGGGCCGGCTGAAGTAGAGAGGCGTGCGGTGGAGAGGTAGTTGCGTGACTTGGGCTACTTGGGCCTTCGAGGGGCGTCATCCTGGGCCGTCATTCCTTAGCATCAAAACCATCTTCAATTCCTGGGCTCGAGCTCTAGTGATTGGGCCCTTGTACGTCGTCATCTCGTCGGAAGATGGGTCCATAACTTGAGAAGGTGCGACGACGAGAGGTGGAGGCGTGACAACTTGGTTTGGCTCGTCGTCTTCCGTCGTCGTTGTTCGTATGTCGTTGATGTCCTCATCATCCTCCCCTTCTTGAAGCGAAGTCGTTCTCGACGGCAACGCATCATCCTCACCCAAATATGGTCTTAAATCTGCAACATTAAAACTAGTGGAAACACCAAACTCCATGGGCAAGTCAAGAACATAAGCATTATCGTTAATCTTGGTTAGCACTTTAAAAGGACCAGCAGCACGAGGTATCAATTTAGAACGACGCAAAGTAGGAAATCTATCTTTACGCAAGTGCAACCAAACCAAATCACCAGGTTCAAAAGAAACATGTTTTCTACCTTTACTACCAGCAACTTGATACTTCTTATTAGCAACGGCAATGTTGTGTTGTGTTTCTTCATGCAATTGTTTCATGTGATCAATATGAGCAATAACATCAACATTTGGTTCATCTTCAGCATCAATAGCAAACAAATCAATAGGCGCCCTAGGAACATAGCCATAAACAACCTCAAAATGACACATTTTAGTGGCAGAATGTGTAGCACGATTATAAGCAAATTCAACATGAGGTAAACATTCTTCCCAACGTCTCAAATTTTTATCTAGAACAGCTCTAAGCCTAGCAGACAAAGTTCTATTTACTACCTCTGTTTGCCCATCAGTTTGAGGATGACAAGTAGTACTAAACAGCAGCTTAGTTCCTAATTTATTCCAAAGAGAACACCAAAAGTGACTAAGAAACTTAGCATCACGATCAGAGACAATTATTTTAGGAATTCCATGCAGTCTAACAATCTCTCTAAAGAACAATTCAGCAACATTGGAGGCATCATCAGTTTTATGACAAGGTATAAAGTGAGCCATTTTAAAGAAACGATCAACCACCACAAAAATACTGTCCCTTCCCTTCTTAGTATGAGGCAATCCCAAAACAAAATGCATCGAAATATCATGCCAAGGAGAAGAGGGAACAGGTAAGGGCATATACAAACCATGATTACCCAAACGGGATTTAGCTTTTTGACATGTAGTACAGCGGGCAACAAGGCGCTCAACATCACGGCGCATCCGTGGCCAAAAGAAGTGATCGACCAACACCTCATGTGTCTTGAAAACACCAAAATGACCCATAAGACCACCTCCATGCGCCTCCTGTAACAACAAAAGACGAACCGAGCTAGCTGGAATACACAACTTGTTAGCACGAAACAGGAACCCATCCTGCATATGAAATTTCCCCCAAGGTTTGCCATCCTTACAATGCATCATAATATCATGAAAATCAGCATCATTCACATACTGATCTTTCAAAGCTTGCAAACCAAAGATTTTAGTCTAATTGGGACAGCATTATATAACGACGAGACAAAGCATCGGCAATCACATTTTCCTTCCCGTTTTTATGTTTAATGATGTATGGAAAAGATGCAATAAATTCAACCCATTTAGCATGCCGACGGTTCAGATTAGTCTGGGTTCTAATATGTTTCAAAGCCTCATGATCAGAATGAATAATAAATTCACGAGGCCATAAAAAATGCTGCCATGTTTGCAAAGTTCTTACTAAAGCATAAAGTTCTTTATCATAAGTGGAATATTTAAGAGCAGCACCACTTAACTTCTCACTAAAATAAGCAATGGGTTTATGATCTTGTAACAAAACAGCACCCAAACCAATTCCACTAGCATCACATTCCAATTCAAACACTTTATCAAAATTAGGCAATTGTAAGAGAGGAGCGTGAGTTAACCGTTCCTTTAAAGTGTTGAATCCATCGTCCTGTGGTGCACCACACTCAAATGGCTCACCCTTCTTGGTCAGCTCATGTAATGGTGCAGCAATAGAACTGAAATCCCGCACAAAACGACGATAGAAGCCTACAAGACCAAGAAAACTGCGAACCTGTGTGACCGTCATCGGTTGTCGCCAACTCTGAATGGCGTCCACCTTGCTGCTATCCACCTCAATGCCCTGTGCAGTAACAACATTGCCAAGAAACGAAACACGTTGCATGCAAAACGTGCATTTTTCCATGTTCCCAAATAAGCGAGCAGCACGCAAAGCATCAAAAACAGCATGCAAATGATCTAAATGCTCATTCATGGATTTGCTGTATATAAGGATATCGTCAAAAAAGACAACAACAAATATTCCAATGAAAGGCCAAAGAACTTCATTCATTAAGCGCATAAAAGTGCTAGGAGCATTAGACAATCCAAACGGCATAACCAACCATTCATACAAGCCAAATTTAGTTTTAAAAGCCGTTTTCCATTCATCTCCTAATTTCATTCTTATCTGATGGTAACCACTACGCAAATCAACCTTAGAGAAAATTATGGCACTACTAAGTTCATCAAGCATATCATCAAGGCGTGGTATAGGATATCGATAACGAATTGTAATATTGTTAATTGCACGACAATCTACACACATACGCCAAGAACCATCTTTCTTAGGAACAAGCAAAACAGGAACCGAACAAGGACTAAGAGACTCACGAATGTAACCTTTATCCAGCAATGCTTGCACTTGACGCTGAATTTCTTTTGTCTCGTCAGGATTTATACGGTACGGGGCGCGATTAGGAAGCTGTGCGCCTGGAATTAAATAATTCTGATGTTCTATGCCACGAATAGGAGGAAGACCCGGTGGCAATTCAGCAGGAAAAACATCTTTATAGTCCTGAGAAGGTTAGCAATAGTAGGAGGAATATGCAACATAGGTGCCTCATCTAATGAAACAAGCATACGAGAGCAAACTAGCGCATAGCAGGGCAGATTAGCATAATGTAACTCATCAAAATCAGCACGTGTAGCAAGCAATATAGGGTTATGCAATTTGATCTCAGGTTGAACAGGTGCAACAGGTGGTGATTTAATCAATTTTGCAGCTTTTGCCGCTCTAGCAATATCATCTTTTAGAACTTGTTCAGGTGTCATAGGATGAATAACAATTTTTTGACCCTTAAACATGAAGGAATAATAATTAGAGCAACCATGATGAACACTATCAACATCATATTGCCAAGGACGTCCAAGCAACAAAGAGCATGCTTCCATTGGAACAATATCACAATCCACAAAATCAGAATAAGCACCAAGAGAGAAAGGAACACATACCGAGCGCGTTACCTTTATTTTGCTGCCATCGTTAAGCCATTGAACGTGATAAGGATGTGGATGCTTCCTTGTTGGCAATGATAACTGCTCCACCAAGGTCGTACTAGCCAAATTGTTACAACTGCCACCATCAATGATTATACGAACCGCTCGTTCTTGCACAACGCCTTTAATATGAAAAATGTTGTGGCGTTGATTCTTTTCGTCTGGCACGACCTGTGTACTAAGAACACGCTGCACAACAAGAGTTGCATACCTGTCGGCGGCACTAGAGTCGACATGAAGCTCCGTATTATCTGCATGATTAGTGGCAAGCATAGTCTGTAGAGTATCCTCAGAATCACTAGCAGAAGAATACTCACCGTCATCACGAATCAACATAGTTCGTTTGTTTGGACAATCGCGTATCACATGACCAAATCCTTTGCAACGGAAACACTGAGTATCGCGAGCTCGTCCAGACGACGAGGAGGACGGCGCGGTCGAGACAGATCCGGCCATGGGTGGAGCACTCGACTTGGACGAGGTCGTAGTGTGGTCACGTGACGTGGAAGGAGGCGCCGATCGTGGAGCAAAAGTGTTAGGTCTTGACGAAGATTGTCGATCCTGCACTTCACGTTTAGCTTTACAAGCATATTCAAACAAGGTGGTGATATCATCATAATTCTTATAATCAAGAATGTTCTGAATTTCATGATTTAACCCACCCCTAAAGCGAGCCATAGCAGCATCCTCTAGTTCAACTAAACCACAGCGAATCATACCCTTTTGCAAAGCTTGATAATAATCCTCTACAGATTGTGAACCTTGTTGAAAGCGCTGCATTTGATTAAGCAAATCTCTAGCATAATATGATGGCACAAAACGACGACGCATAGCAGCTTTTAATGCCGTCCAAGTGGCTGGAACATTATTAGGATATTTTTGTCTATACTCACGACACCAAAGTAAAGCAAAGTCAGTAAATTCACTAATAGCAGCCTTAACTTGTAAATTAGCAGGGATATCATGGCATGCAAATTTTTGTTCAACCTCTAATTCCCAATCAAGATAAGCACTCGGATCATATTTGCCAGTAAAAGTGGGAATACGAAATTTAATTCTGCCAAAGGAATCATTAGTAGGAACATGATGAGCACATCACTCCTAAGGATACATGCAACACTTCTCCAATTTTGGACTTGCAAGGTCCAATGACTAGAGCTCGTGCACGACGACTAAATTTAGAGGTGAGCTCGTTCCTACGTTCTTCATTATATGTTACTTCTGAGAATGGTTTGCTACCTAATGATTATATTATAATTAGGAACCATGGAGAGGACCAGGAGATGATGGGAGAAGGACTTGGAGACGTGGAGGACCAGCAAGGACGTGGAAGCCAAGGTGGAGGCCCAACCAAAACCGACTTCGAGTCTGTTTCGGGGCTCAGGACCAGTATGCACTAAAATGGATGCCCAAGACGCATACGGGCTCGGATTTGGACGTTCTACATATGCACGGAAAGATAAGAAGAAGACCTTTCCAATGCCGCCGGTCGCATATCAAAATTCATCCGGAGTCATCAGAAATCGTCGAAACAAGAGAGAGTCCAGAATCTGTTTCGGTGTTGTGTCGCCTGTTTTTGGCCTTTGGGCTTTGTATCTAGTTGAGCCCAAGTAGGGGTGCGTTCAGAGGGTCTTGCACGACCCTAGGGTCTTCATATACAGCCGCCGCCGCACCATTAGGGTTCGGGTTTTGCTTAGATTATTCTGTTCATAACAGTTTCGCCGTCATCACGGTTTGTGAGACCCCAACTTCGTGAGATTCATAATACATCTGCAATTGTGTTGCTTTCTTCTTTGTTCTTGCTTGTGTTCTTAATTCGCAGGCAGGGATTAGCCTTCTCTGCGAGGTCAATCATTTTAGGACGGTTGATAACCAGAGGAGACGTCGTGCTGTGATTGCGGGGTTTAGAACGTGCTGTTCTGAAGCCGGATCGATTTGTGTGTCGCCTCCGACCAAATCAACATATCCAGAACCTTTCGGAAGATCGGGAACCCTTGTCCACATCAGAACACGTACCCTACGAGCATGACCATGACGATTGGCGTCATCCTGCTCGGTGTCGGCGTCGTAGTCGCGTGCAGTTTGCAACTCCGTGAGCTGCGTCGTCATGGTCCCAAGTTGCGTTGATATGGCCTCAAGACGAGTCATGATCGTCGCGAGCGTGGTGTGGGCAGCCGTATCAGCAAGGTTGAGCTGATCAGAACGCTCGTTCAATGACGTAATCGTAGAGTCAAGTCTCTCGTGCATCGTCTTCATGTCGTTTTGTAGACCTTCAACCTGCGCCTGGACTTCCTGGAGGGTGAGCTCCTCCGACTTCGAGTTGTTTTCTGCCATAGAAACACAAGCAACACAGAAAAAGATCCTACAACGAGAGGTGAGTGGTGGATGAAAAGCTCAATCAAAAAGCTGTTATCAAATCCTTACCCGTCCTTACCAAGCACGCAAGTGTGAACTGCAACCACAGGTAAAACCGGTTTAGAACGTGCTGTTCTGAAGTCGGATCGATTTGTGTGTCGCCTCCGACCAAATCAACGTATCCAGAACCTTTCGGAAGATCGGGAACCCTTGTCCACATCAAGTGGTAATCAGAGCTTCAGGTGCACCGTCAGGTTCATACTACCCTTAGTTAATTTTGTTTTGTGTTCATCCTATTGACCACAGAAAAGCCCAAAAAATTTTTCCCTCCGCCCATAACCACGTGTTTAGCCTTTGCATATTTCAATTTCAGAGTCCGTAGTGTTGAGTTTGTGCCCTAGTTCTTGTTTAGTCACTGGTTTAGTTTGTGTTTTTGTCGTCAGTAGTGTTTCCCTTGCAACCCTAGCCGCCATCCCCTTCACCATCCTCTGCTTTGTTGGCTTTTTGTGCTAGGGTTGATTGATCGACACACCTAGCCTAGTCCCGCCCTAATCCCACCCTGAACACACCATCAACACCTCGGACCAATCCCCACAAATTCCACTTTCCGCTGCATCCACGCCGCTAAAAAAAAACTTTACCCGATCCCTAACCCGACTCGGGTTTCTGGAAAATCGACTCCGACCCCCCTTTGGTAAAACGGGCATAACTTTTCGCTCGGTTGTCCGTTTTGGCTGAAATTTTTACAGGAGATTCTTGACTCAAAGTTGGGCATACCCACACCAGGCTCCACCCTCTGTACCCTCGTCAAAAAATTCAAAAAAAATCGGGAAGATAAAGAAAAAATTGATTTATGTTTAAACCCGACATTTTCTGCAACTTCAAGATTTTCTGTAGGCCACATCCTACCTTTGTTTGAGCTGAAATTTTTTGTGGATTCTCCTCCGTTGTTAGTGAGTAGGAGAAAAATATCAAAAAAATAAAATCAAAAAAAAAAGAAATTTGGGATTTCTACTAGTGCTACATCTAGCCCCCTGAAATTTCTGGATTTGGCTGTTTTGCACTTAACCCCCTGTTATCGCCTATTGTGCCTTTGTCTCCTTGTTTCTACTTTGCTATCACTACTGTTCTAGGACATATTTAGACCAGTAACTAGGGACAAGTTACTTGGGCACTTATTCAGCTTTACTATCTGTTTTTGATTTGTGTACCACTCATATATATATATATATGGCCTTCCTAGCTCTATATATTTCTTCTGGACAGCACACAGGTTATTTTGTGACCCTTGCAATTGTGGAACATATCTCTCTGGTATCCTTTGCTTTGCTTTTCAGAACTTTGTAAGAGCTTTGTAAGGAGTCTCCTTTTGTTGTGTTGAGAGGCACCACTGCTTAGCTGTTTTCTAGGGATAACCTTCACTGTTTGTTTCCTATTTTGGTGTTTGTGATGGCAGGAAGTGACGACGGCAAGATGGCTTCACCCTCACAATTTGCTGAGTGCGTGAGCCAAGAGCAGCTCCAGAAAGCTTTGCAGGCTGCTCAGAGTGATTTGGCAGAGACGATCACCAGAGCCGTTACTGATGCGGTCAGCAAGCTTCACATTAGAGAAAGCATCGAGCGGTTAGAGAAGCGGGTCTCTAAGTTAACTGATCAGGTTATTGCATTGGAGACCGCTCCTAAAACCAACCATACGAACACAAATAACAACAACAACGATGTTGAAGACGTCCATGATGAAGACACGGTGTATAAGGCTGATGGTACCGTGGATAGGTCAGCTACAAGGATCGCACGATTACGACGTCATTTGCAACATAATACTCAAGGTATGGGTGGTTTCCATAACTACAACCGTCGTCCACGCGGTAACTATGCTCCAGATGACCCGTATGCTAAAATTAAGCTTTCAATTCCTTCGTTTTCAGGTCAGTATGATGGTGATGTTTATCTTGATTGGGAGATGACTGTAGAACAAAAATTTAATGCCCACCTTGTTCCTGAACAACATAGAGTTAGACAAGCTACTAGTGAGTTTAAGGACTTTGCTATTGTTTGGTGGAGTGGTCTAGCTGCTGAAACTGAATTGCCTACTACTTAGGAAGAACTTAAGGTAGCAATGCGTGATCGTTTTGTTCCCCCTTCTTTTTATAGAGAGATTCGTAATAAACTGCAATGTTTAGACCAAGGAGATAAAACTGTTCAGGAGTATTTTAGTGAGCTTCAGAAGGGTTTGATTCGTTGTGCTGTAGTTGAAAAAGTAGAGGATCAGATTTGTCGTTTTTATTCTGGTTTAAGAAAAGAAATTCAGGACATCCTTGATTACAAAGAATATTATACCCTCACCCAGTGTTTCCAGTATCCTATGCTTACAGAGAAAGAATCACAGGGACTTTTCCAGGCTTTTGAGGAGTACAGCAAATCAAGGAACTCCTACCCCCCACGCTCGACGGGGACTTCGGGGCTGCCCAGGCCATCTTTCCGGCCGCCCCCACCAGCAGCTACCAAGGGAACCAGTGTTGTTTCTGCAGCCCCAAGATCAGCCACTGCACCTTCTACGCGTTCAGGTAAACTTTCTGTGCAGGTACCAGCTAGTAATGCCTCCTCTGTTGCTTCGACAGGGCGCACTACAGGGATTCAGTGCCACCGCTGCCATGGACTTGGTCATGTGCAGAAAGATTGTCCAAGTAGGCGGGCATATGTGGCGACAGACGATGGCGGTTACATGAGCACCTCCGATATGGAGGATGAGGAGGAGGACATCGCTGCCACCGGTAGTGACCTCGTCCTTGGAGGCGGAGATACCACAGGATACATGAACATTATTGTTCAACGTGTCCTTAGCACACAAGTTCATCAGCCCGAGACGATGCAGCGCCACAACTTGTTCCAGATTTTCTTCATCATCAAGAACCGCCGAGCACGTGTCATCATTGATGGAGGGAGCTGCAATAACTTGGTGAGTTCTGATGTGGTCACCAAGCTTGCTTTGACCACACGTCCACATCCACATCCGTACTACATTCAGTGGTTAAACGACTCTGGCAAAGCTAAGGTAATACAAACTTGTAGAGTTCCTTTTTCCATTGGTTCTTATGTGGATTCTGTTGATTGTGATGTCGTACCCATGCAAGCATGTTCACTTTTAATGGGTAGACCTTGGGAATTTGATAATGATGTTGTACACCATGGTAGAAGTAATAAGTACACTTTTATGCATAAAGGAACTAAAATTACTTTGTTACCAATGACCCCTGCTGAAATTGTACAAGCTGATTTAGAAAGAGCTGCTAGTTTGAAAAATAAAGGTCCTAAAATTCAACAACCTGTTAATTCTAATTCTACACCTATTAATGTTAATGATTCTTCAAGTTCTAAGGGTGTTGGAATTAAATTACAAGGTCGTTCATGTCTTGCAACAAAATCTGAGCTTGCTGAAATTTCTGATAATGATGATATTTGCTATGCTTTGATATGCAAAGAAGCTTTGTTTTAGCTTGATGATATTGCTTCTAGTGTTGTGTCTCCTGTTGTCATTAACCTTTTGCAGGAGTATGAGGATGTTTTTCCAGCTGAGATACCCTCGGGATTGCCACCTTTGAGAGGGATTGAGCATCAAATTGATTTGATTCCGGGTGCTACTTTGCCAAACCGTGCTGCTTATAGGACCAACCCTGAGGAGACTAAGGAGATACAACGACAAGTTCAAGACCTTTTGAATCGTGGGTATGTTTGTCAATCACTTAGTCCTTGTGCTGTTCCTGTACTTTTGGTTCCTAAGAAAGATGGTACTTGGCGTATGTGTGTAGATTGTAGAGCCATTAATAATATTACCATTAGGTATCGTCATCCTATTCCTAGGTTAGACGACATGCTTGATGAGTTATGTGGTGCTATAATTTTCACTAAAATTGATTTGCGTAGTGGCTACCATCAAATTAGAATGAAACTTGGAGACGAATGGAAAACAGCTTTCAAAACCAAATTTGGATTATATGAGTGGTTAGTAATGCCTTTTGGGTTAACTAATGCACCTAGTACTTTCATGCGCTTGATGAATGAGGTTTTAAGAGCTTTCATTGGCAAATTTGTGGTAGTTTACTTTGATGATATCTTGATTTATAGCAAATCTATGGATGAAGATATGAATCATTTGCGTGCTGTTTTTGATGCTTTACGAGATGCACGTTTATTTGGTAACCTTGAGAAGTGCATCTTTTGCACGGATCGAGTCTCTTTTCTTGGCTATGTTGTGACTCCACAGGGAATTGAGGTGGATGAGGCGAAGATTGAAGCCATAAAGAGCTGGCCTGTACCAAAAACTCTCACACAGGTGAGGAGTTTTCTTGGTCTTGCAGGTTTCTACCGCCGCTTTGTCAAAAATTTCAGCACCATTGCTGCACCTTTGCATGAGTTGACAAAGAAGGGCATTGATTTCCATTGGGGTAAGGTACATCATGAGTCTTTTGATGCTTTGAAGGATAAACTTACACATGCACCATTGCTGCAATTACCTAATTTTGATAAGATTTTTGAGCTTGAATGTGATGCTAGTGGTATAGGTATTGGTGGTGTTTTGATGCAAGATAGTAAACCTATTGCATACTTTAGTGAAAAAATTACTGGACCTGTTTTGAATTACTCCACGTATGATAAGGAATTGTATGCACTTGTACGTTGTTTAGAGACGTGGCGTCATTATTTGTTGCCCAAAGAATTTGTTATTCATTCTGATCATGAATCACTTAAGTATATTCGTTCTCAATGTAATTTGAACCGTAGACATGCTAAATGGATTGATTTTATTGAGTCTTTTCCTTACATTATTAAACATAAGAAAGGGAAGGATAATGTGATCGCCGATGCTTTATCTAGGCGCTATACTTTATTGTCTCAACTTGATTGTAGAATTTTTGGACTTGAGGCAATTAAAGAACAATATGCTGATGATGTTGATTTTAAGGATGTATTGCTGCATTGTAAAGAAGGTGTGCATGGAATAAATTTGTGTTGAATGGATGATTCTTGTTTAGAGCTAACCGCCTATGCATTCCAGTTGGTTCCGTTCGTCTTTTGTTGTTACAGGAGGCGCATGGAGGTGGATTGATGGGTCATTTTGGTGCCAAGAAGACGGAGGATATTTTGGCCACACACTTCTTTTGGCCAAGGATGAGGAAAGATATTGAGCGCTTTATTGCTCGCTGCACTACATGTCAAAAAGCTAAGTCTCGCTTGAATCCACATGGTTTATACATGCCACTTCCTGTTCCTTCTATTCCTTGGGAGGATATTTCTATGGACTTTGTTTTAGGACTGCCTAGGACTAAGAGGGGGAGTGATAGTATTTTTATTGTTGTGGATAGATTTTCTAAGATGGCACACTTTATACCATGTCATAAGACTGATGATGCTAGTTATATTGCTGATCTCTTTTTCAAAGAAATTGTTCGTTTGCATGGTATGCCTTCTACTATTGTTTCAGATCATGATGCAAAATTCTTGAGTCACTTTTGGCGCACGCTTTAGAATAAGTTGGGTACAAAGTTGTTGTTTTCTACAACTTGTCACCCACAAACTGATGGACAAACTGAGGTGGTGAACCGCACTTTGGGTACTATGTTGAGAACTATTTTGAAGAAAAATTTGAAGCAATGGGAAGAATGTTTGCCTCATGTTGAGTTTGCATATAATCGGGCAACACATTCTACTACCAAGGTAAGTCCTTTCAAAGTAGTGTATGGTTTTGATCCCCGTACTCCACTTGATATACTTCCTCTACCTATTCATGATAGAGTTCATGTTGATGCTAAGGAACGTGCTGAATTTATTTTAAAAATGCATGAGACCACTAGACTTAGCATTGAAAAGATGAATGACAAGTATAAAATTGCTGGTAGTAAAGGTAGAAAAGAAGTAAAACTTGATGTAGGAGATTTAGTATGGTTACACTTGAGAAAAGATAGATTTCCAGATTTGAGAAAGTCTAAATTAATGCCTAGAGCTGATGGTCCTTTCAAAATAATTGAGAAGATTAATGATAATGCATACAAACTTGAGTTGCCTCCCAAGTTCGGGGTTAGTCTTACTTTTAACATTTCAGATTTGAAACCATACTTGGGGGAAGAGAATGAGCTTGAGTCGAGGACGACTCTACTTCAAGTGGGGGAGGATGATGAGGACATCACTCCTAAGGATACATGCAACACTCCTCCAATTTTGGACTTGCAAGGTCCAATGACTAGAGCTCGTGCACGATGACTAAATTTAGAGGTGAGCTCGTTCCTACGTTCTTCATTATATGTCATTTCTGAGAATGGTTTGCTACCTAATGATTATATTGTAATTAGGAACCATGGAGAGGACCAGGAGATGATGGGAGAAGGACTTGGAGACGTGGAGGACCAGCAAGGACGTGGAAGCCAAGGTGGAGGCCCAACCAAAACCGACTTCGAGTTTGTTTTGGGGCTCAGGACCAGTATGCACTAAAATAGATGCCTAAGACGCATACGGACTCGGATTTGGACGTTCTACATATGCACGGAAAGATAAGAAGAAGACCTTTCCAATGCCGCCGGTCGCATATCAAAATTCATCCGGAGTCATCAGAATCGTCGAAACAAGAGAGAGTCCAGAATCTGTTTCGGTGTTGTGTTGCCTGTTTTTGGCCTTTGGGCTTTGTATCTAGTTGAGCCCAAGTAGGGGTGCGTTTAGAGGGTCTTGCACGACCCTAGGGTCTTCATATACAGCCGCCGCCGCACCATTAGGGTTCGAGTTTTGCTTAGATTATTCTGTTCATAACAGTTTCGCCGTCATCACGGTTTGTGAGACCCCAACTTCGTGAGATTCATAATACATCTGCAATTGTGTTGCTTTCTTCTTTGTTCTTGCTTGTGTTCTTGATTCGCAGGCAGGGATTAGCCTTCTCTGCGAGGTCAATCATTTTAGGACAGTTGATAACCAGAGGAGACGTCGTGCTGCGATTGCGGGGTTTAGAACGTGTTGTTCTGAAGCCGGATCGATTTGTGTGTCGCCTCCGACCAAATCAACATATCCAGAACCTTTCGGAAGATCGGGAACCCTTGTCCACATCAGAACACGTACCCTACGAGCATGACCATGACGATTGGCGTCATCCTGCTCGGTGTCGGCGCCGTAGTCGCGTGCAGTTTGCAACTCCGTGAGCTGCGTCGTCATGGTCCCAAGTTGCGTTTACATGGCCTCAAGACGAGTCATGATCGTCGCGAGCGTGGTGTGGGTAGCCATATCAGGAAGGTCGAGCTGATCAAAATGCTCGTTCGACGAAGTAATCGTAGAGTCAAGTCTCTCGTGCATCGTCTTCATGTCGTTTTGTAGACCTTCAACCTGCGCCTGGACTTCCTGGAGGGTGAGCTCCTCCGACTTTGAGTTGTTTTTTGCCATAGAAACACAAGCAACACAGAAAAAGATCCTACAACGAGAGGTGAGTGGTGGATGAAAAGCTCAATCAAAAAGCTGTTATCAAATCCTTACCCGTCCTTACCAAGCACGCAAGTGTGAACTGCAACCACAGGTAAAACCGGTGGAAGATTGGAGGAGCGATTGCGTGGTGAAAAAAAAAACCTGCTCGTCGTAGAAAATTTGTGGAGCTAGGAGGCTGCATTCAATCAAGGGTTAACACAATTCAAACAATAACTGCAAAGCTGAATAAAGGTGCTAAACGCGAATAGATTGCTGCCAGCACAAGTGGAAGAGGAAAGAAGAAGAATCGAAACAAACGGATCCGAAGAAGGGTAAAGAACAGTAACGTGTCGTCTATGGTGCTCAAGCGCTCTTTTTTCTTTTTCTTTTTCTCTCTCTTTTTTTTTACTTCTGCCCCTCTTTTTTTTAACCTATGTGAGGGGAGGGTGAAGAAAAAACAATGCATACACACTTTTTTTTTGAGGCAGGGGTAAAACGGTAATTAAAAGATAAGGCGAGGGATAAACGGAAATTGAGCAGAACACAGTACAAGGCGAGGCGGGGCGGTTTACCAAGTAACCGAGTCGGATGAAACGAGTCACGTGATTGACCCGGACTCACGGTGTGGCGGCAAAACTTGGCAAGTGATCGGCTGACCAAAACGCAACTGAGTAAGACTCGTTACGCACGGCCAAGTAGGAGAGCGAAGCGGAGACAATAGATGCGGCGGAAAGCAAATTACGGTGGCTAAAACACACGATGTGGTGGAAGGATATGACAATGATGAGGAGAAAACGATGAAACACCGTGAACCAACAACGAGCAAAAGCGATAGCACAAAAACTCAACAACGCAAATTATTGATCGAAAGTGCGAGGCTCAAAACCGTAATGGGGTAAAATTATTTTTGTAGTTTTGGGTTTATGTGGACTTGGATAAACTCATCGAGAAACACTGGAATCTGATACCACTTGATAGGTGTAGAGTGCCCGATCTTTCGACGGGTGTAGATAACTTCGATTCAGTGGATGTCGACCCTCACGATCCGACTACGACGAGCAAGCCCGAAGCGCCAATTCAATCGCTGAACCAACTTCCGGAGGATATTAACCTTGCGGTAAACAAGATCAACCTGATCACGAGGATCAATTCTTACGCGCAATCGAAGAATGAGCAAGAATTAGAGGCGAGCAATCTGATGTATTGCACGAAGGTGGAGTTCTGAATTCATGTTGAGAGATGGATGAATAGCTAAGCTAATCTTAAAACAAAACTCAAAGATTACAAGGGGTGCAACCCTTGACTAAATAGGGGGAGCACGGCATCTAGGGCCGGATGAAGTAGAGAGGCGTGCGGTGGAGAGGTAGTCGCGTGACATGGGCTACTTGGGCCTTCGAGGGGCGTCATCCTGGGCCGTCGTTCCTTAGCATCAAAACCATCTTCAATTCCTGGGCTCGAGCTCTAGTGATTGGGCCCTTGTACGTCGTCGTCTCGTCGGAAGATGGGTCCATAACTTGAGAAGGCGCGACGACGAGAGGTGGAGGCGTGACAACTTGGTTTTGCTCGTCGTCTTCCGTCGTCGTCGTTTGTATGTCGTTGATGTCCTCATCAACACGTACGGGGTTGGGACACCGTGCGCGGCGTGCTAGCACCGGCAACATGGTTAGGGTTGTGGGCGAGAAAGAGAAGAGCGCGGCGGCTAGGGTTATATCTTGATGATCCGTACCCCTTGCCCCGCCTCCACTTATATAGACCCTTCTAATGGGCCTCGACAAGTTGCCCCATTAGTGGACTAATCCCACACGGATCAATATCCATATGTCCTTCATATACGGATCAAATCCATAATGTCTCTTGGGCATCTTTCCAACAATCTCCCACTTGCACTAGAGACAATCACATAGGCAAGCGATGTTCCAACCCGTTAAGTGTGTGACCCGTTAGGTTCACATGTACACGACAATGATGTAAAAACGCTTTTTCAAATAATAAATCAATAGCGGCACCTAGCTGCACATACTGATCGGCTAAACCTTTGACATACGCATTCAGCGATCCCTTTGCCTCATGATATCAGTCAAGCTCAAGGCGAGATACGTGCCATCCCTGTAATAGCTCGACCATTCACTCGAACGTCTAGTGGATTTATCATAACTAACTCTTAGTCATCGTGATTAACTTTTAATCACATTGGCATGGCCATGCACTTCCAAATCCATCTAACTCGAGGGGCCCAGAGATATCTCTCCTGTTATTAGGAGGGGTAAATTCCATCTTGACCGCTCACACCCCATGACATGTTTCATAACATACCCGAAAGATACCTTTATGACTACCCAGTTACGGAGTAGCGTTTGGTAACCCCTAAGTGTGCTACTACGCATTCTGGAGATCAATGACGATCTCAGGTCTAAGAATCCCGAAGGTACATCATTCAAGACAACGACTGATGGCGCAAAATAACATCATAGCAGAGTCTTTTAGTGGGTCAATCCAACACCATGTTCTCCAACATGTGTCCACATTATTGATTTGATATCTCCATATCAATGATCTTTGAACCTGATCATCAACCAATACATGTGCTAGTCCATGAATCATTATTGTTCCACATAATGATAAGGAACTAGGGATCATTTAGGATAATATTATGAAAAACAACGAGTTTCACAAACAAGTCACGTACTTGTCAATCAATGCAATAATTATTATCCATGGAACAGAATAACACTTTATTCAATCACACATAAACATAGACATTACACAATCTCTCATACATTAATCATGCAGATATCTAATACCCATGGATCTCATATGTGCCTCATGCTTGGACTGAGAGAGAGGCTTTGTCAACGGATCAGCGATGTTTGAGTCCGTGTGCACCTTGCATATCTTTACATCACCTCGAGCAACAATGTCCCGGATGAGGTGATAACGCCGTAGTACGTGTTTGTTCTTTTGATGCACTCTAGGCTCCTTGGCTTGCACAATGGCACCACTATTATCACAATAGAGATCCATTGGACTGGACGCACTAGGAACCACACCCAACTCAGAAACAAATTTTTTGATCCAAACAGCTTGCTTTGCAGCTTCTGAAGCGGCAAGGTACTCGGCCTCCGTTGTTGAATCAGCAACCGTATCTTGCTTGGAACTCTTCCAGCTCACCGCGCCTCCATAGAGGCAAAACACATATCCAGATTGCGATTTCGAATTATCTTTGTCAGTTTGGAAGCTAGCATCAGTGTAACCATTTACAACGAGCTCTTCCTCACCTCCATAGACTAGGAACATACCCATAGTTCTTCTCAAGTACTTTAGGATATTCTTAATAGCCACCCAGTGAGCTTCTCCTAGGTTTGATTGGAACCTGCTTGCAGCGCTTAGAGCGAAAGCTACATCTGGGCGCGTACATATCATAGCATACATGATGGATCCGATAGCCGAAGCATACGGGATCGCTCTCATCTTCTCTATCTCATCAGGTGTCGAAGGACACTGAGTCTTGCTAAGAGTAATGCCATGCGACATGGGCAAGAAACCTTTCTTGGAATCTTGCATATTGAACCGTTTCAATACCTTGTCGATGTACGTGTCTTGGCATAATCCAATTAGCCTTTTCGATCTATCTCTATAGATCTTAATGCCCAAAATGTAAGCTGCCTCTCCTAAGTCCTTCATAGAGAAACTCTTTCTCAAAGAAGTCTTTACAGCTTCAAGCAATGGAATATTATTGCCGATCAACAATATGTCATCCACATAAAGGACCAGAAAGACAAGCGCGCTCCCACTAGCCTTTTTGTAAACACAAGGCTCTTCTTCGTTTTTAATGAAGCCAAACCCTTTGACTACCTCATCAAAGCGAAGATTCCAACTCCGAGATGCTTGCTTTAGTCCATAAATGGACTTTTGAAGCTTGCATATCTTCCTAGCATTTTGTGGATTGACAAAACCTTCAGGCTGTGTCATGTACACATCCTCACTTAGGTTTCCATTAAGGAAAGCCGTTTTGACATCCATTTGCCATATCTCATAATCATAAAATGCGGCAATTGCTAGAAGGATCCGTATAGACTTTAGCATAGCGACAGGCGAGAAGGTCTCATCATAATCAACCCCTTGAATTTGCTTAAAACCTTTCGCCACCAATCGTGCCTTATAGATGTGAACATTTCCATCCATGTCTATCTTTTTCCTTAAAAACCCATTTACACTCAATGGTTTTTACACCATCAGGCGGATCTGTCAAGTTCCAAACTTGATTTTCTCTCATGGATTCTAATTCGGATCTCATGGCTCTAAGCCATTTCTCAGAGTCCGGTCCCATCATTGCTTCACTATAAGTCTTAGGCTCATCATTGTCTAACAATAATATGTCGCGCTGCCCCGTGGTTAGGAGCGTGAACTTTTCAGGAGCGCAACGTGCCCTTTCTGACGTACGTGGGGCTGGTGTTTCAACAATTGGTTCAACAACAACTTGTTCATCCAATTGTGGTATAGTGGAAGAAGAAACATTTTCTGGAGCGTCTTGAATTTCTTCAAGTTGCACCGTTCTCCCACTTACCCTTTTAGGGAGAAACTCTTTCTCTAGAAAAACACCATTACGAGCGACAAACACTTTGCCCTCTTCCCGATTGTAGAAATAATAACCTTTGGTTTCCCTAGGGTATCCTACAAAGAAGCATTTATCAGACTTGGAAGAAAGCTTAACAGACGTCATACGTTTTACATAAGCCTCACATCCCCAAATCTTAAGAAAAGACAACCCGGGACGCTTCCCAGTCCATATCTCATATGGTGTCGTTTCCACGGATTTAGATGGAACCCTATTAAGTGTGAAAGTGGCAGTTTCTAGAGCGTATCCCCAGAAGGACAATGGAAGATCACTTTGGCTCATCATAGACCTAACCATGTCTAACAAGGTTTGGTTCCTCCGTTCGGATACTCCATTCCATTGGGGCGTTCCTGGCGGAGTCCATTGTGGAACAATTCCACATTGCTTTAGATGTTCACCAAATTCATGGCTCAGATATTCACCACCACGATCAGATTGTAGAAGTTTAATAGTCTTGCCTAATCGATTTTGTACTTCATTTCGAAATTCTTTGAACTTTTCAAAGGATTCAGACTTATGCCTCATTAAGTAGATGTAACCATATCTACTAAAGTCGTCGGTAAAAGTTATGAAGTACTAAAAACCACCTCTGGCCGTGCAACTCATTGGTCCACATACATCCGTATGTACAAGTCCCAATAGTTCACTCGCCCTCTCATTATTTCCTATGAAAGGCGACTTAGTCATTTTGCCAAGTAAATAAGACTCACATGTGTCAATTGATTCAAAATCAAAAGAACTTAGAAGACCATCTGTATGGAGCTTCTTTATGCGCTTCTCATTTATATGACCTAAACGACAATGCCAAGTATATGTGGGATTCAAATCATTAGGCTTGAGCCTTTTCGCATCAGTGTTATAAATGGGCTTATTCTCAAGATCTAAGTAATATAATCCATTCACCAATGGGCAATTACCATAGAGAACATCATTCAAATAAATAGAACAACACTTGTTCCTTATTATGACCTCATAACCATCATCTTCCTCCAAACATTTTGAAGAAATAATTTTTTGCCTATGGCGGGAATATAATAACAATTATTTAATTCCAAAACTAATCCTGACGGTAATTAAAGTGGATAAGTTCCGACGGCTATCGTAGCAACCTTTGCACCATTGCCAACGCGAGCATCCACATCGCCCTTTGCACATTTCGCTGCTTCTTTAAGCCCCTGCAACGATTTGCAAGTATGAATCATCGATCCGGTATCAAATACCCATGAATCATAAGGACATGTAGCAATATTATTAATTTCAATAACATTGATACCTGAATTAGAAGTGTCTACACGCTTCTTCTTCAGCTCTTCCAGATAAAGCTTACAATTCCTCTTCCAATGACCGGTTTTCTTGCAGTGAAAACAAGGTTCACCAGCCGCCGGTTTAGGATTAGGAGCTGCTGCAGGCTTAGGCTTAGCGCTAGAGATCTCATCTGTAGCCTTAGCCTTAGGCTTGCGCTTTCGCTTCCTGCTATCCTTTTGAACCAAGTTGACTTGACTTGGACCAGATTTCTTGATGCTTGCCTCAGCTGTCTTAAGCATCCCATGCAACTCAGCCAATGTCTTCTCCATGCTATTCATTTGAAAGTTCAAAATGAAAGGCTCATAGCTTGCGGCAAGCGACTGGAGAATCACATCTGTGGTCAAATCAGGGTGTAGAGCAGCACCAAGTTTCTCCAGATTCTCAATGTAACCAATCATCTTGATCACATGAGGACTGACAGAACCATTTTCAGCTAGCCTGCACGCAAACAAGGACTTTGAGATGTTATACCTCTCAGACCTTGCTTGGTTCTCAAACATGCCACGGAGTCCCTCAATCATATTGTGGGCATCCACGTTCTCATATTGCTTCTGAAGCTCAGAGGACATAGTGGCAAGCATGAGACAGCTAACATCAATTGCATCATTGGTATGCTTCTCATACTCCCTTTTCTGAGCGGCAGTAGCATTTTCTGGCAGATCATCAGGATAGGGAAGCTCTAGAACATATTCCTTTTTCTCTTGCTTGAGAACAAATCTCAAGTTGCGATACCAATCAATAAAGTTTGTTCCACTAAGCTTTTCTTTTTCAAGAATCGAGCGCAAATTGAAAGTGTTACTGGCGGTTGGTGCCATGATCTACAACAGAAAATATGCAAATATAAGCACTATGTAAATGTAAAACTTTTATTAAACATTTTTAAAAAAAGTTCATTATTCCACTATATGCTTGGAACCGTTTTCCCTCAAAACAACATATAGTGGTTCAAGATCCATATTCAATTTAGATCCTAGTGAGCTTTGGCATCACCGCTAGAAATCTAGTGATATAGGTAAGCAACACTTTGCTAATCACATCCCTATGTGACTCTTGTTTGTTGGGTGGCATCACATGCCCCGGCGCCAACACCATGCCCCAAATCCCAAAACCGTTTTGATAGCTTTGTTAATTAAACCAATACTATGCATATAAATGTCCGACATTTACCCTAATAATTAACATAGTTGAGGTACTCTACTTTCGCAGATCGACCATACAACGATCATAATTTTAATAGGTGTAGCTATTGGAAGGGCATATAATTTATTTTTTCTTGAGGGAATCTATTCTAGCATGTTAATCGTAACACATGAAAGAATAGGATGACAGGAACATCATCACAGGCAATCATATCAATTGTGAAATAGCATGGCCCCTTTCAATTGGTGATCTCCATCTCTATTGTCATCGCCATGTCTACCGTCCCTTCAACCATCATGCTTAAGGCCTTCATGAACTAACACTTAGCTACTACAACTAATAGCTAGTAATAAATTACATGAGAATATCAAGCATCACAGGTCGACACGCAGGCCGTTATACAATAATATGATAGCCTCAACCCAGCTGTAACAATCATGGCACGCAGGCCATGCAAATCACATACATACATCACATGCATCTTTTGGGCCATACCATTCACAACATTCTCTGCAAAAACGAGTTAGGCGAGAAGTGAATGCTAACGTGTTGCCAAAGAGGGGTGTAACAATCTAGGCGTGTCCGTACGGCGGTCCGTATGGCTAACCTCACAGGATTTCATAGATCGTATCTATGAAATCGCAATGGAAATCCTATCGGGAAAATCATATTTGCCCGATTTTGAGTCATTCACGATGCCTCAGTTTCCCATTAGATTTTCATGAGTAGACTGTGGTACATGATCATGATACTATTGGCTCCTCTACTGGCGCATGCAGTTAGTCCCGATGGTGATTCCAGCCGGTAGGGACAAGTCGCGCGTGCACGGAGAAGGAACACAAATAAATCAATGATACATGTATCGCGGTCCGCCCATTACTTTGTGAACCTCCCTATGACCATTGATCTAATCAACCCGTACACAAGAACATGTAATAGATCTCATCTAATACATCAGCATATCAACTATATGCACAAGATCCAGATCACAAACTACACAAGGTCGGCTCTGATACCACTGTAGGGAACGGGTAGGCTACGATAGCATATAATAATTTCTACCGTTCAACCAGGAAACCTTGTAAGGAGGGGATCATGGATCATTACCACTAGACGCGCAGGCGGAGCGGAAGCGAATGTTGGAGCAGCTCGTCCAATGTAGTCGCGCGTCGGTGTAGAGAAAGTAGCCGATCACGTCAACCGTCTCCTCCTAGTCCAGCCGTTCGGCACCGCAGCAGCAGCAGCGCCTCCTCGCGGTATCCACACGTATGGGGTTGGAACACCGTGCGCGGCGTGCTAGCACCGGCAACACGGTTAGGGTTGTGGGCGAGAAAGAGAGGAGCGCGGCGGCTAGGGTTATATCCTGATGATCCGTACCCCTTGCCCCGCCTCCACTTATATAGACCCTTCTAATGGGCCTCGACAAGTTGGCCCATTAGTGGACTAATCCCACACGGATCAATATCCATATGTCCCTCATATACGGATCAAATCCGTAATGTCTCTTGGGCATCTTTTCAACACAGCCTAGGGTGGAATACCTCGAAGACGAAACTTTTGGTATGTCTTAAGCTCTTCGGTCTTCATGTCTTTAAGTTTAAGACTGACACCTTGCTGGTGTTATGCTAGTCACCGGTCGGCAGCTTGCCAAAGCATAAAAGGAAATTGAAAAGCTGTAGACCGACCAAAGAGAGACGACCAAGGCCTTAGACCAAGGCTGTGCAGATATAGCTGGTAAGATCACTCACCATCTGTGTTTAAATAATCAACTAATCACTCTAGCGCTAAAAGTTCAAATGTTTGTCTTTAGCTCGTGATCAGAAGATTGCCGATCTAGAGAAGTTGACTTCCAATCAGTAAAGGTTTGTTAACGCCTTGAATTCTGAGAAGGAAAACCTCTCCAAATCGGTCGAGGACCAGAAGGCCGAGATCAATCGGCTGTAGAAGGAGCTGAAGGAGGCTGACGCCAAGATAGAGGAAGCCAAGAGCACCTCCAAATCTTTCAAAAGTAAACTTGCCAGTAAGCCCTTCATTATTTCTCACATCTGCTTGATTCCTCTTTTGATCATACTGACCAAAAATCATAACTCGCAACTCTATCTTACTCCGCTCGAAAGGAAATGGACTATGTTCATGCCGACCGAGTGGACCAGTCTGGCCATTCCTTGGAGTACTTGCTAGAGCATGCATCAGAAGATATTGCTCATAACACTCGACGAGTGGTGAACGAGGCCGGGAGTCACGTTCTGGCAATTTGCCAATCTTGGTTTACCGATCTGCCATTGGACAAGATCAAGGAAGGCTTCAACCCAGACTTGACCCACGACCAATGCCAACTGCTTTTGGATTCCATGTTGAAAACTTCTCGAGCCTTGGTCGACAACATGTAGATCAATCTGATCGTGCCTACTCCTCCAGCCACTCCTGAAGTTGAGCTCCGAGCCGAATCTTCCTCTCCTTCAAAGGAGCTGTAAATCCTGCAATGCTAGAGAACTTTAGTAATATTTATGTAATGAAACAATATTACCTGTATTTAAATTGGTTTCATGCTTATCATCTTTTAAAAGATTGATAAAAATATCATAAGTATGTTTCTGTTATTGAGAAACTCAAATTGTATCGGTCTGCCTTAATATATTAGGTTGTGACTCATAACCGCGTAACAAGCAGAGTCGACCAATCGACACATGACCTCTCGCACTTTGGCTATGGGTTTAATGTAGCGGTAGTCTGATGTGCAATATAAAGTGTGTAACCATAATGTATAGACGTTAAACCAAGAAAATGAAGACCATATTCAAAGAGAAGAAATCGGTCGGAGAATAGTTCGAAACCAAAATAAGGTTAGACTAAGGTGGGACATTATTACTAGTCCCCTGGCTCGATTGTTTAATAAAATGAATTAAGGAATCGAGACAATATAGAATGAAAATCATCAAAAAATCTTTCATCAAAAAGTCCGAAGTTTCATTCAAAAATAATGTATAAATATACAAAATAATAACTAAGTATAGAAACGACGTAGCTGATTTATGTTCCAGGAATTTGGTATATCATTGCCGTGTTCATACATCAGTCGGTAAGCCCCCGAGCGAGTGACTTCCTTCACAACATATGGTCCTTCCCACTTTGGAGAAAGCTTATGCTGGTTCTTGGTTGACTGCACTCGGCGAACCACTAAATCTCCAACTTGGAAGTGGTGAGTACGCACATTTTTATCATAATACTGACGCAAGCCTTGCTGGTAAAGTGCCGACCAAAATAGAGTGCGATCACACAACTCCTCTGCTGCAATCAAATCGAACTCTCAGTGTTCCTCAGAAAGCTGTTCATCATACGCATAAACCCGTGCCGAAACAAGGCTAACATCGGTCGGTAGCATAGCTTGTGAGCCATAGACCAATGAGAAAGGTGAGTGACCAGTTGCCCGACTGGTGTTTGTGCAAAGCCCCCAATGAACTGAAGGCAATTCTTTGACCCTCCGACCGGCACAAGGCTTAAGCCTATCGAATATCCACGGTTTCATTCCTTGAAGAATCATACCATTGGCCTGTTCGACCTGCCCATTGCTTTGAGGATGAGCCATTGATGCAGGGTGGATTTTTATTCCCATCTCATCGGCAAAGTCATGGAACTCCACTGATGTGAATTGAGTGCCATTATCGGTAATGATATCACGAGGAACCCCAAACCAAGTAAAGATATCCTTGACAAACTCGATTGCCTTCTTCGATGTAATCTTGCTGATCGACTTTGCTTCAATCCACTTGGTGAATTTATCAATAGCAACAAATAGATAAGTGAACTCGCCTGACATTTTCTTGAAAGCACCAACAATATCGAGCCCCTAGACAGCAAAGGGCCAAGTCAAAGGTATCATCTGAAGTTGCTGTGAAGGCACATGCGTCTGTTGAGCAAAGAATTGACAACCTTTACACTTCTAAACAACCTGGTGTGCATCTTTGATCGTCGTAGGCCAATAAAACCCTTGTCGGAAAGCTTTGCTGACCAAAGTCTTGGAAGCCGCATGATTGCCACATATCCCGGAGTGAATTTCTTCTACCAACTTTTGGCCTTCTGGTATCGAGATGCATCTCATCAAGATGTTTGAACCTCATCTTTTATAGAGTTGGTGTCCCACCAACAGATATCCTTAGCATCGGGTCTCTAACCTCCGTTGCTCATTAGGATCCGAAGGCAGCGTACCCTTGTCCAAATATTAGATGAGTGGGTCACGCCAATCGGTCTCCATGTCGTCATCACCAACAAGATCAGTGACAACACTCATTAGTACATCCGACCGAGAAGAAATCATGGGGGAATGCAGAGTGTGTAAGAAAACACCTGGCGGGACCGTAGACCGGGATGATCCCACCTTAGCCATTTCATCGGTCGCTTGGTTATTGTCTCGAAGAACATGCGTGAACTTCAATCCATTGAATTTGTCTTCGAGCTTCCTTACTTCTTGACAGTAAGCACTCATATTGTCATCCACACAGTTCCAATCCTTAGTGACCTGATTAATGACCAAAGCCAAGTCACCATAGACGTCAAGGCGCTTGATGCCAAGTGACGTGGCAATGCGCAGACCATGTAGAAGGGCTTCATACTCTGCAGCGTTATTGGACGCGCAAAACATCACCTGAAGGACATATCAAAGCTTCTCTCCAGTGGGTGAGCTAAACATGACTTCTGCACCAGCTCCTTGTAATTGGAGAGATCCATCGAAGTACATTTTCCAATACTCGAGATCTTGTGCAGTAGGTGGGTTTTGAATCCCTGTCCACTCGGCAACGAAATCAGCTAACAATTGTCCCTTTATAGCCGACCGAGGCGCAAACGTAATGGTATATTGACCAAGTTCAACTGCCCACTTGGCAATTTTTCCTTCGGCTTCTCGATTGTGCAGCGCTGTGCCGAGTGCAAAGGAGGTCTGAACTTCAATTGGATGAGCTTGAAAATAATGCTTCAACTTCCTGGAGGTGATCAACAATCCAAACAATAACTTCAAGATCTGTTGATACCTAGTCTTCTCGGTCGACTGTTAAAACACTACTCACAACCTGAGTTGTGGCCGATATGTAAAGTTGAAGTTTTTCTCCTGGCTCCAGAGGCACCAATACTGGAATGCTACTGAGGTAAACCTTCAACTCGTCCAATTCTGACTGTGCCTCTTTGGTCCAAACGAAGTCGTCTTGCTTTTTAAGCAGTCGAAAAAGTGGTAACCCTCTAACCCCCAGTCAGGAAATAAAGCGACTCAAGGATGCTATATATCTAGTCAGCTTCTTGACATCCCTTTGAGAATTAGGTGGCCCCATACCAAGGATCGCCTTGATTTTATCCGGGTTAGCCTCTATACCTCGTTTCAAAACGATGTAACCGAGTAGCATTCCCGACGGAACCCCAAAAACACATTTCTTAGGATTCAGCTTGATTGAATAATGCCTCAGATTGTCAAAGGTTTTTGCCAGGTCAGAAATAAGTTCCTCGACATTCTGGGTCTTGACAACGATGTCATCAACATACGCTTCTGTGTTCCAACCGATCTGAGTAGCAAGGTAGCGTTAAATACCCCATTGGTAAGTCGTGCCAGCTTTCTTCGAACCAAAAGGCATGGTGATATAGCAATAGGTGCCAAAGGGTGTTACAAAAGAAGTTTTAATCTGATCTTTGACTTTCAGCAGGATCTGGTGATAGCCTGAATAGGCATCCAGAAAGCTTAAGAGCTCACACCCGGCTGTTGAGTCTATAATCTTATCGATACGAGGAAGAGCGAAGGGGTCTTTAGGACAGACCTTGTTGAGATCGTTATAATCAACACACATCCTCCATTCTTTATTCTTCTTGAGTACAAGGATTGGATTTGCTAAATAGTCGGGATGATACACTTCCTTTATAAACTTAGCATCTAACAGTCTACTATCTCCTTCTTCATGGCGTCCTTGCGATCTTGTGCGAATCATCTAAGCCTCTGCTGAAAGAGGGTAGCCCCAGGGGGGTACCCTTAACACATGCTTAATCTTTTCCCTAGGAACTCCCGGTATGTCAGATGGTTTCCATGCAAAGATGTCCCTATTTTCCTGGAGGAAAAGAGTGAGCGCGAGTTCCTATTTCTCATCGAGTTTGGCTTTGCCTCAATCCACATAGGAAACTTGTCTACTGCCACGAAAAGGTGAGTAAAACCCCCCTGAGCCTTCATGAAAGGCCCAACAATATCTAGACCCCATACTGAAAATGGCCATGTTATTGGGATATTTTGAAGCTCTGTGGCAGGCACGTGCATCTGGCGGGCAAAGAACTGGCAACCCTCACTCTTTCGGACAATTTCCTTGGCATCGGTACCAGCAGTCGGCCAATAGAAACCTTGTCTCATTGCTTTGGATGCAGTTATGGATGGGCCTGCATGATTCCCACAAATGTCAGCATGGATGTCCCTTAACATGACTCTTCCTTCGTCTTGAGATAAGCACTTCATCAGCATCCCATGTGGGCTCTGTTTGTACAGTCCATGGTCGATAATGCAATATGATCGAGACTTGCGAATAATCCGTAGGGCTTCATCTTTATTAGTCGGTAATGTACCACCGTCCAGGTACTCGATGAAAGAGTTCACCAATCTACTGTAATGATAGCAATATATGATGTTGATCCTGCCTTCGGTGCCGACTGCTCAATAGTTTGTTGGGTTAGTACAGATGGTTTATGGAGATCATCAAGGAAAACTCCGTTAAGTATTTTAGACCTACTAGACTCAAGTTTGGCCAGTTCGTCCGCCTCTTCGTTATACTTACGTAGGACACGTATACTCAATACCATCAAACTTGTCTTCTAGCTTTCGAACTTTAGTGCAGTAGGTTGTCATGCTTTCGTGGGAACAACACCACTCCTTTGTTACTTGATTAATCACTAGCGCCGAGTCACCAGAGACGCTCAATCTTTGAACTCCAAGTGAAATAGCCATTCTAAGCCATGTAGTAGTGCCTCGTATTCTGTAGCATTGTTAGACGCTCGAAAGTGCATACGAAGAACGTATCACAGCTTGGCCCCTTCAGGAGATGTTAATACAACGCCTGCCCCGGCACCTTCCAGTTGTAAGGAACCGTCAAACATCATTTGCCAATAGCTTGATTCATGCGGGCTAGGCGGTAACTCGCATTCTGACCACTCGGCAACAAAGTCTGACAAGGCCTGACATTTGATCGAATCACGCGACTTGAAGGTGATATCATACGATCCTAATTCCATGGCCCATTTAGCAATTTTCCCAGTGGCCTCTCTATTATGTAGCAATTCGCCCAGGCCAAACGACGTGTGGACCTCGATCGGGTGATCCTCAAAATAATGCTTTAACTTCCGAGATGTCATTAATAAGGCATAAATTAGCTTCTGAAGCTGAAAATATCATACCTTGGACTCAGATAAGACCTCACTGACGAAATAGACGGGCCGCTGCACCTTTTGAGCCTTGCCATCTTCTTCCCGTTCTACCGCCAGCGCGGTGCTGACAACGTGTGTGGTTGCGGAGATGTACAGCTGCAAGGTTTCCTTTGGCCTTGGAGGGGTTAACACCATAGGGCCACTAATATAGGCCTTAAAATCATCCAAAGCTTTCTGAGCGTCATCATCCCAGGTGAATGATTCTTGCTTCTTGAGTAACCGAAAAAAGGGCAAACCTCGAACACCCAATCGTGAGACAAACCGGCTGAGTGCAGCCATGCAACCAGTAAGTTTTTGGATGTCTTTAAGCGAATGTGGAGGTCCCATCCTCAATATGGCATTAACCTTTTCCGGATTAGCTTCAATCCCTCTATGTGATACTAAAAAACCGAGTAATTTTCCAGATGGGACCCCAAAGGTACATTTGTCCGGATTCAACTTCATATTGTATTTTCGAAGATTCCCCAATGTTTCCTCTAGGTCAGATATTAAGTCGGCGGAAAGCCGAGTCTTGACTACCACATCATCCACATAGGCTTCGACGTTTCTTCCGATCTGGCTATCTAAGCATCATTGCATGGTCCGCTGATAAGGTGCGCCGACATTCTTTAGCCCAAAGGGCATAGTTATATAACAAAATGCACCGAACGGCATGATAAACGAGGTTTTAAGCTGGTCGGATTCATTTAGGAGAATCTGGTGGTACCCTGAATAGGCGTCTAGGAAACACAATAATGCGCATCCAGCCGTCGAATCGATCACTTGATCAATGCGTGGAAGGGTGAATGGATCTTTTGGACAAGCTTGGTTGAGGCCAGTGTAATCCATGCACACTCGTCACTCCTTATTTTTCTTTCGTATCAGAACCGGATTAGCTAGCCAGTCGGGGTGAAAAACTTCTTTAATGAAACCAGCTCCCAGTAGTCGACCAATTTCTTTCCTTGTTGCATCCTTTCGATCTTGCGAGAATTGTCTAAGCCGTTGCCTTATAGGCCTGGCATTCTCGCGGACGTGAAGTTTGTGCTCAGCCTTTTCCCTGGGAACCCCTGGCATGTCAAAAGGTTTCCATGCAAATATATCTTTATTATTTCGAAGAAAAAGGACGAGCGCGCTTTCCTATTTATCACCTAAATTGACCCCAATATTAGTGGTCTTTGTTACATCATTATCATCTAGGCTAATCTTCTTGGTATCCATGGCGTCCGCATGAACCGTGGTCTTTGGCGCCTTCTTGGGAGCAGGGTCTAGCATGCCCTCCTCAGCTGTTGCGATCGCCTCCTTCAACTCAGCTAATTCTGACGCCGCCTCTATCTTCTCTGTCAACTCGTAGCTTCTATTGTCGCAGTTGTATGATGTCCTCATATCCGAGTGAAGCGAAATGACTCCGTTTGGTCCTGGCAGCTTCATCATCATGTAAGGATAGTGAGGTATCACCATGAACTTAGCGATGGCTGGCCGCCCTAAAATGGCATGATAAGCAGAGTCGAGGTCGGCGACCTCGAATGTGATATGCTCCATCCTGAAGTTCTCCCGAGTGCCAAAAGTGATAGGAAGAGTGATTTGCCCGAGAGGGAAGGATTGCATTCCTGGTATCACGCCGTGCAACAACGATCGGCTTGGCTTGAGGTTAGTCAAGGGTATGCCGAGCTCCTTGAAGGTTTTGACGAAGAGGATGTCGAGACTGCTGCCTCCATCTACTAGTACCCTCTTTAGCCGGACTCGGTTAACAGTCGGCATGAGTACTAAAGGGTATTTCCCGGGCCTAGGGACGTGGTTTGGGTGATCCGAGCGATCAAAGGTAATTGGGACCTCTGACCATCGCAAATACTAAGGTACTGCTGGTGAGACCGAGTGAACCTCTCTATAAAGAATCTTCTGTTGGCGCTTGGAATCTGCTGTGGAGCGGCCGCATATATAATTAACCTCACGCTCGGGGTCCTAGTAGTCTTCTTTATCCTCATCTTGCTTATGCTTGTCCGAATCTTTCTTAGCGCCTTTGGGGACCCAGGGGCGCTCCTTACAGACCTTCAGGGCATGATGGGCAAAGTTCTTCAACTTGAAGCATTCCCTTGATTTATGAGCGCCATCGTGAAGCAGACAAGGACCATCGAGCATCTTGTCGAAATCATCCTGAGTGACTGGTTTCCTCCTGGATGATCGCTCAGTGTTGGCTACCGTGCGGTCGTGCTTGCATTTCCGGTCACCATCCTTGCTGTAATCGGTCGGACCCGACTGGTTCCTCGGGGTCGTCTCCTTATAGTGTCAGACTTGGAATAAAGCCGAATTGCAGGTGGGATATTTGTCAGCCATGGTGAACAGATCTTTAGCTGTCAGTCCGCCGGCCGCGTCTAACCTTCCAATCTTTTTGATCAAATCATCATCACGAAGTCCTGCTTGGAAGGCGGCGATGACTTGGGCATCCGAGATGTTGGGGATGGTGTTCTTCACTCAGCAGAAGCGTTGGATGTAATCTCGAAGCAGCTCCCTGTCTCGCTGCTTGATGCGGCTTAGTTCCCAGTGATTTCCTGGCCTGTCGAAGGTTGCTTGAAAGTTGGCAACAAACTGCCAACAGAACCTGCCCAGGAACTGACGGAGTTGTCGGGCAGATTGGTGAGCCAAGTTCTTGCGACTGGGGCTAGGCAAACGTGTAGGTAGTTGGCCATGACAAAACTGTCGCCGTCGAGTGCCCGTATGGCTGTCGAGTAGCCGTGGAGCCAGTCACGTGGATCCGTCTTGCCGTCATACTTCTCAATGCTGACTAGTTTGAAACCAACTGGCCAGCTGACGGTTTGAAGCTCCCGAGTGAAGGCTCAAATGCCAGCCTCCTCATCATAATCATCTATGATCAGGGTTCATTCTTGCTCGCGACCTGTATCTCGGCGGGGCCTATCATCACGGCGGCCCTCGTCTCATCGATCAGGGTAATACTCGTCACGATATACCGGCCGCCTGTCCTCACGCTCATAGATAACATCTCCACGCCAGCGTCTTTTGTCTTCATGTGCTCGACGGGTCGCGTCATCGCGCTCTTGGTACCTGCTGTCCAGTCGGACCCGCGCATCGCGTGGTGGTATGCCGTTGCACAATTCAACGTTTGGATGCCAATCATGGAACTCTGTGATGGGCTTGCGTCTGGGGGCAGTAGGCGGTGTTGCCTCCCAGCTGGAGCACTATCGATCTCTTCTTTCCTCCCTGGGTATTGAACTAGCGGCCCTAGAAGCTGACCGACTCGGTGCTGGTCTTGCCACATTCATCTCCAGTACGGCCGCGGCCCTGATGTGTGCTTTTAGTTGGTTGACCTGAGGTGTCAACGCTGGGGAGACTTGGAGCAAGGGTTCAATGGTTTTTAGGACGGCTGCTGTGGCCGTGATATTATGCTCTGGGGTTGTATAGACATCCTCACCATCAAGTTTTAAGGTGCAGTCGCCCATGTCTAAGTTTTAGACAATGCCGGATCTATGCTGGGCATCTGGTCTACCGAGTGGAGGGGTGACCGCATCTGGATCACTGTCTTCGGGATCTGACTCTTATCCATCTACACGTGGCACGGTGCCGCGTGCGGCTGCCGCGGTAGATGTTTCTCCGTCAACTCCAGTGTGCGCGGCGGGTGCCACCATGAACACCTCATGGAAGTCCGAGGAGCAGCTTTCTGAATCACTCGGCTCTTCAATCAAGTCTAGGAGTGACTTGCTTTCGAGACCAATTGTTGCAATAAACCTCGATTCATCGAAAAGTTCGAGATCTGCGTCCGACTGACGAGCCGGGAGATCGATCGCAGTGAAGTCCGAATCAACCAAGGTTGTCGATCGGGGTATTATGGGCAACGTTGAGTTGTCACCCGAGAGGGTTTCTGCCTGGAAAGTTGCTGCCGAGTTATTGAACCCAAGCGGGAGTCGGCTGACTAGATTTTGTTGATCGGCCGCACGTTCCACTTCAACAAGGTCCCCGTGCGGATCGGCGACGAGGCTGACGGTTCCGAAGCAGATCTTGTCTCCCGCGCGAAACTTGATGTCGATGAAAGCCATCGATTTTGATGATCCTATGCTCAACGCTGCCCCTTCCTGGCGTGCCAACTGTCGATAGATATTCCCGATAGTAGATTCAGGTATGCGTATGAGTTGTTAAGATCGATGGACACAGGACGCGGAGTTTATACAGGTTCGGGCCTCCCGGAGGATAACAACCCTACGTCCTATTTGGTCTTATTGTATTGCTAAGGTTCGCACTGGAATTAGGGTTCCAATACGAGTCTACCTATCGACAAAGGCCCCCTGCCCTCCTTATATATCCGAGGGGCAGGGGTTTACAAGGTAACATCCGAGTCGGTTATAATAGATTCTATCTAACTAACATATCTGTAAACCTAACTTGCAGCTTACTTAAACAAATATCTACATAACTATCTCTAAGCTGAATATATTTAAAACTAAACCCCTGGCCCACTCGGTCAGATAGCCGAGTGGTTAGGTATCCCGGGTACATATATCCCATAGTCGGGATGATACACTTCCTTTATAAACTTCGCATCTAACAGTCTACTATCTCCTTCTTCATGGCGTCCTTGCGATCTTGTGCGAATCATCTAAGCCTCTGCCGAAAGAGGGTAGCCCCAGGGGGTACCCTTAACACATGCTCAATCTTTTCCCTAGGAACTCCCGGCATGTCAGATGGTTTCCATGCAAAGATGTCCCTATTTTCCTGGAGGAAAAGAGTGAGCGCGAGTTCCTATTTCTCGTCGAGGTTGGCCCTAGCATAAGTTACCTTATCGGGGTCCTCAGGATCGAGCATGATTTCCTTGGTTTGGATGTCATCAGTATGAATCATGTCTTTGGTAGGCTTCTTTGCTGAAACCGCCGCTCCACTCTGCTCCTCCATGCCGACAGCCTACTGGACCTCTTTCTGGTCAGACAACATCAACCATTTATTGGCCATCTTACAACTCTGTACATCGCTATCGAAAGAATTCCAAAGATCAGAGTGGAGGGAGATTATTCCATTCGGGCCTGGCATCTTGAGGGTGAGATATGGATAATGCGGGACAGCCATGAATTTAGCCATCGTCGGTCGACCGATAATAGCATGATATGCTGAGTCGAAGTCCCCCACCTGGAAGAGAATACGCTCGGTCCTAAAGTTCTCATGGGTTCCAAAGGTGACCGGCAGACTGACTTGTCCAATAGGAACTGAAGTCTTGCCAGGTACAATCCCATGGAAAGGTGAAGAACTTGGCTAAAGATCATTGATTGATAGACCGAGCTCTTTAAGAGTCTTGGTGAAGATTAAGTCCAATCTCCTTTCTCCATCAATGAGTACTTTGTTGAACTTTACCTCCTTCATCATAGCAGCAAGCACTAGCGGGTATCGACCCGATTTTGGTATATGGTTGGGAGGATCTGACCGATCAAAGGTGATTGGCATCTCAGACCATCTCATGAATTGAGGTGCAACTGGTTCCACCGAGTTGATCTCCCGAAGTTCCAGCTTCTGTTTGCGCTTGGACACATAGGCATCCGAGCCATCGAAGATGAAGTTGACTTCCATGCAGGGCTCCTGGAACTCTCCTTAATCATCCTTGTCACCATCGTCCGTGGTCCTGTCTTTGCTACTGCGCCTCGGGGGATCTTTGTCCACCTTGAGCGCAGTTGTTGCAAAACCCTTCAGTCGATAACAATCCTTCGCTTTGTGGTTTCCCTTTGGATGCCAAAGGCACTGGCCACTCAGCAGCTCATCCATGGATGGTTGGTTTGTTTGAGGGTTCTTCTAAAGTCGGTCTACGGTGTGAACGGCATTGTCAGGCTTCCTCTTCTTGTCTTTCTTGGAGGACTCGGCCTTGTTCGACCGCTTCTCCTTGCCTTTTCCCCGGATGTCATCTAATCCCGACTCACCAGATGCAAACTTGTCAGCGATCTTGAAGCACTCTTTAGCGGCCAGCTTGAGGTCATGACTCCTCCGACCGATCTCATGAACCAAATCATCGCTGCGGATCCCTCCTTGGAAGGCGGCAATTATTTGTTGGTCCGGGACGTTGGGGATCTCAGTCTTCTTAGCGCAAAATTGCTTGATGTAGTCATGAAGAGGTTCGTCGGTCTTTTGCTTGATCCGAGTGAGGTCGAAGTGGTTGCTCGGTCAATTGCAGGTACCTTGAAAACTTTCTATGAGCTTCCTGTTGAGGTCTCCCCAAGACGTGATTGACTCCTCTCGAAGAGATGTGAGTCATATCCGAATGGCTGGATCCAGGCAGACCGGAAGGTAATTAGCCATTACATAGGAATCACCTCCAATCGACCGAATCGCCGTGCTGTACAGCTGCAGCCACTCTCAGGGGTTGGTCTGACCATCGTATTTTTTGTTGGGGACCGGCTTGAATCCTTTTGGACATCGAGCTATGCGAAGCCTAGGGATGTAAGCTTTGATACCATTGATCTCGTCGTCGGTAGGCATCGACGACCGCCTATGCCAGTCTGGAGACGGAGTTGGACGGCGGCCATGTCACAGACCAACATGATGAGGACATCACCATGCTGGATACGCGCATATCATGGCCTTCCCCAAGTTACAAGTCGTCACCAACTTGGTCGCCGCGTTCGTCTCGGATTCAGCCGACACCCCTTCACGGTTTTGATGATATCTCCCACATCCGACGTCCAAACGAGGCGTTCTTTGATGCGTTGGAAAGAGGACGACGACGCCGTTGTTTTGATTCTGGTACTAGCTCCAGAAGTGTCGTGAGTCATAATATGTGACCATGACAAGGTGCTGTGCCACCTATTTTGGGCCAACTTGGCCATGTATCGTGTCGGGCCTTAAGCCCATGTTGTGGGCGCCCCCCCTGGTCGCCCCCAACCCTAGGACGTCTTTGTTTCCTACATAAACTCAGTAGATGCCGTCTTTTAGTTTCGGGTTTTGTTTAGTTCAGTTTTCCAGAGACAAACTTGATCAAATTATTGTAACTGTGGCGACAAGTCCTTTTACAGTAATCCAGGGCCCCTGTTCTTGTTCTACACCACTGTGGCGATTAGTCCTTTTGTGATCAGAGCTTGAACCTTATCTTGTGATTCACTTCATTCATATTTGCAATTTCAGATTGCGTGTTTATCCTCTCTTGCTTGTGTTCTCAATTTCGCTTGCAGTAACGGTTGCGGGGTTGAATCGTGTCTGATTCACGCCAGGTCGTCGACACCGAGTTCCCTAAATTTGAGTTTATCCCCTTACCTCTCGGAAGATCGGGCCATATCTACATCACAACATCATCGTCATGACGACATCGCCGATGGTCATTACCATCATTGTCGTGCCGATCCTGATCGTCACATCGACATCGGTCATCACGGTTGTCTCTTGGAGGAGGATCTTGACGGTCCTCTCGTCGGTTGTTCCATCGGTCGTCCCGTTGGTCTTCTGTTCTCCAATCATGGCGTTCTTCCTCATAGCGTTGGTTGTCTCGAGCATGTTCTTCATAGTGAGAGTTGATGGTATCTCGTCCATCACGGAGACCGAGAGAATTTCTCAGATCTTCACGCCTATGCCGACCGCGTGAAGATACGTGACTAGAGCTTCTGACCGACTGAGACTTTGCGGCCTCTTGAGCCACAACAGCCTTAAGCATAGCCACGCCTTCTGCATCGCAGGGGTCTGATAATTTGCGTCGACCATTAGAGTGTCGAGCAAAGTTTTGTCCCCTGTGATGTTATTCTAAGGATTGTGGTAGACCTTGATGCCATCCACTTCGAGTTGGACGGAGATCCAGTCGGTGTGCATTGCGTGAACCGTGCAACCCTCTTGGTCGACAGCGGTGTCTGACCGATAAGTCATCAACTGGAGGGTTCTCCTCCTGTTGACTTCCTTCGGCTAGTTGATTCGGGTGGCCATCAACAGGGTTACCTTCTTGTTCACCATCTTGGTTACTATCTTGGTCTCCATCCGCGAGATCTGCTATATCCACCATGTTGATAGTATGGGGATATGGGTAAGCGGATCCGACCGAGTCCTCATCAAAAGACCGATCCGATTTTGAATCGTTCTCGAAGGAAGAATCTTCTTCCTCAGATCCGAGTGGAACCAATATGGAGATCATGCTAGACGAACTCGGTGATCACGCCACGGAAACGACTGCGGCCGAGTTGGATCTGTGGTTCTCCAGACCTAGGGCTCCGTTGTGGCCGACTGTGAAGTCGAGCGATCCAAAGGAGATATTGAAGTCCGGCGAGTAATGAATGATGGGAATTTTGGCCATCGTAGTAGACGGAGAATCCCGACGAGCCCTATCCCCTTCCTGGCGCGCCAACTGTCGAAGCTTGAGATCGACAGTAAATATATAGGGCTATGTCAAGACTAAGAATTACGATGGTAATACAAGACACCGAGTTATACAGGTTCCTGTGTTCTGTGAATTGTATTGATGTTGTGAAACTTGTGTTGTCTCTCCTCTATCGTCCCTCGATGGGGGGTACCCTGCCACCTTATATATCCGGTCGGTAGGGGGGGTACATGAAGAGTCCTAGTTGTAACCCACAAGGATTTATATAGAAAGTCTATCTCTACATGCCTTGTGCTCCAAGCCAAGTCGGTCGGCTTCCTTGTTGATGAAGTACCCAGTCGGCTACTGACTTAGTCTTGTATGAAGATACCCGTAAAGAAAGTATCCCACAGAATCTTTCTTTTATGCTTAATGTGCTTGGGATTTTTTCTTACAAAAAATTAAAACCAATAGCTTGACTCCTCAATGATTATATCTTCCTACCAAAGCCATATGATGAACTCATTGAAAACCTTATGCATATGCTACTTGTTGTTTTGTAGAAATTTGTCAAATTGTTGTGACCCTTGTGACTTACTTTTTATGAATTTTTTATCAAGATTATGTGCACAGTACTTTGCTAATACTTCACTTCAAGTTAGCACCACCATATCCATCATCTATCTGCTAAATCTTCTACACTGGAAGATAGCACTTCCGTGTCATCATCCATCCATTAAATAAAGTACTCCATCATATTCTGATGAACTCCCTCTCCAAATATTATTCTAAAAGAGACGTGGGCTATTCGTGATTAAAAAAAAAGAGTGAAAAAAGAAGAAAAGTGGGAGAGAGAAAGAATTAGCCCATGCACTCAAATGCATATCCAATAGAAGGGAGGGAGCATCTTAAAAAAGGGGAGTATTCACATTCAGTCATTTTCCATCCACATATTCACATGTGCACATGCTTGATCAAAAGTTCATGAATTGTTCGCCATGGATCCGGTTTTTGACATAGTGATATATGAGACACAAGTATGCCTCTCTTTTACCCCTACCTTGAGCTCCACATAAAGCCATATTTAGAAGTAGGATGAAAAGAGGTAATGTCATGGTGAGGAACCATACACATTGAGCGATTTGAGAGAATCATTTGAGGAGTACAGCTATGATTTGTTTTCAAAATCTTTTCAAAAACCCAAACTACATAGCAGAACGAGTGAAGATGATTGGAGTCAATACCGTTCCATTCCTCAGCCACCCAAGGTAACATGATAGACACTTCAAAATTTCATGGGTACAGGTATGATATGGAATAATTTGCATGCTAGCATCATACCAATTGAAGTTATGATCCACCTTACTCTTTAACTTTTTCTCGAGGACGAGCAAAGGCTAAGTGTGGGGGAGTTTGTTGACGGTCCTTAAATGCTAAATCTGACCATCAAATCCTTGCATAAATAACATAAAAGGAATAAACAACATAGTGGTAGAAGTTTATTATTAACATGTTCCACGAATTTTGGTGAAATATGTGTTTGCAGGCATAAGAGAGCCAAAATATGCAAAAACATGAAGAAACACCCCGTCGGCCAATCACGACTATGAAACAACCATTTTCACCGGCCAACAGGATCGTTTTCAGGTAGAAACCAGCCGACAGGTCATAACCGGCTAAAATCAGGCACCCGGCTGGTTAAACAGGGTCACTTTTAGGCTGAAATCAGAAATCAGCTGACAGAGTCATAACCGGCTAAAATCAGCCACCTGGCTGGTTAAACGGAGCCATTTTTAGGCTGATCTTCCAACCCGACCGGTTTTCCCAAAAATACTTCACCATGAGGCCATTTTCTCCTCCCGGACCAAAAGTGATGACATATGGCTAAGGAAAGAAGACCAATAAAGTGGCTTAACCGGGAGAAGAGAAGGACAACTAGGCCACAAGGTCAAAGGGGTGTCGCCCAAAAATGGGCCGCCGCCTGGCGAGTTATGCCGCTCGACGGACCTTTCCACCCGGCCTACCGAGACGTTCGGCCCATTAAGCCTACCGCCCAACCTGCCACTCCTACCAACATAAAACCAAAGGAAAAAGGCCAACACTCGAAACTGACCTCAGTACATCATCACAGCCGTCCAGAATGAGTCGGTTGGAGAACCGACATGATCCAAGGCCTCCGCTCGGCCTAGGCCGCCGCCCGGCATGGCCCACCACCCGACGGGGGAGTTTTTGCCCACCGACTCTCCTCCTCCTTCAAGTACCCGCCAAGCCTTTGCCACCTGTAAATAGAGGGGGAGTTTGTCATAAACAAGACACAACACAAGAAGAGAGTTTAGACCTCTATTTCAAAGGCTTTAGCACTGCCAAAGTGCTTAGAAAATACGAAGAGAGTGAGGGAGAGTTAAGAGAAGGTCCGGGCTTGTCAGCACCTTCTCCACGCTTGTACCTCGGCAGATGCTTTCTTTTCTTAGTGAGTATTCGTGATCTTCCCTTGGTATTCAAGTTTCCTTTTTAAGTAAGTTATTTGTTTAGTTGCTTACGAGATCATCGCTCTATTTATTTAGAGTATCATAGTCTTCTATTAGCATGACGTTGAGACTTTGATAGTAATTAATAGCATAGACACGGTGTCTAGGCTAGAGGTTACCTTTGTTTGCCGCGTGCCCCACCGTTTGTAGAGGCAGTTGGTAGGTGGTGACAGCCCTATCCGGCCTTAGTAATCCTCCACGTTCGGGTACGTCGTAGAGCTATTGGCCGGAGTCGCCTGTGGATGTAGGGGTAAGTCGGTGCCCAAAGTAAGCACTAATAGACTGAACCTATCTTATTTCAAGATCTTTTACCATAGGAATCCTCTCTACCCTCTGCCTACCATATTCTTGTTGTCCTTGGACGAATTAGGATAGGAGATTAGTACACACACATTCCCTGTGATTCAATAACCTGTAATACTCTTAGGTGAAGTGCTACAGCGGTATCCGTGCGCTTGCGGATTTATATGTGATCGTAAGAAATACCAACAAGCATTTCTGGCGCCGTTGCTGAGGATAGTAATATTTTTGGTGCAATGCTAAGAAGTGTCAATAGTTGTGAGGATAGAAATCATCTGTGTGAAAACCAAATCCACACGAGCGACGCTCACCACGATAGGGAAAACATGGGCCACCAAAGCGCTGCTATGCAAAGCCTCTGTTTCGTGAACCAAAGTCATGTGAGGGATGACCCTGTCCATGATAGGCACGAGAAAAAGAGTGAGGCTAAAATTTAACAAAATCTTCATAATATATGCAAATGTAGATACTCTTAGGATTGGACTTGGTTTGCATGACAGGCTTGGGTTTTGGCTTCTTTTGGGTTGAAGGAGGACTTGGCTAAAATTTAACAAAATCTTCATAATATATGCTTGTTTTGGGTTGAAGGAGGATTTTGGATTAGGTGGATAATATGTGTCAGTGGGTTTGATGGAATTTTCCTCATCCTTGTAGCTGGAGCTAGGCACAAACTTACACACACTCTCACTCTCCTTGTCAACTCTCTCAAATCCCAAATCCAAGTTATAGGTTGACCCCGTAGCACTCTCCTTCACTCTTGCCAAGTCACTCTCAATCTTTTCCTCACTCACTGAGTTCTTTGGAGCCTCGAAACAAGATAGTCATTTTCCTGAACTAGGACTTTGTGTTCCTCCCTAGTGATTACTAGCTTGTCCTTGAGAATGACACACACCTCACACGGAGGTGGGAGCACTTTCGACCGAGTCTCATGAAGCAGCTTGGACTCTAGCTCTTTAACTCATAGGGACTGAGCTTCCAACTCATATGTGAGCTTGGGGCACTTCTGACATGCACCCAAAAGAGTTGGCCTAGCTATGAATTCATCAAGCTCCTTGGGGCACTCTCAAGATGACTGGCAACTTGAGCATGCACACTCTCCCTCTGACTCATATCATTCATTACAACTTGACATGACTCACACTCAGTAGCAATGTCATCACAAGCAAGCTTAGATCTAGGCGAAGCAATTTCAAAATTAGCACTCTCCAACTTAGATTTAAGCTCTCTACTTTCACGAATAGCACGGCGAAGCTTATCATTTTGCATGAGCAGAACATTGTGCAATTGATCAAGTTTAGAAGAGAGCTCATCAAGAGTGGGAGGTACCTCGCTTATGTCAGAGTTAGAACCAGAGTCGATGTCATGGTCATTTTTTGCCATGAAGCAAAGCCCGGTGAAGTCGTCCTTCCTCTTGCCTCTTGGCTTCTCAATCTCCTTGTCCAAACTTGTAAGGCCATCATTTGATGTGAGATCGATGTTGCTTAGAGCGGCAACGCATGCGTGTGCGACCGCCTTCGTGAACTTCTTGGAGTTCTTGCTTTGCTTGTAGAAGTGGTTCTTCTTCTTCTTGAAGTCTTCAGTGTTGTTGTCATGATACCCAGCCTTTTTCTTCCTCTTGGGACTATCAGCGATGAAGTGTCCAGGGTCACCGCACTCGAAGCAAGTTCTTGAACCACCACTTCGTCTTTCCTTCCGGTTGTTGTAGAACTTCCTGAACTTCCTTGTGAGCAAGGATAGATCCTCGTCAAGAATGCACTCCATATGTTCATCGGAAGCTGCAACAAGGGAAGACAAAGCAAACTACAAGGAAGACTTGTCACGTGAGGGTTAGTTTCATAAAGCACTACTGTGACTACCCTTTTGAGAGCTAGAAAGCAAAGCCATGCTAGAAGCAGGAATAGCCAGATTAGGACTAGACATCCTAGACAATTCATGAGATTTTAGCTTGCTATACAGTTGCTCATAGCTCAGAGTATTGAAATCAGCAGTTTCTTCTAGAGCAGCAATCTTAACCCATACAATAGTTGCTTAGCTCTATCATTATCATTGTAGACAAGTTCACCACAAGCCCTCAAGTTGCACACAATGGCCTCAAACCTATGAAAAGTGTCATCTAGTGACTCACCAGGTTTTTGTGCAGAGGTTTTGTATTGTCTATTGTAAGAGTCCTTACGCATAGACTTAACCTAGTTAGTACCTTCATGGTACGTGCAAAGCAATTTCAAGATATGCAACCCGATCATGTTCACTCCTACCTAGGGCAGAAAGCAGGAAATTGACATCTTTGGAGTTGTTTTCATACCTGAGTAACTCACCTACAGAAGAAGCATTGAGATAATCTAGTATGGAATACGCCTGCTCAACAATCTAACAGACTACACGTCCTTGGCTCAAGAGATAAGCCTTGGTCCATGACTTCTAGTAGGGGAAGTCCATAGCTTGACTGCATGTTTTTCCATATCACCTATGGATCACAAAACCGGTGAAGGTCAACTAGTGATCAAATTGGCTCTGATACCAATTGAACTATCGAGAAGACGACCAGAGGGGGGGGGGGGGTAAATGGGAGCCAATTAAAATTCTCCAAGAGAACTTGGCCTATATCCCAAATACAATCCAAACAAACCTCTAAACCGATCACCAAGACTACACACAACAACTTGTGGTGTACTAGCCTTAGGGGTGATCAACAATAGCAGTGGAACACAGCAGAAACAAAAGATAACTCAAAACACATAAAACATTGCAAAACTGGACTATCATCGGCAGTGCTGATCAAATCCATAAGAAGTGTGTCAGGACCGAAGGCCTACCGAGAGGGGGGGGGGTGAATCGGTGGGCCGACCATGAATCCAAATACTTCAGTTTCACGCTTCTAAAAACCTAACGAGTCTTTGCAATCTAAACAATTCTAGTAAGCCAAGACCCTACACATGCTAGTGTTTATAATGCAAAGCAAAGTGCGGAAGCTAAACACACTAGCCTATGCAAGCCACAAGTCACCCTATCATTAGAGCACACAATTGTGGAATAGTAATAAGAGGGTCAAGGACTGCTCATGATTTTTCCTGAGGTCTCGGAAGGATGGTGCCTTCCCCTACTTCCCGTTGGACCACTCCCGCCGGAGTCCCGGTCCCTCCCACCACCAAGTGGAGTTCTCACCCACGAGCCCACAATCACTCCTCGAGTGAAGACACGGTGTGCGTCACCGCTGGACAAAGCCCAAGCTCGCCTCCCTCGAGAACTTGTCGGACTCCCTGAGCCGACACGGGCGCTCATTATTGATGCCCCTTGCAATGGCGGGCTCAAACTGTGTACAAACTTGTGACGGCCTTCACAGCCAATCACGATAGGCTCGATCACCGACACCTAACTGGTCTAGGTCTCACCATAGACCAAGAGTAACAACCTAGATGACACCCTCAAGAACACCCTAGCCTTAGATGTGCAAGGTAGCTCCTTGTTACTCTCACTAGCACTCTCAAGATATCTAATATCCTCTCCTAGTGGTCTCCTCTTTTCCTCTAGGACGTTACCAAATGCTCTCAGGTACTCCACTGGCCAAGAGAGCTCTCCAAGACCCCAGCAACAAAGTTATATAGGCTCCCAACCTCAAACTAGTCGTTGCTCCACGAAATCAGCATTTTGGGCCTCCAGACCGGACTGTCCGGTCACTACCTGACCAGACCGTCCGATCACTGCAAATCGAGCACCAACGGCTCTTTGCCCTGAGCTGACACTAGCACTGACCGGACCATCCGGTCAGTAGACTGGACTGTCCGGTCTATCCATCGTTAGACTGCAGACCCTTGGCTTCCTCTCTGCCCTATGCTTCACCCACACAGACCGGACTGTCCGGTCTATAGACCGGACCATCCGGTCTTTATGGTCCCTCGCACAGACAAAAACCTTGCTCCTCGCTAGAAGTCCTAGACAACTCCACATAGTGACCGGACCGTCCAGTCTCCGCTGACCCCTCTGTCCGGTCTCTACATCCCGAAGCTGAAACTCATCATCCTCGCTTGACTTGGTTTCCCGGCTTCTCCAAATAGCTTCTTGGCTTCTCCACTGTCACCTAGTGCCTGTGATTTCGCTGAGCAAAATTGCACATCACCGACTAGACATGACCTAAGAGAATGACCTAGACCCTCTTGATAGTCTGGTTTTACCTATGCACACAAAGCCCTAACAACTACTCAAGTGTTCCAAACACTTGCACCATAGCTTGTCCTCCGCTTTGATCCATCTCCATCAACCCTTGGACTCCATCAAGTTCACAAGCCTCCATGCTTGCGGTCATTGTCATTAATCATCAAGGACACCATCATCCATATAATTTGTAATAGAGTTAAGAGATGATTCCTACATAGACAACACTTGTATAGATGTTAGCTCACAATTTCATTGTTGTCATCTATCACCAAAACATCCATACCACAGGGATCCAATCATCAATGGTCATGAAGCTTACAATCTCCCCCTTTTTGGTGATTGATGACAACCACTACTTAAAGAAAAAAACTTCAATGAATAACTAGACTAAACAAGCTACACAAAGATCGAGAGGAACCACAACAACATAAGAGAGAAAATGCATAAGGTCCTGCTCAATCAAGTAACATCTAGAGACATAAGGAAAAGAGAGAAGAGCATACTCTAGATGAAAATGCATGCATGTCATGGCAATATATTGAATGAAAGCATAAGGATATGCAATGAAAGGCATAAATGATGAGATGCAACAAGATAGCATGGCAATGCATAAGATTTAAAACAAGCATTCATCATCATGATATCATACATAGGCATGCAAGATAATCAATAAATACAAGCACTGCATATGAAACGAAATAAACCAAGTGAGATCAAAATGAGTCAAACACAAGCAAATGAGATCCATGACTCATCATAATCCACGAACAACGAATAACTCCTGAAAATAAGAACCAAATGGTCTATCTCCCAAAACCTCGTAGCTCCCCCTAGATACAAGCTACTCTCGATCATAACAAGATCACACTCCCACTCCCCCTAGACGTTGTATCTTCTCCCCCTTTGGCAATAAGCACAAAAAAGCCAACAAGGTGGGAAAAGATGAACATCTAAGCGCTCGTGATCGAAGGAAGTGGTGCAGCGACGTCCTCTGTGGGTTCTGCTCCTGGCTGCTCCTGAGGTGGATCCTGCTGTGCTCCCTGAGCCTGTGCCGCCTGAGCATCCAGCTGCTCAAAGAAACCAAGGTCTACAGGCAACTCAGACCCACTGTCTTGTGCTGCTATAGTGATTGTGGCAGTCTCCTGAGCTGAAGTCTGGAGTAGTATGAGGTCTACCACATCCTGCTAAGAGAAACCTCCATGGACAAGATTCTCTACTGCCTAAGTTGTTAGAGTGGAAACTGTGGCAGTAAGAGGTGGAGCTGAAGCTGTAGTTGTCTCTGGGGCAGTCTAGGAGTCTACACGAGTAGTGTGGACTATGTTTGAGAACAGACTCCTGACCGGTACGTGCTGGGAACTGGAGGGTCCTGCCATCTACGAGCTAGAAGAGTGTGAGGGTGAGACAAACTACGCAGGCACAAAGAAAGCTGACACGGGAGAGAGCTGTGCTGAAGAGAAAGTCTGTCATGCTCCCTCTGTCGGTAAGACCCCTGAGAGTGTTAATCCACTGGACTGTGCTATCGTCAGTGCAGTGAAGGGTCTTGGCTGAGTCTACAGCTACTGAAACTAGGGAATCACTGAAGGTCCTGGCTGCTGACCGGCCTGCCTCTGAGTAAGCTCCATCATCTGACTCACTAGAGCGGAGACAAGGGCCATCTGTTGATGCTGAAGCTCTACCTATCTTCTGATCAGCTCCATCATCTGACATCCGTCCTCTGACACACTCTGTATAATCTCACCCAACCATCCTGCAAGTGTTGTCACTATGACAGTGTCCTCAGACTGCGAAGCTGTCGGCTAGGGAGGTTCTCCTGTACTAGCTGATTCAGGAATCACCATCTCTGGCTGAGCTGCCTGCTCGGGTAGTACCGGTGACTCCTGCTCCTCCTCTCCTGTGTGCTGGCTGATGGTAGACTAAGATCCCTTGGGGACTCTAGGTGAGTAGCTTGTGGTCACCTCAGGGAAAGCGTTGTACTGCTCCTCCATCACTAGGCCCATCCTCCTCAAGAGATAGCAAATGTAATGGCCCATAGACCAAGTGACGTCCTCCAACCCTCTCAAAGATCCCCTCCTCCATCTCTCCAATCAGAAGGTCTACCAAGTCAAACGGCTGCCTCTTCAGAATAGCTGCTACAGCACACTGATAGAGAAGTGTGAACTCCTCTCTGTACCCTGACCTAGGGATGATAGTCCTAATGACTATCGCTCTCACCACCTTAGCCTCTAAAGTGAGTCTCGTAGGCCCTCTATCAAACCCTGGTGTGTGCGGTGGTGGAAAGGCAATTGACACCATCTCGTCTATAGGCATCTTCCCTCCCTGAGGTCTGTGGGGTGGTGCTAGTGTACCATAGGCACTCCTGTAAAGTAGAAAGTCTGAAGATAGGAGTTCGAGGTTATAAATCAAATTCTATCGAGTCACATGTTGTGGCTACCATCTGAACAAGAACCAGAACTCTGAGCGATCTCTGGCAACCCACAGTGTGGCGTAGAACTCTAGCACCACATCCTCTTTGTATCTATGTGGAGCAGTAACCAGCTTTGCTAGTCCTGGCAAGTACGTGAAGTACTGCTCCATGTCTGTGCCAGTGGCACTCCTTATGGCCTCGTACATCATGTACTGCTGCGACACAAAGAGTTTGTCCTTGCCTCTCAGGCTGAGGTAGCATCTCAGACCCTCACCAATCCTCCTCTGGAGGCCTGTCTAGTACCTCTCTCCAGCAGCAGGGTCTCTAGGGACTGGAACCCACTGTTCGAAGGGTACCAAGCAAAGCGCCTGAAGGTCCATTGCTGGAACCCTAAGGATGTCTGGCTCTCCGGCTGCTTGTACCAGTCTCTGCAGCCTCCTCGTGCACACCTCACAGGTGCACCTCGGGTCTCCTGCCTGGTGAGCTATCCTCTGGGGAATAGTCTGCTCTGTCTCCACCACTGACTCCTCCTCAACCAGCTCCTCAGACTCTGACTCTAAGGTCTCCTCTCTAGTCTCCTCCTCCTCGAACTCCTCTTCCTACTACCTAGAGGATCCCTGATCCACATTTCTCGACGATCTCCCCTAATAGGAAACTGGAGTACGCTGCGGCCACGGCGGTGGCACAACTCCAACTGCTGGAGGTGCAGTCCTCTGCCTGGTGCTCCTCCTCAAGCCCTGGTCCTCAGCTGGCTGGCTGATCCTCAGATAGGAGCCAGGTGTCCTGCGTGACTGCTCCATGGCGTCCAAGTGCTGAGCCAACCTCCTGGCTCTCTCTGACCTTGGATCCAGTCTTGGGGTCTTCTTGGTCTTAGGCTTCTCAGGCATCTTCCCCTTTCCCTTGTCCTGTCCTGATCCTACCATCTGACAGCTGCTGCTATCGCTGCACGCATATAGGTGTAGATGGGATAAGCATGGAAACCTAATACATCTATAAGCAAAGCACCGTTAGGAAAGAAAGCGCAATATAAATCCTAGAACTGAATGAAGGACATGATCACTAGACAATTAAGCAAAATAACAATAGTGAACATCGATAAATGTGGCTAGTGTGAATCATCTAGTGTGTAGTCAAATAATAGGCAATTAATCTAACTGCACACTAAACAGGAGACAAGCCCTAGAATTGCAATTAATAGATAATCAATAGAATTAATTGCATCTAGGTTGAGCCAACTAATTAATTCATGCAACTAAAGATTAGATATTTATCTAATTGCATCAATTAACTAAATTCCTCGAATATTAGGGCATCATCGATGAAAAAGAAGGATAAACACGATATCCTGGGAGAACTCGACGTGCCGAGAGGAACAAACACCGCGGGGTTGCTCCGATCACCGAAAAGATCAAGACTTGAAATTTGCCGATATCAGAAAGCAAGAAGAGAGTGGCGGCGGCTCTATGTTCAAGTGGAGGTGACGGCTCGAGGTGGCACGCAAGGTGGATAGGTGGCAGCTCACGGTGATGCAAGTGGCAGCGTGGCTGGAGGCACGTGGCGGTGGCAGCTGCTCTGTCGCGGGGGCGAGGGCGAGCGCGGGTGCGTGCGGGGGAGCGGTTGCGATGTGCGGGGCGAGAGAGAGACGGTGGCGAGAGTGTGATCCCGGCTTTCAGCACGAACAAGGAAAAGACCAAAGTCTTTGACTCCTCTTGACCTAGGTTATATAATCGATGAATGGCCGAGATTCAAAAAGGATCGAAACAATAGTCACAGATTGAAGCGCATCTCATGTTTTCAATTTAGTGACCAGACGGTACGGTCTCTAGACCGTACTGTCCGGTCAGGTCCCGAGTCTGCTGGCAACCCACACAGACCAAATGGTCCAGTCTCTAGGACCGTTCTGTCTGGTCTCTATGACCAGACCAACTTGTGACACTGTGCACTCGGCACTGACCGGACTGTATGGTCCACTGATCGGACTGTATGGTCACTATAGGATTTGATATGGACAAGGGTTCCCGATCTTCCGAAAGGTTCTTGGTAAGTTGATTTGGTCGGAGGCGAAACACAAATCGATCCGGCTTCAGAACAGCACGTTCTAAACCCCGCAATCGCAGCACGACGTCTCCTCTGGTTATCAACCGTCCAAAAGATGATTGACCTCGCCGAGAAGGCTAATCCCTGCCTGCGAATCAAGAACACAAGCAAGAACAACGAAGAATGCAACACAATTGCAGATGTATGATTAAACTCTCGAAGTTGGGGTCTCACAAACCGATGAACGGCGAAACTGTTTATGAACAGAATTGATCTAAGCAAAACCCGAACCCTAATGGTGCGGTGGTGGCTGTATATGAAGACCCTAGGGTCGTGCAAGACCCTCTGGACGCGCCCTGAATTGGGCTCAACTAGATACAAGGCCCAAAGACAAAAAATAAGCAACGCAGCACCGACACAGATTCTGGACTCTCTCTTGTTTTGACGATTCCCGATGACTCCGGACGAATTTTGACATGCGGCCGGCGGCATTGGAAAGGTCTTCTCCTTATCTTTCCGTGCATATGTAGAACGTCCAAATCTGAGTCCGTATGCGTCCTGGGCGACCGTTTTAGTACAGACTGGTTCTGGGCCCCGAAATAGACTCGAAGTCGGTTTTGAGTGGGCCTCCACTTTGGCTTCCAAGCCCTTGCTGGCCCTCCACGTTTCCAAATCCTTCTCCCATCATCTCCTGGTCCTCTCCATGGTTTCTAATCATAAAATAATCATTAGGTAGCAAACCATTCTCAAAAGTAACATATAGCGAAGAACGTAGGAACGAGCTCACCTCTAAATTTAGTTGTCGTGCACGAGCTCTAGTCATTGGACCTTGCAAGTCCAGATTTGGAGGAGTGTTGTGTGTATCCATAGGAGTGATGTCCTCATCATCCTCCCCCTCTTGAAGTGGAGTCGTCCTCGACTCAAGCTCATCCTCTTCTCCCAAGTATGGTTTCAAATCTGAAATGTTAAAAATAGGACTAACCCCGAACTCGGGAGGCAACTCAAGTTTGTATGCATTATCATTAATCTTCTCTATTATTTTGAATGGACCATGAGCTCTAGGCATTAGTTTAGACTTTCTCAATTCTGGAAATCTATCCTTCCTTAAGTGTAACCACACTAAATCTCCTACATCAAGCTTTACTTCCTTTCTTCCCTTACTACCAGCAATTTTATACTTTTCATTCATCTTTTCAATGCTAAGTCTAGTGGTCTCATGTATTTGCAAAATAAATTCAGCACGCTCCTTAGCATCAATATGAACTCTCTCATTAATAGGTAGAGGAAGTATATCAAGTGGAGTACGGGGATCAAAACCATACACTACCTTGAATGGACTTACCTTGGTAGTAGAATGTGTTGCCCGATTATAAGCGAACTCAACATGAGGTAAGCATTCTTCCCATTGCTTCAAATTTTTCTTCAAAACAGCTCGCAACATAGTACCCAAAGTGCGGTTCACAACCTCAGTTTGTCCATCAGTTTGTGGATGACAAGTTGTAGAAAATAACAACTTTGTACCCAACTTATTCCAAAGCGTGCGCCAAAAATGACTCAAGAATTTTGCATCACGATCTGAAACAATAGTAGAAGGCATACCATGCAAATGTACAATTTCTTTGAAAAAAAGATCTGCAATATAACTAGCATCATCAGTTTTATGACATGATATAAAGTGTGCCATCTTGGAAAAACGATCCACGACAACAAAAATGCTATCGCTCCCCCTCTTAGTCCTAGGCAGTCCTAAAATAAAGTCCATAGAAATATCCGCCCAAGGAATAGAAGGAACAGGAAGTGGCATGTATAAACCATGTGGATTCAATCGAGACTTAGCTTTTTGACATGTAGTGCAGCGAGCAACAAAACGCTCAACATCTTTCCTCATCCTTGGCTAAAAGAAGTGTGTGGCCAAAATATCCTCTGTCTTCTTAGCACCAAAATGACCCATCAATCCACCTCCATGCGCCTCCTGCAACAACAAAAGACGAACGGAACCAACTGGAATGCATAGGCGGTTAGCTCTAAACAAGAATCCATCATTCAACACAAATTTGTGCCAAGCACGACCTTCTTTACAGTGCAGCAATACATCTTTAAAATCGACATCAGCAACATATTGTTCTTTAATTGCCTCAAGTCCAAAAATTCTACAATCAAGTTGAGACAACAAAGTATATCGCCTCGATAAAGCATCAGCAATCACATTATCCTTCCCTTTCTTATGTTTAATAATATAAGGAAAAGACTCAATAAACTCAACCCATTTAGCATGTCTACGGTTCAAATTGCCTTGAGAACGAATATACTTAAGTGATTCATGATCAGAATGAATAACAAATTCTTTGGGCAACAAATAATGACGCCACGTTTCTAAAGAACGTACAAGTGCATATAGTTCCTTATCATACGTGGAATAATTCAAAACAGGCCCAGTAATTTTCTCACTAAAGTATGCAACAGGTTTACCATCTTGCATCAGAACACCACCAATGCCTATACCACTAGCATCACATTCAAGCTCAAAAGTCTTATCAAAATTGGGTAATTGCAGCAATGGTGCATGTGTAAGTTTGTCCTTCAAAGCATCAAAAGACTCATGATGTACCTTACCAAAACGGAAGTCAACGCCCTTCTTTGTCAACTCATGCAATGGTGCAGCAATGGTGCTGAAATCTTTGACAAAGCGGCGGTAGAAACCTGCAAGACCAAGAAAACTCCTCACCTGTGTGATAGTTTTTGGTACAGGCCAGCTCTTTATGGCTTCAATCTTCGCCTCATCCACCTCAATTCCCTGTGGAGTCACAACATAGCCAAGAAAAGAGACTCGATCCGTGCAAAAGGTGCACTTCTCAAGGTTACCAAATAAACGTGCAACTCGCAAAGCATCAAAAACAGCACGCAAATGAATCATATGATCATCCGTGGATTTGCTATAAATCAAGATATCATCAAAGTAAACAACCACAAATTTGCCAATAAAAGGTCTTAAAACCTCATTCATCAAACGCATGAAAGTACTGGGTGCATTAGTTAACCCAAAAGGCATTACTAACCACTCATACAACCCGAATTTGGTTTTGAAAGCTGTTTTCCATTCATCTCCAAGTTTCATTCTAATTTGATGGTAGCCACTACGCAAATCAATTTTAGTGAAAATTATAGCACCACATAACTCATCAAGCATGTCGTCTAGCCTAGGAATAGGATGACGATACCTAATAGTAATGTTATTAATGGCTCTACAATCTACACACATACGCCAAGAACCATCTTTCTTAGGAACCAAAAGTACAGGAACAGCACAAGGACTAAGTGATTGACGAACATACCCACGATCCAAAAGGTCTTGGACTTGTCGTTGTATCTCCTTAGTCTCCTCAGGGTTGGTCCTATAAGCAGCACGGTTTGGTAAAGTAGCACCAGGAATCAAATCAATTTGATGCTCAATCCCTCTCAAAGGTGGCAATCCCGGGGGTATCTCAGCTGGGAAAACATCCTCATACTCCTGCAAAAGGTTAGTGACAGCAGGAGGCAAAGCACTAGAAGCAATATCACCAAGCAAAAACAAGGCTTGTTTGCATATCAAAGCATAGCAAATATCATCAGTAGAAATTTCAGCAAGCTCAGATTTTGTGGCAAGACATGAACGACCTTGTAATTTAATTGCAGCACCCTTAGATCATGAAGAATCATTAACATTACTTGGTGTAGAAGCAGAATTAACAGGTTGCTGAATTTCAGGGCGTTTATTTTTCAAACTAGCAGCTCGTTCTAAATCAGCTTGTACAATTTCAGCAGGGGTCATTGGTAACAAAGGAATTTTAGTTCCTTTATGCATAAAAGTGTACCTATTACTTTTACCATGGTGTACAGCATCATTATCAAATTCCCAAGGTCTACCCAATAAAAGTGAACAAGCTTGCATGGGTACAACATCACAATCAACAGAATCCACATAGGAACCAATGGAAAAAGGAACTCTGCAAGTTTGTGTTACCTTAGCTTTTCCAGAGTCATTTAACCACTGAATGTAGTATGGATGTGGATGTGGGCGTGTGGTCAAATCAAGCTTCTTAACCACATCAGAACTCACCAAATTGTTGCAGCTTCCTCCATCAATGATGACACGTGCCCGACGGTTCTTGATGACAAAAAAAATCTGGAACAAGTTATGTCGCTGCATCATCTCGGGCTGCTGGACTTGTGTGCTAAGCACACGCTGCACAATAATATTCATATAGCCCGTGGTATCTCCGCCTCCAAGGACGAGGTCACCGCTGGTGGCAGCGACATCCTCCTCCTCATCCTCCACATCGGAGGCGCTCATGTAACCGCCATCATCTGTCGCCACATATGCCCGCCTACTTGGGCAATCTTTCTGCACATGGCCAAGACCATGGCAGCGGTGGCACTGAATCCCTATAGTGCGTCCCGTCGAAGCAACAGAGGAGGCACTACTAGCCGGTACCTGCACAGAATTTTTACCTGAGCGCGTAGAAGGGGCAGGGGCTGATCTTGGTGCTGCAGAAACAACACTAGCTGGTGGGGGCGGCCGGAAAGATGGCTTGGGCAGCCCCGAAGTCCCCGTCGGCCGTGGTGGGTAGAAATTCCTGGACTTGCTGTACTCCTCAAAAGCCTGGAAAAGTCCCTGTGATTCTTTCTCTGCAAGCATAGCATACTGGAAACACTGGTTGAGGGTATAAAATTCTTTATAATCAAGGATGTCCTGAATTTCTTTTCTCAAACCAGAATAAAAGCGGCAAATCTGATCCTCTACTTTTTCAACCACAGCACAACGAATCAAACCCTTCTGAAGCTCACTAAAATACTCCTGAACAGTTTTATCTCCTTGATCTAAACGCTGGAGTTTATTACGAATTTCTCTATAAAAAGAAGGAGGAACAAAACGATCACGCATTTCTACCTTAAGTTCTTCCCAAGTAGTAGGCAAATCGGTTTCAGCAGCTAGACCACTCCACCAAACAATAGCAAAGTCCTTAAACTCACTAGTGGCTTGTCTAACTCTATGTTGTTCAGGAACAAGGTGGGCATTAAATTTTTGTTCTACCGTCATTTCCCAATCAAGGTAAGCATCACCATCGTATTGACCCGAAAACGAAGGAATTGAAAACTTAATTTTAGCATACGGATCATCTGGAGCATAGTTACCTTGTGTGCGACGGGTGTGGTTGTGGAAACCACCCATACCTTGAGGGTTACATTGCAAACGGCGTCGTAACCTTGCGGTCCTTGTAGCTGACCTATCGACGGTGCCATCAGCCTTATACACCGTTGCTTCATCATGATCGCCTTCAACGTCGTTGTTGGTGTTGTTGTTGGTGTTGGTGTTGTTGTTGTTGTTGTTGTTGTTGTTGGTCTTGTGAGCGGTCTCCAATTCGACAACCTGATCGGTTAACTTAGAGACTCTCTTATCCAACCGCTCAATGCTTTCTCCCAGGTGAAGCTTGGTGATGGTGTCGGTGACGGCCCTGGTGATCGTTTCTGCCAAATCACTCTGAACCGCCTGCAAAGCCTTCTGTAACTGATTTTGGCTCACGCACTCATCCAATTTTGAGGGTGAAGCACCCTCCCCGTCGCTTCCTGACATCAGAAACACCAAAACAGGAAACAAAAAAGTGAAGGTTATCCCTACAAAACTACTAAGCAGTGGTGCCTCTCAACACAGCAAAAGTAAGCTTCTTGCAAAGCTCTTACAAAGTTCTGAAAACAACAAAGCGAAGGATACCAAGGAGAAGTGTTCCACGATTGCAAGGGTTACCAAATAACCTATGTGCTGTCCAGAAGAAGTATGTAGAGCTAGGAAGGCCAAATATGTATATATGAGTGACACACAAATCAAAAACAGATAGTAAAGCTGAATAAGTGCCCAAGTAACCTGTCCCTAGTTGCTGGTCTAACTATGTCCTAGAACAGTAGTGATAGCAAAGAAGAAACAAGGAGACAAAGGGACACAGCCGATAACAGGGGGCTTAGTGTAAAACAGCCAAACTCAGAAATTTCAGGGGGCTAGATGGAGCACTAGTAGGAATCCCAAATTTCTTTTTTTTGATTTTATTTTTTTGATATTTTTTTCCAACTCACTAGCAAACAGGGAGAAACCACAAAAAATTTCAGCTCAAACCGAGCTAGGACGTGGCCTACAGAAAATCTTGAGTTTTCAAAAAACGTCGGGTTTCAACTTGAATGAATTTTTTCTTTATCTTCCAGATTTTTTTTGAATTTTTTGAATTTTTCAACTTTTCGTCTAGAATCTCCTGTAAAAATTTCAGCCAAAACGGACAACCGAGCGAAAAGTTATGGCTCTTTTACCGAAGGGGTGTCGGAATCGGTTTTGAAGAACCCGGTGGTTTTAGTGAAATCCGAGTCGGGCTTGGAGTCGGGTAGGGAGTTTTTTTTTTTTTTTTGGCGAGGTGGATGCAGCGGAAAGTGGGATTTATGAAAATTGGTCCGAGGTGGTGAGGGTAGGTTTAGGGTGGGACTAGGGTGGGCGTGTTGATCAATCAACCCTAGCACACAAAGCCGACAAAACCGAGGATGGTGAGGGGGATGGCGGCTAGGGTTGCAAGGGAAACACTACTGACGACAAAAACACAAACTAAACCAGCGACTAAACAAGAACTAGGGCACAAACTCAACACTACGGACTCTGAAATTGAAATATGCAAAGGCTAAACACGTGGTTATGGGCGGGGAAAATTTTTTTTTTGGTATTTTCAGTGGACGATAGGAAGAACACGAAAACAAAACTAAAGGGTAGTATGAACCTGACGGTGCACCTGAAGCTCTGATTACCACTTGATGTGGACAAGGGTTCCCGATCTTCCGAAAGGTTCTTGGTAAGTTGATTTGGTCGGAGGCGAAACACAAATCGATCCGGCTTCAGAACAGCACGTTCTAAACCCCGCAATCGCAGCACGACGTCTCCTCTGGTTATCAACCGTCCAAAAGATGATTGACCTCGCCGAGAAGGCTAATCCCTGCCCGCGAATCAAGAACACAAGCAAGAACAACAAAGAATGCAACACAATTGCAGATGTATGATTAAACTCTCGAAGTTGGGGTCTGACAAACCGATGAACGGCGAAACTGTTTATGAACAGAATTGATCTAAGCAAAACCCGAACCCTAATGGTGCAGTGGTGGCTGTATATAAAGACCCTAGGGTCGTGCAAGACCCTCTGGACGCGCCCTGAATTGGGCTCAACTAGATACAAGGCCCAAAGACAAAAAATAAGCGACGCAGCACCGACACAGATTCTGGACTCTCTCTTGTTTTGATGATTCCCGATGACTCCGGACGAATTTTGACATGAGGCCGGCGGCATTGGAAAGGTCTTCTCCTTATCTTTCCGTGCATATGTAGAACGTCCAAATCCGAGTCCCTATGCGTCCTGGGCGACCGTTTTAGTACAGACTGGTCCTGGGTCCCGAAACAGACTCGAAGTCGGTTTTGATTGGGCCTCCACTTTGGCTTCCAAGCCCTTGCTGGCCCTCCACGTTTCCAAATCCTTCTCCCATCATCTCCTGGTCCTCTCCATGGTTTCTAATCATAAAATAATCATTAGGTAGCAAACCATCGTCAAAAGTAACATATAGCAAAGAACCTAGGAACGAGCTCACCTCTAAATTTAGTTGTCGTGCACGAGCTCTAGTCATTGGACCTTGCAAGTCCAGATTTGGAGGAGTGTTGTGTGTATCCATAGGAGTGATGTCCTCATCAGGATTTTCGCTGAAACAAGGAATTTCTCCATCTTCCAAGTGCCCTTGCCAAACACACAAAAGAACACTGCACTTGGAACATAGAGGGAACTCTCAAACACTCATTTTCAAATAGTGGCACTCTATAGCCACATAGTTTTTGCAAAAGCCAAATGAAAGATCGAGCAAATAAGAACCAAGGCAATAAAGAACCAAAAGGGTATGTATGAGCCTTAGTCCATGAACCGCACGAGTAGATTTAACCTCGGAGTTCATAAGAGCTTGCTCAATAGGCATGAAGCACATTCTTTTCCTTTGGTCATACTTCCGGAGATGTAATCTCATATAGAGCATGAGGCACAAATATCTCCAAATGTGACAAGCCTCCTTTGTGTTTCCTATATGATGCATGCAACAAGCATTTTACATATGCAATGAAGGTAAACATGCCATGTGAATGCAAGCAATATTAATCAAGACACAAACGACACCTAACAATGTCAAGTTTGAACCCCTCTCAAGCTTACTCACTAGAAGCCATACCCTTGCCTTGAGAGAAGCCAAATCACCATCTCAAGCACTCCCCCTTTCTTATAGCTATCTTGAGTGGGTTAGACATTGACTAATTTTTATGTGTTTTTCTTATAGTTATTTACACATGCATGGATGCAAAGCATACTAGTCACAAAGGAGTCCTAATTACTATGCAATGCAAGAGAAAGAAAAAACACACTACAACTAGTAAGAACATACACGGTTACCTCCCTCATGAGTAGATAGGTCGTTGAGGTCCATGTCACTTGTGGTGGACATCACATGATCTTCATGAAAGCACTCAGTCCACCACCACCACCATCTAGCTATTGTTCTTGGGCACCCACTTGTACGTAGCTGATCTCTCAAGATCAACAATGCACTTAGGCACCCATATGCTCTTGACCTTTTGCTTCTTGTTTGGTGGTCCCAAAGCCTTGGCTTTCACCTTGCCATCCTTGTTCCTAAAGAGCTTGAAATGGGTGTTCTCATGGAACAAGTTAGTATTAGGTAAAGCAATGGAACTTCTCACCCTTGGACAATCCTTGGTGGTGTGGCCATCCTTGCAACACCTCTTGTAATAGTAGTCATTGGCGAGTAGGGGCTTGATCCATTTGGGAATGGAGTCACTCGTCCCGATGATGTCGATGGCGGCGGGTTATGAGCCAAGTCCCTGGTGGGAAATGTTGTTCACAAGATTCCTTCCAAGAATCTCCTTGTGAATGGCTCTACCACGTGTAAGACTCTCGAAGCCATCCATCACCATCTTCCTCTCTTCCTTGAGCTTGTGATATTCCATCAAAACAAATGGCTCAAGAGAAGAAACCTCAACCGATGTGGTTAGTTCATCACACATAGTAGAAGCATCGCTCTTTGATGAACAAGAGGAGGGAGAGGCAAGGTTCTCAACATTGATGGCCTCAAAAGTAATCTCAAGGGCCTTGTACTTCTCATGAAGCTCTACATGATCACCCTTGAGTTTGTCATAACTCTTGTTTAGGGCATCATGAGATGTGAAAAGGTCCTTGAGCTCACTTTCAAGCTCACCAACATGGTTCTTAGCCACCTTACACTCTTTTCTTACCACATCCAACATTTTGGATTTCTTGATGGCGATGTCGCGGGCTTGCTCAAGCATACTCCACAATTCGACACAAGTGCGCTCCTCGTTATCGCTGTCATCACTACTCTTATCCTTACTCTCCCCAATTTGGCTCGAAGCCATGAGGCGCGTGGGAGGAGGAAGGAGAGCACGTGGTGATGTGTTCTTGATCATGGCTAGGCCGACCACTTCTTCATCACTTGAGGAGGTGGACTCATCACTTGAGTTATCGCTTGTCCACTCCCCCACAAGTGCCTTGCGAGAGAACTTCTTCTTGTAGTGTTGGGGCTTGCCTTTGCCCTTGGACTTGTCTTTGTTGAAGACTCTCATCATCTTTTGCTTGGCTTTGGGGTCTTCTTCTTCTTCTTCACTTGAATCTTGTGACTTGAATGCTTCTCTCTTGGGCTTTGGGCACTCACGAACAAAGTGATTCTTCGAGCCACAATTGAAGCACTTGCCCTGAGACTTGGAAGTGAACTTGTTCCTGAAGGTCTTCATTTTCTTCATGAGTCCATCCCTCATCATCATCTTCATCTTCATCATCGGTGTCCACCTTCTTCTTGCCTTTCTTGCTCTTGCTTGATTCTTGCTTGTCAGCTTGTAGAGCAAGGTTGGATGGTTGAGGATTATCCATCCCTAGCTGATAGCTCTCGAAGGCGCTGATCTTGCCTAGTACATCCTTCATGGTCTTGGTCTTGAGGTCACTCTGTAGATGTATGTGATGATGGACTCATACTTGGGGTCTTTAAAAACTCTCAAGAATCTTCTGATGACCTCCACGGGCTTGAGCTTGAAATCATCCCCAAGTGCATTAATCTCCTCCACTAGCACATGAAAACGATAATACACAACATTAGCTCTCTCATGTGGCAATCTAGAAAACTTATCATACTTGTTCTTCAGCACATAGTATCTTTCCTCTTTGACATCACTAGTACCCTCATGGATACTCTGAATCTCAGTCCAGATACCATGTGCTATCGAACTAGCATCCAATCTAGCAAACACATCCTTGGAGATGCATGAGAACAAAGCATTCTTGGCCTTAGCGTTGTTCTTAATGAAGTCGGGCTGTAGAAGGTTAGCATCCGCATTGGACTCATGGGTCACCGCCCATATCTCTGGATCAAGGCACTCAAGGTAGGCTTGCATACGAGCCTTCCAATACCCAAAGTCCTTCCCATCGAATATGGGAACATTCCCCACCTTTCCCGGCATGCATACTCAAGGCGGTGAAGCCTCAAATTGAGCACTTGGCTCTGATACCACTTGTAAGGACCGAAGGCCTACCGAGAGGGGGGGGGGGGGGTGAATCGGTGGGCTGACCACGAATCCAAATACTTCAGTTTCACGCTTCTAAAAATCTAACAAGTCATTGCAACCTAAACAATTTAGTAGGCCAAGACCCTACACATGCTAGTGTTTATAATGCAAAGAAAAGCGCGGAAGCTAAACACACTAGCCTATGCAAGCCACAAGTCACCCTATCACTAGAGCACACAATTGCAGAATAGTAATGAGAGGGTCAAGGAATGCTCATGATTTTTCCCGAGGTCTCGGAAGGATGGCGCCTTCCCCTAATCCTCATTGAACCACTCCCGCTGGAGTCCCGGTCCCTCCCGCCACCAAGTGGAGTTCTCGCCCACGAGCCCGTAATCACTCCTCGAGTGAAGACACGGTGTGCGTCACCTCTGCACAAAGCACAAGGTTGCCTCCCTCAAGAACTTGTCAGACTCCCCGAGCCGACACGAGCGCTCACTATTGATGCCCCTTCCAACGGCGGGCTCAAACCGTGTACAAACTTGTGATGGCCTTCACAACCAATCACGATAGGCTCGATCACCGACACCTAACCGATCTAGGTCTCACCATAGACCAAGAGTAACAACCTAGATCACACCCTCAAGGACACCCTAGCCTTAGATGTGCAAGGTAGCTCCTTGTTACTCTCACTAGCTGATACATCTGGCCCTGGTGGGGTGGAACGAAAGCCCGACACACCGATTCGATTCTAGGTCCACGACCCGAATCTGCAGTCTTAGCACCGCAACTCCGGTGCCCCCACTCAAGGAAAGGCCCAATCTCCCTAAAAGACTAGTCTGATAGGGGAAGGGTGGCTCTCCCTTTTAAGGTGGCTTCCACCTCCCAAGCTAAGCAAGGTGGGATTATTTAGAGGCTCACACGATCGCCGCCCTAGCGGGTAATATTGAAGGATGTCCTCATCATTCTCCCCTTCTTAACAAGGGCCCAGCTCTAATACCAAATGATACATACAGCCCAGGTGGGGTGGAACAAAGCCCGACACACCAATCCGGATTCCCTGAATCCTGCAATCTTAGCATCACAACTCATGCTGAAAGCCCGACACACCGATCCGATTCTAGGTCCACGACCCGAATCCGCCATCTTAGCACTGCAACTCCGGCGCCCCAACTCAGGGAAAGGCCCAATCTCCTTAAAAAGACTAGTCTGATAGGGGAAGGGTGGCTCTCCCTTTTAAGGTGGCTTCCACCTCCCAAGCTAAGCAAGGTGGGATTATTCAGAGGCTCACACGGTCGCCGCCCTAGCGGGTAATAGTGGAGGATGTCCTCATCACTAGCACTCTCAAGATATCCAATATCCTCTCCTCGTGCTCTCCTCTTTTCATCTTGAACCTTACCAAATGCTCTCAGGTATTTCACTGGCCAAGAGAGGTCTCCAAGACCCCAGCAATGAAGTTATATAGGCTCCCAACCTCAAACTAGTCGTTGCTCCATGAAATCAGCATTCTAGGCCTCTAGACCAGACTGTCCAAACACTACCTGACCAAACCGTCGGGTCATTGCAAACCTAGCACCAACGGCTCTCTGCCCTGAGCTGACACCTGCACTGACAGGACCGTGCGGTCAGTAGACCGGACCATCCGGTCTGTCCATCGTCAGACTCCAGGCCCTTGGCTTCCTCTCTGCCCTATGCTTCACCCACACAAACCGGACTGTCCGGTCTGTAGACCGGACCGTCTGGTCTCTATGGTCCCTCGCACAGACAGAAACCTTGCTCCTCGCTAGAAGTCCTAGACAACTCCACATAGTGACCGGACTGTCCGGTCTCCACTGACCCCTCTGTTCGGTCTCTATGTCCCAAAGCTGAAACTCATCGTCCTCACTGGACTTGGTTTCCCGGCTTCTCCGAACAGCTCCTTGGCTTCTTCACTGTCACCTAGTGCCTGTGATTTCACCGAGCAACCTTGCACATCACCGACTAGACATGACCTAAGAGAATGACCTAGACCCTCTTGATAGTCCGGTTTTTCCTATGGACACAAAGCCCTAACAACTACTCAAGTGTTCCAAACACTTGCACCATAGCTTGTCCTCTGCTTTGATCCATCTCCATCAACCCTTGGACTCCATCAAGTTCACAAGCCTCCATGCTTGCGGTCATTGTCACCAATCGCCAAGGACACCATCATCCATTTGATTTGTAATAGAGTTAAGAGATGATTTCTACATAGACAACGCTCGTGTAGATGTTAGCCCACAATTTCATAGTTGTCATCTATCACCAAAACATTCAAGCCACGAGGATCCAATCATCAATGGTCATGAAGGTTACAAAGTGCCGGTTGGCCCCATGGGCAGTGCCCATATGACCCATCGGCGGTACCGGTGTGGGATTCTGATGACCCACCGGCAGTGCCGGTCCCAGCCATCTGCAGTGCCGATCGACCTCGATAGAACAGGAAAAACATTCGGGATTAGGCCAGAACTTGATCAAAACCTAATCAAACGAACTCCAAATGATGTGATTTTTGGACAAGTGAATCCTCAACACATCATGACCCTAATCCTAGAAGATCAACTCGATTGGTTCAAGTAATTATCACAAATATCAGATCTCATGCCAAGAACACCAAAAAGGGGAAACTTGAGAAATCCTTCAAATCAAATGTGCTAGATCTATTGATTCGGTCATGGATCAATGTAGGATTATTCTAGCTCATCCTAGCATCAGGTCTCTCAAGAAATCTGAACCAAAAAACTCATCCAAAAACGAGATAAAAAATCATCATGAAAATAGCTCCAAAAATAGAGAAAAAGAGAAATTTAGGATTTAGGGAAAGAGGGAGATCTTGAGCATGAAAATATTTGAGAAACCATGTGGATATGTGCCATGGTTTGCAATATATGTGATGAGTAATTAACTTGAGCGGGTTTGGTGTTTGAGTTGAAATACGGGAATCTGAGGATTGCATGAGTTTGTGCATGTGATGGTTTTGACTAACCGGAGTTGGTGGAGGTATTGGTGATGTTGCAGGAGTTGGGAAATGTGTTTGCTTCCCTCATGATATGTAGGTCACTGGAGTCGACTTGGCGGTCAACGGCGACAGGATTGGGCACAAGTCGGGGACTTGGGGCCAGATGATCGGGATGTCGGGTGAAGTCAAGGCAGATCCACACCACACACATGGAGAGACAAGAAGCACAGATGGCGTGTTGACCAAGTCAAGGCGAGCAGGATACCGGTACAAGTGACAAGGGGGCCCGATGGACAGTGACCGGGAGAGACTTGCCGGTGGTCAGGATTGCGGGACAAGGTGACATGCGTCTACATCGAGAAGTCGCGCTTTGAGAAGCATGCAAGGCGGTTCCCCGGTTTGGGCCTCAAAACCGGTGGCGGCGATTGGAGGTGCATGTGGCACCATCGCGAAGCTTGCATCGAGGATAAGCAAAGTTGTGAAGGGCTCGATGGCTTTTGGGTGACGAGGAAAAAGATGGATGGTTATGCCCCCGATGGTAGGTGGGTGTGTTATGTAGGTCAAAGGTAGTGTTGTCAAGTGGATAATAGACTCTAGGCCTATATAAGAAGAGATAGGGCTGGTGGAAGAGGTGCCTCTCTTTCCCTTAGCCTTGCCTTAGGTCTTCATTCAAAGAGCTAGGAGAGGTCTTTATGTTTTAGAGGAGAGTAGTGGGTGTGTGAGAGACATCTCTTGCTCTTCCAAATAGTGAGAGGAAGAGGGTGGCTTCCTAGCCTTGTACCTATGGATCTTGTTAGCATGTTTCCATGATATGAGATTTATTTTCGTGCTCAAGATCTTCCTATCTCCCTAAATACTGAATTTCTCTTTTTCCCTATTTTTTGAGCTATTTTCGTGGAGATTTTTCGATCTCGTTTTTGAGTGGGTATTGGTACGAATTTCTTGAGGGATCTTGGTGCTAGGACATGCCTAAACATTCCTCTATGGATCCTTTGTTGAATCCTAGGCAAGAGCACCCGTGAGTTTGTGGATTTCCTCAAGAACATTCAAACCTAAGAACTTTCGGTAAATCCTCAAATTTGCAATGAACTCTTGAGCTTTTTGTGTGATTCCACTTGGAGAAGGGAGGTCCAACCATGAGACATCTTCTGTCCAAGTTTCATGAATTTTGTAGTTCGGATAGGTTTGGTAATTTCTGAGCCGAGTTTTGAGCACAGGTTTTGGTTCTGGAAGGTGTCGATCAGCACTGCCGATTGCCGGACCGGCACTACTGGTGGGTCTGAATTCGAATCGGTCTGCCGAGTCTAAACCCCGCTCTAGCACTGCCGATGGCAGCCACCGGCACTGCCGATGTGCCTTGACTATTGCTTCTGAGAACCCCGCACCGGCTGTGCCGATGGGAGTGACCAGCACTACCGATGATGCCAACCAGCACTGCCAATGGGAGTCCAGTTCTGATCTGGTTTGAGCGCTTTTTGTTCTCCTTTGTTTCTACTGCTGTTATTGATCACTCCTAAGGGTAGTACACCACTTGTTGGTGTGTGTAGTCTTGGTGATCGGTCTAGAGGGTGGCTTGGGTTGTATTTGGGACATAGGCCAAGTTCTCTTAGAGAATTTTAATTGGCTCCCATTCACCACCCCCTCTGGTCGCCTTCTCAGTCCTTCAATTGGTATCAGAGACGGTTTGATTACTAGTTGACCTTCACCAATTGAAGGACCGAGAAGGCGACCAGAGGGGGTGGTGAATGGGAGCCAATCAAAATTCTCCAAGAGAACTTGGCTTATATCCCAAAAACAACCCAAGCCAACCTCCGAACCGATGACCAAGACTACACACACCGACTCATGATGTACTAGCCCTAGGAGTGATCAACCATACCATACAAACACAGCGGAAACAACAAGAAATAACAAGGACTCGAACAAGTCAAGAGATTCACCAAAAACCTGACCTTACTGGACCACTACTGGCAGTGCCGATCAGGGACATCGGCAGTGCCGGTTGGCCCCATCGGCAGTGCTGTTCTGACCCATCGGCAGTGCCGGTGCAGGGGTCAGAGACCCACCAGTAGTGCCGGTCCTGGTCGTCGGCAGTGCCGATCGACCCCGATAGAACTACAGAAACTTTCGGGATTTTGACAAATCTTCTCCAAAACCTAATCAAACGAACTCCAAATGATGCAATTTTTGGATCAGGGAATCCTCATCACATCACGACCCTAATCCAAGAAGATCATCTCAATTGGCTCAAGGAATCATCATGAATTTCAGATCTTGTGCCAAGAACACCAAAAAGGGGAAACTTGACAAATCCTTCAAATCGATGGTGCTGGAGCTATTGATTCGGTCAAGGATCCATAGAGGATTGTCCTAGATCATCCTAGCAACAAGTTTCTCAAGAAATCCGAGCCAAAAACTCATCCAATAATGAGATAAAAAATCACCACAAAAATAGCTCCAAAAATAGAGAAAAAGGTAATTTCGGGATTCAAGGGAAGAGGGAAATCTTGAACATGAAAATACTTCTCATATCATGGAAAGATGCTTACAAGATCCATGGTTACAAGGCTAGGAAGCCATCCTCTTCCTCCCACTATTTGGAAGAGCAAGAGATGTCTCTCACACACCCACTACTCTCCAGTAAAACATGAATCCCTCTCCTAGCACTTTGAATAGAACCCTAACACAATGCTAATAGAAACAGATTGCCCTCTCCCACTAGCCACACCTCGCCTTATATAGGCCTAGGGTCTATTGTCCACATGATCACTCTACCCCTGACCTACATAACACACACACCTACCACCGGGGGCATAACCGTCCATCTTTTTCCTTGTCGCCCGAATGCCATCGAGCCCTTCACAACTTTGCTTGCTCCTGACGCAAGCTCTGTGATGGTGCCACGTGCACCTCCAGTCGTCGCCACCGGTTTTGAGGCCCAAACCAGGAAACCACTTTGCACGCTTCTCAAAGCATGACTTCTCGATGTCGACGCGTGCCGTGTCCATCGGGCCCCCTTGTCGCTCCGGCATCCCGTTCACCACCACAATTTTGAGGCTCAACCGCGAAACCGTCCGTACTTCTTGCCTCTCCACGTGTACGGTGTGGATCACCCTTGACTTCACACGACATCCCGATCGTCTGGCCCCAAGTCCCCTACTTGCGCCCGATCCTCTCGCCATTGATCGCCAAGTCAACTCCAGTGGGCTACACATCATAAGACAAGCAAACACATTTCCCAACTCCCGCAACATCACCAATACCTACACAAACTCCAGTTAGTCATAACCATGACATGCACAAACTCATGCAATCCCTGGATTCCCGCATTTCAAATCAAACACCAAATCCGCTCAAGTCAATTACTCATCACATATATTGTAAACCATGGCACATATCCACATGGTTTCTCACAAGTCTTCCTTGGAGTTTGCTCTGTCTTCTCTTGTTGCAGCTTCCAATGAACAGATGGAGTTCATTCCTGACGAGGAGCTACCCTTGCTCACAAGGAAGTTCAAGAAGTTCTACAACAACCGCAAGGAGAGAAGAGGAGGTGGCTCAAGAACCTGCTTCGAGCGGTGACTTGGATACTTCATTGTTGATTGTCCCAAGAAGAAGAAGAACGTCGGGTACCATGATAACAACACTGAAGAGTTCAAGCAGAAGAAGAACTGCTTCTACAAGAAGGGCAAGAACTCTAAGAAGTTCGCCAAGGCCATTGCACGCTCCTGCGTTGCCGCCTTGAGCGATGTTGACCTCACATCAAGCGAAGGCCTTACAAGCTCGAAGGAGGAGGTTGAGAAGCCACGAGTCAAGAGGAAGGATGACTTCACCGGGCTTTGCTTTATGGCAAAGAACAACACGACACCGACTCTGGATCCGACTCCGACACAAGTGAGGTACCTCCCACTCTTGATGAGCTCTCTTCTGAACTTGATCATTTGCGCGATGTTCTTCTTAGACACAGCACTGTTCGTGAGAGTAAAGAGCTTAAGTCTAAGTTGGAGAGTGCTGAGTATGAGATCACTTCGCTTAGGTCTAAGCTTTCTAAAGATGACATAGATGTAGAGTGTGAGTCTTGTCAAGTTGTGATGAATGATCTTTAACAGAGGGAGAGTGTGCATGCTCAAGTTACCAGTCATCTTGACAGTGCCCTCAAGGAGCTTGATGAATTCAAAGCTAGACCAACTCTTTTGGGTGAATGTCAGAAGTGCCCCAAGCTCACAAATGAGTTGGAAGCTCAAACCCTCAAAGTCAAAGAGCATCAGTCCAAGCTGCTCATTGAGCCTCGCTCTAAGGTCCTTCCACACCACGTGAAGTGTGTGTCTCTGTTAAGGACAAGCTTGTAATCACTAGGGAGGAAAACAAAGTCATAGCCAAGAAAATGACTATCTTATTTCTACGCTCCAAATAACCCTAGTGAATGAGGAGAAGATTGAGAGTGGCTTAGCAAGAGTCAAAGAGAGTGCTAGTAGGTCAACCTACAACTTGGGCTTGGGATTTGAGCGGTGTTACAAAGAGAGTGAAAATATTGGTTAGTTTGTGCCTAACTCTAGCTAGAAGGATGAGGAACAATCCATCAAACCCATTGACACATACTATCCACCAAACCCCAAACCTTCCATCAACCCAAAGATAATAGAGAAGCAAAAACCCAAACCTTCCGTGCAAACAAAGCCTAAACATGAGAGTGTCTATATTTGCATGTTCTATGGTCGTAAGGGTCACTTGGATGAATTCTATTATAGGCGTAAGAGGATTGAGAGGATGCAAGTTGAGTTGACTAGAAATGTGCATAATGATGATTTTGTTGACTTTCAGTCTCGCTCTTTTTCTCGTGCCAATCATGGACAAGGTCAGTCCTCATATGGCTTTGATTCATGAAACAGAGGCTTTGGACAGCAGCGTTTTGGCACCCCACGTTTTCGCCATCATGGTGAGCATCGCTCACGTGGATTTGGCTTTCACACAAATGATTTCTATCCTCACAACTCCTGATTTGAGTCGAGACGCTTTGACATGCCATGTTTTCCCCATCGTGGATGATAAAGTGGGTGGTTTTGGTCAAAGACAAAATCCAAATGTTGGTTCCACTCGAAATCCCACATGCCACCAACTGGCAATAAAGTAACTGGTGTTCCAACGACTTCATGCTTGCGAACATCGCAAAAGAGAGTGAGGGCCTTGAAGGCTGCAACACTCCAGGTAGTGAGTAGGTCTACTCCCGAGATGCTGATAGTCCATGATTCCCACTCCAGTGTGATGGAGTAGTTCATGTGGACTGTGACATGGACCATACAGGAAGTGGTTCCATTCTCCAAAGTCATCTTGCCAGCATAAGTGGGAGGGACATCATGTCCATAACCCTAAAGGACACTCCAAAACAGCTGGGTCATCCCCGGGATGTCTAGACCGTCGGTGATCTCCCAAACCGGTGGGGCTTGGTAATTATTTTCAAGCATCTACAAGGGTGAAATTTGAATGAGTCAAATTTTTCCTTATAGGAAAATGAATTTTAGGCAACCATGTCATGAAATACAGAAACAAAATTTCAGTTCATATTTTCCAGCTTCAAGGGGCAATAATACGGAGACGGGTTTTAAAACAGATTCTATGTCAACTGCATAACAGTCCAAAAAATGAGGATTTTGTCCAGAAAACAAAATCTCAAGAACCGGTGATTGGCACCATGTTACAGTAGACTTTCATAGCTTTCCAGATTGTATTAATACTCCCAAAAATTCCATGTAAAACTGGACTTATGATTTTTATAAGTTTAGGTTGACAGATTTAATTTCTGGATGACAGAGGCCTAGTGTCTCGACTCTACTGAACAGAGGAAAAATTATTAGAAGCTGGGACCTATTGGAAATCAAAATAGACTTCTATGGCTTTCCAGATTAGGCTCAAACACCTTTTAAATTCTAAGTGGAACTTCAGTTGTGAAATTTTTAAATTCAGTGACATGCTGAAAACAGGAAGATGACAGATTGTTGTTAACTTAACAATTGGACTTGAGAGTTGAAATTTATACTCAACAACTTGCAAATTTTAAAAGAGGTGGGTGAGTAAGGAGAGATCAAATTTTTGTTAAGTTATATAAGGATGCATGATGCAAAAAAATTTAATTAACCTATCGTTCCTCACAACACACACCTATATTACCGGTACTTAGCGGCACGAAAATTTGGTGATGACCCGCACTCATCACGTAAGTCAATCTAAGTGTTGTACTAACGGTGTTAGTTTACCTACAGAAAACTCATTACAAAAATAGTACATCAAATTCAAAAGAAAGTACAAAAATAAGCACAATTCTACTAGTAACGATACATGGAAAAGGATCGCCCCGTGATAAGTCACAAGCCAACAGTGTCTCATATCTGTCTGCGAGCACAGACACCGATATCACGCGTGTCGGTTAAGCATACACATACCTTCGTTTGAAGAAGCCGTAGATGCAATATTTAAACAAGCATAACCTAGGGTTAGCTTTGTCAACAACTCTAATATCTATATGGGCAATACTAACGTAACCTCACTCGCAAACATCGTAGTTTTTGAAAATACAATTTATTTGTTGTATTATCATGGACCACGACTCTGATGCCAGCTGCGGCACCCCTTCCTAGAGGATCGAGGCCCCAAAGGTGCTGATAACATAGACACTTGATTATACAACAATGGTCCAAATTTAAGTTGAATTAATACATCATTAAGATGGATAAAGTGCAGCAGAATTAATACAAGTTCATGATTGCTTTGAAAAATAGCAAAAGCAAATACAGAAAGAAGTATACGAGCTTGATGATATATCAGTAGTGACCATTCATGCTCGAAGAACCATCACCGTAGCAGATCACAACAGTCATTGCGGCGGCAGGTCAGACTCCTAGTGGGCAGCCCAACCCTCAGGGACCTGCATGTCCCAAGGCAACACATTTACAGGCAATTCTATTTCTATAGTACCTGAAAACAACAGAGGTACAAAGCCTGAGTACTAAATGCTCAGCAAGATTTACCCGTCAAAAATCTAGACATACAATGGCTGTAATAGGGTGGCTTGTTTGAAAAGACTCACACTAGGCAACCTATTAGTTCTATCAAGTTTTAATTAGCCAAGTTAATTGGGTAGAGCAGAAATGTAACTTTAGTGAATATAACAAAAACATTACACAAAGTAAATACAATGTAAGAGCAATAGTAATAATAAGAATCAATAATAACAAAGTAATCCATTTCCATAGTTTCCTGTGCAACAACGTGATGGCGCAGTGACCAAGCGGTACTCATTACTGTGAGGGATAGCAATTGCAATTGATTTATACCAGCTAGGAAAACCCAAAATACACGACATATATGTACCAATTAAGGTCGTATACGACAAGCTTTCACAAGAACATCAAAACAACTTGGTCCGAGTCCAGTCTCATTGAGTGGGCATGCCGTTCTGCCAGCAGTACTTCACGGTTTGAATCGCCCACCCCGGCAGCAGAAGGGTTAAAGACCAATGTACTAGGTACCGTCCTCATTGTCGTGTTAATGCTACATCATTTTACTAGTGCCCATAAACTAGTATGCATTCGACACTGTTCAAAATGTCATCAAGGGGGCAACCATGGCTGGTCCTAGGTTTGACAAGGCAGGACTACCGCAGTCAACACCAATGTGTTACTGCAAACCTACACATCCATAATCCCTGCCGGGTCATAACATTAAAATATACTTCTCTCATTAAGTTCAGTTTCAGTGATCAAGTTCATTCCTTAGTAATAATATCTACCGAGACTATTAACTACTAAACATAGTAATACACTACCGATCCTACCAAGGTTCTAATAACAGTAGCATAGGTCATTTGGGTAACATGCAAGATGGGTTTCAACCAACTCCTATAACCTAATGCAACAGTAAATATAGACAACAGTAATATTATAAGCCAGCAAAACTTTAAAAAGGCAAATGCAAATCGGGGCTTGCCTTGATCTAGACAAGTGTTCGCAACTACGGTCTCTTGCTCTTCCGACTCAGCATCCTTCTGAATATCCGGCTCGTGCTCCTAAGTGTCATTACCTATATATGGACAATGGGTTAACGGTATTGAAACAACACCGTTACATGCAATGATATGATGGATGCATAATGCAGTAGTGTTAATTGTGACAAAAATCTTATTAACATGTTCTTGAAGCCATATGCTTCAATGATACAAGGTAAAGTTTTATTATTTTATGTGTGATACACTTTTAATTAGGGTTAATCTAGTTTTATGAGCAAATAATACAATTAATATAGTAAAAAGGTGTTACTAGACTTGAGTGATTTATTATGAATAGAGTCATGCATGAACTTCATTTTAGTCAAGTTATAACTTTTGAACATTTGTAAGCTTCATGACCATTGATGATGGAATCCTCGAGGTATGAATGTTTTGGTGATAGATGACAACAATGAAATTGTGGGCTAATATCTACACGAGTGTTGTCTATGTAGGAACCTTCATTAAATACATACTACAAATCATATGGATGATGGTTGCCTTGGCGATTGATGAGAATGACCACAAGCATGGCTTCATAAGCTTGATGGAGTCCAAGCATTGATGAAGATGGATCAATGCTAAGGACAAGCTATGGAACAAGTGTTGGGCACACTTGTCTAGTTGTTAGGGCTTTGATTCCATAGGTAAAACCGGACTATCAAGGAGGTCCAGGTCATTCTCTTAGGTCATGTCAAGTCAGTGATGTGCAAGGTTGCTCGGTGAAATCATAGGGACTAGTTAATAGTGGAGAAGCCAAGGAGCTGTTCGGAGAAGCCGGGAAACAAAGTCGAGCAAGGACGAGAAGTTTCAGCTTCGGATTGAAGTGACCGGATAGAGGTGTCAATGGTGACCGGACTTTATGGTCACTCAGAGGTTTTGTCTGGAGGCTACAGCGTAGAAGCAAGGAAACTGCCAGAGTTAGGACTCATAGAGACCAAACGGTCTGGTCTAGTGATCGATGTAAGGACCGAAGGCATACCAAGAGGGGGGGGGGGGGGGTGAATGGGTAAGCTGCTCACGAATCCAAATACTTGAAATCCCACTACTTGAGTCTAACAAGAAAAGCAACCTAAACAATTATAGTAAGCCAAGACCCTACACATGCTAGTGTTCATGATAAAGATAAAGTGCGGAAGACAATCACACTAGCCTTTGCAAGCCACAAGTCACCCTACTCACTAGAGCACACAATTGCGGAAGAATAAAGAGAGGGTCAAGTAATACTCATGGTCATCAATCGCCAAGGCAACCATCATCCATATGATTTATAATATGGTTTCGAGATGATTCCTGCATAGACAATACTCGTGTAGATATTAGCCCACAATTTCATAGTTGTCATCTATCACCAAAACATCCATACCTTGGGGATCCAATCACCAATGGTCATGAAGCCTAAAATCTCCCCCTTTTTGGGGATTGATGACAACCACTACTTAATCGAAAACTTCAATCAATAATCCACCAGGCTAAAAGAGCTACACAAAGATCAAGAGGAACCATAACAACATATAAGAGAAATGCATAAGGTCCTACTCAATCAAGCATCATCTAGAGATACAAGGAAAAGAGTGAAGAGCATACTCTAGATGAAATATGCATGCATTCAAGACATGAATGATGAGATGCAGCAAGTTAGCATAGCAATGCATAAGAATTAAGTACAAGCAATCACCATCATGATATCATACACAGGCATACAAGATAATTAATGAATACAACGCACTACATATGAGAATAAACCAAGTGAGATTAAAATGAGTCAAACACAAGCGAATGAAAAACACGACTCATCAAAATCCATGAACAACGAATAACTTCGTCAAAAGTAAGATCCAACTACATCTAACAAAATGTATCTATCTCCCAAAAACCGATATACAAGCATGCTCCCCCTAGATACAAGCTACTCTCGATCGCACAGGATCACACTCCCACTTCCCCTAGACCTAGTATCTTCTCCTCCTTTGGCAACAAGCACTAAAAAGCCAATAAGGCGGGAAAAGATGAACATCTAAGCGCTCGTGGTTGAAGCAGGGGGTGTAGCGACGTTCTTTGTAGACTCTGCTCTGGGATGCTCCTGAAGTGGATCCCGCTGTGCTCCCTGAGCTTGTGCCGCCTGAGCATCCAACTGCTCAAAGAAACCCAGGTCTATTGGCGACTCAGACCCATTGTCCTGTGCTGCTAGAGTGACTGTGGCAGTCTCCTTAGCTGAAGTCTGCAGTAGTAAGGGATCTGCCACGTCCTACCATGAGAAGCCTCCACAGACAAGATCCTTTGCTACCTGAGGAGTAAGAGTGGTAACAGTGGCAGTAAGAGGTGGAGCTGAAGTTGTAGCTATCTCTGAAGCCGGCTGGGAGTCTGCACGGGTAGTGTGCATAATATCTGAGAACAGACTCCTGATTGGTAAGTGCTGGGAGCTGGACGGTCCTGCCATCTGCGAGGTTGAAGAGTGGGACGGTGAGAAAGTGTATGTCCTGCTCCCACTTTTGGTAGAACCCCGGAGATAGACAACCCACTGGACTGAGCTGTAATCAAAGTTGTTGGTACTGAGGTGGTGCTGAAGGCCTTGGCTGCTGACCTGCCTATCTCATCTCTGCCATCTAAGTCATCAGAGTGGAAACAAGTGCCATATGCTAATGCTAAAGCTCTGCCTGTCCTCTGATGTGGACAAGGGTTCCCGATCTTCCAAAAGGTTCTATATACGTTGATTTGGTCGGAGGTGACACACAAATCGATCCGGCTTCAGAACAACACGTTCTAAACACCGCAATCGCAGCACGACGTCTCCTCTGGTTATCAACTGTCCTAAAACGATTAACCTCGCCGAGAAGGCTAATCCCTGCCTACGAATCAAGAACACAAGCAAGAACAAAGAAGAAGGCAACACAATTGCAGATGTATTATGAATCTCACGAAGTTGGGGTCTCACAAACCGTGATGACGGCGAAACTGTTATGAACAGAATAATCTAAGCAAAACCCAAACCCTAATGGTGCGGCAGCGGCTGTATATGAAGACCCTAGGGTCGTGCAAGACCCTCTGGACGCACCCCTAATTGGGCTCAACTAGATAAAAAGCCCAAAGGCCAAAAACAGGCGATGTAGCACCGAAACAGATTCTGGACCCTCTGTTGTTTCGATGATTCCCGATGACTCCAGATGAATTTTGATATGAGACCAGCGGCATTGGAAATGCCTTCTTCTTATCTTTCCGTGCATATGTAGAACGTCCAAATCTGAGTCCGTATGCGTCATGGGCATCCGTTTTAGTGCAAACTGGCCCTGAGCCCCGAAACGGACTCGAAGTCAGTTTTGGTTGAGCCTCTACCTTGGCTTCCACGTCCTTGCTGGTCCTCCACGTCTCCAAGTCCTTCTCCCATCATCTCCTGGTCCTCTCCATGGTTCCTAATTACAATATAATCATTAGGTAGCAAACCATTCTCAAAAGTGACATATAATGAAGAACGTAGGAACGAGCTCACCTCTAAATTTAGTCGTCGTGCACGAGCTCTAGTCATTGGACCTTGCAAGTCCAGAATTGGAGGAGTGTTGCATGTATCCTTAGGAGTGATGTCCTCATCATCCTCCCCCTCTTAAAGTGGAGTCGTCCTCGACTGAAGCTCATTCTCTTCTCCCAAGTATGGTTTCAAATCTGAAATGTTAAAAGTAGGACTAACCTCGAACTCGGGAGGCGACTCAAGTTTGTATGCATTATCATTAATCTTCTCAATTATTTTGAAAGGACCATCAGCTCTAGGCATTAATTTAGACTTTCTCAAATCTGGAAATCTATCTTTTCTCAAGTGTAACCATACTAAATCTCCTACATCAAGTTTTACTTCTTTTCTACCTTTACTACCAACAAATTTATACTTGTCATTCATCTTTTCAATGCTAAGTCTAGTGGTCTCATGCATTTTCAAAATAAATTTAGCATGTTCCTTAGCATCAACATGAACTCTCTCATGAATAGGTAGAGTAAGTATATCAAGTGGAGTACGGGGACCAAAACCATACACTACCTTGAAAGGACTTACCTTAGTAGTAGAATGTGTTGCCCGATTATATGCAAACTCAATATGAGGCAAATATTCTTCCCATTGCTTCAAATTTTTCTTCAAAATAGCTCTCAACATAGTACCCAAAGTGCGGTTCACCACATCAGTTTGTTCATCAGTTTGTGGGTGACAAGTTGTAGAAAACAACAACTTTGTACCCAACTTATTCCAAAGCGTGTGCCAAAAGTGACTCAAGAATTTTGCATCACGATCTGAAGCAATAGTAGAAGGCATACCATGCAAACGTACAATTTCTTTGAAAAAGATATCAGCAATATAACTAGCATCATCAGTCTTATGACATGGTATAAAGTGTGCCATCTTAGAAAATCTATCCACAACAACAAAAATAATATCACTCCCTCTCTTAGTCCTAGGCAGTCCTAAAACAAAGTCCATAGAAATATCCGCCCAAGGAATAGAAGGAACAGGAATTGGCATGTATAAACCATGTGGATTCAAGCGAGACTTAGCTTTTTGACATGTAGTGCAGCGAGCAACAAAGCGCGTAACATCTTTCCTCATCCTTGGCCAAAAGAAGTGTGTGGCCAAAATATCCTCCGTCTTCTTGGCACCAAAATAACCCATCAATCCACCTCCATGCGCCTCCTGTAACAACAAAAGACGAACGGAACCAACTGGAATGCATAGGCGGTTAGCTCTAAACAAGAATCCATCATTCAACACAAATTTATTCCATGCACGACCTTCTTTACAATGTAGAAATACATCCTTAAAATCAACATCAGCAACATATTGTTCTTTAATTGCCTCAAGTCCAAAAATTCTACAATCAAGTTGAGACAATAAAGTATAGCGCCTAGATAAAGCATCAACGATCACATTATCCTTCTCTTTCTTATGTTTAATAATGTAAGGAAAAGACTCAATAAACTCAATCCATTTAGCATGTCTATGGTTCAAATTACATTGAGAACGAATATACTTAAGTGATTCATGATCAGAATGAATAACAAATTCTTTGGGCAACAAATAATGACGCCATGTCTCTAAACCACGTACAAGTGCATACAATTCCTTATCATACATGGAGTAATTCAATACAGGCCCAGTAATTTTCTCACTAAAGTATGCAACAGGTTTACTATCTTGCATCAAAACACCACCAATGCTTATACCACTAGCATCACATTCAAGCTCAAAAATCTTATCAAAATTAGGTAATTGCAGCAATGGTGCATGTGTAAGTTTATTCTTCAAAGCATCAAAGGACTCATGATGTACCTTACCCCAATGGAAATCAATGCCCTTCTTTGTCAACTCATGCAAAGGTGCAGCAATGGTGCTGAAATCTTTGACAAAGCGGCGGTAGAAACCTGCAAGACCAAGAAAACTCCTCACCTGTGTGATAGTTTTTGGTACAGGCCAGCTCTTTATGGCTTCAATCTTCGCCTCATCCACCTCAATTCCCTGTGGAGTCACAACATAGCCAAGAAAAGAGACTCGATCCATGCAAAAGGTGCATCTCGTAAAGCATAAAAGATAGCACACAAATGATTCATATGTTCATCTATGGATTTGCTATAAATCAAGATATCATCAAAGTAAACTACCACAAATTTGCCAATGAAAGCTCTTAAAACCTCATTCATCAAGCGCATGAAAGTACTAGGTGCATTAGTTAAACCAAAAGGCATTACTAACCACTTATATAATCCAAATTTGGTTTTGAAAGTTGTTTTCCATTCGTCTCCAAGTTTCATTCTAATTTGATGGTAGCCACTACGCAAATCAATTTTAGTGAAAATTATAGCAACACATAACTCATCAAGCATGTCGTCTAGCCTAGGTATAGGATGACGATACTTAATAGTAATATTATTAATGGCTCTACAATGTACACACATATGCCAAATACCATCTTTCTTAGGAACCAAAAGTACAGGAACAACACAAGGACTAAGTGATTGATGAACATACCCACGATCCAAAAGGTCTTGAACTTGTCGTTGTATCTCCTTAGTCTCCTCAGGGTTGGTCCTATAAGCAGCACGGTTTGGCAAAGTAGCAAATGATATATCCGGCCCAGGTAGGGTGGAACGAAGCCCGACACACTAATCCGGATTCCCTGAATCCCGCAATCTTAGCACCACAACTCCTGCTGAAAGCCCGACACACCGACCCGATTCTAGGTCCACGACCTGAATCCGCAGTCTCAGCACCGTAACTCCGGCACCCCCACTCAGAGAAAGGCCCAATCTCCCTAAAAGACTAGTCTGATAGGGGAAGGGTGGCTCTCCCTTTTAAGGTGGCTTCCACCTCCCAAGCTAAGCAAGGTGGGATTATTCTAAGGCTCACACGGTCGCCGCTGTAGGGGGTAATAATGGAGGATGTCCTCATCATTCTCCCCTTCTTAACAAGGGTCCAGCTCTGATACCACTTGATGTGGACAAGGGTTCCCGATCTTCCGAAAGGTTCTGGATACGTTGATTTTGTCGGAGGCGACATACAAATCGATCCGGCTTCAGAACAGCACGTTCTAAATCCCGCAATCGCAACATGATGTCTCCTCTGGTTATCAACCGTTCTAAAATGATTGACCTCACCGAGAAGGCTAATCCCTGCATGCGAATCAAGAACACAAGCAAGAACAACGAAGAAGGCAACATAATTGTAGATGTATTATGAATCTCACGAAGTTGGGGTCTCACAAACCGTGATGACGGCAAAACTGTTATGAATAGAATAATCTAAGTAAAACCCAAACCCTAATGGTGCAGTGGAGGCTGTATATGAAGACCCTAGGGTCGTGCAAGACCCTCTGGACGCACCCCTAATTGGACTCAACTAGGTACAAAGCCCAAAGGCCAAAAACAGTCGATGCAGCACCGAAACAGATGCTGGACCCTCTCTTGTTTTGACAATTCCCGATGACTCCGGATGAATTTTGATATGAGACTGGCGGCATTGGAAAGACCTTCTTCTTATCTTTCCGTGCATATATAGAACATCCAAATCCAAGTCCGTATGCATCCTAGGCATCCATTTTAGTGCAGACTGATCCTGAGCCCCAAAACGGACTTGCAGTCGGTTTTGGTTGGGCCTCCACCTTGGCTTCCACGTCCTTGCTGGTCCTCCACGTCTCCAAGTCCTTCTCCCTTCATCTCCTGGTCCTCTCCATGGTTCCTAATTACAATATAATCATTAGGTAGCAAACCATTCTCAAAAGTGACATATAAGGAAGAACGTAGGAACGAGCTCACCTCTAAATTTAGTCATCGTGCACGAGCTCTAGTCATTGGACCTTGCAAGTCCAGAATTGGAGGAGTGTTGCATGTATCCTTAGGAGTGATGTCCTCATCATCCTCCGTTGACCTCCATCATCCGATGTCTGTCCTCCGAGACACTCTGGATAAACTCGCTCAGACGTCCTACTAGTGCTGCCATAGTGACAGTGTCCTCAGACTACGAACCCGTCGGTTAGGGAGGTTCTCCTGTACTGGCTGACTCAGGAATCACCATATCTGGCTGAGCTGCCTGCTCGTGTAATATCAGTGACTCCTGCTCCTCCTCTCCTATCTGCTGGCTGGAGGCTGACTGTGATCCCCTACGGACACGAGGTGTGTAGCTGGTAGTCATCTAAGGGAATGCCTCATACTGCTCCTCCGTCACTAGGCCCATCCTCCTCAAGAGATAGCAGATGTAGGGCCCGTAGACCAACTGACGTCCTCCAACTGATGTAGATATGGCCCGATCTTCTAAGAGGTAAGGGGATAAACTCGAATTTAGGGAACACAGTGTCGACGACCCGGCTTGAATCAGACACGATCCAACCCCGCAACCGTTACACCAAGCATAACTTGATTGTTCCTGCAAGCAAAATCGAGAACACAAGCAAGAAAGGATAAACATGCAATGTAAAATTGCAAATATGGATGAAGCGAATCAAATGAAAAGGTTCAAGCTCTGAACACAAAAGGGCTAACCGCTACAGTGGTGTAGAACAAGAACAGGGGCCCTGGATTACTGTAAAAGGACTTGTCGCCACAGTTACAATAATTCGATTAAGTTTCTCTCAAGAAAACTGAACTAAACAAAATCCAAAACTATAAGATGGCGGCTACTGAGTATATGTAGGAACCTGGGGTGTCCTAGGGTTGGAGGCGACCAGGGGGGCGCCCACAACATGGGCTTAAGGCCTGACACGATACATGGCCAAGTTGGCCCAAAATAGGTGCACCTTGTCATGGTCACACAGCATGACTCACGACCCTTCTGAAGCTAGGACTAGAAACAAAACGACTGCGTTGTCGTCCCCTTTCCAATGCATCAAAGATTGCCTCGTTTGGACGTCGGATGTGGGAGATATCATCAAAACCGTGAAGGGGTGTCGGCTGAATCCGAGATGAACACGGCGACCGAGTTGGTGATGACTTGTAACTTGGGGAAGGCCATGATATGCGTGTATCCAGCATGGTGATGTCCTAATCATCCTCCCCTTCTTGAATTGGAGTCACCCTCGACTCCATCTCATCATCAATGTCCTACAAAAGGTTAGTACTAGCAGAATGCAAAGTACAAGATACATGATCATTGATAGAAGATATATCACAACAAAGCATAGTATAACAAGGTGCATCATGATTATCACAAAGTTCAGCAACAGTAGATGTCATAGCATGAAAAGCACCTCCCTTTAACTGAATAGGCTTATGTTTAACATCAGAAAGTTGTTTATTATCTTGTTTATTCTCAGTATTTTCAGCAAGCAGTTTAAAATGATTTCTAATATCAGCAGGCAATAACAGATACAAAGTAATATTCCTGTGCTTATGCATGAAAGTATATGTATTAGTTCTACCATGGTGGGCAGCATCCGTACCATATTCCCATGGATGGCCTAATAAAAGCGAACATGCTTGCATAGGTACAACATGAAAATCAACATTGTCATGATAAGAACCGACTGAAAAGTGTATGCGTGCTGACCGAATCGCCTGTGCCGTACCACTATTGTTGAACCATTTGATGTGGTAGGGCTGATATAGTGCATGCGTGGTCAAGCCAAGTTTTCTTACCAAATCACCAAGTTGTCACAGCTCCCAGTATCAATGATGGTGAGAACACGGCGGTCCGCGACAATGAGGTACATGTAGAATAAATTATTGTGTTGTTGTTCTTCCTCTCGTCCCACCTAAGTGGTCAACACATGCTGTACAATGAGGCTAGGATAACCAGTGGTGGCAGCAATGGAATCAATGGCGGTAGTCTCCTGCTCCTCCTTCGTCGAATCTGCAACAAGGTTAGGCAGATGAGTAAATTCATCTTCAACATCACTATAACTTTCATACCCATCAGCAGTAGCGATGAAAGCACAACGACTAGGGCAATCCTTCATGACATGTCCCATGCCCTTGTAGCGGTGGCAAATAATGGTGGTGGAGGAGCCACTCCTAGCATCGGAAGTAGCAAACTTCTTCTAGTGTTGGTGCTGCACACTAGATGATTATGCGTCAGAAGCAGGCGCAAGTGGAAGAGTTGTTGCTGGTGGCTTAGCAACATGACTCTTCAAGTTCTCTACTCCAGTGCGCTGCTGGATAGATAGCTCTGTGTTGGACCTGCAAGATTGTTGTGGAAGGCGTCCCTGTACTTCTTGTTCCGCCTTAAGAGCAATATGATACAATTGGCTGAACCTATTCCACTCTTTATAGTCAATAATATTCTGGATATCACGGTTCAAACCACCAAAATATCTAGCACTAGTCTCGACATCATCTTCATGTATATCACAACGTGCTAAACCAATAAACAATTCCTGATAATATTCCTCTACTGTTTTACTACCCTGTGTTAAAGATTGTAATTTCAAACATAAATCACGTTGGTAATAAGGAGGAACAAAACGAGATTTCATGCGTTGTTTCAAAACAGGCCAAGTGTTGGGTATAGCAGCATTATTACTGCAAAGATCATTCCATAAAAATAGAGCAAAACTCGTAAACTCACTAGTAGCAAGTCTAACTCTATGCTCAGCAGGAACTAAATGAGAATTAAATTTCTGTTCAATAGCAAGTTCCCAATCTAAGTATGCTTCATGATCAGCACTACCAGCAAAAGGAGGAATGTTAAATTTTGGCTTAACAAAAGTATCAGTATTACCATGATTGTTATTACCTCCCATACCATGTTGATTACGGTGAAGACGGTCTGTATCATGGTCAAAATCATCATCATCAGCAGCTCGTTGAGGTGGAGGTCGCCGTTCAACATCCTCAATTCGGTTGGCAATAGTGTTGATGTGGCCCATTAACTCAGCAAACTTCGTTTCCATGAATGTACGCTGGTCCACAAGAAGCTTCATAAGCTCAACATTGGACACACAATCATTGAAATCTATAGGGGACTCCGACTCTCCAGGTGTCCCTTTCCCTTTCTCTGACATGGTTAGAAGCAAAAGACAAGACAAAACAAAAGGATTAGCCCTATCAACTAGCAGGTAGCAGAGGGTTTAGAAAGTGGAAAACAATATCAGAAGCAATGTATCACAATCTTGCAAGTGTTCTTACCAAGGCCAACAGGTCGGGACAATCTATAGTCGAACTTGGGTGTAACAGTTGGAAGGAAGAAACCTGTGCTGCAATATGTATAGCTTGGAAGGCTAATATGTATGTCAGTGGAACACAATTCAATAACAGATAGTAGCATTGAATAAATGTCCAAAGCAGTATCCTAATTGCTGGCAAAAGAATCGTGTTCAAAAACAGTTGTGACAGCAAGAACAATATGGCAAATGCAGCAAGGATCAAAATAGACTTCACAGACTTAGAAATTTTCAGGGCGGGGGGGGGGGGTGCAAATCAAAATTTTGATTTTTTTGTATGTTTTTTCCACTATTTTTCTATGATAGAGGAACACAAAGGAAGGAATCACATGAAGTTTCAACTCAAACAGAGGGGAAACAAAGCATAGGCAAAATCTCAAAGTTGCACCAAAAACGCTTTTTTGACTTCACAATTTTTTTTCTATTTCCTCCTGACTTGTTTTGAATTTTTTTATGAAGGCACACAGGGCTCAGCCCAGTGTGGGTCATCTCAACTTTGAGTCAAGAATCTGCTGTAAAAATTTCAGCCCAATCAGAGCAACGAGCGAAAAGTTATGGCTATTTTACCGAAGGTATGTCAAGATAGGGTTTGAGGGGTGAGGGGGGGGGACAGAAACAGAATTGGGTAGGGTTTTTTTCATTGGCAACCAAATGTAGGGGGTGGGTGGGTGACACGATGGTGAATCCAATGGAAAACATGATGGTGATGGTGGTTGAAACAGATGGGGAAAAACGGTGGTGTGCAGCGGAGATCAAAACACAAATCGAATCAAAACATAGATTCAAGCCAGCAACTGAACTCAACTAGAACACAAACTCAACATCACGGACTCTAAAATTAAATTATGCAAAGGCTAAACAATGTCTAGGATAATTTTTTGGTTGGCTTTATCATGGACAATAGGTGATGAACACAAACGAATCTAAAAGGGAAAACACGATAATACCTCACGGGGAACCAAGGAATTAGATACCACTTGCTGTAGATATGGCCCGATCTTCCGTGAGGTAAGGAGATAAACTCGAATTTGGGGAACTCTACATTGATGACTCGGCTTGAATCAGACATGATCCAACCCCACAACTGTTACACCAAGCACAACTTGATAGTTCCTGCAAGCGAAATCGAGAACACAAGCAAGAATGGATAAACACACAATCTGAAATTGCAAATATGGATGGAGCAAATCACAAGAAAAGGTTCAAGCTCTGAACACAAAAGAACTAATTGCCACAGTGGTGTAGAACAAGAACAGGGGCCCTGGATTACTGTAAAAGGACTTGTCGCCACAGTTACAATAATTCGATCAATTTCTCTCAAGAAAACTGAACTAAACAAAACCCAAAACTAAAAGATGGCGGCTACTGAGTTTATGTAGGAACCAGGGGCGTCCTAGGGTTAGGGGTGATTAGGGGGGTGCGGACAATATGGGCTTAAGGCCCGACATGATACATGGTCAAGTTGGCCCAAAATAGGTGGCGCAGCACATTGTCATGGTCACATAGCATGACTCACGACCCTTCTGGAGTTAGGACCAGAATCAAAACGACGACGTCATCGTCCCCTTTCCAACGCATCAAAGAACGCCTCATTTGGATGTCGGATGTGGGAGATATCATCAAAACTGTTTTGTCAGCTGAATCCGAGACGAATGTCGCGACCGAGTTGGTGATGACTTGTAACTTGGGGAAGGCCATGATATGCGTGTATCCAGCATGGTGATGTCCTCATCACCAACCCTCTCAGAGATAACCTCCGCCATCTCTCCAATGAGAAGGTCCACCAAGTCGAAAGTCTGCCTCCTCAGAATGGCTGCTACAGCCCACTGGTGTAAGAGTGTGAACTCCTCTCTGTAGCCCGACCTAGGAATGATAGTCCTGGTGACTATCACTCTCACCACCTTGGCCTCTGTAGTGAGTCTCGCATGTCCTCTCTCAAATCCTGGGGTGTGTGGTGGTGGGAAAGCAATTGACACTAGGTCGTGTGAAGGCAGCTTTCCTCCCTGAGGTCTACGGGGTGGCTCCAGTGTACCATAGGCACTCTTGTAAAGCTGGATGTCTGAGGCTTGGAGTCGTAAGTTAGCGATCAAATCCTCCCTGGTGACACATTGTGGCTGCCCTTGGAACAGGAACCAGAACTCTGAGTGGTCTCTGGCAACTCACAGCGTAGCATAGAACTCAAGGACCACGTCCTCTCTATACCTGTGTGGAGCAGTAACTAGCTCTACTATCCCTGGCAAGTACGTGAAGTACTGCTCCATGTCTGTACCGGTGGCCCTCCTCATGGCCTGCTAGGTGGTGTACTGGTGCGGTACAAACACCTTGTCTCTAGTCCTCATCGCCAAACAACATCTCAGACCCTCTCCAATCCTCCTCTAGAGAGTTGTCTAGTACCTCTCTCCAGCAGCGGGGTCTCTAGGGACTGGAACCCACTGCTCGAAAGGCACCAAGCAAAGTACCTTAAGGTCCTTTGCAGGAACCTTAAGTATATCCGGCTCTCCGGCTGTCTAAACTAGTCTCTGTAGCCTCCTAGTGCACAATACATAGGTGCACCTCGGGTCTCCTGCCCGGAGAGCTATCCTCTGGGGAACAGTCTGCTCAGCCTCCTCCTCTGTCTCCTCAGTCTCCTCCTCAACTAGCTCCTTGGCCTATAGGTGCATTGCAACCCTCCTGGCCCTCTCTGACCCTGGGTCCTGCCTTGGTCTCTTCTTGGTCTTGTGCTTCTCAGGCATCTACCCCTTGCTCTTGTCCTGTCCTGACCCTACCATTTGACTGCTGCTGCTATCACTGCAGGCACATAGGTAGAGATAGGATAAGCATGGAAACCTATATAAATCTATAAGCAAAGCACCGCTAGGAAAGAATATGCAATAGAAATCCTAGCACTGAATGAAGGACATGATCACTAGGCAATTATGCAAAGTAACAATATTGATCATCGACTATATGTGGCTGGTGTGAATCATCTAGTGTGCAGTTGAATAATGTGCAATTAATCTAGCTGCAGACTATATGAGAGACAACCCTAGGCATGCAATTAATAGTTAAGTATGTAATTAATTGCAGTTAGGTTGAGCCAATTAATCAATTAATGCAACTACAAGATGGGAAATTTATCTAATTACATCAATTAACTAAATTGCTCAGAATTCAGGGCATATATCAATGATAGAGGGATTTGCACGATACCTTGAGGGAAGAATTGATGATGAGAACCTTGAAGAATGCAGCCGATCGCCGTGAACAGTAGCCGGCAATGAAGAAAGGTGAAAGATGAAATCTTTCACCCTAGCTCTCACTAGAGGGCAAAATCGGCTCTGGGTGGCGTGTGCGCGTGTGCGGGAGGAGATAAAGGCGGCGCTGCTGTGGCCTGGTGGTTGTGGAGCTCGGCGGCGGCAGGCGTGTTGACAAGGCCGATTTGGCAACGGTGGCTGCGCATGGGTTGGCGGCGCGGTGGCGGCTTGGTCGCGAAGGCGGCGCTGCTGCGAGTTGGAGTAGGGGCAGGGCAAGGAGAGACGTGGCGTCGGCGGCGCTTGACGGTGGGGCGACGACGGCGATGGAGAAGGCGATGGCGGGAGCGTGTTCTCGGATTCGGTCGTGAATGAAGAACAGACCAACAATGGTCTGACGATACTTGACCTAGGTCAAACGACAGATCGACGACCGAGATCTCACAAGGATAGATCAACGATCATAGAGAAAGGTTGAGCTCGCGTTTTCAACATAGTGACTAGACGGTACGGTCTCTAGACCGGATGGTTCGGTCTGCTCTGGGTCTGTTGGCATACCATAAAGACCGAACGGTCCGATCACTAGGACCGTTTGTCCGGTCTATATGACCAGATTCTTCAGAACACTGTGCCCGTGGGCACTGATTGGACTGTACGGTCCGAAGATCGGACTGTACGGTCACTATCAGAAATTTGATGAGACCAGGAATTTTCTCCATTTTTCTTGTGCCCTCGCTAAACACACAAATAAACACTACACAATATAGAGGAAATTCTCAAACACACCTTTTCAAATAGTGGCACTCTACAGCCTTAGAATTTTTGCAAATGCCAAATAAAGGATCGAGCAAATAAGAACCAAGGCAAATAAGAACCAAAAGGGTATGTATGAGCCTTAGTCCATGAACTGCGTGAGTATATTTTACCTCGGAGTTCATAATAGCTTGCTCAATGGGCATGAAGCACAATCCTTTCCTTTGGTCACATTTATGGAGATGTAATCTCATAAAGAACATGAGGCACAAATATCTTCAAGTGGGACAAGCCTCCTTTGTGTTTCCTATATGATGCATGCAACAAGGATTTTACATATGCAATGAAAGTAAACATGCCATGTGAATGCAAGCAATATTAAAAACAAGACACAAAGGAAACCTAACAATGTCAAGTTTCAATGCCTCCCAAGCTTACTCACTATAAGCCATGCCCTTGCCTTGAGAGAAGTCAAACCACCATCTCAAGCACTCCCCCTTGCTTATAGCTATCTTGGATGAGTTACACATTGACTAATTTTTATGTATTTTTCTTTTAGTTATTTACACATGTATGGATGCAAAGCATACTAGTCACAAAGGAGTCCTAATTACCATGCAATGCAAGAGAAAGAAAAACACACTACTACTACCAAGAACAAACATGGATGCCTCCCTCATAAGTAGATAGGTCATTGAGGTCCATGTCACTTGTGGTGGACTTTACATGATCTTTATGAAAGCGCTTGGTCCACCACCACCATCATCTAGGTCTTGTTCTGGGCACCCACTTGTACGTAGCCGATCTCTCAAGATGAACAATGCACTTAGGCACCCATATGCTCTTGACCTTCCTCTTCTTGTTTGGTGGTCCCAAAGCCTTAGCTTTCACCTTGCCATCCTTGTTCCTAAAAAGCTGTGTTCTCATGGAACAAATTAGCGTTAGGCAAAACAATGGAGCTTCTCACCATGGGACAATCCTTGGTGGCGTGGCCATACTTGCAACACCTCTCATAATAGAAGTCACCGGAGAGATGGGGTTTGATCCATGCGGGGATGGAATCACTTGTCCCTATGATGTCAATGGCGGCGGGGTATGAGGCAAGTCCCCAGTGGGAGACATTGTTCACAAGGTTCCTCCCAAGAATCTCCTTGTGGATGGCTCTACCACGTGTGTGTCTCTCAAAGTCGTCCATCACCATCTTCCATTCTTCCTTGAGCTTGTGATATTCCTCCAACACAAGTGGCTCAAGAGAAAAAGTCTTGGAGACTTCATTTACTTGATTATTTCCATGTATCTCCCTATGGGTGGATCTAAGTCTCTCAAGGCCTTCCATTAACATCTCCCTCCCTTCCTTGAGCTTGTGAAGCTCCTTCAAAACAAATGGCTCAAGAGAGGAGACCTCGACCGAGGTGGTTAGTTTATCACACATAGTAGAAGCATCACTCTTGGACGAACTAGGGGAGAGAGAGGCAAGGTTCTCAAAGTTGATGGCCTTATAAGTAATCTCAAGGGCCTTGTACTTCTCATGAAGCTCTACATGATCACCCTTGAGTTTGTCATAACTCTTTTTTAGGGCCTCGTGAGATGTGACAAGGTCCCTGAGCTCACTCTCAAGCTCACCAAACACGGTCCTTAGCCAACTTACACTCTTATCTTACCACATCCAATATTTTGGATTTCTTGATGGTGATGTCGCGGGCTTGTTCAAGCATACTCCAAAGCTCAGCACATGATAGCTCCTCATCATTGCTATCATCACTTCTCTTATCCTCACTCTCCCCAAGTTGGCTCGTGGCCATGAGGCACGTGGGAGGTGGAGGAAGAGCTCGTGTAGGTGTGGTCTTGATCATGGCTAGGCCGGCCACTTCTTCATCACTTAAGGAAGAGGACTGATCACATGTGTTGTCACTTGTCCACTTAGAAACCATGTGAATATGTGCCATGGTTTGCAATATATGTGATAAGTAATTGACTTGAGCGGATTTGGTGATTGAGTTGTGAGAAACCATGTGGATATGTGCCATGGTTTGCAATATATGTGATGAGTAGTTGACTTGAGCGGATTTGGTGTTTGAGTTGAAATGCGGGAATCCGAGGATTGCATGAGTTTGTGCATGTCATGGTTATGACTAACCAGAGCTAGTGGAGGTATTGGTGATGTTGCAGGAGTTGGAAAATGTGTTTGCTTGTCTCATGATGTGTAGGTCACTGGAGTCGACTTGGCGGTCAACGGCGAGAGGATCGGTCACAAGTAGGGGACTTGGGGCTAGACGATCAGGATGCTGGGTGAAGTCAAGGGTGATCCACACCGTACACGTGGAGAGGCAAGAAGCACGGACGGTTTCACGGTTGAGCCTCAAAACCATTGTTGTGATGAAGACGGCGTGTTGACCAAGTCAAGGCGAGTGGGATACCGGTGCAAGTGACAAGGTGGCCCAATGGACAGGGACTAGGAGATACTTGCCGGTGGTCAGGATCATGGGACGAAGTGACACGCGTCGACATCGAGAAGTCACACTTTGAGAAGCGTGCAAGGTGGTTTCCTGGTTTGGGCCTCAAAACCGGTGGTGGTGATTGGAGGTGCACGTGGCACCATCGCGGAGCTTGCGTCGAGGGCAAGCAAAGTTGTGAAGCGCTCGATGGTATTCGGGTGACAAGGAAAAAGATGGATGGTTATGCCCCAGGTGGTAGGTGGGTGTGTTATGTAGGTCAAGGGTAGAGTGGTCATGTGGATAATAGACTCTAGGCCTATATAAGGAGAGGTGTGGCTAGTAGGAGAGGTGCATGTCTTTCCAATAGCCTTGTGTTATGGTTCTATTCAAAGAGCTAGGAGAGGACTTCATGTTTTAGAGGAGAGTAGTGGGTGTGTGAGAGATGTATCTTGCTCTTCCAAATAGTTGGAGGAAGAGGGTGGCTTCCTAGCCTTGTAATCATGGATCTTGTAAGCACCTTTCTATGATATGAGAAGTATTTTCATGGTCAAGATTTCTCTCTCTACCTAAATCCCGAAATTCCCTTTTTCTCTATTTTTGGAGCTATTTTTGTGGTGATTTTTTATCTCATTTTTGGATGAGTTTTTGGCTCGGATTTCTTGAGAAACTTGTTGCTAGGATGAGCTACAACAATCGTCTATGGATCCTTGACCAAATCAATAGCTCTAGTACCTTCGATTTGAAGGATTTCTCAAGTTTCCCCTTTGTGGTGTTCTTGGCACAAGATCAGAAATTCGTGATGATTCCTTGAGCCAATTGAGATGATCTTCTAGGATCAGGGTCATGATGTGATGAGGATTCACTGGTCCAAAATCACATCATTTGAAGTTTGTTTGATTAGGTTTTGGAGAAGATTTGTCAAAATCCCGAAAGTTTCTACTGTTCTATCGGGGCCGATGGGTCAAATCGGCACTGCCGATGGGGCCAACCAGCACTGCCGATGTCCCTGATCGGCACTGTCGGTAGTGGTCCAGTAAGGTCAAGCTTTTGGTGAATCTCTTGACTTGTTTGAGTCCTTGCTATTTCTTGTTGTTTCCGCTAAGTTTGTATGCTATGATTGATCACTCCTAGGGCTAGTACATCACGAGTCGGTGTGTGTAGTCTTGGTGATCGGTTCGGATGTTGGCTTGGGTTGTTTTTGGGATATAGGCCAAGTTCTCTTGGAGAATTTTGACTGGTTCCCATTCAGCCCCCCCCCCCCCTCTGGTCGCCTTCTCAGTCCTTCAATCGGTATCAGAGCCGGTTTGATCACTAGTTGACCTTCATTGGCTTTGTGATCCAAAAGCAACATAGAGAAGCGTGCTGTTAAGCTATGGATGTTCGATGGAGAGAACTTCCCCTACTGGAAGTCATGGACCAAGGCGTATTTGCTGAGTCAAGGACGTGCAATTTGGGAGATTGTTGTGCAGGAGTATGCTTTACCACAAGACCTGAACACTACATCTGCAGGTGAGTTAATCAGGTATGAGGACAACTCCAAAGCTGTCAATATTCTACTCTCTGCACCTGGTAGGAGTGAACATGATTGTGTTGCACACCTTGACACTACTCATGCTATTTGGGATAAGCTCTACACGTACCACGAGGGTACCAATTAAGTCAAGTCTATGCGAAAGGATTCTTACAATAGACAGTACCAAACCTTTGCACAAAAACCTAGCCAGTCACTAGATGACAATTTCGCAGGTTTGAGGCAATTGTGTGCAACTTGCGGGCTCGTGGTAACCTTGTGTACAACGACAATGATAGAGCTAAGCAACTGCTGTACTCACATGATGAAAATGTCTGGCGGGTTAAAATTGCTGCTCTAGAAGAGACTACTGACTTTAACACCTTGAACTATGAGCAACTGTATAGCAAGATGAAATCTCATGAACTATCTAGGAAATCTCGTCCTAATCTTGCTATTCCTGCTTCTAGCATGGCTTTTCTTTCTAGCTCCCATAAGGGTAGTCACAGTGACGCTTCTTATGGAACTAACCCCTCACTTGACAAGTCTTCTTTGGAGTTTGCTTTGTCTTCTTTTGTTGCAGCTTCCGATGAACAGATGGAGTGCATTCCTGACAAGGAATTGTCCTTGCTCACAAGGAAGTTCAGGAAGTTCTACAACAATCGCAAGGAGAGAAGAGGAGGTGGTTCAAGAAATTGCTTCGTGTGCGGTGGCCCGGGACACTTCATTGCTGATTGTCCCAAGAAGAAGAAGAAGGCTGGGCACCGTGGCAACAACACTGAAGACTTCAAGCAAAAGAAGAACCGCTTCTACAAGAAGGGCAAGAATTCCATTGCACGCGCCTGCGTTGCCGCCTTGAGCGATGTCGACCTCACATCAAGCGAAGGCCTTACAAGCTCGGACGAGGAGCTTGAGAAGCCACGAGTCAAGAGGAAGGATGACTTCACCAGACATTGCTTCATGGCAAAGAATGACCACGACAATGACTCTGTATCCGACTCCGACACAAGCGAGGTACCTCCCACTCTTGATGAGCTCTGTTCTGAACTTGATCATTTGCGTGATGTTTTGCTCTTGCAAGATGATAAGCTTCGCATTGATGTTCATGAGAGTAGAGAGCTCAAGTCTAAGTTGGAGAGTGCTGATATTGAGATTGCTTCGCTTAGGTCTAAGCTTGGTAAAAATAACATGGTTGTGAGTGTGAGTCCTGTCATGTTGTGATGAATGATCTAAGTCAGAGGGAGAGTATGCATGCTCAAGTTGCCAGTCAGCTTGAGAGTGACCTCAAGGAGCTTGATGAGCTCAAAGCTAGACCAACTCTTTTGGGTGCATGTCAGAAGTGCCCCAAGCTCACAAGTGAGTTGGAAGCTCAAACCCTCAAAGTCAAAGAGCTTGTGTCCAAGCTGCTCACTGAGACTCGCTCTAAGGCCCTCCCACCACCATGTGAAGTGTGTGTTATCCTCAAGGACAAGCTAGTAATCACTTGGGAGGAAAAGAAAGTCCTAGTTCAGGAAAATGACTATCTTGTTTCTAGGCTCCAGAGAACCCTAGTGAGTGAGGAAAAGATTGAGAGTGATTTGGCAAGAGTAAAGAAGAGTGCTTCTAGGTCAACCTATAACTTGGGCTTGGGATTTGAGAGGTGTGACAAGTTGAGTGAGAATATGGGTAAGTTTGTACCTTGCTCTAGCTACAAGGATGAGGAAAATACCATCAAACCCACTGACAAATACTATCCACCCAATCTAGGACCCTCCTTCATCCTAAAGCAAATAGAGAAGCCAAAGCCCGTACCTACAATGCAAACCAAGCCTAATCCTAAGAGTGTATACATTTGCATGTTTTAAGGTTGCAAGGATCATTTGGATGAATTTTGTTATAGGTGTAAGAGGATTGAGAGGAAGCAAGCTGAGTTGACTAGAGATGATTTTTATGATGATTTTGTTGACTTTCAGCCTTGCTCTTATTCTCGTGCCTATCATGGACAGGGTCATCCCTCATATGGATTTGATTCATGAAATAGAGGCTTTACGCAGCAGCGCTTTCGTGCACCACATTTTCCCCATCATGGTGAGCGTCACTCGTGTGGATTTGTCTTTCTCACAGATGATTTCTATCCTCACAACCCAAGGTTTGAATCGAGATGCTTTGACAGGCCATGTTTTCCCCATTGTGGTTCTCGTCCCATGCGTTCGAATGATAATGTGCAAAGAACTGTGATGACTACCATCCTCACAAATGGTTGATGGACTCCGGGTGTTTGCGCCACATGACCAGAGATGCAAAGTGTTTCTCTAGCCTCACTCCCTTGAAGCGTCGGGAGTACGTGACCTTTGGAAATGACAAGAGAGGGAGAGTGAAGGCAAGAGACACAATAAAGGTAAATGAAAAATTCACTCTCAAGGATGTTGGGTTGGTTGAGTATCTCAAGTACAATCTCATGTCTGTCTCTCAGCTTCTTGATGTTGGTTTGGAAGTGCGCTTTAAGTCAAATGCTTCTTGTGTTCTTGATTCGAGTGGTTCCTTGGTTTGTGGGATTTCTCGCATTGGTAGAGTTTTTCAGGCTAATTTTGCTGGTTCTCCTGGTTCTCACAAGTGCTTTTTTGCTCAATCTTCTTCTAAGCTCTGGAAATGGCATAGGAGACTAGGTCACAAGAGCTTTGACTTGTTATGTCACTTGAGTGGCCTAGGTTTGATCCAAGGATTGCCTAAGCTCAAATTTGATAAGGATTTGGTTTGTGCTCCTTGTCGTCATGGGAAAATGATTGCCACTTCTCATCCACCAATTAATTTGGTGATGACTGAACGCCCTGGAGAGTTGCTTCATATGGACACTATTGGTCCTTCTCAGGTTCGTTCGGCAGGTGGGAAGTGGTATGTTCTTATGATTGTTGATGACTATTCTCGCTACTCTTGGGTTTACTTTCTTGAGAGCAAGTATGAAGTGTTTCATCACTTTCGAAGTTTAGCTTTGAGATTGTTCAAGGAACACCCTGGTGCATTACGAGCAATCCACAGTGATAATGGCATCGAGTTTAAGAACTCCTCCTTTGATGCTTTCTGTCTTGAGCATGGTATTGACCATCAGTTTTCAGCGCCTCTTGTTCCCCAGCAGAATGGAGTGGTCGAAAGAAACAACAAAACCTTGGTGGAGATGGCCCAGATGACGCTCGATGAGCATAGGACTCCGAGGCGGTTCTGGGCTGAGGCCATTAGCACTGCTTGCTATGTTTCCAATTAGATTTTCTTGCACTCAATTCTTAATGTGACTTCTTATGAGCTGCGTTTTGGGAAAAAGCCCTCGGTTTCTCATTTGCATGCCTTTGGTTGAAAGTGCTTTATTCTCAAGCGTGACAGTCTTGATAAGTTTGAGTCAAGATCTTCCGATGGCATCTTTCTTGGTTACTCTCTTCATGGTCATTCCTACAAAGTTTTGAATTTGGAGACTAACACTATCGTAGAATCCTACAATGTAACCTTTGATGAATCAAACTCTTGTGCAAGGAATATGATTGAGTCTGCAGGTGACAAGGAGTTGAAGGAAAGCATCTTTGTAGGAGAGGACCTACATGGCTTTGATGATGATGATGATGATTCACTTAATCTCTCATCTGAGGTTGTTCCTGCTGCTACCACTACTCTAGAAGAGGGTCCAGAAGCTTCTACATCGACTTCAGCAGCTATCGAACGAGCTCCAGATGTGGTTGTGGGGGAGGTACACTCTGAGATAGAGGCCCCCAGCCACATTCAGCGTCAACATCCACCTCAACAAATGATTGGTAATCTCTATGAGAGGACAACAAGGTCAAGATCTGCACATCTTGCTTGCTTTACCAATTCTCTCTTTGTTGCAACCTTTGAACCCCGAGATGTTGGACATGCACTATCTGATGAACATTGGGTTAATGCCATGCATGAGGAGTTGGAAAACTTTGAGAGAAACAAATGTCAATGTCATGGGAACCAAGTGGGTGTTCAAAAACAAACATGGGGAGGATGGTGAGGTTGGGAGAAACAAGGCTAGGCTAGTTGCTCAGGGTTTTAGCCAAGTGGAGGGCTTAGATTCTGGTGAAACCTTTGCTCCTGTTGCTCGCATCGAAGCCATTAGGATCTTGCTTGCATTTTCTACCTCTAAGGGCATTAGACTTTATCAAATGGATTTCAAGAGTGCTTTCCTAAATGGTTTCATAGAGGAAGAAGTGTATGTGAGACAACCCCCTAGCTTTGGGCACCAAAAATACCCACACCATGTGTACAAGCTTCAGAAGGCTTTGTATGGGCTAAAGCAAGCATGTAGGGCATGGTATGCTAGTCTTAAGACATTCTTTCTAGAGCGCGGGTATGTCATGGGGTGTGTTGACAAAACGTTGTTCACTCTTAAGCATGGCAATGACTTTCTAATGGTTTAGATTTACGTGGATGATATCATCTTTGGTGGTTCCTCTCATGCTCTTGTGTTCAGATTGCAGGAAGCCATGGGAAGTGAATTTCAGATTTCGATGATGGGCGAGCTCACCTTCTTTCTTGGGCTTCAAATCAAGTAGTGCAAGCAAGGCAATTTCATTCATCAAGCCAAGTATACGAAGGATCTCCTAAAGAAATTCGACATGGTCAATATGAAGCCGTTGTCTACACCAATGTCCACTGCAATGGCTCTTGACCCCGATCAAGACTGTGAAGCAGTAATCAAAGGGAGTACAGGAGCATGATTGGCTCCCTCTTGTACCTGACGTGGAGAAGACCCGACATACACTTTGCAGTGTATCTTTGTGCTCGCTTTCAAGCTTCACCAAGGGTGACTCATCGCAAGGCTGTCAAGCGCATCTTCAGGTATCTCAAATACACCCTTGAGTTCAGTCTTTGGTACTCTGCATCTTCATCTCTTAATCTCGTTGGGTATCCAGATGCGGACTTTGCTGGGTGTATAATTGATAGGTAGAGCACTTCTGGTACTTGCCATTTCTTAGGTACTTCTTTGATCTGATGGTCTTCTCATAAGCAGTCGAGTGTTGACCAATCCACCACAGAGGCTGAGTATGTTGCTGCTGCTCACAAATCCTATGGGTTGTATCTACCATGAGAGACTGTGGGTTAACTTTTAAGGGAGTTCCACTCATGTGTGATAACTCCATTGCCATATGCTTAGCCAAAAAACCCAATCCAACATGGTAAGGTCAAACACATCAATGTGCGATTCCACTTTCTGAGAGACAATGTTGAGAAGGGGGGTGTTGAGCTCAAATACATCGACACCAGAAACCAACTAGCTGATATCCTCACCAAGCCCCTAGATGCTTTAGGACATGCTTTCCTTCGGGGGGGGGGGGGGGGACTTGGTGTTTGTTATCCTTATGGCATCATTTGAGGGGGAGTTGGTGTTCTCTTGTATATTTGTATCTTACCTTTTATGCATTACATCTCATATGTAATATATGCATTGGTAGATGAGCTTTGATTTTTATGCTTTCTTGCATTTCTGTTTGTTATGATTGAGCTTGAGCTGAGTTGTGTGGATGTGATGGTAATCTCTCATGCTTAGATTTTCTAGATGGCCTGTTATAAACTCATTTGAGCAACTTGCTAATCTTAAAGGTAACTTAGCTTCTTGTGAACCTTATGAACTAATCTTGCTAAACCTTGCTCGCCATGTGTATAATTGCTTTTATCCTTGTTGAAACTTGCATTGAGGCTAGTCTAGAGGACGTCTTGGCTTTGGCACCTTGTGTTTGCAAAATGGAAGGCTTTGCAATTGTTTATCTCATGATGAAACATTGTGGGAACGTGTGTTCTTTTGCCGCAAAGGCATGCTCTTTTGTATTGTGCATAAACTTGAGTAATCTGCTAAGTGCCTTGATCAAGAATAATTCTAAAATACTAAATCTAAACATTGTGACTTGAAGCCTCAGGGTGTTTTCCATACTGAGTTGTGTGACCCAACGCATGGAAAAGAGGACACATGAGGATAAACAAGAATCACTTGATCAACTGAGTCTCTATTTCATATGTGAGCTTTTGTAGAGCTCATTTTCTGCGAATGCTTGTTGCCCTTGTTGAGATTCAAACTGGCTAGATTCTTATGATTCACTTGGTGCTTGTTTTGCCTTGAATGGGAGTACTTACACATGTGGTGGCAGTTTTGCTTATGATAAGCAAATTTTATTCTATCTAAGCTAGTCAACCCTTCTGCTTAGCTTGTATAGCTCTTGGTATTTATGCCTTGCTATCTATTTTTGATCTTTGCATGATTGGGAGCTATTGCTTTTACACTTCATGGCTCTATGTTTATGGCTAGCAAAGTTAAATGCTTGTTTGCACAACTGTTGAAGCTCCTTAGGTTTGCATTTTCATGCATTGCATGTTTGCTTGTTCTTTTGTCTCTTTGATGAGTTCATTACCAAAGGGGGAGAAAATAGTGGGTCATGCACAAATAATACTAAGAAACATATATGATCCATTTTGCATTACATGAGACCTACCACAACTTGAGGGGGAGCATATCATGATCTTGAGTGTTTTCTTACGCTTTTCACATTCTCTGCGTCTCAAGTTGCTTTCTTTGCCAATTGTTGGTTTTGTTATCCTTACTTTGCTAGATGGCTTGCTTTCATCTTTTCTTTGGGTTTGGCCATTTAGATGTGCTTATTCGGCTTCGCATTTCAATCTCTAATCTTTGTGCATTTGGTGTTGTCAATGTACTTATCAAGGAGGAGATTGAGAAACCATGTGGATATGTGCCATGGTTTGCAATATATGTGATGAGTAATTGACTTGAGAGGATTTGGTGTTTGAGTTGTGAGAAACCATGTGGATATGTGCCATGGTTTGCAATATATGTGATGGGTAATTGACTTGAGCGGAATTGGTGTTTGAGTTGAAATGCGGGAATCCGAGGATTGCATGAGTTTGTGCATGTCATGGTTATGACTAACCGGAGTTGGTGGAGGTATTGGTGATGTTGCAGGAGTTGGGAACTGTGCTTGCTTGTATCATGATGTGTAGGTCACTGGAGTCGACTTGGCGATCAGCGGCGAGAGGATCGGGCACAAGTAGGGGACTTAGGGCCAGACGATCGGGATGCCGCTTGAAGTCAAGGGTGATCCACACTGTACACGTGGAGAGGCAAGAAGCACATGATGAGGACATCAACGACATACGAACAACAATGACGGAAGACGGCACACCAAACCAAGTTGTCACGCCTCCACCTCTCGTCGCCGCGCCTCCTCATGTTATGGACCCATCTTCTGACGAGACGATGACGTGCAGGGGACCAATCACTAGAGCTCGAGCCCAGGAATCGAAGATGGTTTTGATGCTAAGGAACGACGGCCCAGGATGATGCCACCCGAAGGCCCAAGTGGCCCAAGTCGCGCGACCACCTTTCCACCGTGCACCTCTCCACTTCAGCCGGCCCTAGATGCCCCCCCCCCCTTATTTAGTCAAGGGCTACGCCCCTTGTAATCTTTGAGTTTTCTTTTATGATTAGCTTAGCTCCACCTTTGTGCAATACATCAGATTGCTTGCCTCTAATTCTTGCTCGTTCTTCGATTGCACGTAAGAATTGGTCCTCGTGATCAGGTTGATCTTGTTTACCGCAAGGTTAATATCCTCCGGAAGTTGGTTCAGTGATTGCATTGGCGCTACGGGCTTGCTCATCGTAGTCGGATTGTGAGGGTCGACATCCACCGAATCGAAGTAATCTACACTCGCCGAAAGATTGGGCACTCTACACCTATCAAGTGGTATCAGATTCTAGTGTTTCTCGGTGAGTTTATCCAAGTTCACATAAACCAAACACTACAAAATCTTTTTACCCCAGTACGGTTTTGAGCCTCGCACTTTCATTCAATAATTTGCGTTGTTGAGTTTTTGTGCTATCGCTTTTGATCGTTGCTGGTACACGGTGTTTCATCGTTTTCTCCCCATCATCGTCGTATCCTTCCACCACATCATGTGTTTTCACCACCATAGTTTGCTTTCCGTCGCATCTGTTTTCTCCGCCTCACTCTGCTACTTGGCCGCGCGTAACGAGTCTTACTCAGTTGCGTTTTGGTCAGCCGATCACTTGCCAAGTTTTGCCGCCGCACTGTGAGTCCGGGTCAATCACGTGACTCCTTGAGTCCTACTCGGTTATGTCTCAAACCGCCCCGCCTCACCTTGTGTTGTGTTCTGCTCAGCTTAGCATCCGACTCAGTTACGTGGTAAACCACCCCGCCTCGCCTTGTGTTGTGTTCTGCTCAATTTTCGTTTGTCCCTACTCTAGAGAGAGAGAGTAAAAAAAGTGTGTGTGCATCGTTTAATTACTCAGCCTAGCATCTTTTAATTACCATTTTACTCCTGCCTCAAAAAAAAAGTGTGTGTGCATCATTTTGTTTTCACACTCCCCTGAAATAGGTTAAAAAAAAGAGGGGCAGAAGTAAAAAAAAAGAGAACAAAAAAAAGAGAGAAAAGAAAAAAGAGCGGTCAAGCAACACAGGCGACGCATTAGGGTTCTTTACCTTCTTCTGATCCATTTGTTTCGATTCTTCTTCCTTCCACTTGCACTTGTGCCGGCAGCAATCTTTTCATGTTTAGCACCTTTATTCAGCTTTGTAGTTATTGTTTGAATTGTGCTAACCCTTGATTGAGTGCAGCCTCCTAGCTCCACAAATTTTCTACTACGAGCACGTCTTTGTTTCACCACGCAATCGCTCATCCAATCTTCCACCGGTTTTACCTGTGGTTGCAGTTCACACATGCGTGCTTGGTAAGGACGGGTAAGGATTTGATAACAGCTTTTTGATTGAGCTTTTCATCCACCACTCACCTCTCATCGTAGGATCTTTTTCTGTGTTGCTTGTGTTTCCATGGCAGAAAACAACTCGAAGTCGGAGGAGCTCACTCTCCAGGAAGTATAGGTGCAGGTTGAAGGTCTACAAAATGACATGAAGACAATGCACGAGAGACTTGACTCTACGATCACTTCATCGAACGAGCGTTTTGGTCAGCTCAACCTTGCTGATACAGCTGCCCACACCATGCTCGCGACGATCATGACTCATCTTGAGGCCATGTCAACGCAACTTGGGACCATGACGACACAGCTCACGGAGTTGCAAACTACATGCGACTACGGTGCCGACACCAAGCAGGATGTCGACAATCGTCATGCTCGTGCTTGTAGGGTACGTGTTCCTACTAATGATTCTTTTGGTAAAATTAAATTTCGTATTCCCACTTTTACTGGCAAATATGATCCAGGTGCTTATCTTGATTGGGACTTAGAGGTTGAACAAAAAATTGCATGCCATGATATCCCTGCTAATTTACAAGTTAAGGCTGCTATTAGTGAATTTACTGAATTTGCCTTACTTTGGTGGCGTGAGTATAGACAAAAATATCCTAATAATGTTCCAGCCACTTGGACGGCATTAAAAGCAGCTATGCGTCGTCGTTTTGTGCGGTCATATTATGCTAGAGATTTGCTTAATCAAATGCAGCGCTTTCAACAAGGTTCACTTTCTGTAGAGGATTTTTATCAAGCTTTGCAAAAGGGTATGATTCATTGTGGTTTAGTTGATCCAGAGGATGCTGCTATGGCTCGCTATAGGGGTGGGTTAAATCGTGAAATTCAGAACATTCTTGATTATAAGAATTATGATGATATGACCACCTTGTTTGAATATGCTTGTAAAGCTGAACGTGAAGTGCAGGATCGACAATCTTTGTCAAGACCTAACACTCTTGTAGGGTCCAAGACGCCTTCAGCTCCATGGTCGACGCCTCCTTCCACGTCGCGCGACCACACCTCGACCACGTCCAAGTCGAGTGCTCCACCTATGGCCAAATCAGCCTCGACCGCGCAGTCCTCCTCATCGTATGGACGAGCTTGCGATATTCAGTGTTACCGTTGCAAAGGATTTGGTCATGTGATACGCGATTGTCCAAACAAACGAACTATGGTGATTCGTGACGACGGTGAGTATTCTTCTGCTAGTGATTCTGAGGATACTGTATAGACTATGCTTGCCACTAATCATGCAGATAATACAAAGCTTCATGTCGACTCTAGTGCCGCTGATAGGTATGCAACTCTGGTTGTGCAGCGTGTTCTTAGTACACAGGTGGTGCCGGACGAAAAGAATTAGCGCCACAACATTTTTCATATCAAAGGTGTTGTGCAAGAATGAGCGGTCCGTATAATCATCGATGGTGGTAGTTGCAACAATTTGGCTAGTACGACCTTGGTGGAGCAGTTATCATTGCCAACAAGGAAGCATCCACGTCCTTATCACGTTCAATGGCTTAACGATGGCGGCAAAATAAAGGTAACGTGCTCGGTACATGTTCCTTTCTCCCTTGGCGTCTATTCTGATTTTGTGGATTGTGATGTTGTTCCTATGGAAGCATGCTCTTTGTTGCTTGGACATCGTTGGCAATATGATGTTGATAGTGTTCATCATGGTCGCTCCAATTATTATTCCTTCATGTTTACGGGTCAAAAAATTGTTATTCATCCTATGACACATGAACAAGTTCTAAAAGATGATATTGCTAGAGCGGCAAAAGCTGCAAAATTGATTCAATCACCGCCTATTGCACATGTTCAACCTGAGATCAAATTGCATAACCCTATCTTGCTTGCTACACATGCTGATTTTGATGAATTACATGATGATAATCTGCCCTGCTATGCGCTAGTTTGCTCTCGCATCCTTGTTTCACTAGATGAGGCGCCTATGTTGCATATTCCTCCTGCTGTTGCTAACCTTTTGCAGGACTATAGAGATGTTTTCCTCGCTGAATTGCCACCGGGTTTTCCTCCTATTCGTGGCATAGAACATCAGATTGATTTGATTCCAGGCGCACAGCTTCCTAATCGCGCCCCATACTGCACAAATCCTGAGGAGACAAAAGAAATTCAGTGTCAAGTACAGGCATTGCTTGATAAAGGTTACATTCGTGAGTCTCTCAGTCCTTGTTCGGTTCCTGTTTTGCTTGTTCCTAAGAAAGATGGTTCTTGGTGTATGTGTGTAGATTGTCGTGCTATTAACAATATTATAATTCGTTATCGATATCCTATACCACGCCTTGATGA